>CM048038.1:25962140-26562140 GCA_026259375.1 Verasper variegatus | reverse complement strand
AGCACATTTCTGTAAATACACAATCATTCTGAATATTGCTCTAAATATATCACATACTGAATCATTCCAGGGGGAAGAGACGTGGTCCTTGTCTTCTTTCAGAGTATATGAAGTATGTTAACCTCCCAATGTACAGAGCATGTACTTTATAGTGATCTAAACACATTGTGAATTGTAGTCTCATTTTATTTTTTGGGTCAAATTATTGCTATTAAAACATCAGTTAAGTGAGAGCAAAACCTTTTCTCATGTTGAAAAGCAAACTGGTACGTTCATCAATTTCCCGTGAAGAGTACACCCTTGCTTTCAATGTTTTTATCCGGAAACTGGAAACCTGTTATACCAAACTAAAGGAAACGGTGACACATAAAGGTCTCTGTGATGTTTCCTTTATGTTGGCAGCAATTTGTATATGTACTGTAAATGCTTTAAATCTAAAGAGCTGCCCTGCCAGATCAGAGTTCCCAGCGACTCACAGGCCACGAACAGGAGGACTCTTTAAAGTGTAAATCAACACGAAAAAGTAGCAGTAGGTGTTTGGGCTTTCACGCTGAACGTTTCAAAGCGAATCCATGAAAAGGCCTTTTCCACAACACAAGCCATAACTCAAGGTGTGGCATTTATTTCCTCCCAAAATCCACGTAAAAAAAAAAATCCACGCCTTCTTAGCTTCAAACCAAGCCCATGAGCAGAACCACTGTTTGCCACACTATGGGCAATTTCTTCACCAGTTTATGAGGCGGTCACCTGGAAAGGTTATCAACAAGCACTCCCTTTCTATTGCTGTAGTGTTCCAAGTCATGGCAAGAACTGATCCAATTGATATGAAGGTCAGCTAATCTGAAAAATGTCCGTCACCATCAAACACCGTGATGAAACTGGCTCTAATG
Organism: Verasper variegatus; assembly: GCA_026259375.1. Classification (NCBI taxonomy): domain Eukaryota; kingdom Metazoa; phylum Chordata; class Actinopteri; order Pleuronectiformes; family Pleuronectidae; genus Verasper; species Verasper variegatus. Next base: position 26,561,250 of record CM048038.1, on the reverse strand, counting down.
AAAGAGAAGGAAGGCCGAAGTTTCCTCTGCAACGGAGAAATCTCCAATTAACAGAACACGTCAGTGAATCCCGGAGTTCAAGCAGCAGACCTGTCTCGAGTTGAAGAGTGTGGAGGAGGAGGCCGCGTGAACTGGTACTAATGGGCAAAGTGCTGCAAAGAAAAACATCAAGGAAGGAATTTACTACTTGAAATCTGTAGCTTGGCCTGATATCGACAGTGAATCTTTGTGTGGGGGGGACCCAGTAGGAGATTGATGGTTTGAGATGGTATATTCCTAAAGACCATTGGGAGAATATCCTGGGTGACTGCTTTATGAAGCTGGTTGAGAAAGTAGGCCTCTTTTAAAACCATAAAATATGAATCATGTTGTGCTTATGAGTTGTTACATAATTCAAATTTGGGTTATTTCAGAGTTTAGCTGTCTTTGGTATGGGGGGGAGAAAATAATAGAAACAAAGGAAAAACCATTGAAATTAGAAGTTTTTAAACTTTTAAACTCCTACAGCGCTGTGTATTTGAGGCAGCGCCAAAAACATTGACTTTACCCAAGTTCACTTTAAAATGGCTAAGAATACATAAATGTGAAATTAAATACAGTCATGCAATTTATTTTACAGTTAAAAAAAAATAATTTCAGTGTGAATTTAATTACTGTAATTCTACTTTAGTATGCTGCACAAACCTCATTATGTAATGGAGGTTGCATGTAGCTCAAACATGAACTTAACTCCAGCACTTTAGGTAAAAAGAATTTGGTTATTTCCCACGTGGGTCATAAAGCAGCGAATCAGCGGTTTACTACAGTTTTTATGGGTCGCAGTTGATTTACTCTTTAAACCGATAAGTGCGAACACAAGTCCTCTCCTCGCTTCAGTTTCCTGTGGTGGCTTTTGGGGGAAAACCCCATCTGGTGGTTTATTTTGTCTGTATAATGCTTTTATGGCTGTTTGTACATTCTCTTATATTGTATGTATGTATTTAATGTAACACACCATTTTTCGAAAGCTGATACGGGAACATCGCCTGGCGCAGTACACGGCTCGTATGACTTTTTAAATGAAACGTTCTAAAGATAAATCAGAAGCTGCTTGTGTTGATAATAAACTGTAATGCTAATAAACACCTGCTGTTGAAGGAGTGTGCACTGTGTGTTGTTGCCCACCTTATACATGGTTTATAAGAACACGTCATTCAGGGGAATTATTCAAAGCAGTTTGACATTTTATATGTTATTACATTATATATATACACTTAGGAACGCTCCTCACTCAGGAAATGAAAGACAGCGATGTACCTATTTATAGAACTAAGTACATAAACTTTTTGGAAGAGTTGCACAGCTATAATGTAGGCACATATTGTTATTATGTTATATCAGCTTTACAATTGTAACTTCACATTTACAACCTGCATTTACATTTTCAAATTTGAAAAATGCTTTGTTGAGCCTGTTTGTGGTTTTTATAGTAAAAAAAACAAATTGGATTTTATATTTTTAGTGTGTTTTGGGGTCCAATACATAGATATAGTAAGTAAAAGGTGAACAATAATAGTCTGGTCCTACATTATGTGGTATACAAAGGCCAAGCACTGAGAATAGCCCAGGACTTCTAAAGGGGAACTCACTTAAATACACTTATCTGTGTCTGGTATGTTTTCATCCACAGGTTCAATCACTAAGCCCAATATTCTTGTTAACTCAGTGTATCACACTTGGGAAAGTTTCAAAAATAGTTGTGATGGCACAAAATCCTGCAGATGTGTCTAAATCAGAGAACCCCCCCATAGCAGATTAAATAAAATGAATCTCTGCACGCACATCATTCTGCTCAGTGGATTTCTAATAAAGTTTTATTTATTTAAGTGAGCATCAGTTTGGGACACCGGAGATGGCCCCTCCCACTGGCACTGTGCAGTCCTTGTCAGGCTGTAACCATGGCAACACAGATAGAAGCTCCACATATCATTTATCCCGAATGTCGATTCCAGTGGAATGGAACACGGAGATCAGAACATGAGAGCTGACCTAGATCTGGAGAGGCAAGTCGTTAGGAGTCAGAGAAATGAGCCACATGGACGAAAAGCTCAGAGTCTATCACAGATGTTATTATCAGATGTTATTATCATTTCAGAAAGTGAATGGATCGTCTTGTCCTGGTCAGAATGGGACACATCTTCTTCTACACTGTGACCTGAACAGACACAAACAACTGCATCGCACACAGTTGTAATACAAGATTTAAAACAATGGCAGTCATTGGTATTTAGCAGTCACCTGCCCAGGGAGAAGTGGAGAGGCGGTGCGTTGCCATGGTGAAGGCGTGATCATCATCAGAGTAACTGTCTTATTATGAAGACGAATAATCATCAGCAGGAACGGGAAATGGTAACACACACCCCATCATAAACACATGTCAGTGTATTAATCGAAAACCAAAAGTGTGTAATTTCCATAATACCCACACACACCTATGATCTGACTACTACAATTATATTTAGTATCATATATTAATCTGTTCTATAGTCACATATCTTCGCATAATACAGCAGTCTAATACTATTACTGCAATTGTGCTACACTGGCAAGGTTGAGATTTCATTATACATATGACTGGGATTTTGCCTTAGTGGTGTTTTAATGGCTGAACCAAATAGTTGGATTTCCTCCTAAAGGAACCAAAATCTGTGAGTCTCTGATTTCACTGTCAACTGTCAAATTCAAAACACAAAAGACAAAATGCCCCCCAAAAAAGGCAGATCTCATGTCACATTGTCCAAGTGCAATGAGCTGAAGCAATAGTTGTCTTTAGTTCAGCATCTCTCTGTAAGTGATGTAACCGCAAGTCAAGTCTTTTGTCTGTTACTGACATCATGGGCTTCGTGCAAGAACCAGTTGTACAAACAAAATTCACAAGTAATCATAATAATAACAACTTTATTTATAGAGTACTTTTGAACTTCTAAGTTACAAAGTGCTTATGACAGGTCATAAAACCGTGATCACAGCAAAAATCAAGGAATCACAAATATTAAAAGGCACACACAACTGTTTATGGGTTTAATCTTTTCATATTTGATAATAAACCTATGTAAAGTGTTTTTAAAAGATTTTGAGGTGCTGTACAAATAATGTATTATTATTATTATCTCCTGTTACCTGTACCCAATCATTAGAGCCACAGATCAGAGCCACACATGCTAAAGTCTCCTTGAGTGTTAATTGAAACGGACGAACCTGTGTGAGCGAGAAGACCAGACCCAAGTGAGATGACGACTTCAGCAGCATAAATTCACATTGAAGTGTGGATGAGATGAGCAGAGGAAAGTGCTCCTTCATCTCAGCAGACACACCAACACTGACCCTCACGGAATCACACACGGGATGGAGGAAGTCGGCTCCATGACAGTGACAGGGCCAAGGATTGTATTCAGGGGCAGCATGTTTCTTTCTTTATGAATTAATGAAGCACTACATGTAAGGACTGACATCCTGGCACCTGGCATCCTTTGGTTTTGCTTTAATATAAAAAGAAAACAAGTGTCTGAAGGATCTTTCCTTATAACCTGAGTCTTAACAAGCGTGAAACAGTATTTGTCTCCTTATCATTTTAGTAGCAAACACACAGATTATGGATTTTTCACAACAGCAGTGCATTAAAACTCATGGGTGATCCAAAGTGCCTCGGTTTGAGTGACACATCCATGAGCTGGAAGACATATCAGACACTGAGACACTTCACATGGGCTCCTAATACCACGACACAGGACTTCACAATGTTGGAAAATGATCACAGCGGACATTATTTTAGTCTGTGTTATGATTGTGAGATAAAACATAATCACCAGCCTGATTCCAGACCTCAGAATGGTTGATCACGTTCCCAGTGGGTCCCACCAGTGGCTCCTGTGGCTCAGAGTGAGGCCTGCGAACACATTTCCATTTGACAGGCAGCGGAGCGCACTGTCTTTCACCAACCACTTTCTCCGCCGAAACAAAAGTGACCTCTTTGACTTTAAGTGTCTTCTATGTGCTCTTATCTAAAATCCTGAGCGTGGAAATGTAGAACAAAGGCTCATTAAATTTTGACAAGGCCATGCTCATTAGTAAATGAGATAAAATGTCCTGCGGGGCTCCATCGTGTAAGAGTGTGTGATTTTCCTGCCAGGCTTTCTCTGAGGCCTTCTCCATGAGGGGCTCATCCCTGTAGCGTCACGTTCCACTACTTAGATATCCCTCTGTAAATTTCTCATCTCTCTTTCTCTTCTAACTGCAGATATTATTCTTATTTATCACTGCATTCATGCATGATGTCACCCACTGCTTACCCAGACAGCAAACAGATGTGGGCAGTGATGCAGCACTCCCAGCCTTCTTGAGGTCCAAACAAAAAAGTCGGGGCCGCCTTTGGCCTTTGCTACGGCTGATCTGTGGCCCAGTTCAGGCAAACAGGAGCAGGCTGCCCAAGTGCCATCATTCCAAGTGGTATGTGAGCCAGATGTGGGATATTAGGATGCAGGATGCAGGGCCAGATCTGGGCCAATCCAATTTTGCTATGTGGGTTTGTGTGTTTGTGTGTAATTACACTGGAGTTTGAGGAAATAAGATTAAAACCTGCTGTGTAGAATAAAAAAGTCGCAATAATGAAGATTTTAAAACTAAAAAAGACTGGATGTGTTTGTAAACTAAAGGGGCTGTAGAGAAAATAACCAAACTTGATGTAATGACCTAAGTTTGTGAAACTATAAATTTAGTTATAAACAAGTGACAAAGATATAACCTAACTCCGAACCATAAACAAGGGGAAAAAAGGTATATTTGTGATTATTATTAACATTATTATCATCTCATCAGTGTGTTATCACCACCGTTCTTTGCACACCAGTATCACGACTTCCTTTGCACGTTATTTATTTCATCTTTCATTCTTTCGTATTTGTGTGTAAGTGTGTATTTGGCCTTCCACTGCACCTTGAGTGTTTTCTTTTCTTATTTTATAATTATCATAGTGTTGTCCAACAGTCGTCCTCTACGTTTTGACCACACAGCAGTTCATCATCATCATCATCATCTTGCATCGTCCTGTGAAACTGCCATTTGACCAGTTCCAGTAGAGTCACTGCAGCGACTTGTCCCACTTTCAAACTACAAACTAGACCGGACCAACTGTGACAAGTCGGACTGGAAATAGGGGGAGAGAGTAGGGGAAAGGTCCACAGCTGGAAACCAAGCCTGCAGAGTGCTCTCAAGCCATGTCATTTTTAAATTAGCTTTGGATTCCCTGTAATGACTAGGTAAAATATCTTTCTCCTGATTTAGTAATAGGCTACATGTATGAAGGGGATTTGCTCAAATAGGACGTTAAGGATGAAGTAGTTAGTCATGGCCTCACAGTTGTTTGTCTTCACCAGTCAATACCCCCCTCTGTCCCTGAGTTATGGTGTAAAGATATGCCCAGAACATATCAAGGTCACCATGCTGATTCTGTCATATTTTAAACATTTTAAAAACACTTATATGTTTTGTGAGGTCACAGCTACCCTGACCTTTGACCACCAAAGTCGAACTAGTTCAACTCTGAGTTGTTTCTACTGAATTTGAAGAAATGTGCAGCTGAGGAGACACGTGTGCGTTACTGGAAAACACACCTGTAAAAACGCCCCAACACAACAGTGAGTAATCCAGTTCATTTCATGGTCTGTTGTGATTGTGCTTCCATTGTGTGGTCTTTGCAGTTGTGATCACCGTTACTGCGCTCGTTTGAAATGTCTCGACTACGTTAGAAGAGCCCTCGAGGAACAGACAGAAAATATAAAATCAAAAGCACAACCAAGAGAATGAGCTTAAAGTAGAATATTGCGAGAAAGGAAGTTGCTCTTGATGGTGAATGGAAAAGGTCACAAACATCTGGATAAACAACACAAGCGGCGCCTCAGCCAGATGCGAGTCGACGGCTGAAATTAAGACAGCGGAATAATTCTTCAGCGGGGAGCCGTTTATTTATTGATGAAAGCTTTCTTCTCCAACCTACATCAAAGGCATGACTGATGGATTCTAGGTGTGTGTAGGTGTGTAAAAACGTGTTTGAGACCAACTGTGCAGTGGAGAGACAGGCAAATCAGGTCATTAAAACGAGTTCAAAGTCACATGACACCATATCATTGAGATCCCAGGCGGCAGAACCTAGCGTCACAGTGAGAAATGTGTCAGCCTTTAATAATAAACAAATAATAACAGTAATCGGTGTAATATTGACGTCACAGTTACAGCAACTCAACGAGCAAGAACATTCGGAAACCGGATCAAAGAGATACACGGAACTTAAATGCTTTATTTGTCCTTCAAGGATAAAAGTCGATTCTGCATCTTTCATACAATCGTGAGTTGCTCAACTAAGTTTTCAGTAGCTGTGTTAATTCCTAAGAGATCCCGTAGTCCTGGAATATCCACTTTCAGTTATTCATGAAGAGTTTGGGATGTTTTGTTACAGCTACAGTAGAAAAAAATAGCCAAAATGTATTAGCAACACTCAAAGTGAAATTAATGTATTGGATTATGGAGAGCTTCTGTGGTCCTAAGGCAATTTTGATTAACTAGTGACAGTGGTGGTTAGATTTATAGAAGAGGACAGTGTTTATTGAGCCACAATCAGCTCCAGCTCTCCGACATACAGTAAAAGAAAAGTTTGTCTGCTACCGACACACCCCAGATTAATAAAATAATTCCAGACCCAAAGCAAACACGAGTTCAGACAACCTGGAAATTAAAATAGCTCCCATCTCCAGCACGGAGCGGGTGCCCACGTGCATTTATTCTATTAAAGGTTCGGCGGTGAAGGCTCAGATATTGAGAACGCCCTAGGCCAACATTTTTCACATTATTTAAAGTGGATGGTGGTGTAAAGGAAGATTAATAACACAAATATCCCTTCGATTTAGAAGAAGCTGCGATTGGTTGGTCATAAAGCTACGGGTCATGCTCGCTTCATCTTGTGGACTCTGTGCTGCTGTCATGTCTTCGTTGTGGTTAAGGAAGGCACAGGAATATGTGAATGGGAATCAGGCTATGAATCTGTAAGTGTTGGGGCCACTGTCCAGCTGTCAGACCCATCACTGCTTCTGACAATTACTGCTTTGTTTCTATTTTTGGGGTGAAGAAGAGAAGAATATAAAAGTATCACAAAGCAATAAAGAGAACATCATAAGTACTGGACAGAGCCCGAGAAGATGTTTCTATTCCTTAAAAGTCAAGTTTGCATTAGAGCAAAGTCATTTCGGCCTTTTATATCCTCATAGTTCATTTTCACAATAGTAGGGTTTAGCTCAGTAAACAGCTCCTGTTGTACAGTATTGTATTGGAATTGGCTGCAATTCACCAAGAGGGCGCTCATGAGACAGTCCGTAATGACCTAAAATACTTATTTACACCTGCCTCAACAAAGGATATATATAATATCGATCATATAGGAACGTGAATGAAGTGGAGGAGCCAGATGTAAATCAGGCTTATGTAGAAGCTGCTACCTGATCATGGTGGAGTTAATAACTATATTTCACATACATACATACATAAAAACGCTCTGGTGAAACTAAAATGTGAATGTGTATTGTTTTGCTTGAAGTCACAAATGCAGAAATCTTATCTGATGTAACTATATATTTTTTTTCTACATCAAAAACATTGTGTAAATTATGTAAAATAAAAAAAAAGGTATAACATCAAAGTTATGTTTTGGGTCTACAGCTATCATTCATTCTGGAGTACCTCATGAGTGCTTCCTTCACATCCAATCAACCATTAACTGCTTGTGACTGCAGCTGAGGCCAAAGAGTTCCTTCTTCTCGACTGAGACTGAGGAACGTCCAGCTGGGAACTCGTCAGTCTGGCCTTTGTTTGCTTTCTCAGTTTTCCCTGGCACGGTTTGGAGACAGAAATAGTCTGTTGACACTCTGCGTCGTAGAGAGCCCTCTTCAATGTCCCAATTCGTGTTCTTGAGCCGGAGCTCGGATCACAATCTCCCCAACTTCCAAACCGATATTTACAGTCAGCTGGAAGACAGAGAGAGAGAGAGAGAGAGAGAGAGAGAGAGAGAGAGAGAGAGAGAGAGAGAAGGGAACACAAGTGATGCAGCTTTTCAATTGTTCAATTTTCAGTTTCTGTTTGCAGGAGGGTCCAGTGGGAACTGGTGTATCAGGGGCTGTAGATAACAGATACATTTTGAACATCCTTCTAAGGTTCTGGATCAGCGTAATTTAATTTTTAACCTGTCAAACATATGTCAATGTCCTCTAAAAAATAACCTGTTTTAAAATTCCACAGTTAAATCTGGTGTACCTCAAGGTTCCACCCAAGGGGTCACCCATCAAGGCAGCTTTTCACCACCTCGATAGCGTTTACACATTCCATCAACTTCTATTTTATTCTGAAATGAAATTTTGATTCACGTTCATTTCTGTGCGACTTATTGTTGGATTATTTTCCACTCTGTCCTGCCTTAGTTATTTATTAAAAGCTCTAACTGACCTTGGACCATGGCATTCTCACACATATGCCTGCATGCTACGTCCACTGTGATTATGAAAATTGCTAATCCTTTCCCATTCACAGGGGGCACTTTTAATAACTCACCTACTCACAATTAAAACATCTCCTTCTTTGAAAACCATATTCTCTGTGCTGCAATGTAAAACCTACCACAATTGCTTCCATTGTCAGTTTGTCTGGTGAGCAACAGAGCGAGGTCACATCTGATACAATGATTGTAGTTGCAGACTGTACATTGAATTACATGCAATGGATCTCATCTAATCGCTCTCTCGCTCTTTGTGTGTGTGTGTGTGTGTGTGTGTACCTCCAAAGTCTTTTTTCCAGTTGCATGGTACTTTACATTTCATCTTGTTGGTCTGCTGGTCACATGATCCCTCTCTAAATCCTGCTCCACAGTCTCCGTTGCTAGGCACACAGTTGCCATAGCGCCAGTCAGTGCATTCTGACCCATACTGGGAGGGTTTGTTTTTCTCTAAGAGCAGAGGAAAAGACTATTAACAAGTGGTTTTAGACGAGACGTGCATAGTTATGGAAGTTGGAAGTATTATTCCAACGTGCAACGCCACACGCTCCGAGACAAATGTGAGAGATGAGGTGTTTGGTGCTATGGTGGTGTAACAGTGGAAGGAAATGTACGAAGTAAACATACATTGAATAATCATGCAAATACATGTTGATTGAACATGCATGTATGCATTGAATAGATATCCATTCATACCATGACTAAACATGCATATATACACAATTTGTCCCTACAAAAGAAAATGCCTTGAAAAGGGAGAAGCACTGTGTCAAATCATCCCAACAACCTATCTGTATGTAACATCACTTGATCCTTCTGTGCTGCGGTCATAATTCATTTTTAATTTCTTTTTTTTTTTCAATCTTTATTCACAGTCTATGATCCCATTTGCTGTCACACATGACCCCAAGATGTCCCTTAACAATAAAACTTTGCTAGTGTTCATAATTATCTGCTTTAGGCTTGACCGTCCATTTGCGTTTCCAGAGGATTTTACAAAGCAAACTGTTGTTTCATCTTTGTGGACAAGATGGTGACGTTTGAAGGTCCTTCACACTAGTTTGATGATAAGTTACCAACCACCAGCAGAAATCAGGGATCACCAACAGACTTTAGGGACATATCGTCAGTTGTGTACCTTCGCGGCATCGGGGGGTTTTGGCCTTTTAATCACAAGACACCTTCTGCTAAGGCAGAGCCACCACAGGCTGATCCTTGGTGTGTGTGTCTCTAACAACTTGGGGCCCAGTCAGGATCTGTCCTCCTGATCCAGAGCAGCGTTGTGCAGGCTATGATGTTTCTTTTATGCCTGGCGCAGGGCTCGTCTGTGGACTCCTCGCTCTTTGAGAAACCTGATGGCGGATGTGGCAATAAAACCCCTGCAGCCAACATCCACTGTAATATTTCTGTCCAACCACCAGACTAACTCCATCCTGACTCCAGCTCTGTATTCAACACAGACATTACATCATCTCCTTGTGTCAACTGAAAAATAACAATATTCTCCAAAATGTCTAACTATGAGGAGCAAAACTGAACCTGGGGCCAGTAAGAAATGCCCAGATTATTATCCCATAGTTCCTCATACTAGAAGTAATTCAGTAGCATTCTGCAGCCTTGGCTACCATTACTACGATTATGATATGATTATTCATCAAACTTTGGCAGTATATAAATAGATATAACAATGTGCAGGACATCACTGTATTCAAAATAACCAAATCATTTTTAATGCATCCCACTGAATGCAAAAATATGAAATAAACATTTTGATAACATGAACTTCTTATTTGTAATAACAACAAAAAGTGACAGAGAAATAGATGGAATGGACGGTTACCTTTGTTTTTCCCTCCAGCCACGGTGGTGATGAGAGCGACCAACAGCATAAGCAGCAGCAGCAGCAGCGGTGCAGCCCTCATCCTGGAGAAACACGCAGCAGTTGGGGAAAATCAACATCCCCAAAGATTCACATGCATCACATCTGCTGAGCCATTAGGAGTTGACCCTCAGCCCAGAGGTCAGTGTGTGTGTGATCATTATCTGCTCCACCCACAACCTCCATCAGTGCTCGTAACAATGTGACAGGGGACTGCTGAACACCTTCATACTACAGTTCTACAATATACTGTCACTTTTTATTGTATGTGTGTGTGCAGAGCTTTTTAGAAAATGTCTACGGTGCAGATTGAAGTTAGAAAAAATGTGTTCATCATACCCGGTTTATCTGTGTTCATGTTTACATGCTACTGGAACTTGCAATAGACACAACAGAGAGAGAACACGTGCTTGTGTCGGTTCTAAAATAACTCTCGCTCTCTCTCTAGCATAAGAGAAATATAAAATTACCAATATGTACAATATGAACAGGATTTGAATGAATAAGGCATGAAGTTCATTAGCATCTCATAGCATGTTTAAGGTATTTCACTGATGTATTATTTATGAAAGTTGCTTAGAAGGTGCGTAGATGTTTCACCTGTATCCCATCACATTAACATCTACCTACAAAATAGTATTTCCATGTTTCAAGAAACAGTAAAATACTCATTCATTGAGGTACAGCCTTGCTGCACAGCGAACACATCTCCAGAAATTATGCTTCACTTCGACGTTGAAAAAAATAAAAGACCATCAGAAGATAGATGCCTATAAGCAAGCCCACTTTTTTCACTCCACAAAACTGCTTTATCTTCAAACTCAGACTTGAAGTTTTCCAACAGGCATCATTAACCATCATTAGCTTTGTCCCACCAGCCAGCAGCACCAGACTACTCCTGTATCCCCCCCACCACGCCGCCTCAGGGCTGAGGTGATCTGATCCGAGTGGTGGAAAAGTTTATTTTTCTTTTTGAGTGAAAAAGTGAGTAAACTAATAATCTGTTCATAGAGTATGTTTAACATACAGTCATATTGACACCTGAAAACAGGACGTACAAGATTCACTTGCTCTTCCAAGGCCAATCATGATCCTTCAGCCCGATACACAGCTAAATGTGAAATCAGTAGTTTACAATGTATAAACCTACTAATTCCACAAATATCTTTGAATCACAAAGTGAATTTGTTGCTGCAACACTACATATTGAGCTGACTTCAAAAGTTGTGAACTTGGATCTGGAGATTGTGGATTGCTTATCAGACACCCTAAATAACTAACATGCAATGTATAAAAAAAAAATATATATATATATATATATATATATATATATATAAATAAGACGTAAATTGCAGATAAACCAGGTAGGATGATGCAAAGTTTAAACTGTATATAAAAAGCACAGACTGTATATTGTTGAACTGGTTGAGGAGGACTCACTATAATAAGTGTGAAGTAGCCCCGCAAACACAAGCAAACAGCCAGGTTTAGAACAGGCTCTGAACTACATGTGTAGTTTACATAGATTTTCCAAACAGTGTCTCTGCAGCTCAAACAAAACATTCTCATGACTTTTGTCCCAGTGTCTCTTTTTTAAGTCGGTAACACAGAGTGTGAAGCAAAGCTGGTGGAGCACGATGGAGTGGATGTCTCACACACCACCAGGGCTGCAATTATGTGCTGCCGCTCTAATAGCCTGTCCAGGGACTGGAGCTGAAAAGCACCGCAGCAGCGTCCCATGAGGACACCACTCCGAGCTTTTCCAGGATCAACTGAAGTAGCAGCAAGGGGGATAGAGAAAATATATATATCTGTGGCAACAAGGGTTTTAAAATCATGTTGCTGATTACTGAACAGTGGAAAAACTGAGATATGATGAGACAGAATTGTGATTTTACTTCTGAATTTTTGCATTTTGATTTTGGAATTGTTTTACTGTCACTCCTTTTTGTAAACGGCCACCAAAAAACAAACAAACAACAACATAGTAAATAACAAGGGTAATGATAATGAATAACACGCTTATTAAGACTCTGAGTGAAGGCCAGAGGTCAACATCATTGATTCCAGTCAGTGTTGAGGGACAACCAGTGGTTAGTTTGAGGTCAGAGGTTAACAACAGGATGCATGTGCAATATAAGTAACATATTATATAATATTTGATAGGGAATTTCATATCATATTTTAATAATGCAATAACAAAGGTATAACACATACACGTGCACAGGGGCCATGTATGGAAATAAGGTAATTAAGTGATAAAATCAGTCTCATTGTTGCTGACGATGCTATTAAGCAACAGCTCCAGTAAAGTCTGCTTAAAGCAGAGCTGCAGCAGCGGAGGTATTGTGTGCACGTGTATCATTGTCGCATCTCACAATGAAATGAACAGGACATTTTTATTAACTTTCTCAATGGCTCAGAGATAAGGGTACATATTAGGTGTCATGGCTGCTACCAGCTGTTAACAGCCGACGAGAGGCAGATGTTATGACCTCCGCCGAGGGATGTGTGTGTTTTCATTGCTGTTTTGCTGCCGTCAGCAAGAGGACTCCAAAACTACCGAGCAGATTGCCGTGACATTTTGTGGAGAGGTGGGACATCACCCGAGGAGGAACCTGTTCAAATTCAGAGCGGATCCAGATAAACAGGCCCTTTTATTCACATTCACAGAGATGTTGTGCTATCATTTCATTCATCGCTTTGAACGAGCTCCTCGTCTTCTAATTGTTTCAGGGACAAGCTCAAATATTCCTCAAACACTGAGAGAGAGAGAGAGAGAGAGAGAGTGTTTCCTTGAGTGTCATTAAACAAAAACTGTCTTTTTTGTTACTTGGGGCAGTGATTTTAAACTGAACATTGACACATCATCACCTGTTAAGTCCATAATTGCTTATTCACACATTCAACTGCCTGCTGTGTGTTGGGTTCATTCATTTGGTCACATCATCGTCCAGCAGAGCTGTCTCCTGGGAATCATCCGGTCTATCTACTAATTCCACAAATCTCTGTCTCTCCGGGCGGAACGCATATCTCCAGAACTGTTCTTATCGGCTTCACACACTCGTGTATGTTAAGGGACCCAAGGAAGTGCAGTGTTGAATTGGGACTTGTGATCCCCTTTAATATTTTCAGAAAGAAAAGAAAGCTGCGACCAACATGACCACATGTCCAGTTACCATTCCAACAGGTGTGTTTAGAACAGGCACTGCACTAGTTGACACAAATGTTGCCAAAACTAAATTGAAACAGTTAAAGAAAAATCTATACTGCCTCAGAACAGTGATTACATTGCTGACAATTTTTTGGGGGGGATGAAGGAAGCCTTACATTCATTAATGGCAGCCGAGTGACCGGATATATTGGTTGGGGGTGGATTGTCCGTGTGCCATGATCACAAATGTACACACCCACATTTATGCGCAAACTTTAACCAGGTTCCTACCAGAGTCTAAAACCTTCACGACATTGGAGAAAATCAGAAACGTTGGTAGAAAAAAAACACATTCTACTGATTTTGTCCTTCTTATGTTGATAGAAAAGTAATTTCAACGTGCGAGTTTTCCTACGAAACCATTGCTGTCGCAGTTTAATCACAGAAATGTCACTTTAGGAAATTATATAGTTATACAGTCTTTGTGGGTTCACAGAGGACCCCTGCATTGGAGGATTTGTTTGCATAACAGCTTTGTAAAATATGTCTGCATGCGAATGTGTGTCAACACTGCTCTCATTTATATCCAGCGTGTGTGCTGCAGGGAGTCTGCACTGGGCTGATCAAACCTTTGTAAGGACGCTCGGCCTACATCTGCCAAATGTTTACTCCACATGACATATTCTGTTTCTGGGCTTTGTAACTAGCTTGAGGTGGTGGAGCTCAGGCAGATGCTGTATATATATTGTATATAGATACTGTGGAAATTATATATATATATATATATATATATATAACATTATATATGTATCAGAATCTGTGACACTTTTGTTAAACTCTTAAATACTATTTCAACTTCTCCCCCAGACTTCAACTCTATTTGTTGATTACTCAGTCGTACCTATTGAATAGTTCAGATAAATTCTTGAGATTTCAAAAAGCTTTTATTAAAAAGGTCCGTCATTTAGGATTTAGTTCAAGGATAAAGAAAAATATAATGCGCAGATGATTATAAAGATGTGGCATTTCTTTGTGTGCGCTAAGCTACTGTTACTGTGGGGATGTGAAAGGCTGGAGTGACCAGAAAGAATATCCCTGGTCATCAGACAGAAAAACTCTAAACTCCCTCGAGTGACTTCACTCTGCTCTAGATCTCTCCATCAGCCCCTGGAGGTCCATCTGCCAGAAGACACAACAGGAAACCAAACATTCTGACTTTCTTAGGAACATGAAAATAGACACAAGAAGAAGATTTCTTCTGGGTCGTGATGGTTATTTCCGGTGGAATAAGTTTAAATCTGGATATACACAGTGGCCATTTAATCATCGTCGTTTTAAAGTCAGTTCGGTTGAACCCTTCAGATTTACTGCAATGACAGTGAAGTTAAAGAAAGTATTATTTTATAAACACACATTAAACATCTTCTCTCTGTATCACAGTGACTGACAGCGACTGACAGAGTGTAAACACACTAAGCCTCTTATTCATAATGAGACTAACTGTGTCGTAAACATTATAAAAACATTATATGATCCGATTCAGTATGATTCCTCCATGTAGCATTGATCAGTCAGGATCAGAGTTGATTTTCAACCTATCCGCACTTTTATTGTAACAATCTACAATTCTTGTGTTTGTACTTTTTGTGCTATAATTGTAAATTAAGATCACACACACACACACATAGGGAAGATCACATTTATCTCCTTGTTACATAGTTTAGTATAGAGGGCTTTGTCTGTACTGTAGAACTGGGATTATAACTCAGCACTCACACTACACACACACACACACACACACACACACACACACACACACACACACACACACACACACACACACACACACCTCCTAATAAAAGGGTGACAAAGTGAATTTCTGTGGCATGTTCATTTTTTTAATCTGACAAGCTCTGCTTAATAAGAGCTTTGAAAAAGACCAATTTTGCTCCCCAGCCAATGGAGTTTGAAGTTTGGATTCTGTCCAGCACATTAGAAGTGTAGGGGGTTGGGGATGAGGGCTGGAGCTTTGAGAGTTGGTGACACAGCATGTGTGTGTGTGTGTGTGTGTGTGTGTCTCTTTCTGTTGACTCTGTAATTAGGGATTTTGAGAGGCAGTCGAGTGGAAATGAAATTTTATTGCTCCTTATATGACCCTTATATACCAGAGAGGTTGCAGGCCGTTTCTTTGGGGGATCACACACACACACACACACACACACACGCAACATGTTTTTCAGATTTTGTCTCACACCTGAAGCTACAATGCAAAAAATCTTCTTACGGACAGAATGGACTGTATAAAAGACAAAGAAAGGAAACCACAAACTCTTGACCATGGCAAAGATTCTTCTGACTCACAACCAAACATATTACTTTGGACCTGGAACAGCACAGACCTGCGGGTGCTGAAATCATTGCAAGAGGAACTCAACCCCTGCAAACCCCAACACAGAATAATACTCAACAAACATTATTGACTTATATAATGAGACCTACTGGGTCTCAGAGTTTCTATTTATATTACCCTGTGTGTGTGTGTGTGTGTGTGTGTGTGTGTGTGTGTGTGTGTGTGTGTGTGTGTGGTGGTGGTGAGGGTTGGGGTAGAGATAATTAACCTTTGGAGCTGGTCGATAAAAGGTCAAGGTCAAAAAAATAATATGGTCAGAAAAACACATTTTCCAAGATATCTCTGCCAATAATAGAGCTTATATTGATCGCACGATGTCATATTTTAAGTTACATGAAGAAGTCATCCTGCATAACTTGAAAAAATCTACGCATCTAGGACTTTATAAAGACCTGAAGCTTCCCTAGAGCCAAAAAATATTTATGATCGCATGTTATTATATATGAAATCACACATTAGTTCTAATCTCACTACATGACATCATCACTCCTGTTTCCCAGCAGATAGTCTCTGGTCTTTATTTGTAATTAAGAGTTTCTTGTTGGTTATTATTCTATTTGATTTAGAGATAAGACTGCTACCTCAGAAAATGGAGAGAGGCAGGACTGGGTTGGATGAGTATTGTCGAGAGCCAATCTTGCATCATCGTGCTTTAAACCATTAATTCACTGTAACGAAAACCATGGGGTCAGAAAGTGTTTGTAGGGTTGAGTTGTATATAAGTTGAGTTTTGAGTTTTTATTAGTTATATGTGTGTGGCTCCTGTGTATCTTTCTATGTCCTCTCTACTTTTAGTCACTGCTCACCAGTTGTTAAGTCGCCAAATGAGCAAAATAGCACTAATAACATGTAATTCTCTCAACTGTGCACCCAGCTGCCTGCCGACACACACACACACACACACACACTGGATATGTTCCAAATTCAACACAACCAAGCTGCATGCATCAGCAGGAAGCAAAAACACAATTTAAACATTTTTAATCAAACACCTAAAATGTGCTACAACAGCCCGACACACACAAACACACACACACACACACACCAATACCCCAAATGTCCACCTCTCTGCCACATACAGAATGTGTGGAGTGTGTATAGAAGAGCTTCACTTGCAGAATTTCAAAGTTGAGATGAGGGGAAAGGGCTGGGATGTGGCTTAGGAAATGGGACAATTATATAAAGACTAATGAAAGCCAGCGGGCAGATGATAAGCACCAAACAAAACAGGGTTAGAGGAGCAGCGGAGTGAGAGTGTACAGCATGGAGCTTTATATGAATCTGAAATGTGTGCCTTTGAAAAAACAAAATAAAAGTCTGTTCTGTTCTTCTTAACACCTAATTCCAAAAACACAAACACAGAAACCACAAGTAATTATGAGATGGAGAGTGTAAGAAAACAACAATTTATCTGAAAGCTATTAGGAAAGCTAATATTTTTTCTTTTGTATTATTCAGTGCAAGTTCTAAACCTGCGTTTTTGCAAAGGGCTTGTTCTATGATACACTGTCATTTTTATTGTTTCTGTGCTGGATGTTGTGTGCAGAGCTTTTTAGAAACACTAGAGATAGATGATAGAAATCTTGTCGTTCATCCTCTGTAAATACGTTCTGCATAAAAAATGTACAGCAATCAAAGAAATGTTGTGCATTTACTTTGAAGACAAATTGCTCGATATTAATGAGTGATTCTAGGAATGTTGCGGCCATGATGCAGATGCATTAAACTAACAAACAGGTACAACAACAGAAAGACAAAATGAACCCTGGGAAATCCAACTAAACTAAATCATTCAAGAGAAAGAAAACGCACACGACGAACACAAGACCAAGCTACGACGCTGGGCAACTGCTGACCTCACAACTGAACCGATCTGCAAAAACACAGTAGATAAAAGCGACGTCCTGACTGAAATGTAATCACAGCAGCAGACTTCAACCATTCTGAGTCAGCTGGAGTCTGCCCGGCCCCTCCTTCCTCTCAGACCTGATCATGCAAACCTGCTGTCACTCAGCACTGATCGACCCACATCCCAAAAGCAAAAAGGAGCAACATCACTAAACAAAAACAAACGGTCAACACAAACTTGCTGGAAAAAGAATACAACACACAACTCAACGCGGCAAAATCGGCGGTGCACTTTCTCTGGCAATTTACAACAAGACATGCCAACTGTGAGGCTGATAAGATAAATGCTTCGTGAGATATGTGTTCCACAGTTTGTTGGTAGCTGGGTTTTTTTTTTAAGGGTTAACGCCACAAAAGCATTGCTGATCACTTGGTTCTCTTCGTTTTGCAGCAGCTACAGTTTAGAGGATCCCAGGCAAACAAGGAGCAGAAGAGAGCGGAGCACTTACTTGTGTATCAGCAGTCGGGTCAGGGGGAAACTTGTCTCTGGTCTCTTGCCTCTCTCTACTCCTGCACCTCCTCAAGCCCCCCAGCTTTTGTCTCCCAAACCAGTTCATTCTGGTTGCATTAGCCTCGTTCACCCCACATCCTCAAACACACACACACACACACACACACACACTGTTGACCCAGACACACTTCACACTGCAAAGTTTGGTTCCATGAGACCAAGCAGCCTCTGCAGGCCGTCAGGGCAGAAACTACAGGTTTTCACTTCACCGCTGCAAGTTCATCTTTTCACCCACTTCGCTATTTGTTGTTTTCTATAGATCTGCAGATGATAAAAGCATCGCTGGAGAAATCCCATTTCGGCATCTGTTGTATCTTTTGATCATCGTGTATCTTTGTCTTATATCAGGCGAGGCCGAATCAATTTGCGCGTCTCCTTTCATCTCACACCCATAATTTGGGAGAACAACGAGAGAGACAAAGCAAAGCACAAGGAAGAAAGAGGGAAAGTAACAATCTTAAAGTGATAATGCATCAGAGTTCGATGGTATTTTAAACAGCTTTGTGGTAAACTTTCTGTAACTAAACAAAAAATAAGAGCGTCACTCTCAAGACTGAAAACCCCAAAACACAACTGAAAGCAAAAACCATAGGTCATAAAAAGTCATAAGTCGTAATTTTATCATGAGCCGGTCCATAATAACCTTTGAACCATCAGTTTACAGTGTTAATAAGAGTGTGTGTAACAAGTAGCTGCTACAGTTGCCATCCCCTGCTGCACAGGAGATAATAGAGTTTGATTAATCTTTGCAAATGAGCATAAGAGCAGCTGGCAGCGTGTCAAGCTCCTGATCAAAGACGCCACAACAACCTCGGAACTGGTGCTTCAATTATTCACGAGAATTTAGCTCGCACTCATCAATGGGAAAATGAGGAGCGATTTCACAGGACTGAGTGCGGCGGCATGCATTATGAAGTGCTCTCGCAGAACCACAATCTGAAATCATGTAACGTCTGTGCCTCATTCCACCACTGACGTCTGCTTCTGCATCAATCGGGACTCAAACCCATGTGTCACAGGGTAAATTTGAATATCGGCGTATTTCTCGCCGATATTTATAAAAATTATTAGTTATATGAAATAATAACAGCGGTTGAGTATTTAAACTTCTACTGTATATAAGGCACACATGTTAGCAGTATAAAAGCACATACACACATTTTTTTAAAACAGTAAAAACCAATAAGGATGAACACAAAGTTGTCGAACTTCTCGAAAGCTCACAACAAGTCCTGCAAAAAAAAAGGATTATGTAGAACTGTTAATTCTGATGAAGGCTATCGAGCATTACCACAGGAACCCCCCCCCCCTCTTTGGGTTGGTCTAAATTGTGGCCCTGCAGCGAGGTTTTGAACATCTGAAAATCAACACATCGCAGTAGCTTATTGTGCTGTGGTTATTATGATAGGGATTCAAATGTTGTGCCTCCGCTGCACTAGCCGTCATTGAAAGTGTAATCAGTACGTCTGTGCCTCAGCAGTGAGAGGGGACTGTCCACGCGCTGTGCTGGTTTGATTCCCAGCTTCTGTCTGTATGCAGATGTCCAAACAAGATAGTGAACTACTGATTTGACCAGTGCAGTGTGTGTGTGTGTGTATTGTTGCTGAACCAAAGCTGAAAGGAGGGTGAATGCAGAAGTTGGAAGTTCAGATGTGAGCACGACTTCAAATGAATGCTGATGTAACTTTTAGTCGACCCCCCCTGGCGAGCTGTTGCATGGCGGTCAAAGACAGCGAGAACTTTTTGTAAACTCCTGCTGTCATACACTTCAATAACACACACATGCCACCATTCAGAAGACATTCAGTGTGTGAACTTGGATACACCAGCATCCTTGATCCTTCACTTTGTGCCCCTGGTGTTTTGCCTCCTCTGTGTACGCTGGCAGATTGGCATTTATATGCTTAGTTCACTGGCATAGTTATAAGAGGGGAAATGTCAGAGGTCTGTACTCGACCTATTCAAACAGCAATTGATTGTTTGGACTCGATAACGCCCGGTGTGTGGATAGAAAGACAGTGTCCTTGTTGCAAACCAATGTTGTAGAAGCTGTCCTCTTTAAAAAAGAGTGAGACCTCTACACCACTCCTAGAATAACACTTACACAAGTAATCAATGAAGAGAAAATAAGCAAAACAGGATATTTGCTTCGGGGAAAACAATACAGCTGCTCATTAAGTACTGACAACAATACGCCATGATCAATACATCTGATCTGGAGGGAGGGTGATTGATTGAATGATTAAGTGTGAAGTAACCAGCCTGCATGGACTCATTAGGAACTCTATTGGCAAGTGGTGTTTAAACCAAGTTCCTCTAAAGGTGAGTTGGTCCAATTAAGAGACCAGAACAGAGAGGAAATTGTTCTTTGCGAATAAACAACTAACTTGAGAAGAACATTTCTTTGGTCACTTAAGGGACCTTGAAGTGACCTCGGCCCGGCTTCACCGGTGGCAAATGTAAATGTGGGTTAACACAAAAGGCGACAGGACTCTGGATCAGAAAGACGAGGTTGAAGAAAATAAGTGAGACACTAATTGGCCTTTATCTGCTGTTCTGTGAGCGGCAGGGATCTGATTTGTTGCCGCACAGTGAAAGGAGCTTCTGTCCTGGCTGAGAAGTTGGAGGTGAGCTGCCTGTCGCCTGGAGCTTTTCATCTGACAGCTGCTCCTGATGCTTCCATCACTTCCAGGCATATCTCAAACTGATCTGCTTGTCAGGACAATGCACACATTGCAATATTTTGTGTTGTCTTGCGGATGCATGGCAAGTGCTGAGGTCACTGAAAAACCATGTTGCAGTTCCGTTCAGTATT
This sequence comes from Verasper variegatus, assembly GCA_026259375.1. NCBI lineage: Eukaryota > Metazoa > Chordata > Actinopteri > Pleuronectiformes > Pleuronectidae > Verasper > Verasper variegatus. The sequence continues at coordinate 26,540,004 of CM048038.1, read as the reverse complement.
TCACAATAAAAGTCAACTCTGGCTTTTAATGTTGACGCTGCAACAGTAGGAACCAAGAAGAAAAGGGCAAACTCTGAAGCCAAAGAACTGTCGACTAACAAGGTGGAGATTTTACATAGATATTACAGCCTGGTTTGGCGAAGAATTAAAGGCTGAATTTAAAAGTAGTTTTCAGAGGGCACGCTGGGATTTCAGCCCGACTTGAAGAGTAGAATAGCCACATGTCCCAGGTAGAAGTAGATGAAATGCTTTGTCTCGTGCGTCACATAGCTACCAAATACTTTCTCCCCCATTGTAAGTTTGTGTAATCAAAATGATTTAGTCTTTTCTTTGCACAGCTCTTTGTGTGTCTATTTTTTCCTGTACGTCTCTGAATCATTCACCCACATTTTCTTCATACAACAGGGGATAAAGGGAAGAGAAGCTCAATGCTAATTGTCCTGTGTCTCTTCACAGCTCCACCCGATCGACACCATAATCAATGCATATCACACTTCATAGCTACACATGTTCTTGTCAGTTGTGGCTTCCTGATAAAAACAAAATAAGACTTTTGTTCAATTCACAGTCTCTCAGAAGAAAACATTTACATTCACTTGATGTTTGATCTCGGGGAGAATGCACGTGTCTCTCCTCGCTTCAAACGCAGCCTGACAGTCAGAATCAATTACCATTTTTATTTGCACTTGAATCTCTGACTCACCAGTACGAGGGTGAATCAGGTAAAAAGTCAACTTTAATGCTGCAATTTTACCGTAATTCAAGTGATAAACAAAAAAAGTTATGCATGTTTGACTTAAGCTCAGACTCTGGTGTGTTTGAATTGAAGCACACGATTTATTGGGGAGATGAGGCCTCTCGCAGACAAAGCCCGAGGGCAAAGAGGGAATGACAGTTTGCAGGACGCAGCCACAGAATGCTGAGCTGTGAGCGGGGCCGGATGACTGAGCAGCAGGAGGGGGAGAAGGAGCCGGGGGCAGACTGAAGATGGCAAGCCGGTGACCAGTGGAGACGAGCTGGTTATCTTGAGGCACTTTATAGACTGAGTGAAGTCAACACCTTATATCATCGTGAAACAGGGACAATTAAATGATTAAATGGTTTAATCCCATATCGATGATAGCACAAGAACATTATACCTTCTCAAACATACGTCATTCTTTTATTCTCTTCATAGCGACTACAAAACAAATCGTACAAATATCAAAGAAGGTAAAAACAAGTGCAGAGAGGGAAATATAAAGAGGAAAGAAGATTGAAAATTAAAACCATTTATTTTATCACAACTTGTTTACAAAAAGCAGAATCCTAAACATGAGAGCATTAATATTATATGGGCCTCAGATGTAATAATAAAAAAAGACCTATCGTGCTTTAATCACTGCGATGCAGAACATGTAAGAGTTTACTGTCAAAGCAAAACTAATCTGAAAACACCAACACGGTTCAAACGCTAAATTCCACAGGCAAAACTAAACAAGAAAAGGTCAGTGAAGTTAGTTTTTTCTTCGGCAGCTGCTGTGTTGAATCGTCAGAGAATTTTTTAATAATACACTGTACAAAAAAAAATATCATCAAACCCTCAAAACTCTTGGCGCACATAACTATAAAAGAGTCGGAGGTTGGTTCACTTGCTGCTCAGCTTTGCTTTTCATCCCAGCAGCGTGTCTGAGTTTTGCATCTCGGAGCTGTGGGCGACATGATGGCTGACAACACACTGGGAATGAGCTGGATCTTATTTTGTTCAATGAGGAAGAAACCTGTGTAAATTACTTATGTCAAATAAAAAGCTAATATTTTTTGAAAAATGGTGATCTTAAATAAAAATGTAATTTGCATTTCAATGTGTGAATAACAGCAGAAAACAAGGAATTGTCTAAATTGAAGCTTTAAGCAGAATTACACCATCGGATGTAGAGACACAAAACTCTCTAGAAAATGTATCTCTGTCCACACAAGCGTTTTGGCTCCATAATCCACCAACATGCCTGAAAATGCATATCACATGACCACTCACATGGTAGTTGTTGCATATTCCTGAAATAGAAAAGCTCGTCACAAAATGCAGACTTTAACTTCACAACAGCTGTTAGCGAAGACAATAGAGTCAGCAACGCTTTGAACTGATTATCTACGTTGTGTTCTAAACTGGTAGCCCGTGGCTGATTCCAAATGTTTGGGGGGGGGGGGAATCAGCAAAGGCTACATCATGACAGAGAAGAACCAATCAGCTAGCGGTTGTGTCTACGTCCTTTCTAAACATTTCAGGTTCTGTGTCCACTGGTAGAGATCGGCATTGATCTGGACTTATTGTTGTACATTTCTGTGAACTACATGTTTTACTGTTACGACGATTTAAAGTTTGGCACAACAAAATATAGTTTGCTCAAGTTTAACAAAACCATAATCACACATGTCGATTTGATCCATTGCCGCCCCCCCCACCCCACCCCCACACAGACATAAATAATAATTATCATCTCTACAATATGTCGACAGTGTCAACAAATTACAGTATTTACAATAAAATGATAATGTTGAATAGGTGAGGTAAGATAAAGAAGTAAAGCAGGTTCCCAACATAACTGATGGTCGGGTTCATGCTCTGTGGAAATAACCACACAGCTTCATTCCAATATTCACTTCTCATGGCAGAATAAATGTGATCCTGATGATTCCTTATGGTTTCACCTGAAGTTATCCCCATCATATAAAAATATCAGCACTTTGGTCCATTACATTGGTTTGATTCACCTGAACTTTGCAAGGGATATTCTTGGCCCCCTGAGGATGAACCCTTATGGTTCTGACCCTGTGCTATTCCCGTCACTGTCTTCTCAAATTTCCCAAGAGGCTGGATATTCAGTGAACTCATCCAGTCTATCGCTGCACTCACTATTCATTTCATAATTCCGCCCCAAAGAAAAACTCTGATTGGTGCGTTTGGGTTTCTTAAGGCTTGTGAGGCTCAGCTCAGACATTAACACGTGAGACGGTCTAACCCCACCAAACGTTGCAGTATCATTAATTCATGGCAGATGATCACTTTTAGTTGGAATTAGTTTGAGATGAAAGCGTTTCTATCAAGTTTCTGTCCACGGTCAGAGTTGGCTTCGACTTTCTTGAAGACTTTTTATCACCAAGCTGCTCAAAAAGAAGAGGAAGGACTTTACAACTCTTCGTCTTCACCCTCAACAACACAAGCTCTGTGTCACTGTCACTGTCATCATTTGTCATCTCTGCCATAATCTCCAGTAAACGCATGTTGGGATCAGATTTGGTCCACCTCCACTCCTCGTCCTCCACTCTGGAATGACACGTGGAAGCCTCAGTCTCATCGTGATGAGGAGGAGGAGGAGGAGGAGGAGGAGGAGGACAACAGCATCTTCATCTCTGCCCTGCTCATTGAGAGTTTGACAGTTTCAAACAGCTGTTTCCTGGTCTTCTCTCTGTATCATCTGGTAATGCTGTCTGTTTTCCAGATAGGCTGCCAGCTCAGCGTCTTGAGCCTTCTCTGCTCGGTTCTTTGGCGTATCACCCTGAAGGGACACAAAGACACTTTCAGAAACAGACACAGTTACAGATCTTTTAGTTTAATTACAGATTTGTATGGGCTGGATACAATTTCTCAAAATTCACATATCATGTTTCATATCATTTCATATAAATTTTATGCACATTTTAAATATACTACATTCGAAACGTGAGGGAAATGTCCAAATAAAAAAAAATCTGCAATTAATATCAAACTGCAATTTCACACACACACAAACACAGGTAGTAAAACAGGTATTTTAATCAAACACGGGTTCTTGCAGAAAACAAGGGTCAAAAGCAAGCACAGTCCAAAAAACTAGGTTAGAAGTACCAAAATAAAACTGAAGATCAAAGGAAACACTAGAGACAACATGACACTGGAAAAGTAGAAGGGATAGACACTGACTAACTGACAGGGGACAAGGGAAGCACAGAGACTTATATACACCAGGGTTGATGGAGCACAGGTGAAACACATGAGGGACAGGCGCAGACGATCGCAGGACAAAGACAGGAAGCGGAGAACTCGGGGGGGGGGGGGGGGGGGGGGGGAAACAACTGAACACAAGGAAACACAGGTAAAAGTCAATAAAGCAAAAGAGTCCATGATCAAAAACGATAGAACAGTCATATCATTTAGTTTTAAACTCAATAAAGACATGTAAGTGTGCAGTATCACTTTAACTGAAGCTCCTGACCTGTATCTGCAGGATTTCTACACAGCACTGTTGCCACATTGCTGGCTGATTGGATAACTGCATAAATTAGCATGTGTACAGGTTCCCTAATAAAGTGCTTGGTGAGTGTATCTCAGTATAAAGTGGGAGCACAGCCCACCGGCTGCCTCCCTACATCTAAAGAAGCCTGTTATTTGCTCTGAGCTGTGAATGTTCTTACTCGTACTAAAACTCCCCCTTATTACTTAAAACCTATCTGCTGAACAAACAGCGCAGATTTGTCCAATTTGAGGTATCTTAAAGTCTAATGGGCAGATTGGCAGCTTGCTGAACACGCTCATGCTCCTCAAGATGTGGATTTAACGAACCCGTCGTCTTTCCTCTTATGACGGCCTAAACACGAGCGTGGTCAGACCTCCGCTAAGCCTCCAACAACAGCATCAATATGTTGTTCATTCTGTCAGACACTAAGCCTTCAGGCTTTGATTCCTCCTCATAACAAAATGCGCTTTTGTTCCAGTCTGGCTCCCACTTGCCACAGTGACCAGTCTCTACTCAGCGCTGGAAACACACCGAGGTATTTCATTAGGCTCCAGCTGCCTGTGTGATAGTGAGTTTACAGGCCTGTGTCGACAGCTTATTCCATTTCTTATTTCTGGATAATTGAAAAGTGCAGTTGTTGTTGAAGTAGCATTGTCTCCGACTGATAAAGCGGAGATAATGAGAAACAGCTGAATGTGAAATGAAATACGCAGCGTGTGTCCTTGGAAAGAAACAGAACACAACACGTACTGTATTCTAAGCGGCTGTTTATGGGGAAGGGGCCACTGAATTTAGAACAGACACTAATTAGTTGGGTCCAGTGTGTACGTGTGTGTGTGTGTGTGTGTGTGTGTGTGTGTGTGTGTGTGTGTGTGCACATTTGTCTTTGCCGTTTATTTGGAGACATTCCCAGAGAGAGAGCGTGACAGAGACCGGCACAGCACAACTGTTCCTGACGCCACAAGTTTGCATTAAGCTTCCAGACAATGACCGAGAATCTTAGAGCGAAAAATGTCAAAATCATGGTCTCCCCAGGTCATTTGTCTCTTTCTCAGTGTCTCTCTCTCCTCTGCCTCGTCTCTAACTCTCCCTCCCTACTGTCTTTCTTTCCCTCTCTCCCCCTCTTCCCTGTATCTAGGTCACTGCTGAGTCCAGACAGTTACAGGAGCTTTTCTACACGGTTGAAACCTCCGTGGAAAACCCAACACAAATGAGGGAGGATGCAGCACCGCCACGCACACACGCGTCGCCGCCAATGCCGAACTCTTACTTTCTGTGCCTTGTTCATTTGTTCGGCTCACAGTCACGTACAGTGTTCCAACTCATCCACAATGGTGCTCGACCATGCCGAACTGTACAAAGGAGTGTTCTCCATAAAAACACACACACACAAAAAAAAAAGAACACTACAAACTTTTCCGAGGACAGCAACGTGAGCTCGGGGAAATAGATCCAGAGTAAAATGACTAACAAATGTATGAATGCAGTTAGTTTGGTTTCACCTTCAAGACAATTTCACTTCTTTCTATGCGTCTTTCAGATGTCAACGTTCTGAGCTCCATCTCTTTCTGTAACTGGTCTGATCTCTTTTTTTCTGGCCAATACCTGTATGTTTTTTTTTAAGTCTCTTTATTCAGTAGCGTGGTCTTTCAGTTTGAGAGAGACTTCTTGTCACAGTGACCTAAACCATGGTTATGCCAAAGTCTCACAATCACCAACTTCACACTTGGCTGCAAAAAACCATCCCAGCGGCTGAAAAAGTTCATTGTGCACAAAAAAAAGCAGGAATCCAATCTCAGGTGCCCGGTTACAGGTCACCACACCTGCACAGTTTCAATGCACAGGCAGATGGAGATGTTAACCAGCTCCAGCGATCCCATTTAGCCTTCAGCTGTTACACTGGGCCTCACTGAACAACCCGTATAGTCGGTGTAAAGCTCACCCAGGAGCTGCTTTCTTCTTGTGTACAAGGTTAAACGGTGGTCGAGCCTACCTGCAGGTCTGTTTTCATCAGTGACGCCCCTGCTTCCACCAGATAATGACAGATGGTCCTGTGGCACAGAGACGCAGCTCGATGAAGGACCGTCTCCCCACTGGTGGACCCCACAGTTCAGACACACAGGGAGAGAGAAGGAGTGAGTGAGCGTGAGGTAATGGCGGCTCGCGTCTTCCAGGAGTCAAACGCCACTGACAGGCAGGCGCCCCGCTGCTTCTGTTTGCTTTCTGATGTTTATTCTCTTTAAAATTTGCTTGACTAGTTCAGCTGCCCCGGCACATATAGACAGAGCAGGGCCCAGCGGAGCTCTATCAAAGCTGCTGCAGCAGTCACAGAGCGAGAGTTTCTCCCATGCCCATGAAACTATTTGAATTTATTGTGACAGAATAAAAAGAAAAACTATTTTAAGATAGGCACTTTAAAACCCCTTTATAATTTATTCAAGTTAACATTAAATATTTTATATTGTTGCATGGTTTAGATGACAACAGTAACCACTGATGGCACTTACTGAAGTTTTTCCGTGACATCCAGCAGGTCGTTTGGAGCTGAAAGACACAAGGATCACACTGTGAATCAAAACATCTGTTCTTACAGGATTTATCAAATTAAACATGTCCCCTCTCCCTTGAATTATCTGTGTCATGTTGTCAACTTATAATCAGTGTGATGGGGAACAATGATTATTTAGCTGAGACAATGTGATGTATGCTGCCTTCAAATGGAACTCACGGGCTGGTAATGATGAGCGTGTGAAGTCGTGTACACAGCGTGCAAAACACTGCTGCTAGGCAACAGCAACATGGACGCTAATGTTAGTTTCTGTTGGCGTCTAGGCGCCACGGGAGCTCAATATTTAGCAAGCATGCAGTCGAATGACATAATGACATACATGTTCTGAAATTACAAAGAGAAACTTTATATTAACCAATTAACCCTGTCTGATCCATTAGACACAGTAAGCACAAGGACAATTCTTTCCTGGTTTCACCTCTGACATGTTCACATCTAACCAATCAGAACCATCACATTTTGAAGAAGCAATAAAAGAAAAACACCTGCCTCCTCTATCCAGTCTGATAAAATATATTTGTCGATTTATTCAATATATGGTTAAGTGGTAATCTGTAATTCATAATGGATGCTGGTTTGCTGCAGTTACCGTTGTCCAGGATGTAGCGGACCGTCTCTTTGCTTCCTGTGCTGACGGCATGGTGCAACAAGCTGCAGTCCGATTGGTCCAGCGCCGTGAGGTCCGCCCCCTTCAGGTGCAGCTCCTGCAGCTTTTAGTGAAAGAGGGTCAGATGGGCTTTGAAAATGAAAACAAGATGCAAGTGTCGAGGCAACATTTTTGACGGACAACTACAGAGACACAGAAACATCTCTTCTCTTAAAGATGCATCAGGTTTTTTGGCCACTATCTGATGTGTGATCCTATAAAGCGGACATCATGAATGTGCTCTATGTGCCCTGTTCACTCTCCTATATTAAACTGTATCTGCCTGCAGTGTGGTGCCGAGCAGCAGGTGTTTTCCAGTAGCCTAGAGCCTCGGGCCAAAAGGATGCATGTCGGGGATGAGTGTCGAAACGCAAGATGATGGATTGGTTAATGAAACTGTTACTCACCCCCTTCACATCCTTGTTCTTCACACACTCAATCAACATCTCTGGCAGGAGAGAGACAGAGAGGCTGTTAGAGAGGAGTTGTCATGATGTCAATGCAGTTTATGGTTTAAGAACATGTATGAGAGCTTTGTGTGGAAAGATCAGGGATGAAACAACAATCGTTTTAGCTTAAGATAACAAGTAGTCACAGGAAATGATGGCAGGTTAAAGAAAACAACACACAAACACGCTCAGTGAAAGCAAAGAGCGAGAGGGATAGAGCGTAACTACACCTCAAAAAGCCCTAGACAAGCCTTACAGCAACAAACACACGATGGTGCGTTGCTGTGGCAATACTACATTATATTATACATGATATCATATTCTTGTTAAAGCTCTGCATTTCTGTTTTAATTACTTATCTCACATTGATTGGGCTGTAACCGAGTGCTTTCTAGGAATCAAAAAAGAAATGCCAAGTAACAGATATTGCTAAAATGTATCAAGGGTACAAACTTAGTTGCTTTTTATTTCATTATATTTAACCAGGAAGGGCCCACTTAGGTAAAATATCTCTTCTACCAGGGAGTGCTGGAATTATAAATACAAGAAGGGATAAATAACTAATAAATACAGCACAAAGGTGAGACATAAAAACATACAGGAATAAATAACGAGTCTGTATAATACAAGGGTCCGGTATTATATCCCCCTTCATGTAGGGATGTAATGTTCTAATTCAGCTGTTTGGCTAAGGAGCTGATTCAACTGTAAGATCCACTGAGGTGTTCCCATTATTTTGTTCACCCCCTCTGCCATTGTGGGCAGGTTCAAAACATCCCCGTGCAAACGCAACTCAATTTAACACAACACAGCCTCCACCTGCCAAAAAACAGCATCATGACTGCAGCGTACAGGACATCCTAATCCACACCACTCTCACACACACACACACACACACACACACACACACACACACACACACACACACACACACACACACACACACACACGTCGCATTGAAACACAGGCTGTGTGTACGGCTGAAGCCAGGCTGGGATACGAGATGAATGTTTATTAGGCTGACCTCAATACTCGCTCTCACTCCTTCTCTCTCTAAATAGCTGAGTCCTAATCCAGTTATGTTAGGCTTAGTGTGTGTGTGTGTGTGTGTGTGTGTGTGTGTGTGTGTGTGTGTGTGTGTGTGTGTGTGTGTGTGTGTGTGTGTGTGGGGGGGGAGACTTCAAAAAATCTCTAATAGTTTTTGTGGCTGCAAGACAAATCTAAAACAACACACATACCACAAAACCCAACACACTCCCTGAATGTAGGAATTAAATGAATTTAGCCCAGGGACGGAATTAAGGAGTAAGGAGAGGAGAAAGACGAGGAAGAGGAAGGATTTATGAAAACATAGGAGCAATGCATAGACATCCCAGACTTATAAATTGGACACATCTCTCTCACTCACACACACTCACACACACACACACACACACACACACACACACACACACACACACACACACACACACACACACACACACACACACACACACACACACACACACACACACGTCACTTGCTCCGTTGCTCTTGAGTTTGATGCAGTCAACCTGTCTGACCCTTATGGGAGATTGTGCGTGTGGATTAAAGTGAGACGTGGAGAAACAGAAGATGTGTGCGCGGCAGGAAGAAAGAAAATAAATAAAGGATTCTGTAACTAAATCTGTTCCTCGGAAAACAAATAATGCAAATGAGGGAGAATAGAAACACAGAGAAAGAAGAAAAGAGTCATCTGTTGTGTGTGAATTTCAGCTGAGGCTAACACAAGGTCTGCAGCCATGTTTACAGTTTCTTTTACGTGCCATTCCCTGAGGGATTCTGTGCCACCAGATGTGTGTGTTCTGTATCACGGACAAAGATCCACACTCCCAGAATCCCATATTACCCTGAGCTGAACTTTAATGTGACTGTGTGAGTCTGTGCTACTCTGTGTTTGTGTTTCACCACCGAATATAAACTGAAATAACAAGGAGCCCCAAGGTAACAGTTGTATTATTGCTTTATATTGAATCCTGTAATACGACATGGAAGGTGAGTCCTGAGTTCAAATTCACTTTTAAAGGGCTTTATCATTGAATTTATATTACTTACTTTCTTACTTACTTACACGGAGCATATATAAAGACTAATAAACACAACATGTAAATAGTGGTGTTTAAATCAAGCCATACACATACAGGTGCACCTAAATAATTGAGAACATGAAAAGTAACTTTGTTGTAGTAATTTATTTCAAAAAAGTAAAACTTTGACATATTCTAGATTCATTACATGTGAAATGAAATATAATTTGTTTTTACTTTGAAGATTACGGCTCACAGCTCATAAAAATTAAAATAAATCAAGTTGCCCATCTCTAAATATTCAAATATTTCCCATGCAAGATCAATCATAAAAAAGATTACATTTAAAATTCAGAAATGTCCGACTTCTGACAAGTGAGTTCATGCAGTCAATACTCGCTCCTTTAGCACAAATGACCACATCGATGTGGCGTCGCATCTGAAAAGACCTTGGACCACAGAGCGTCGGTCCAGTTCATTTCCCCCTCGGCCCAGGTCAGACACCTCTGATGTCTCTGGTTCAGGACAGGCCTGATGTGACTTGTCCTCCGTCTTCTAGACAACTTTTAATACAACACTATATTTATACGATATAAATAGAAATGTACTCAAACTCATAATGAAATATTGTAATATTTTGAGATACTGTTTTTCCCCAGCTGTAGGCCATCATTATCAAAATGCTTGACATTTTAGTTTACATGTAATGAGTCTTGTATTTTATAAACTCGCACTTTCTTATATAACTGAAGGAAAATGTGTAACTTTTTCATGATATGCAAATTCTATTAATTGCATCTGTCCTGATTCTCAACCAATCACATTACTGATCTCATGGCTCTGAAACATCTGAGCCAATCGCAGTGAAGTTTGACCACAATGGCTCAACTAATGACGAGCCAGGCCTTCTCATTGGTTGTGTTCGAGATGGACTCAGTCTGACTGGGGGCGGATTTCATGCGACAATGTGATATGGAGTATAAAACAAACAGCCGTCAATTCGGACACTTCCTACTCCCTGTCGCGCATCAGGCAATCGATCTAAAGTCTTTTAACATCTCAATTAAATCAAAGTACAGTTTCACTTAAAGACACAGGGTGATGGGTTAAGTTATATGAGGGAAAAGTTACACATGTAATAACTGTAAAGGTGTACTGTAAAAAACAAAACATGAAACCCCTCTAATCTATACCAAAGATATAGAAATGTATAAGTATATATACACATACACGTACTTTCATACATGTGCTTTATGCCTTTTTCCTGCATGAAAATGTTCCTTGTATATTTTGTTTACCTTCTTAACAACTTCCAGTTCGTTCGAATTTAAGATTCAATAAAAAAACAAAGTCAAAGAGAAAAATACATTCTACGAGAGCATCACTTATTTTACAACTAAACCGTTTTAACAGCGTGAAAATTAAAATCACTGTATAACGCGTGTAAACAAATAACTGCCAGAAAGAGAACGAATACATCACAACTTTTTTTCGGAGAGAAATAAACAGCAGATAATGGAACTGAATTTCTCAGGATAAAAATGTCAGACGGGTCATGCGTGTCAGTGAAGCTTTCAGCCAATCAGGGCGAAGTTGTGTCGTCACAGAAGCGGCTCCCCTGGTGCTGCAGTTGGAGGAGAACATTGCGTCACATGGCGACGTTCTGCAGCGCTGGAAAAAGTCGGACAGTATTTCTAACCAGCATGCATTGTGTTAAGTCCAGCATGCATTACATTAACAAAGTCCAACGCCTCTTTTGGGTGGATGGTGCAGAAAAGCATGATGGGAACTCAGCCATCACATTCATCCACAGCATGAGGAGTCCTTCTATGTACATTTTAAGCAATATTTTGTTACAAATTGGCAGTCGATAGTCGTTGGTTTGGGACTCTACGATCACCTGTTGCACCAAAACACCACACAGACGGGCACGGCTAATTTCAAGGTGAGGGCAATACCAAAGGGTCGGAGCGCAGCCTCTTCTATCAGCCTTAAAGGACAATAATAATGAGCGCAATTATTGGCTCAGATAATCTGGATAAACTGTTTCCTGTCGCTGTAATCCTAGATATTTAACTCTGGGAGTCTAACTAACACATTATGGACTTAATTAAAAAACAAGAGCCACGTTATAATTATCATTATCCTTAAGGATGCCACTGTTGATGTGTGTATGCCACACAGCTGAGAGTTGTTCACAATGCCTTCCCATGAGGCAGCTGGCTCCTTCAGGAAGCACAGCAGGACTGTTGCTGCAGAATGGGGCTGATTTCCACAGTGGCACAGGGAACTGGGTTACACTGGGCTCACAACAACCAAAGCTGGAATCAAAAAAACTCACCACCACGACAGACACAACTGGAGACAATGCAAGCGCAGACGCAGATTGAGGAGTGAAAAATGTACATGTTCCCGGAGAGAACAAAAGCACGGCAACACTGACAGACAGGAACAAGGGCTTGGGCTCGCACACACAGACTCCCAGCATGCACTGGGGGCGCAGGGAGACAGAAGCTGGGACGATATGTGTCAGAATAAAAGAGTTTGTCTGGAGGAACAGATGCTGTCTTACATCTCTGTCCCCCCACCTTTCAGGTTCAAATCAGGTTAGGGTTTTATCAGTGAGGGTGTTGACAAGGGTTCAAAGTGAGTGTGTGTGTGTGTGTGTGTGTGTGTGTGTGTGTGTGTGTGTGTGTGTGTGTGTGTGTGTGTGTGTGTGTGTGTGTGTTACCTTTCTCTATCTCTCCGTCGGTGTCGCCCGTCTTCTGGCTCTTCTCTCGTCTGTAGAGACAGTGAGACTGTCTAACCACTTCCTGTTTCTGTTCTCTTCCCCACACAAGTTACACAAACTACACAGACCCGATGCATCGTATTCCTCTCAAGATCATCTTTATAGTGTCAAGCTTCTCTTTGGCAAACTTCAGGTGCAGGGATGTTTTAAAAAAAAGAGTTTTCCTGCCACGGACTCTGTGATCGTATACATGGCCAAGAGAGACATTAACCAGCTTCCTGTTGCTCTGTGCTTATTTTTAACCTCATTGAGCACTTTGAGCCACACAGTCTGCAGTTATCAACAGTCTACTCTTTGTAGACTTTACAACCAGTAACCGGTCATGCAAAGCAACAACTCTTCTGAGATCTCTACTTAGCAAAAATCATAAATCAACACAGCTATTCGGGTTGGGCGATATGCTAAAATCTTCCAATAGGCCATCATCAGCTCAACAACCACTGTTTTACATCATATATCCACACAGTTGTGTGTGTGAGCATGTGCAATTATGGAAAAGCTCTTTGCGAGGAATACAAACTCACTCATTTGGGATTATTGTGGCTTTTAAATTAGACAAAACCAGCAAGATTAAGGACCTAAGTGTAGTAATTTGTCTTTAACTTTATTATGGGATGTCACCTCCCTGCTCTATATAGAAATAATCACATATGTCATTTGTATTTGCAAGTGGAGTCAGGAGGGGAGTGAATGAATATAAAATAAGCACCAGTTCCTAGATAAATTGAATGAATGAATTCTCGAGGAGGCACCTCATTATATTAACAAAGTAAAGCAACAAATCAACAAAAGAAACAACCAACAATGGACGCAACAATGAAACAACCCTAACAGCTCTAAGTCGGACTCCGTGTTTTCTAACGACTGACTCCACTTAGCTCTTTGTTGAGAGCTTCACACCGGTGTAAACAAACAGTTTGCAGGTGTACTGACCTCAGTCTTGGTTTAAAATCGGCAGCAGTGGTGTTGGAGCGGTGGATGCAGCCGGCCCTGCAGAAAACAAACCAGTGACACATGATGACAAACAGTAAGAACGGGGAGAAATCATCCACTGATACCAAATACAAAACAGAAGAGTGTGTCAGTGCCCAGAAGCTGCGGCCTTTGAATCACCTTGTTCCAGATAACGTCTCCACGGCACAAGCTGACATTTGGTGTTGTCAGTAGAACACAGATTGTAAATGAAGATTATATAAGTATATATAAGTTTATAAAGATAGATCACATGCAGTATCTCCACTTCCTCACACCGTACAAACATGAAGTTATCTCGGGTCGATACAGGTGCTGTCATCTTGTCAATGTCCTGCTGAATTTATTTTTATAGCATCAAATTACTAATTATTCTTGCTCTCTGGTGTTCGGCAGGTACTTCAACCGAGTTAGTGAAAGCAGTGAGAACAACCTTTATACAGCTTCCTCAGGGTCAGGTCTATTATTTGTGTCTGCCCCTCTTTGATTATTTCCTGGAACCAAACCAGCGTGTGTGATGTGGGGACCGGAGTCTGTGTTTGTGATGATTAGGCAGCTTGGTGTAAAGCTCCTTTTAACACCAAACCGAGTTTCCCTTTAGAAACCTGCTCAGACTCACCTCTGGTCTCAGCAGCATGACTTGCCGTATTTAAATCAGTGGACGTGGCGACAGGTCAGGATCCGACATTAAGTTTCAGTCTGTTTTTCTAAACTTATAGTGCAGCGATTCGGAGTTGCATCCTGATCTGTACCTCTGGTCACAGATATTGCGGAAATAAAGCCCTTCATATGTATGTGTACTTTCAGAATACAGTCCCTGATTCAACTTTGATGAGTGGGAGGAATTTTGGGAATCATTTTTTGAAGAAGGACTCCTCAGAGAACCGGTGGTGGGTGGTATTTTTCTGTGCTTATGTCTTATTTCACTATACAACCAGCAGCTTGGATATGTAACACAACACGTTGAAGACACTAACCTGGTGAGTTTGCTGGCCACGGGTGCCGTGTTGAGCGTGAAAGCTTCGGCTGCGGAGCTGTCGCTGTTCACCCGCTGTCTCTGAGAACAACTGCAGCAGAACACAGAGGAAACGAAGTCAGTGAGGTGAGCTCGCAGCCTGGACTCAATGTTTCCTACACGGAGTTCTGGATGTTCACTGAGGCCTTCAGCCTGCAGACAGCTCGGGGACTGTTCTGTATAGAGGATGTGATCCATGTGGCCTGTTTAAAGGAGCCTGTTCTGCTCATTTACAGCTTCCTTTTTGTATTCTGGGATTCCGCCGGAGCAGCTTTGCATGATTCACAGTTCAAAAAGGTGCTTATTCGTTCCAAAGTGCCTGTTATGCTGCCCCTCGATTTAGCTTATGACTGAAATAGGTGATATTAGCCCGGGCCTGCTGAGGGGCAGCACCACCTCCTCCTCTTCTTGACAGTCTGGGGGTTCTGAAAGCAGACTGTTAAAACATGGCCCTGTTCAGACCTGTATTAATATCTGTCCTGAGAGATCCGATCACAAGTGGTCCGCGCCAAGTACCCGCGTTAATGCCCGGTGTTAAATTCGTTTTCTGAAGTGTCTCCTGTGAGCACTTGTGATCGGATCCCACTTCCCCACTCTAGATGCAAATAATCCCAAAAGGTCATTTGTGTTTGTGAAGACCAAATGGTGTTATTTTTTTACCCAGTCTGACTTTTCAGAATGTCAGGATGCAATACATTTACAGATACTGCACTTGCAAAGATGAAATGATGACTGAAAACCTTATAATGACCATATGTGAGGTAGATTTGTGTTTTAGGACTTTGGCTATGCATGTCCGCCTTCAAGTCTATTGTGTCCTTGCACTCACTTAGTTGGAAAAGTTTGGATCCTCGCTGGATAAAGAATTAGAGAGCTGAATACTGGGATAACGAGCCTGAGCGAGATAAAGGCAGGAGAAGAGAAAAGCATTTTTTTTTTAAGAGCATTAATGCAGGATGAGCTGAGGGAAAAGCAGAAATATATGAAATTCTCTTTGAATTTCAAGTACGTGAGGAAAGTATAGCAAAAAAGAGCCTTTGGAGAATTCCACCAAACTGCAACACTTGGAAAAATTAATGGAGTGAAGAGGATGTATATGATTGAGTCTGAGTGAGGTGCAACAGGTGTGCAGGAGCTTCTCCACCCTCCAATGACCCGTGTCCATGTTTACCCGACAAGAAACCTGTTGTGGTAACGACCGTCCTGTCTCTGGAGCAGAGGTGGAAGCAATGTGATGCTGTTCTAACAACGCCAATTACACAGCAGTATCTAACTGCTTTATAATTACATCACATCTTCCTACATAGTTGTTCCAGGACATTAAACAGGCCTGTTTGATAAAAATCAAGCTCCCCTATGTCCACTTGTAGGGGGCCCCTCTGTACCGTTTCAATTGTGTAGGGGCTCCACATATGTACAAAACTGACCAAGGGTTTGTAATCTATAATCATTTTAAAACGCAGACATCCCGAGACACCACCAATTGAAACTATACAACTACAACTGCAAACTTTGCCTAAGTCAGCCCTGACATAAGCTGAACTCCAAACAATCTCCAGACATTCTCCGGAGGGGCTGAATGAGCTAAATGTGATAAAACAGCAGGAGATCCTCCGCAGAATTCGTTGCGTGCGAGTGGATGAGTAGATGATGTTTTTGACATGTAACAATAACTGAAAAAACACAAAGATATAAAAGCAGGATCTCACTAGCAGAATGAATACGTGCTGCACCACCCCTCACCTTTACACCCTGGAGATTTCTGTGGAGAATCTCCTTCTGTGTTATTTACGTGTGCAAGACAAACTACGGAGAAATTCCGGACCCAATTCTACAGCTATTCTCTGGAGTTTATGTCTGAAAACAGCTAAGCACTATAAATCCAAGAGAAAGTCGAGCATTTGTTATGTTTCGCTTGACAAACTCGAGAATAGTGGAAAAACACACAGGGAAGTTATATCTCACTTGTGGGAAACCTCCCACAATTAGTCCGAGCCAGGTTTTCTTTCCTGAAAGAACTGATCGACAAATTCTCCGTCCTGTGGAGATCCAGACTCTTGCCTGGTCAGATGTTCACCTGACGCCAAAGTGCAAACTGACAGCATGTGAGGCTAAACTCATTTTCTTTTTTTAAAAAACAAAATGTTTTGTGTGTGGGTGGCATTCTGTGTGTTTGACAGAGAGTCAGAGAGAAGCAGAAGAGAGAGAGGTAATTACAGTGGGAGGAATAACGTTCACCTCTGGCCCTGCGTGGGCACACTGCTGCACTGTTTGAGTGTGTGTGTGTGTGTGTGTGTGTGTGTGTGTGTGTGTGTGTGTGTGTGTGTGTGTGTGTGTGTGTGCGTGTGTGTGTGAGAGTACAGTAGATTGGTGTGACTCTGGAGTGCTCTGACATGTGTTCCATCTGTCTCTCTCCATCCACTGTTTTTCTGACTCTTCCTCCCAAACCCATCTCTCCCTCACTCTGCCCCTGCCTCTCGGCATCATCTCTCCTCCTCGTCCTCCCACTCAGTGCACTCAGCATTGCAAATCAGCCCGCCAACACACACACACATACGCACACACACAAATAGCCAAAGGGAAGTGATGTTGGGATCAGAAGGTTGTGTTGTTCTGCCTGTACTCACATTGTACCTGTTTATTTATTCCCTCTTTTGTATTCTGAAGAATGATCTTCCGGCACCAACATTAAAAAACTGTTTCATTTTAAATCCGCACGGGAGAAATATCTTGATCCTGAAAGTGTCCGTTTCACGGTGGAGTTGTTTTCCAGAGCCGGTGTTCTCGTGTTCAACTTGAGGTGACCGCAAAAGTAAATAACAGATCCTTGCTCTGAAGCAAACACGTAGCTGCTCGCTTGGGTTAATTAAATAAAGCTCCGCGCCCACTCGTGTTTACACTAATAACCACCATTAATTATTGAAATGGTCGCAAATGTGTGAACTTGTTGCATTCTGTGATCAGGAGGGAGAGCAAGTCACGTTATCATGTTTAACGGACCAGTTCACTCTGGCAGTTTGATCACTGGTCATGTTATAATGTATTAAAAAACAATCCAAGCTAATGTGCAGTTTTCTGAGCTACAGTTGATATCGTGAGTATACAGTAAACACCCACTGCGGTAGCATGTAAACTCGCTTCACTGTAAATTCAAAGTGATTGTTCTTATAACTGCTTCGCTTGTGCTTTTTCCTTCCACACAGACAGACAGACAGACAGACAGACAGACAGACAGACAGAATCCACAGTGGGTGAGTGAGAGAGAGAGAGAGAGAGAGAGAGAGAGAGAGAGAGAGAGAGAATCACCTAGCAGCTGCTCTAACAGGTTCCTGTAGGTGAGAATTTAATCTGTGTGTTACTGTGTGTAAATATGGTTAAAATGATTTAATATGGAGGCAGGGGATGAAAAATATGTTATCCACACACACGCGCACACACACGCACACACATTATAGTAACACTCTGTGGTTCTGGAGCAGCAAAATGCAGACAGAAATATTATCATTAAATTAATATACAAGTATTATTCATGTATTTACATACACCTACACATAAACATACAGTTAACACACACACACACACACACACAATGATGCAGTTCTACTTCATGCAGGCTTACAGCTCTAACAGGCTCAATAGGCAACACACTACAATTTGCATGCACAAGCTTGACCAATGAGAGCGAGCAAGCCCACACTGCCTTAGAGATGATGGCAACTATACAGTGTACAGTGTAGCGTATGCATGTGTTTTCACCTGGGAACAGAGGATGAAGATGAAGGAAAGGAGGAAGAGACAGGGTGAACAAAGACGTCAGAGTTCTGATTAGAGGGGCCCTCCCTAAAGATCACCAGAAAGACATGCACTAAAACTACACTATCGCCAGAGCACAGATCTGATTGCTTTTCAAAAACACACTGATATCCTGTTGTCCATAGTAACTTTTAGTTTGGGATGCAACACTAACTTGTGTTACATTACGGATGCATTTTTACAGACAAAAAGGCAGGGGGGGGGGGGGGGGGGTCAGAAACCAAAGACTGGCTCATTAAAATGGAAAAGTAAAGGTCAAAGATTGACAGTGATGTAAAAGTGCTATTAAGTCTGATTACAATGCTGCTACGCTTTCCTGCCTGCTGTTTCCACTCAGGCTCCGAGTCGATATGATTGGTTCACGGTGAAAGAAAAATGTGTTGGGCACTATCTTTGCACAGAGCAGCAAACCAGAATCAGAAGCCGCAGATCTGCTGGGCACGTTTGACACGGATGTTGCCTCACATCCACAAAAGCCTCCTGTGGACATCAAACCTGTTGTTTCTCATGCTGATCAACAGGCGTGTCGGACACTGATTCATTAAAATCTTTCACTGATGCCTCCCTCAGGACTGTCTATCCCTGCTGGTGCTCCCACACTGTCTGAAGTCCCCACATTTAAAATTTGGATGGACAGAATGGGATTTATTCCCCTCATTTTTATTCAAGAGCTTGGTTTTTACAGTTGTAGGGCAGGACTTGTTTGATTTCACATTCAGATTCCGAATTGATTTCACTCAAAACCCTGCGCTCGCATTCAAATAGCCTCTGCTTGTGCTCAAACTGCGCTTGCACTTATTTCGTTGCTCTGACAGTTTACCTGTGCCCCAGCTTCTACTCTTCTCGCGCTCACTCTGCTTCTGTCAATCAAAGCACAAGCAGGGACTTAAGGGTTGTAAAAAGATCTTCCCGGGAACTTTATTTAGACCCTGGTTCCTGCGAGTTCCTGCAATGGTTCCTGGTTCTGTTTCCCTTTTAGACAAGCCTCCAAAACCTCCTATGATCATGTGTTCTGTCTGATCCTCTCCCTCCCCCAACCAGGTTGCAGGTGGGCCAGGCTCACCAAAATACCACAGTGGGTTTAGCAGTAGCCTGCAATCTGTGCTGCGCTGCAGGGTTCATGAAAAATACAGCCCGCGGTGAGACTCTTCTTCTGTGATGTCACATCATCCAGGTATCTCCGTAGACAATCAAAGAGCCATTTTCCCACCATCTCCTCCATTTCTGTCTTATTTTGGATTAATTTATAAATGGTAGTGCAGTCTGTTTTCTGTGCCTGCTTGATAATCAGTTCACTATGCTTTTTCATTGGGCTGGTTAACAGGAGTTTCACAGTTGCAACTCTTTCCTGCAGGTATCCAAACACATTTGCAGACTGTGTAAATACGTGATTTCCTGTGAGCGTTCACATTAGCACTGTGTCTCGGTGGAGAAGAGATAAACTGATTCTGGAAACTGGAAATCACAGCTGGCCTTTTTTGCCAGGGTAGACTGGCTTTGAAAATGTTCAATATGATACGATAATGTTCTCTAGCCTTTTCAGGGTTAGGGTTCATCCAGTGGGGAGGCTGAGCATCAGTGTGGTTGCAGCTGACTCACCCACTGTTCACCAGGCTGGAGGCAGGGGTCGCTACGTCAAGACTGGCAGAGGGGGAGGTGCCTACGGTCGTGGTAACGATGAGCTCAGGGTCCAGGATGAAAAGCTCTTCCTGGGAGATTTCGGATACGTAGTTGAGATGTTCCTGATAAAGCAAGACAAACAGTTTTATCTCCACCATGCTTTGAAACAGACATTCGCTGAGCTATTATATATCATCAGATATTATTGCTTAAACAAAAAAATAGATTTTTATATTTTTATAGCATAATCAACCCTCATTAACCAACCACATAAACATCTGGAGCTGAAGCAGAAGTAACTTCAAAACTGGTTTTCTGTCACATTTTCTTGTTTTATTGGCTACATTTATAATAAAATATTATATTTTGTATCAAAATGAATAAAATCCTGTATCACAGTTTATACACATAATACATTTGATGTTTTTGGATGATCTATCAAACCAAATGGTTCATTTGTCACACTGGGACAAAAGTCATTAAAAATGATTAAAAACAATAACTCTTATTCCTCTTCTACACCAGAAGTATCAGGTTTACACATGCTTTTGAAAAGGGTGATTATAATTCATTTCCCTTTGCCAGTAAAGAGTTTGGCTTTCTCAATTTTAACAAAACAACCATGCTGGAAACTGTGAAGCTTTCTAACTGTCGCATTTTGCATGACATAAAGAAAAAAACTAATTGTCGTTGCATGTTGTTCCCAAGCAGGAAAAGATAATAAGTATAACATTTTTATAACTAAAATGTTCATAGTGAATCCTGGGTATTAGTGGGTTTAGGACTCTACACACCTCAGTCGTATTGTACATACTGAATATGTAACTTAAAGCTGCAGTCAGCTGAAGAGGGACAGACGTACCTGTGCTCTGTCAATCCTGTAGAAACGATCCGCTGTCGTAGCTGAGGAGACAAACGCAAAAACAAGCCGTTAACCACCGAGCACTGGAGACGACTCCCAGAGTTCATTGGCTTCCAAAACAAGAGAGTTGTCAGAAGTTGTTTATCTGCTTTTTTTACTTGACAATCTAAAAGATCGCCCGCTGTGATGCGGAGCATGTCTGTCATCTGATACTACAAATCTGAGTCAACATGTCACAGATCGTCAGCGGCTGCTACAGATGGTGAGATAACGTCACGCTCCTTTATATGCACCAAATGCTTTGCCATTCAAACAAAATACACATTTTTCCTGTGTGATTACTCTGAAATGTTATGACAGTCTGTGCTTTAAAATGAAGATCAGGCCTGGTGCTGTCATCAGTGTTTAGGCTCATATACGGTGCCTTTACTAACAAAACAATGTTACAGTCACTGATCTCATACTGATCGCATATTTTACGTTGGCATGCTTGTTAAGCAATACATCCAATAGAGGGCAGTGCAGAGCCAAGAGTTCCTTAAAATAAACATGGCGATGGTGGATGAGGTTGTGAAAATGCATCCCTTTGCCAGGGTGAAGTAGCATCATATGGACACATGTAGTATCTTACCAACCCTTAAAGGTTCGTTGTGCAGAATTTAGTGACATCTAATGGTGAAGTTGCATGTTGCAGCTGGTGTTATTGCTCTGTCTCGTCTGTTTTGTCCGTATCCAAGAAGATGTGCACAATTACAGTAGAGATTAAGAGTATGGGTAGAAGACTCCTACTTTTTCAAAAACGTATCTAATGTAGAGCATAACTGAGCCTTTAAAGGACCAAGAGACGTCAGAGGCTACAACAGGAAATTAACATATCTTACTGCTGTTACAACTGTGTGGCTGATGTACGAGGTCACATGGTTAAAAAGGTCGTAAAGAAGTCACTTTAAAAGAATGTATGTAAATCTAAAGCACTAATATTGGTTGGAATTTCCCTGTGTAAACTTTTAACACTTCTCTCTTCTCACAAACTCTGAGCGATTGTTTCTTTTTTAGTTTCTCAACTTCTCGGCGGAAATTCCACCAGGACTCTGCGTTAGAGGAGTGAGTGTGTGTGTGTGTGTGTGTGTTTAAAACCCAGTTTTTTTCTGTGTGATATTTTTGGTAAGCTGATATTAATATTCATGACTGTCACCAATAAACAGGAGCTGATGAAACTGTGCTTTTGTTATTTTGAGGGGAGAACCACAAACAACTAGAAATCTGTTTCAATGTCACTAACGACACCTGAACCACCTTCGTAGTCCTGGCCGTCGCTACTACTGGTCCTAATAAATCTACTTCAATCTGAGCTTCTGCTTCACAGAGGTTTTAAACCATTAAGTCAAAACTACAATGGATCCTTTGAGTGTTGCTCAGACTGTATTTCAGTTTTTGTTTGTGCCAGCCAGAGACTGTGTGTATCTGTCTCTGCCGGTCTGATCTAGTGGTAACAAGACTGAGAAGGTGGGGCCGCAGAAAAATAATGATCTGTGTGGGTTGTCACTCTGCCCCCTTCCTCATCTCAGCTACTGATATAATGAACCTCATCATCGTCTGTAATGTGAACGATGGCTGAAGAAAGCCTACATGAATACATTTTAATAACGAAAACATTTGCATGTCTTCTACTGACTTCTGCCACTTCCCATTTTATATTATCATTCTTCTTTAGCTGGTGTAGAGGATATGTCAGCCCCCCCTCAGCCACTGCCTGCATGATGCATTACAATGTGTCTACAAGTCAGTCCCTGTCCAGGTCAGTGAACTGCTGCCATTGACACTTCAGATGTGTAGTTGTGCTTATTTTCCTATTTTTAACTTCACTTGGAGGAGTGCATGCACAGTTGGTGCCCGGTCAGCGCAGTGGCCACACAGGTCGATGTTGAAACAATTGCAGAAGAAATATCGAGATGTCATATGAAGCAGAAAAAAAGTTATAATTTAACGAGAAAATAAGTAAATATTACGAGAATTGAGAAAATTCCTACTGGATCTAAATCTACAAAATCCCTTAGAATAGAACATTTCCTCCAGAACAAAAGAGGTGATTTGGCTCTTTCTTCAGAATAGACACAGTTTTTCTTATAATAATAATACTTTTTTGTGCCAAGTTTTTCTCTTTAAATGGCCCCAATACTGCATCATAGAAAGTTACAGTCTATCTGAGTCACCCAAGGTTACAAAGTCCAAAACTGGTCTCATGAAAGTTTCCAAAATCTGGTGAGTACGACCCAGTGTATCTAAGTGTATACTATACCTGCTTTCTGACCTCAAAAAAGACACAACAAATACAAAAAGGTAAATAAGTGAAAGCAAATCAAATTGCTGAAATTATCTTTTCTGTCCTGATAGTTCACAGATAAGATAAGTCGCACTGAAATGAAGAAAATATATTTTGTCATTATCTCTTATTATTATTTATTGGAAATATATCAATTTGATGTAAAAAGCTGTGACCAGGCAGGAAGCCCTAACCACCAACACAGGACCATGAGCAGACAGTGATCGTGTGGTGACCGATCAATGCTCCATCAGGATTTAGGACAAATTGTGTCCCCCGTCATTTCAGAGCGATGCCGCCGTTGCCACGGAGACTTCATTCTCTGTCACATGGGATGGATAATGGATTTGCTCTGATTTCAAATAATTGTTTTTAACATTTTCCCTCATATTAACATAGGTTTACATGCGAGTGTATTCAGTACTCAGGCGCCATTCTTACCTGAAATCAATGCACACGGGTTCCTGCATGTAACCCTACAGTGGTTCATTAGTAACTTCCAACTCGCTTTTCATTTAAAAAGCTCTTTAACATTGTACAAGAGCTACTGAGGCGAGGGAGTCTCAGTAATGAAAAAAAATCCAGTCAAGGGGGAAAAAAATGTGGTTTACTTACAGTCAAGGAAACACCACTTTGGAGATAACCTCTGCGAGGAGAGGATCTTTGGTTTGCCGGCCTCCTCCTGAGTGACAGAGAGACAGAAGAGATGCAGGACGGCTGATCAAGCAGTGAATACCAACAACTGGACCAACGAGGCCACTGCCCAGGGGCCACTGATCATTGGGCTTGCATGCTAACTGCTAATGCTGGTGGGTTTTCAGCTGCGCCTCCTGTCCACATATCCTACAAGACACACAGGACCCCAACCTGCGTTTTCTTTCTGTGCAACAAATCTGTCAAAATTCAGAAGGCCAGGTGTATTTCAATTTCATCATGCAACAGATTATTTGAGTGCAAGCGTGTTGCTTAAAGATCTAAGCACAAGCAGGGGTTGTTTGAGGGATATTTGAGTGTGAGCAAAGGGTTTGATGTGCAAGTATTACAAAATCTAAACATACAAAATAAATAAGTCATGCTCTCAAGCCGAAACACCATACGCTTGAATAAAAATAAGGAGAGAAACCTGTGCACATGTCCTGCGACCACAGCCTCGTCACGTCATCATGTGATTTTAAGAAAGCAGTGGAGTCATTTATTCGTAATCTAAATCCGTGAATATCTTTCCCAAAGAGTGACGTGCCTTCCAAAGTCCTCAATAAACATTTCTTATAACTGTTTGGAATCTTGATGCAGTGTTTTTCGTTCTCATCTCTCTGTCTCTCTGTTCTCTCTTTGAGTTTCAGAGTGCACGCTCTGCTGCGTCCCTGAGTTGAATCAGGTCACTGCCTTGATTGTCTTGTATGTGAGCAACTTGCTGTCCTTGCTGGGATCAAGGCCTCCAGCAGAAGCGTGTCAGTAACATTATACTACTCCTCTTCTCCATTCATAGTTTACTCTACATTTACCCACACAATATCCCTTTTAATATCTCCTGTAGCTCCACACACACACTTGCATAACACAGTTGCCAAATACCATTAAGTTACAGTGTGTGTGTTTCCCCAAAGTAAATACAGGTGGAAACTGCTTAAGTTATTACAGACATAGTGATGAACAGTTTATATGGATTAAAAAGCTTGGGACAGAATCGTTCCTAAAATAATTACTTAAAAAAAATTAAATTAAATTAAAAGTAAAATTAAGTTTCAATCAGCTTTGACAGTTTACTTCAAGTTTTGGTATTTTAGTATCATCCAGACTTTTTTTTTTTCATCCTATCCTGTCTCCAATTAGTGCAGAACGCTGTAGGAACACTTTTAACAAGATCAGAAAACAGACAGCCTCCTGCTTGGCTGCCTGTTATGTGTAGATGCCTGTTTAAAACCCCGCTCTTTGTTTGCAGAACACTAAATGTTCTCTGCCTGTGAAGTCCTGCCCCCGCAGCACACTGCAAGACTCCTTAGATCCTTCGACCAAAGACTCTCGTCTGTCCACAGGTCAGGGACTAAATGATGTGGTGCTGGATCTTTCTCATCATGATGCCAGAAAAAGTTATAAAATCCTCCTCCATCATTTTCGTCTTCTCACTCGACTGATGATTTCAACTTAAAAACACTCTTTCGCTTTTACATTTCTCCTCCAATCTTTTCACCTGCATTGTCTTATTTCTTCTTGTAAGGTAAAACACTGGATAAACTTTGTCAATTCCACTCTAACTCATTACCGTCCAACAGAACACTGAACACTTGAATAAACTACAGCAGTGGTCAGCAATTGGTTTTTGGATTTTGGATAATTTGGTTATTTCAATTTCACCATATCAGACTGAGACAGACGCAGAAGGACTGACCCGCGATCGGTGCTGATCTCCGTCCTGGCAACAAAATCACAGAATCACTACCTGTTTTGCAATCTGAGTTAAAAGTAAAAGCATGTCACTTTGCAATGCTTTATACTGAGGGGAATAAAAGGGCTTTTATTTTGAAAAAGTTGCGAACTCGGGTCTAAAGATTGTTTCCACTGCTTGACAGACGTCTGAAATAGCCGACATGCATGTATAACAAGTTACAGCAGTTCAGTAAATCATTCAAACTTATAAACTTATGTAAACCACACACATGAACAGTAATAAAGCTAATTCAGTTAAATTTTATCAAAAACAGTGACTATAGAATGAATAACAATGTTTTCTAACTCTGCACCACAGACTTTTTATAAAAAGCTTGAACACAATGTCCAACACACAAACAATAAAAAGTATATTGCAGTGCAGTTTGAGGAGAACCCCCTAATGACATGGGATAATTCTGAAGTAGCCCTGAAGCATTACCACAGGCCGAACAAAACGGGCACTGCACTGGTCCTATCAAATTGTGATAATCTAAGGGGTTATGTAAGTCTATCATACAACAGTGGTGGGGATATGTTGTCAAGATGTTGTCGTCATAGAAACGAAACCCACACGCTCCCCAGCGTCCTGATAATGTTTCTTTTCGTTTTGCCTGAGAAAATGCACACTGGCTTCTCCACAGTAACAGAGATAACATCCTGCAAGAGGGAGATTCAGCATAAAACTCGGCAAATGTAAAAAAAAAGCGTCAACACAACACAAAACCAGGTATTTCAGTTCAGCACGGCAAGAAATATCTGAATGTAAAAAAGTCCCACTTCAACTGACGTGACGAGAGGGAAAGAAGCCAAAGAAAGTGAAGTTATTTTCCTTTCAAAGAGCAACACTTTCGTGCAGACTGTGACAGAAAGTCTGGCTGAAGTAAACACCTCGACTCTAGCTCTATGCGTTTGTCTGTATTTATCTAAATCTGCTGTCGGGTTCAGCAGCAGTCTCGAGCCGAGTAAAACGCTGGAGGCTTTTACAGCAAACCTACAAACACTGAATCAAACGCTGAACTTGTCTGGCTGACTCTTTTCTTCTACACCTCCTTTCTTCCTCTGTCTCTTCTCCATTCACTCCCGCTCGTCTCCTCGCACATGAAGCTGCCGTGGTCAGCGTTGGTTCTTCCAGATTCGCTCTGAGCCGGGCGTGTTATTTATCAAAGGGAGCATCGAGCCCTGCAGTGCAGCTGACCTGTCAGTCAGGTGTCAGCTGTGAGACGTATCCCTCTTCAACTCCACTTTCTACTTACAATGCCAGACAAATCCTCGCTGCATCCACAAGTTCACGCAGTTTT
Organism: Verasper variegatus; assembly: GCA_026259375.1. Taxonomy (NCBI): domain Eukaryota; kingdom Metazoa; phylum Chordata; class Actinopteri; order Pleuronectiformes; family Pleuronectidae; genus Verasper; species Verasper variegatus. The sequence continues at coordinate 26,512,894 of CM048038.1, read as the reverse complement.
CAAAGGCAAAAAAAGTGCAGCTAAAGATTGAAGTGGTGGTTTGAAATAACTCTGAATATTAATAATACTATTTTCTTGATAACGTTACTGCTTTAGAGGAAATAGCACCACTTAGGTAGAGAAGCTGAACCGAGAATTAAATGGAACGTACTGTAAGAATGAATATGAATACTGTAAATAAGAGCCAATGCCAAGTATTTGTAAAAGCTTTCACAAAAATAAAAGCTTGAAGAATGGATTTATAAGAATGTAGACTTCAGTATGTCTCGGTTCAATGGGTAGGGAGTTAAATAATGGGGGGGGACTAAAAGCAAAAGATAGGTGACCCCTTGTTACGAGGGGGACACCTGGATGTAACCAGCAGGGCTCCATCCGCTGATCCCATTGGCCGAGAGGGAACATACCCAAGTCAATTTCTCAATTTATTTTAGAGTAAAATAGAAAATAAAGCATTGTATGCAATGGGGCGTGGATACCATGCGACTGACAGCCTGTACCGTCCAATTGGTGCATGTCGCAGGTGTTGGTGTCTTCAAGCTCTCAGTCAAGCTCCAGCCCCCACTCCTCCCCATATGGTTACTTCTGATTTGAAAATAATCAACGAAATGCCAAACCCCAGGCTGCAAAACAGCAGTTCACAAATCAATGAATTACCACTCGCTGTTTTGTTTGAATGTAGCCCACTGAATACCCTGCAATCAACATCAGAAATAAGCTTTTCCTCTCATGCACCAGCGAGCATCATCAGTCACCAGCAAGCAGGCGAACAAACATTACATAACTTTGGTTGCTATGCAACACAAAGTCTGACAACAACTCACGAGCTGTCTTCTTAGTATCTGTGATCTAACACATACAGTGTTTAAAAGTAGTATATCTGTGTTATAAATAACATTGAGAGAATAAAGTGTGGCTCCTGAAGAGCAAGATGAAAAGCTATCTGGGAGATGAAGGATGTGGGAACATGACATCCACATAAAGAGAAGAGACACAGAGTTTCCTCTCATCCACGGGCATCTGCCTAAACACAGCATGTTGAAGAGCTGCTTTTACCTTCACTGCATTTACATGTTCTTCTGTAACGGGATTATCTCTGCTTCTCAGCATTGTGCTGATGTTTGAGTCGTTGTGTAAACACAGTAAACAGCGTTCTGCTGGATTAGACGCAATTACTCTCCACTGATGTGGACGGAACATATCACTGATGCGAAAAACATAACAATAACACTGACGGATCGCAGACAGATTCTGGCAGAAGGTTTCACCTCTGACCTTTGCTAGTAGCCAAGTAGATAATAACTCTCGAACTACAGGCAGAGACACATTGGTCTTGTTTGTAGTTTTATTACAGTTTAATATCTTTATTATTGAGAAAGAACTACAACATACGGAGACATTACAAGCTATGCATGATGCCAAAATATTTCATCTTAAAAACTCCCTTTCAAGCACAACAATACATCATATTTTAACATATTTAAGACATTTTAAGCCTAAAACTCAGTTTAACTTCTTTAAAGATATGTAGAAGAGTTCCATACTATTCCTTAAAGTCACTTTCTGTACAGCAGAGCATTTAAAAAGGACTTCAGGTGCTTTGCAAGCACCTCTCAGGTTGCTAGAGAGCAGCGTGCTGTAAAAGTACAGCAGCCCCATCCCCACACCACACGTCAGGGTGACAGAGCATTAGAGTACAGAGTCTCCATGTCCACCAAGAGGTCAGAACCAAAAGGAACGGACAGTGGAAAAAAACAACAAGAATCTTTGACAATGACTCACGGGAGCGGGGAGCAGGTGAGCTGCTTCTCTTCCCTCTCCTCCACTACTCAATGCTGTTTATTTCAAAGAATCTTAACAAGGTCATCTCAGATTGTTACTGGACAGTTTTTAACAAGATACTGCTTAACATGTTTTTAAAACATATTAAAAAGCACCAGCTGTATTCATATTTGCCTACTAAGCCAGGGAGTGCATGATCTTTCAAGAAAAGGGTTTTCAGTAGTGTCTCTCGGGTCCCAGGAGAGAGAGAAGAGTGGGAGTGAAAATGTACTGGATGACCTCGGGGTGGCTTTTCATCCACACTGCCTACACTGCAGCCCCACTTGCTTCAATCTTTGGTAATGTTTTTTAGAAGTTATTGTGCAAGTTATTATGAATTCATCTTTGCTGTCAGGGCCCCGAGCCTGTGGAATAGTTCACCTGAGGGTCTTGAAACTTAACAGTTAACTTAACTTAACTGTTTTTAAATAATCTCTCAAAACTCCTGATCGGCTATTACAACTGTTCTTTTAGCTATTACTATTATGCTTATGTGTCTTTATTATTATTAGTAGTAGCAGTAGTAGTAATAGTAGTAAAGCAACTGTGTATAATGTGTGTTCATTCAAAATATCAGATATGCACATATGCTGTATATACCCAATTAAAATTATTTGGGAGAAAATCTGTCCATGTTATTTCGTACAGCATCTGTAGCTTGTTGTGTACATTTCACCGTGATTAATGCAATGTCGGGAAAAATGTTTGGGTGAAACAAACATGGTGCATAACCGAATGTTCTATGACCTGCTTTGCGTTTGAATTCGGTGGCTTAAAGCTTTGATAACATGACACTGAGAGCATTATTTTTGTAGCGGTGCAACGACCAGCGTGCACAGCGCTCTAATCGTTTGGTATTTTCCTGAGCTTGAAATTGGCTTTGCCTACACAGGTGCATTTGTAATACAAGCGCAAGGTGCAGGGGTGTAAATAGGTGCAAACAGGTGGGAGGTTCATTCAAATGAAGCTGCATAAAGCTGACAGAAACTACACTGTGCTGAGTTGTCTGAATTATGTCCGTTGATATGAAATAATATCGTTATGGCTACAGCTCCTCTTACAAATCATACCGCCTGTGTTGAACATGAAGGAAATTGGGAAAGTTTATGTAATAAATGGAGCTCGTACTTTCAACGCAGCACAGGGACTAATTAATCCTTAAAATCTATAGCCTGTGAAAGAAAATGAATATGAAATACCCTCTCTTTTGTGCAGAGGACATTGACGTCCTGTATATTATTTTATTAAGTGTGGTACATGGTAAATTAAAAGAGCAAAAGAACATCCTGGTACTTCATTTTGTAGTCAAGATTCAACTTCAAAAGAAACTTCCTTCTTTGAGTTTGATTTCTAACATTTATTAATAGGTTTTCTTTGTCTGTTCCTGTCTCTCTGCTGCCAAACATTGAGTTTCCCTGAACACAACAATGAAAAGGCGTCAAACTTCTGACAATACTGGGACCTTAAGAAAGATTAACCTTGTAATTAAACCCAGGAAAATAAAAAAAACCTGACTGACCTTTCTCTGCACTTTCTACATCTTTATTATCTCTCTCTTCAGACCCAACAGGATAAAACTGCCTCCACACTATCGGACAAACTCACACTTTCTAAAAACGTGTCGCAACAAACGCGGCAACACAAACACACTCGCACACCAAAGAATATAGATTCCACGAGCACACTATACAATCAACACACTAAGCAAAGGTCTTGCATGCAGATGCTCAAACACAACAGTCCATGCATCGTGCAGTAACACCGAAACACACGAGGGAAACTAATCTCTGATAGTTTAAGTAATATGGTGTCACCTGAAAGAGTGTGTGTTGGTTCCCTCTTTTCAGTTTGACTGAAGTGGAATGTGAGTCAGGGGTGGAGGGGGGTGGGGGGTGGTGATTCATTCTCCTCTCAGCCAGTCGCATCACTTGAAAGATATGTACTCGAAAAAAGGTTTGCAAGTGACAGTGGAGCGTGATGAAAAGGGGGATAATCAAAATGTGTAAAAGTGTTTGGATGGCTTTTAGAATTGGTCTTTTCAAGTTCAAATCTTCGATGCAAATGTCTGAGCGTGTCATTAGTTCATTACCGTGCTCCTGACAAGATCGCAAAGCTGATGAACTCAAGTATTGCTGTATATCTTGAGGTACCATTTGGAGGATCCTTTAGAACGCAGGTCCTAAATAGAGTGAAAAGGCCCCCTGGGGTGTTGAACAGGCCCCTGTCAGAGCCACCATGGTTTGACCCGGCTTGGGTTTAGTCAGATAAAGTTTTGGGACAGCTACCGTCTCTGGGACGCGAACCAAGACCCTGGGCAAGGTCTTCAAGTCAGATCTGACCGAACTGGGAAGATCAGGGCTTCCATGAACATTCAAGGCCTGGATCTGTCAACATGGAGACCAAACACAGACTCTATGATCCCTGCTGATCTTCAGGCTTCAAAAGGAAGATCAATCACTTTTTCAAAAGGTGGCTCATACCCCCCTTGAAATGAAAAAGCCTAGGCAGCATCACCGGGTAAAAGAACGAGCTCTGGCTACCCTTTAGCAGATTGACTGAGGAGTTCTCGGTTGCCCACGAAAGGTAGGTGCTTTATAGAGGCTCTTCAGAGGTAACAGTCTTCAGAGATCACTTCGAGGGCAGAGCAGGAAGTTAAGCTGGACTTGCTTGACCAAGTCATGGCCGCATTGCTGCATGCTGGCTGTATCTGTGGCGTCTGTGCAGAGAAGTCAGCAGATTTCTTTTATAATAAGGCCTGAGCCCCAAACCTGAGGTTGTATTGTCTGTGCAACTCTGTTTTAGTTTCCTCTTTTTACGTGTTTAGTCTGACACATGTAGATCCACTTATATAGTCTTGAGTTCAGTGAGAGCCACTGTCTGGACTGGGTTTGGCTGAATATAGCCACGTCAGGACATCTGTAACATCTCTCCTTTCATTTATCTGCTCAAGTAATGGCCTTTTCAGCCATGGGTCTCCATTAAGGAGATGTTACATAATGACTGCTCCAACATGAAAGGACCGTAGTGGATAGAGCTGCAATGCTCATGTGATATTTAGGGTCTGACACAAGACAAAGGTCTTAAAAGGTTCATTTTCTTTCTCCTCGCCACAAGATAGACCCCATTCGATTTTGGCATTTTTAACATTTTGACGTTTTCACCGACTTCCCCGGGAATAAAAGTGTATGGATCTTGATATCAGGGCATATTAGAGTAAGAGGCAGTCGAGTGTCACGTTGGTTAGTTACCAGCATCCCTGGAGGTCTCAGTAAGTCACTGTGTTACCAGATCTCAGTTTTTAACTCGTTGAGAACAATATGGTCATCACTGAGAGGAATGGTGTTTCAAACTAGAGAAATTAGACCCAAGTTATCGAGGTATTCTTGAGGTGGTAGCAGACTGACTGTGCAGCTACATGAGCAGTAACAAGCCCATTTTAATGAGTGTCCTAGCACCATACAAAGTTAGGATGTCTACATTTTCCTCAGATTTGAAATGACTAAGAGGGTGTTTTATTATTTTTTTTACCTAATGCTTAAAACATGTTTTTTTGTGTATTTGTGTGTATAATACAGTAGCTGCTCTGTTTGTGTGTGGGTGGTTTTTTTTGTGTATGTGTGTGTGTGTGTGTGGGTGTGTGCTTGAGGAATATAAAGCAGGATTTCACACTAGTGGGACATTTAGAACCTTCAATAACAGATGTCTTCAGCTGCCAGTCTCAAAGCTCCGGTGTCAGGTGTCACCTTTCTACCAGAATCCACCATTGGATTCAGAGACAGGAGGCTTCATTCAGGAGTTTAGGTTTTTTTGTCAGGAAAAGAGCAGCAGCAACAAAAGTGAAGCAATCTGAATGTTTCCCTCCAAAGATGCAGCGGTTGAATAATGTTGCCTGCATGTTTTGCAGAAAAACAGTGTACAATCTTCAATATTTCATGTTATTATATAATGTCTTATTTGGTTACTACAAAAAACAATATACTGACACTACACTAACTTTCTTAAAGCTCTTTATGATAGAAAGCTGTTTTCAGTTTTATCTCATCCAGTTTGCTTGAATTGGAAAAACAAAGCTCTGTATGAATGTGTGAATATTCCTGCAAAGCCTTTTGAATGGTCAATAAGACTAGAACAGTATAGAAATACAGTCAATTGACCATTTAGATAATGGGAGTCAGGTCTGCAGCCACTGATAAACACTAATTGGCTGCTTTGACCCTATTGAGTGGTTTTGTCTGCGATTGGTCAGATCAGTGGCTCGACAATATGCTGGAAGTTAATTTTACAACCAACTGAATATGATTTCAATATCCGTTGTTGTGTATTAAACCCGACTGCTCTCCGTTTTCAAAATCATTAAAAGACGCCCACACCAATATTGATAGACATGTTGTGTTAGTGCCAACACACCGATGTAGAAGGTATTGTGCGTATTCCTCACAACTGAATAAACTGAATATAAGTGAAACTGTATACTGTTGCATGTACATAAACATTTAATATACTATTACATCAAACTATGACAGTGTTTTATTATTATACTATTTCTGAAATGACTATTTATCTATTATACAGACAGTTTTTACAGTTACAGTGGCAATACACCGTGTATATGTTATATACTGAACTTATGGAGAGAACTACATTACTGATAATAGCTTGAACTGTTTTTTGTCTGAGGATCAATGACAATAAACATTATGTTGAAGTTGACTTGACTTTAGTTGAACATCTACATCACTGCAGCTATTTATTTATACATGTTAGTCTGTTTTACAGGTATATCCTTTTTATTTCCATTTTATTTATTTATTCTCTTTACTTAATGATTTACTTAGTTTCAATTGTGTTGACTTTGTTGTCCTTCTTTTTATCTGGTTCGACAAACTCTTCTTTGGGCTTTTTATTATTTCATCTTCATCTTTTTATCTTTTTTGTTTATCTGCCTTTGGTGTTCGCTCATTAGAATTTCATGAGATTTATGACAGCGTTTCCTCACTTTTCTGTTCTGGATTCATGGATGGATGGCGGTGATGGGGGGGCTTGGTTTTTATTGCTTTTATCCTGTAAAGCTTGTGTTATATTTGTATGAAAAGTGAGAAATAGAAATAAAGCCTGACTATTAAAACTGAGTAAAACTTGTTTGTGATCATCGATGCCACAGAAATTAGTGTTGACTGTTGTGATCATTGTTGTAATCGGAAGTGTAAGTGGTAGCTGTTAGTTTCCCGTGTGTTTCTGAGCCAAACAAAAACCACACTGCAAACTCTGAACGTACAACTACCAACCTGCGGTCCCAAGCACCTAAAGGGAGGATGGACAGAGCAGAAGTCCTAGAGAAGAAGACAGAAGTGTAGGAGGGTGGAAAGTAGAGTAAGCCAGATATTAAGAAGGTTAGGATACACACACACACACGCAAGCGCATGCACACACACCCAGCTTAATTGGCTTGGCTTCCAATTAATAAAACAAAGTTTTTCATGCTTCCTCTCTTCTCGGTGTCACTGCCTTTTTTCTTTTCTTTCAGTGACACGGAACCGTGACCTTTTCATCTTATCCCTTCCCCAACTCCCTCCCCTCTCTGTCTTACCTCCTGCAGGCGCTGGATGTGTTCTCGGCAGGTTTCTAAGTCACTGTCACCAGGAACCACGATCAGGCCCAGAGGAATGGCTGGAGAATACAGAAGGAACAAGACAATTATCCAGCAGCACTTTGACTTCACACGGTCTGGCCCTCAGGAGCCCGGAGAGCGCCGGCGACTTTTTGCCCTGCTCTGACGGAGACACGGGACTCCAGATGTAATTAAATAAATGATGGTTGGGGCTGCCATCAGCACTGAGGGTGCCGAGGACCAAAAAACCCTAAAAATTACCAACAGCGGCACGTCAACTGACATTCAATCTTGCTGCTTCGAGTGTTGCAGGCCACAGAAACTCAGCAGTGTTTCTTTGAGGAAAAGCGAGTGATGGTTGAATATTTTCTCTTTTTGAAAGAAAGACAGAAATTGTTGATGAGGTCAGAACCAGAGCTACTCAAAGCCCAGCGACAAATTACAAGTCAAGGGGGATTTAACGTTCTTTAAATTTGGGTGATGATGCAGCTATGGAGCTTATTGTAGGCAACAGTGTTGATCCTGTCCACATCCTCATGTCACTGCTGCTACAGAGACTCCGCTGGGAGACGGCTGTTGCAGGTTGTTTTCTCTTTTCAATGCCGTTGAACCGTTCACAAGGATCGGCTGCTTTTCACCAGCATGCCTCTAACAAAGACGTCTCAGCTGCAATGCCACCATCACTGCTCAGCATCACAGCCGATAAAGGATCGTATACAAGCGTCTTCCCATTCAGGGATGAGACATAGCTGTAAAACTCCAGCTCTGGATGAGCCAAGTTGATGTTGGCGCGGCTGTCCTTTATTTTACCAAATGAGCCTGACTAAGCTGGCTCGTCATCAATGAGCCAACGTAGGTCGCTGGAACAATGGAGACGGCGCCTTCCCCGAGGATGCGCGGGCCGGCCGTCCGCCCGACGCACCGACACTCCGCTGCTGGCTGAACATCACACAGCTCATTGTGCTGGAAGAGCTGTCAAATCGAGCGAGGAGATCCTGAACCCACACACAGACGCATTCACACACACACACACCTCTCATTGATACTAAACACCTTTGTGAGGAAAACAAAGGCTCCACTTGGATCGAACAGAAAACCAGTCCAATTTGAGAGCTTTTAGTGTCACTTGTGATTTTTGTTAATTCACGTATCTCAAACTGTTCCTCAGAGATGGGAGAACAGTGTTTCCTCATTTAAACAAGGAAAAAAATGAATAATAAGTTCTGATATGCCCAGAATGTGCAATAAAACACTGTACGTACAGTTTACCAGGAACACATGGAAGTCAGTCGAGTACAACCTGTAATTAATCCTCCTTCATTCAGGTTGTAATGGACAGTCTGTCCTCATTTATGTGATGGAACCGAATGCAACACACACAAGTCAAATCAAATGCAAACTGAACATTATAATCTCCATGACGGAGGATTTATTCAGACAGTAAGCCGATGATATATGGACTAAACCAAACCTGCACATTTTTAGGATGATAAAAAACTGAATATGATACAGATCAGGGCATTTTCCCTTTGACTGTGGAAACTCAATGATATGTTAACTTGGAGGATTCATTCAACTTGTAGAAAACCAGTTTCATGATGTCCCTTGTGTTTTGAAATCTAATAAAATAAATTTCTATTTGTAAAGCCCATATTCACAAAATACAGTTTGCCTCATAGGGCTTAACTATCTGCAGAAGATGGTACATCCTCTGTCATTAACACTCAACTAGGGTGAGGAAAGGGGGGAAACAACAAAAAGCTTTATATAGAGTCAATTTATAAATATGTAATAGTTCTGTATCTGTGTGTGTGCGTGTGTGTGTGTGACTCCTCTCTTTTTCCCCGACAAGTTTTATAAATGTTCCACTGTACGTATATTAGGTTTTTTATTTTCATGTTAATTGGCATGAATGGGTTATATAAGGATATAAACACACACACATATATATATATAACTTTGACAGTCAAATTATAACCTGCTACAGCTTTTAGAATTAATGTGTCAATTTTATCACTTGCCTTCTCATCGGAAATCTGACATCTGCCTCATTTATCATTTCAAATCTCTAAGTGACTGAAGATCAGGAAGCTGTGTTTGTCCTGGTCGGTTGTTAACTTGTTACTAAACCTCTTACATGATAAGAAAACTGTGCCCATGACAGGTTTAATCCGAATCTCTGCTAATAAAGAGTTTGTATAATCGCTTCATGTTTCGGGGACGGATCGCGCAGTGAGAGAATCTGCTTTGAGAGACGACAGAACAGCGGTGCCTCTGGGTAAGAGACGTATTTTTACCATCTCCCCGAATGCTGCACATCCACCAGTTGAGAAGCAGTGATTGATTTGCATAATGGGGGAGCAGACTCAGACTTCAAAGAGTTAGAACAAAGGATGAGCCTCAAAAAAAGATAAGAATCGTTTCGAACTGATAGGAAGAAAAAAACTAAAACATGTGATTATGAATTATTGATGTAAATTAGGGTGAGATATGTATCCATATATATTTATTTCCATCACAGATAACGTGGGCTTAAGTCCCAGGATAGATGATGTGAAATAGAGAAACAAGAACAATGTCTACTTTACCAGTATTATAAAACATGCTGCGTCCAGGATTGTAAAAGGAAATAGTGCCACCTTGTGTGAACACTGTGAACTCATCCTGACTGTGTGTATGCATGTGTGTGTGTGTGTGTGTGTGTGTGTGTGTGTGTGTGTGTGTGTGTGTGTGTGTGTGTGTGTGTGTGTGTGTGTGTTGCTGCAAGACCAGCTGAGTGTAACTGTTCTTAATGAGAGAGACAGGGAGCTTTCTTCTGCTATATTCCTCAAACATGTGCATGTGCGTGTGCGCGTGTGTGCGTGTGTGTGTGTGTGTGTGTGTGTGTGTGTGTGTGTGTGTGTGTGTGTGTGTGTGCGTGTGTGCATGTGAGCGCATGAAGAGGATGGAGGGACAGCTGACAATGATCTCCTTGACCTTCACATCACTGCTCCACCCTCCAATCATTCCCCACTTGAAGCTGAAGACGCCGCCGTCACTCAGGCGGCTCCGCGGCCGCGTCCGACTCAGCGCCACAAAGCGTTTCCACAAGCTGACGAGCAACAAGCCGAGTGTGAAGCACCGCGATGACGCATCCGTCTTTTCACGTATCTAAAATCGGACGACTGGGAAAGATCAGCACCACTCAGCCGCTCTTGATCTTTTGATCTGCGACGGGTCAGATCGCCAGCTCGACAATACGCTTGAAGGCGACATCACGGCTGGTCAGAATATTTTCTTCAACAGGCATTATTGTCTGTTAAAGCCGACTGCTTCTCAAGCTCGATAAATGTTTCTCGTTGAGATTTAAAGTACTGTTCAGGTCCTAATAACTTCTGATTAGTGTAAAATTTAGCGCAGGCCAGCACGGTAAAAGGCAACTTGGCTTTAATTTGCTTTCGCCCTAATCCTAAAGCAGTTGCGGTAATAAAATATGACCAAAGCTGAAACCCTGCACGTCACAACTGAGGAAATTAAATGAACTTTCTGTGAACCTATAACCTAAAATATGTAGTGTTTACAGTTGTGTTATTAACTGAACAGTAATAGCTTGTGTCATTTTTCATGTTGTCTTGTGTGTAGCAGTAACATCATTGGCCGCACTGTGTACATGGACGAGTGTGTGTGTGTCCTTACATGCTTGCCGTAGTTTGTCCTTGTCGTAGTGCAGAGCCTCATAGTCGGTCATACTGATCCTGCTGACTCTGATCCTCAGCCTCTCGGGGACCTGCTGCTGACTGACACGCAAACAGCAACACAATTTTAACAACACATACATGTACACGCCATAACAACATAAAGCTAATGTGTGTGTGTGTTTCTTACTCGTTGAGGTGTGGCAGTGAGGTCCGTCGTTTGGTTTTCTGGACCATGTTGGCCTGGTTCCTGAGGCTGATGTGGATGACAGAGGGAGCAAGTCTGCATGGTTCTCCGTCCACCTGAACATAATCAATATCAACCCATCAATCAATAGCATAATAATCATAATAAACAGTCATCATCATAGACGTGTATGCACAATGTGTACCTGTACTGGGAGAGGCTTAGTGGTGGTGAGGGTAACTTCTCTACACTGGTTCAACCTCTCGCCATGGCCGCCAACTTGGAGAGTAGCCTGCACGCACGCACGCACGCACGCACGCACGCACGCACACACGCACACACACACACACACACACACACACACACACACACACACACACACACACACACACACACACACACAATCAATTAATCAAATTAATGAGTATTTATCATATACTACACTAATTTATGAACTTGTGAAGCTTTAAATCTCTGGCTCCATCTGTCCGACTGTGTCATTCTGACATTAAAGAGCACAGCATCTGTTTTTCTAAGAGATAAATCCTGTGTTATTTAAAAACTCAACTCGCTGCTGTTCTTTCCCAAAACTTCTCGGAAACTTTTCTGGCCATCTGGAGAGAAAATTATTCCTCCCACTGCACAAAAAATATGATTTTCCTCTGTTTTTTTTACATGTTTTCCAAGTTGTTAAAGAAAATATTACAACTTGTAGGGGAGATTCTTGAGAATAAAGACAATGAAAAAGAAAATGTTGTAAATTTAGAAATTTAGAACATAAAGTTGTATTTTAATGAAATCAAGGATTCTTTTTACTTTACTCTGAAGGTGCACTATGATAATAGCACTTTTTAATTTTTGAATGAAGAAAGAAAATGTCAGTTCTGACCGACATCACAGCTAAATCGCCCTGAGTCATCATGTTACATGTCATCACAAAGTTGCATCACATTAAACAGTATATTTATACACCAGTTGTCCCACTACAGATTATGGGCCCTAGTTACCACAGCTACCGTGTCACAGCGAGAGCTCCGTACCAGTGAAGTCATAGTGAATCCGATGACCTCTATGTATCCGTCGTCATGGCGTTGAGGTTCAAAGTCGTGATGCTCACCGGGATTTCCCCACGGTGTTGTGCCCGCACAGTACCTGAAGTTCACACCCAGACAGACACACACATTCAGGTTAACTTCATCAGAGGGCGACAGTCACCCTCATCATCGTCGTCTGATTTGAGAGATTTCAGGAGAAGTTTGCCCATCAGAACATGGACGTACAGCAGAGGTGATGAGGCTCCTCCGGCCAATCACTGCTCTGACACCACACAGTCATTTACCAACGACAACAAAACAGATTTCACACCAGGGCCGGGTCTAGGCAGGGGCAAGAGGGGGCCTGGCCCCCTCAAATAAATGTTGTGCCCCCTCAAACTAAATCCCCCAAAATATATAAAATTTCGTATATTTTTTATTATCTCATGCTTCTCTCCTCCGCTCCACTTCTTAATGTCTTAATGTCTTGCTTGCCCCCTCAAATATAAAATATATCAAGTTGTTTCTCATGTCATGTTTCTCACCTCCGCTCCATCTCCCCTTTTCGCTCTGCTCAGTGTATCGGCCTGCTGCCGGTTCACTGTGAGGGATAGCTGTCTGCCCAACTTCCAATACAAAAATACAAAAAAATACAAAAAAAATACAAAAACATCCTCCTGAGGGATTGCCACCTTATCGTGGTCAGGAGGTTTGAGTGCCTCAGTGACCCTAAGAGCTTTACCAACAGAAGCTAGTCTTCATAGGGACACCCAAGTTGGGCAGGTCTTAGGGTAGAGGCCTGACAAAGTGCAGTCAGTTTAGGTTGAGGGTAGGACATACAACTAACAACCCAAGTTCATATATGGTTAGTCTAACAACAATAACTACAATGAAATAAGTGTGCCAAGCATTTGAGACCACAGTACTTTACAAGGCACTTGTTCAGTGTACCCGCATCCTAGTGAGTGAATTTGTCAATTAGACATGGTAAAAGGTGCTGGAGCACAATGCCCCCTCAAGATTTGTGGCTGCCCCCTCATACATGCCTGTCTAGACCCGGTCCTGTTTCACACACATGAATGGTGGCTTCTTTCTTCAGTGTGATTACAGCTTGTGTAACATCAGGCTCTTCGCAACAAAACACAAGCGAAACAAGGGAATCAACTCATTAAAACACAGCAGCAGCAGCAGCAGCAGAGAGGAAGCTACAGCCGAAGTAAAACACACTGAATGTTTTCGGGCTGACTGCTCTCCCTCCTTCGTGTGCTAAAAATAAACAACGTGAACCACAATTTCATAATTTAAATGAATAGTATCCCACTTTACAACTTGATGGAAAACAGCTGCTTTCTGTTGCAGCTGCTCCGAGTGACGGGAGAGAAAATATTTATACAGAGCCCAGTGGATTCCAGTGAACTGATTAGACTGATGGTAAACAAAAAGCAAAAACGGACACAAGTGCAATAGATGTCGCGTATAACATAGAACATCAGCAAAATAAGAGTATTTACAACATTGATTAGAAGTATAAAGTTAGTGTGTGAAGTATCAGTGACTGTGAGACTTTTAACAGCACTGGCTGACCTGGGGATGTTGAGGAAGACCAGACACTGCAGCTTCAAGTCCTGAACCTTCGATGTTAAATCCGTCCCGTCACACTGGACACAGAGAGAGACAATTAGAGAGACAGAGACAGACAGACACAGAGCAGATTCGACAGCTACGTGCTTGATTGACAGCTACTCACCACCACTTTGATATGCTTAGACAGGTCTTTGGAGCTTCCCATCAGGAAATCTGAGAACGCTGTCTGTGTGAGAGACAGACAGGCAGACAGGTGAGCAGACAGACAGACAGGCAGTCGAGCAGGGCGCTCTCAGAGGACCGCATCATTAAATAAAGCCACAGTTGGATGCAGTTATCTTCCACCGCCTCCGGCAAAGTCACGGACACAATGTGTTCCCAAACTGCAACTGTCACCACTGCAGAGTTATCGTGTCGTTGTGTATCTTTCAGCACATACAGCAGCCTGACTGTACCACACACACAAACTGAGCAACAAAGATGTAATTAAGTCTGAATTATAATAATAATGTCTCCCAACTTTAACCACATGTTCCTTTAAAACTGAATACTAGCTGAAATATAGAGGATACCATATAAACAACATTGATATTTAACATGAACTCACCCCAGCATAGAACATCTTATTCCTAAATCGACTGTTAAACTTCTCTGGGTTGGCCTCTGAAAAAATGACAGACAAGAGTAAATCACTTCATATATACACTTTACAATCAATTCACACATCAGTAATAATGTGGACAGTGTTAGAGCACAGTGTACCTCTGGATTCATGGAACTCTAGAGTCACATGAGCATCGAATCCCAGACTGAAGTAATTGTTGAAAACATCTAGAGGAAGCTGAGAGAGGACACACACACACACCAGTTACGTTTGGGTTAAAAATCGCATCTTGCCATTGTCAACTAAATGTTGTGGTTTGCTCGTGGTGCTGACACATTGACTTTCAGGTTCATAACAAAAGTTAGTTTTCTCTCCCACAGGGGGCAGCTGTAAAAATAATTTTTTCACATGAATGTGTGAGCGGAGCCAACAGGAAGCCAGAGGCGGCCTCGACCAGCTCAACTGCAGAAGGACAACAGTGCAAATGCTTTATGGGCCAAAAAAATGAAGATATTTATTGGCATATTACCTTTATAGGAAAGACTGGACACTGGCTTTATACACACACAATTCAGTTTGAGACAAAATCCTGAGAAACATGTGGGGAGTGTGTACGGAAAAGATAAAGATACAGTTTAAGATACAGTCGGAGGAGTTTCTTAGTGTTTCAGACTCTGTGCTGTACGTGCACTGACCTTATCACTTTGTTGTTCGTCCAGTTCAGCCACTGCACTGAGGTTTGGTTCCACCTGCAGATTCCACCTGTCGAGCTGGACAACGGTGCCGTCCTCGACATGGGACAGGATCTTAGACAGAGGTTCGTCTGTGTAGCCCTGGAAACGACACACACGGTTATTTATAACATATGAAACAGGTGGAAGTGAGGTGTCGCATGGAATTGTGACTGGACTCTGTAATTCCTCATAGAGTTTAGTTGTGTGAGGGTTGTTTGTCAGTTTTGTACACACCCCTCCCCAGTTGAGGGTCCTAGCGAGGTCATTTCCTGTCCCGAGGGGCAGCACGGCGACAGGAGGTTGAGGGTTTAATGCCAGCTCGTCAAGACAAGACAGGATCCAGCCCACCTGTGTTTAAACACACACACACAGATATTGTGCTTTTTTAATTCACAGTACACGTTACTATTAGCTCATATCATCAGACAACATGATATTGATTCATAACTCACAGTGCCATCTCCTCCACAGGCCATGATCCTCAGGTTGTTGACTTTACGATACAGCTCCAGGCTACAAGATAAGTAAATGGTCTGTAAATGGTCTGTATTTATATAGAGTTTCTCTAGTCTTGATCACCACTTAAAGCACTTTGCAGTAAAGCTTTTAGCCATTCACACATTTACACACACGTTCACTCAGTGCATCTGTGGACACCACATTTTCTACGTGGCAATTTGAGGTTCAGTACCTTGCCCAAGGACACTTCAAATGGGAATCGAACCGCCGACCTTCTGGCGGTTTGATCACAAACAGTTACAAGGAGCTCTGCACTAGGCCAATTATTTTTATTTGATTAAGTTGGTTTGGTGGGAGCGAACAAGACAATTATCAGTTACGTCGAGTTTTTAAAAGGTGTGTGTGTGTGTGTGAGACCTACCCTTCCTTTGGTCCTCCTTGGCTCAGGTCAAACACCTGTCTTGGGTTGAGATACCACATGAAGGACTGCATGATCTTAGTTCCCTGTGAGACAGAGAAACACACATGACATCAAACATGACACATAACTAACTAACTAACTAACTAACTAACTAACTAACTAACTGACACGTTGTTGTGTAACACTTCAGTCCAGTTTCAATTGAGGGAGGAGATTAATGTCTAAGGCCTAAATGTTGGGATTGGGATCAGCTGGAACATCAGTTCCGTCTGTCATCCTCTGACAATAAGGTTGTTCTTCATACAGCTTGTGTTGCTGCAGTTTTGACCTCTTGTCTTTCATGTCATAAACACACTCATATTCATATTCTTCTGACTCGACTTAGATATGAATCAAAAGTTGCCTCCAGCTCGTTCCGAATGCAGCATCGGCTTCATAGACGACATATCAGCCCAATCCCGGCTTCGCTCCATAATTGACTCCCTGTCTGGTTTAGAATTGATTTTAAGATTTGACTCTTCGCCTCGGTCTGGCATCCGGACCCTTCGGCTTTGAAACGACCTGCCTGAGGAGATGAGGCTTGCAGATTTTCTTTTAAATCACTTAAACCCATTTTTAAAGACATGCCTTTCTGTGATGTCATCTTTTTATTAAATCTTTTAATGTTCTACTGCTTTTATTGTTTTTATTTGTGTTCCTAAGCTTTTGATGTAATGTCTTCTTCTTTTTCTTTGTATTTGTAATCACTGCTTTTAACGTAATGCTGTCTTGTTATTGCTTATTTATACATCAGTGTAAATGTCACATTGTGAACACTGTTTTTGAAGGTGCGGTATAAACAAAGTTATTATTATGATTATGCGGTGCATGTAAAAGTGTATGTGCAGCTTTTAACATTATAACCTCTCTGATTTATTGATTTAGTGCCTGATGACAGTAATTGGCTGATTAACTGGTTTACAGATTTGCAGTCTGTTCTGGTGTCACCAGGACGTGACAGCTAACAAGTCGTCTAACTTGCTTCCAGACTGAACCACTGGTTTCTTACTTGTGTTTATTTTTATTAAGTGAATGGATGAGTGACGACAGCTGACCAACATGAATACCTGGTTTCCTCCACTCTTGGGGTTGACAAACACCAGCAGAGGCTTCATCAGCGGTGAGGGGATGGGTCGGATGATAAACGGCCTCCACATGCGTCCTTCCTGTGAGAACAAAACATGATCTGCTCAGAGACTCTACGGCAGGATGTCGAACCTGCAACTGGTGTCCGAGCCAAACATTGAACCCAGGAAAGATAACAAACAGCTCTTCACCTTGTTTCTCATCTGCAGTTCTATGCATATTACGAGTGACATATACAGTTTCACAACAAGTCAGGCCCCAAAGAATAATCTATAAATGCATACACAGTATATAGTATTATGCTTATGAGGGGTTCTTACTATAAAAGTAATGAAACTGCGGTTAATTTAAAGATTACACTTTGCAGTATGTGCTTTGTGCTTTATTTTGCTTAAAATACTATTTCTCCGCATGGGGAAACCTGATCTGAGAATGAGCAAACCTGCTGAAGTGATGTGTAGCGGTATGAGGATCCGTTGTTTGGTGGCACAGACACAGACACAGTCGTATCATCACACAGTGCAACACTGACCTCTGCCCCTTTCTTGCTGCATTTCCTCTTGAACGACGTTCTCTTCTTCTTCTTGCTCGACTTCATAGACGACTGTTAGAGACATTGGAGTCAGCGACACCGGCTTAAACATATCCACACATTAAGGTCAGTAGCAGATAACACGGTGACTGACGGCGGGGTTACCTGATTGCGTCGGACCCGGATGACCCATGTGGGCGGAACTATGAGGGTAGCGTGAGCGCCGATTGGACAAGCCTCCTCAATTTGCTGCAGCATGAAGCAGGAAACCTTGTTGTGGTACTGGAGGGAAACGCAAAATAAAAAAAAGATGTATTTATGAATGGAAAGACCATCATTTGGGTTATGAAAAAGATGGTTTTATGGTGGTTGAGTTCAAGTTAAGTGGCGGGTTTTTTGTCCCAGTGAATAACTCATACTCACAGCCTGTTTGCACCAGGAGCAGCTGATGGCGACTATCTCTTTGCTGTGAAAAGCAAACTTTTGCTGGAAGCCCTGTAAAGGAGAACAAGAAGAGAAGTTCCGCTGCTCTTTTTTAAGTACTATTTACTTATACACCCACATATTTAAAAAAGGGGGCCCAAGCCAGGATTCCATTATTCAACATAGAAAAAAAAAAGGTTTTACTAATGTAAGATAAGCAACAGTTGAAAAAATCCAAAGGTAATGGATGCTCAATACACAAATCCTATCAGAAAGACCACCTACCTTCCCACATTGTTTGCATTTGCCTTCTTGCCGTCTCCGATGCACCCAGTGATGACGCACCACAATGGGCTGAACACAGAAATGACAAACAGAGGAGCTAATTTAGGATCAGACAACAACAAAAATATAGTACACAGAGGAATGAGTTCCAGCAGCAGCACTGTAATGACGCCAAACAACAGGAAAGCAAAGAACTCACCTCTCGAATGTTCCTAGAGCCCGATTCTCTGAAAGATGGTTTACACCTGAAATTTATCTGGAGGAGAGCAGAGAGAGGCAGGCAGGTGTAAGAACATGGAAGACAACTGGGTTTGTGAAGCTGCTGCACGGACCACAGTAGAAACCAGAGGAGGTGATGATGGAAAAAGACAGACAGCTGCTTCCCCACGGACGCACCAGAAGATGATTGCAATGATTTCAAGTGATCATTGTCAGGTATGATGTGTTTGAGAAGGAAGAGGCCAAAGAGAAATAGAGGTGTGGCTCTGTGGCAGTGGAGGTGGAGGTGGGCTTCATGATTCCCAGTAATGAAGAGTGCACGGAAAAGAAGAACCAGAGGAGTGTTTCTCATAGCCAACGATGTTAGACTGTATGTATACAGCCTTTTTTCCCAGGTTTATCGGCCACTCAAAATACTTTAAAGTAAGTTGCATTCATCTGATCACACACACATTCATACACAGCCATCAGGGGGGAATTTGGGGTTCTGGAGGAGTTTGGGATCAAACCTCCGACAACCCTCTCTACCTCCTTATCCACAGCCGCCCATTGATCATTCACATTCATTGATGACAAGGGAAACAGCTCACTGGACCAAAGACTCAATAAGACAATCACTTTCCTAAATTCAGGCCCTGCATCAACACACTCACTGCGAATTCACAGAAATGATCTGAAATGTGTCCGACTTGAATATACTCGATATATATTATTTCCACTAAGTAATTACAAACAAGGAGTGTGAGCCTGTAATGTTTCCCATGAAAAACTAATCAATGCTGCACAGAGGGAAGGGTTTTATTTCTGTGTTGTACACTAATTGCAAAGAGGCAGTAACCATGGCGACAGGATGGGTCTACACAGGCTGCTGCCTCTCTAATGCGATTCTGACTCTTTTCATTTGATAACAAACAAGCTTTATGGTCATTCTGCTTACTGCTGATGAATGTGCACAATTAAAAATTATCATCCCTATACAGGGGTTTCATTAGGTTTTCCAACCGCTTCACAAACAGTTATTTGTCCATCAAGACTCTAATCTCTCACTGACGAACTTATTCTTAATGATAAGTAGTTTGAGCAGAAGTAGGTAGACATCAGCACATGGAATCTATGGTGTTGGGCAAGTAGCTTAAAAGTTGCTGATTATTTCTTTCAAAAACTAACCAAGTCTCTTTAACAATTACTACATAAAAAGTAAGTAGTCATTCAAGAAACGCTCACATTACTTGTGAGCCCATGAAGCCAAGTGACGAATGCATTTGTCTAATCATTACATTTAGTAGTTATGATTACGATACCTAATCTAAAAAGGTTAGTTAGTCTATAAATTATTCCTGAAAGCAATGGCATTAAAGTGATGGCTTTATCCCTAAACTGGTCACAGAGACGGTGTGGAGCTGAGTGTGAAACATCATTTATGGGAAAGGGGAAGACAAGAGGTCAAAGGTCCTGGACCAGGCGTCAGAGGATGAATTATGGCTACACCCCAGTTAAATCCTGAACATCTGCTATGATACGCCTGTTCTAGGTCTCAATGTATGTCTGCTGTAAAAAGGTGTGTAACGCTGATTACCTCTTAACTGCGAAGCAGGTCTGTCAGTATGTTGGATACTGTAGTCAGAGCAAAATATCCTAAACCTCCCAGGGATCTCCTCACTCTTACAGAGGACACGCATGGCAGCATTGGAGGCAGTGTGGCAAGCAGCAGAAGACGCGAAAAAGCTCAAGTTTTCAAGCAGCAGCGCAGTTTATTTCCTGTGTCCTTTCCATTTAGCATTGCACAGGGAGCTAAGCACTGCACGCTCATATGAAGCCCGGCTATGTTGTGGGTTCTGAGTGGGAAACCCTGGTCGGTTGTTGTTATGACGATCGCACCAGCACCAAGCATCGGGCACGCCCCAAAGACACGGCCATCTTTGAACCAACACGTTTGTGTGAGTGCTGCATTAAACCAACAGAGTGAATCATTGTACC
Source organism: Verasper variegatus (assembly GCA_026259375.1). NCBI lineage: Eukaryota > Metazoa > Chordata > Actinopteri > Pleuronectiformes > Pleuronectidae > Verasper > Verasper variegatus. The sequence continues at coordinate 26,492,210 of CM048038.1, read as the reverse complement.
ACTTTGATCAACAAGAAAATCAGATGTGGAAACAAAGGATTATTAAAAGATTAGTCTAATTAAACAAAACAAACAAAAATCAGGAACAAAAGTTTTTCAGAGGGTGTGTCCGACCTGGATTAGATTCCAATTCAATTCACTCATTTTAAATTATCCACGAACCATTAGAGCCTTTAAAGAATAATCATTATATATGTGTTGAAGAGTTTTTATCAACCACATATAAAATATATATAATGTAAATATTCTTTTGCACCAAATATATTCTGGCCTGGGGGAAACACTATCATAATTTTGTGCAGTGATTTCCTCATGAATGGATTGAAGTGATGTCCAGACACCCCCCCCTGCTCTGTGGATTTCTCTCAGATTCAGATTAAGGCTCACAGAGGAGGAGAGAGGAGAGAAAGCGGCGTTGTTGTGTATCTCACTCTAAAGTTGGGGTCACTGAGGGGCGGGCTGGCCTCCAACAGAATGGCCTTAGTGCTGGGAAACTGCAGGTCAGACAGGAGGGACAGTTCAAGATAACCTACTGTCCACTGCTTCAGAAATCAACGACATTCATTTAATGTGACAAGGGATAAATAAAGAACAGTTATTAGATGAAAAGCAACTGTCCCTGGACCCATTTTTAGATTTCCTTCACGACTGAGGGTTTAAAGTAATCCTCCTTTCCTCTTCTCTCTGATCTTGCCCTCATCCTTGAGGACGGAGAATTTAATCCTCCTTTATTCTTGCCTCCATCACCTTTTGTCCCTCACGAAAGACTCTTTAAACATCCTTCTTTTATCCCCCTTATCCACCTTTGTCTGTTATCGCTGATGTTTTACACCCTTTTTTCAGTCAGGTTTAGTTTAACTACAGTGAAAACACAAGAGAGTGATATTACCTTCTCCAGTTGTTCTATACAGATTGTGTGGGCGACGATTTTGCAGGCGGAACACTTCCTTCGACTGTAAGACTTTTGCTGGAAAGAGAATAAAAAAAGTGAGGGAGGGATCATGACACGTTTTATACAAGAAAACTGAAAAATCCCCGGGACAAGAACTAAGGTTTTATGATCTTCAGCAGCAATCGCAGTAGTACAATCTCTCACCTCTGGGGATCAGTATTGTACCATAAAAGATGAATGTTGAAAGCACCGCAGAGAGAAATGATATTTTTATTAAGATATATAGACACTTAAATGTAGAAACTTTGTTGGCAGCAGTTATAGCATAACATGTTCTTGGTTTCTACAAACACCTAGATTTGTGCAGTTTATCTCATTCTTCCTGACGGATCCTGTCAATCTCCGTCAGATTGGATTGGATGGGAAGCATCTGTGAACTGTCATCTTCAGGTCTATCCACAGATGTATATATATATATATATATATAGAATCCTGGATGGCATGAAGCTTAATTTGACTGAAACAGAATAAAACTGGAGGTCCTAATTTTCAGCACCGAAGACACCTCCACAACCAGGATCACTGGCGTCTGTCATTAAACGTCATCTCCTGTATGTTAAAGGTTTGGATGCAGTCGTTCATGCTTTAATCTCTTGTCGCTGCATCAGTTCATCGGCAGCTACTTGATACTCCACACTTTCAAAACATTGTGTTGTTAAAACACAAAGGGGGAGAGACAGAGGGGGAGGAGGGGAACAGGAGAAACAAGAGGGAGATACTAACTTGTGCTCTGGCAATACAATGCTGTTCTCCCACGTAACAGTAATCACCGGACGCATTCGTCTCAAACCAGATGTGATCTCCATACACAGCTGACTCCTACAGAGACAAACACACAGATGTTTCAGGGGAGCAGAGAAAATGAAAAATCATGTTTCCCATGAACATTCATCATCACAAAGAAATAAAATGGTCAAGGATGATGTAGATATAAAACTAGTGTCAAATCCTTGACAGAAAATGATTGATACAAGGTTGTGTCACTTAGAATCAACTCTTGTGTTCAACCATAAAGATCCTGGCACATTGGTTTCTTCTTATATTCTACATCAACTTTCACATGTAGTTTTTTTTTATGAGTAGTCAGTAGTAAAATCAGTGTTAGTCTGGGTGATATCGGAGCTTTTCAAGGGCCCTCTCAAAAATGAGAAGGTTCATTCCAAGGGGTGTGTCGTCTTGAATAAAGTAAGGTACAGACAAATGCCCACACTTACAGTCCAGTCCAGAGTACTGCGGATACTTGCTTCTGGGTCAGCCCTGTTCAGAGATGATGTGCTGGGTTGACAGGCCAGATGGTGCAGGCCAGACTTGGAGATGGCTTTCCTGAAAACACAAACACATTTTAAGTCCTGGAGACAGAGGAGTGTGAAGCTAGTTTTCATGTAAGATATCTGAGTAGGGTGCAGTGCAGCTTGTGCATGTGCAAGGCAGAGAAACACAGCACACTAAAGCATATCAGTAAAAAAACACATATTTTATTCTTTATCTTTGGTTTTCTTGATTTTTAGATGACAGATTTCGGTATAAAAACCGGCAAACAAAAACATTTGGAATCGATAACTTATTTTTGTAAAATACTGAAATTTCCTCTGTATGGCAACATTAAATCTGGCACATTTACCATTGCAGTAAGGGACTGCAGAACTTGCAGAAATGGACATGAAACGCCTCTGTACTCATCTACTGCAGGATATTTTTTATAAACCACACTACTAGGGGAAGCTGTGGCTGAGGGGGTAACCAGAAGGTTGGCGGTTTGATTCCCAGTTTTCCCCATCTGCATTCCGAAGTATCCTTGGGCAAAATATGAAACCCCGAACTGCCCCTCATAGAAAAGTGCCCATAGATGCACTGTATGACCAGTTGTCACCACAGATCACTGTAACCACACAGCTGTAGATATGTGGGTCTATAGGCATATGTACTTTTGCTCCAAACTTTTCTAAGAGCACCCACACAAAGTATTGTCTTTTAATTTGAGCTGGAGATATTTTCAGAAACTGGAATGTGTTTCATTCCTTTCGTCAAACGTAATATGAGAACATCTTTGAGTCAAACCCTTTAATGTCAGATTTCAGAATTAATCCACTGCTAACTCTCGAATCTATACTATTCTTTAGTCTGAAAGAAATTACTTTTTACACAACAGCGTGGCATTTTTTCAACTTTCTAATACTTGATTATAACGAAATGATGACAGATCTGATTGTTTCAAAACAGTTTCACTCCATCAAGCATCCTCTCTATGGTTATTGACCCAGACACAGTAATAAAGAAACCATTGTCAAGGGGATGCTTTGCCAGTTGCCTGAGACCAACTATATATCACCCACATATAAAGGCAATTCATGCTCCTCTTAGTCCCTTTGTTGAATATCACAAGACCACTAGGCTCAGGGGCAATCTCAAAATAAGAGAGGAGAGCAGGCATGCTGTTACGTGCCTGTGCTGTATAATTACAAACTGGGTCTGTCAATAATAATAAAAATAACCCTGGTCGAAGACCTTCTCTATGTCTGGTAAGAAAGCCATGATAAAACCATCCTCCCGAAACCCTGAAAGGCAAATACATTTTATTTAATTTCTTAAAAGGGTGAAAAACTATGTTTGCATTCACCTGCTTGCACAAAAATGTAAAAAAAACATATATTTTTTATGTTTCTCTTTGTAATAATTCTAGCTAAGGCTACTATTTTGAAAAGTCGGAGAGTTTTAAAATTTGAACATGAGATCAAAGCTGAACTATTAGACCACATGAGGAATCAAAATAGAAAAATGTTGCAGCACCCCCAGTCAGTGGTCAAAATAGCCCAGAAAGGCCCAAAGCATGGAGGTGACAGATCTGCCTTTGATTATAAGATAACTTGACATTTTTGCCTGTTGGCGACAGTACGGGGAAGGTCAGGGGGTCACCGCTAACATAATATGGGCAATGAATACCCGCAAGTAACTCCACTGAAATCTGGATTTTAGTTTTCAGGATAATTGACAGAAACACAGAGTCCACCTCAAGGTCATGTAAATATTCAATATGGCAAAATGACCAGATACTTCTCTGACTGGGAAGATCAAATCAAAGAAATACATTTTTTATTGAAATGGAGATATCAGTTTCACATTTGTGAAAGGAGTTCCCTTTCAGAACCAATGTATACAACGAGAATCTGATCCTAACTCAAGATAAAAGACAGTCAATAAGCTGTGTCCTTATTCAAGGGGCTGCATCCTCTGAAGGCTGTATTTGAAGACCAGTTGCAGCCTCCTTCAAATATGTCCATCCATTCCTAAAACTATGGTGAATTATTCTCTGGCCAACCTGTCGTAAAAATTCACAATGCAATGGTAAGAGAAAGACAAGCTGGTGCCATAAATCCCTAGGACCAGACCAGACCGTTTCATTTGGGCTCAGCCTTCTCAGACTACTGGGTCTATGGAGGCCACCACTTCATTGACTGACATGACCCTGAATTGGGACACAGCTCATTTTAAATCAGCAGGTGTCAAATTACACAGTGTTTATGCGTGTGTGTGCATGTGTTACATACGACAGGAAGTTCTCCCACGTATCCAGATAAGGATCATAGTATATGGTTCCCTCGTGGCCCCCAAGAGGTGAAGAACAGCTTTTATGCAGCGTAGACCCCGAGGAGGTAGCACTTGTCTCAGCAGCACCAGGATCAGAGCTCAGGCCTGCTGAGGCCAACTGACTCAGACCGGGGCTGGTCGTGGACGTCTGGATTGGTTTATTTGATGTCTGGTAAGGGTCATTAGAACTTCGTCGATTATATCGACCGTAAACTCCATAACTAGTTTCACTGCTGGGAAACACAGAGTCTGCTGGAAGGAGGTGGGAGGAGTTTCGTCTGAGACAGCGAGGAGGCCGAAGCAAGGGGTGGGGTTTAATGGTTTTCATAATGATACCCTGAGTTAGATGCATTTGAATTCCTCTGTCTCTGTTGTCTACTTCTTCATCGCTCTGTTCTTCTCCATCTGACTCAGAGAAGGAGCACAGGGAAATATCCAGCTCCTCATCTTCCTCTTCTTCTTCTTCCTTCTCTTTCACTCCCATCTGGACCACACTCGCAAGTAACATAGAGGACCCAAGTAAATGAGGTTCAATTGATTTGACTTTAGATGGACGTCGATATCGCAGCGGTAGCCCATGATGCACGCCGGAGCCGAGGGCATGGTGAGGTTTATGCTGAAATGCTCTTCTTCCTCTCTTTATAGCTATATCTCCTCTCTCTGCTCCTTTTCCCGATTCTCCCGATGCTTCACTGCTGTGTGTCAATCCCAGCTCTATAACTGATCGCCGCCTCGGCCCACTGGCCACCAGTAAGCCAACACTGGGGCGCCTGCGCTGGTCAGCACAAACTGGAGGCAACCCAAAAGAGGAACGTCTGGACTGTACTAGTGCTACAGAGGGCAGACCAACACTAGAGCGCCTCCTGGCTTTACTGGTCTGAACAGCAGGACCAGGCTGACGTACTGCGGCGTGCTCCTTTCTTTTTCGGCGATAACCAAAACGCCGCTGGAAGAAGAAATCCATCATGACTTGCTGCAATGTGGACGTTACTAAAAATGTGCCCCTCTCCTTTCCAAATTAAAGGTCAACAGTCACATGTAATTTCAGATGATGTTTTAGTAACCATGTAATGAGAGATGGTATCCATGACAACTGGGCTTTGTCCACGCAAGCCAGTATCAGACGATGGTCCAGCGTCTGCTGGTCACCTACTAGTCCACCTCCTCTCCTTGTCTCCAGTCTTCCTGTAGAAATGCTAAAGGGGCAAGTAGGCTGAGTTGTAAATTAAATTGATGTTGTACCATAATTATGACAACAAAGAACTGTTAGTACAAAACTTACTCATATAATAACTATTCCTTCCCCTGAATAAATAATGGATTACTACTAAAGATTTCCAAAATAAAATACATTTTTATCCAGACAAATCCAATAGATCCCTGATGCAGTGCTGCTTTCTTCAAAGTCACTCAAGCCATTAAAATGTCACCGGTTCCCTCATTCACAGTGTGATCGATTGGTTCAGTTGTTCCTTCTACAGAGTTTAAAGTGGTGCATTACCATCTCACTACCTTAATATTCCTCTCTTTTCATTTATTAAGACCTTTTCCTCAAATTCATTTTTAAGAAAAAAAATCCCTTCATGGCCTTCAAACTGCATGGATGTAGCTGTACACCACTGTATTAACCACACAATACCAACAACTGTGTGTTGTCAGCTGGTTTCAGAATATGTCATTACAGGATGAATGAATGTTGCAATGCAAAAGTCCAGAATGTGACATTTTTCTCCTGAAATTTCACATTTGTTGTGTTGTCAGACGAAAATGTGAGTGTAAAATGCTTGTGGTTTGCTTCTTCATGAATAATGAATGAAATAGAAATACTTCAGAGGCAATTAAACTCTGGGATCTGGTCTGTTTAATTCCTTCTTAAACAGAATGTGAAGTTCGAAATATCCCACGGGTCAAGACGCCAAAAACATGTTTTGCGAGGCCGCCTCGGCCTCGACCTTTGACCAACCAAATCTAATTAGAAAATATAACGCCACAGGCTGTATTCATTTAATGATCACTTATACTGATGAACCTAGAATGAATTCTCGTGTAGCTTTCACCTCTTTTGGCTCATTTATTGGGTTTTATGACGCATTCACTCTTTTGGTTCAATCTCAACCAAAGAATAACAACGGATAAAGCCAAGTGTCCACTAGCTGCTCAGTAGCAGGCAGCACAGACACAGGTCTCTATTAGTTTCTGGTGGACTTAAATTTTAAAGGAAATTGTCCTCTCTAGGTAAATCTTTCGCTCTGAGCCCTGAGGTATCTGTTGAACCAGATTTCGCTGAGTCGAAAGTATCATGTTCTGCTGTCGTGTGCAAAAGTTAAGCTTAAGGTAAATTGAGAAAGCATTCCATCTGAAAAAAAACAAAAACACTTTTGAACTCTGTAGTCTCACGTTACACCAAAGCCAAGGATCTAACTGCAGAGAACAGTCACATCACTCTCGCCCCCATTTTTTGACAAAAAGATATTGTTTTAATCTTCTCTTCATACGGCGATAGCTGCTGAGTGACGGTGTAATAATGTATCAATGACTGCAGAGTGCTGATAATGTAGAAATAATTACAAAGAGCATATATATAAAGTTATCATTAGGACTTTATGAAGGAGGATTGTGCAACACTGAGTTCCTTTCAGTTTAGTGGACATAATAAACTTCAAACTGAGTGTATCTTTGCTCAGGATATGACACATTTCAATGAACCTGAGTACTTCTAGAGAACATGGAGAGTAAGGAACTCCTTGCATCGGTGGAGTTACAGAATCTGCAACCTGCAAAAGCACACGAGGATGAATCATTTTTTTTACCCGTGTTGAGCTTTTTAATGTTGAGAACAAAAGAGCTCTGTGGTTGCCTTGAATGAGGGGGACAGTGAACAAAAGATCTTTTCGGCATTTGTTTCCCCTGTGTGCCACTGAACTTACAGGAAACACAATGACTGACGCACAATATAGACGGCTGCGGACCACAACGCCTCAGACGAACCTGAGTCCGTCTAATAGAACAGGACCGAAAGCATGAGCACGTAATCGGTCACATTACTGAGCGTGTACATGTTCAACAGGTTTTTATGTAACACAAGACATGAGATGAGAGCAGCGCACGATGAAAGCTGGGAACTCCTCCACTTAAACCACACCACACAATCTGACAGGAAGTCCCATCAGCGCACTGAAACCTCCGCCGCTCACTTAATCCCACCCCCACTGACATTTAACTGAGAAGCATTCTGTTTCCTAATGCTCTGTTGGAAAGGTCAGGGGTCGTCACAGTGATGGCTGGCCGTCATAAAGCCACGCAGCCAAAGTCTGAGGTGATAAAAAACTGTTTCCAGCTCACATCTGGAACTCAGGTCACCTCACACAAAGAGCTTCTGGCTTTTCCTTCTCGCTTCAACTAAAGGCAAACCTGCTGAGCTGCAACCTGTAACACACTTTGAACCAATCGTATGTCGAGAGGCCGTGTGGCTAAATATCAATCTTCCTTTCAAAATATCTGGCATAATTCTTTACAGTGGGTTATAAGACACAAGAGAGGCTGTAGTTTCTGTAGGTGGAACGCGTATCTCATGAACCGCGGCTTCACACTGAAAATCTGAAAAGAGGAGGGCGCAGGCATTGCGTCTTCTTCTACGTCCTTGGTATACGCTGTGGTTGGAAACTGGGTCAAACCACCACCTGATCATTTTGATGATTTCTTCTTCACCATACGAGACTGACACTGACGCAGAGGTTCTCCTTATAGGCACCAAATCCACCATAACAAGATCACCACTGATAATTCCTGAGTTTCTCCACCAGTCCCTCACACCCAACAGTGCCACCATTCTTGTTCACATCCATGGTTACATCCCGCATCCATTACTGTAACTCCTTCATAAATTTCAAATTACAGAGCTTCTATTTTGAAAAGTTATGAACTTTGGTCAGAAGATTGTGTAGATTGCTTAACAGACCGCTGAAATAGCTGACATATTTGACAGTTCAGTCAATCATTGAAAGTTATATACAAGACACAGTAATAAAAGCAAATTCTGTTTTTCATTTTATGAAAAAAGTGACTATAAAATCTACATTACAGATAAACCAGGTAGGATGACCACAACGTTTTCCAACTTTACTCTGACTGCACCATTAATTGTATATTTAAAAAAAACACACAACGTCCAGCACGCAAAAAATAAAAAGTGACAGTGTATTGTAGAACTGTCTAGGGAATGTGTTTAAATGTTGACCAGCTGTGAACCACAGCTTCATGACTCATAATGTTATATATAAAACTATAACTGTTACAGGGAATGAAGTGATATTCATTTATCACTTACTAACACAAACACATGGATTTTTACCGAAGAGTCCCACAACCCTCTCACGCATAATATCTGTCAGAGTACTTGCACTGATCAGGGATCAGATAAGCAGCAGGCCTTCTGAATGTGCATACGTGTCGAAGTCGCAGGAGTCACTTCCTTCCTGTCACTGTGATGTGACAGGAAGTACAGTTAGTGACTTTTCCCACAGACCACTTATTGACTTGGGCATAAACAGAACACACGTGTCTGCGTTAAACAGACGCATGAACATCTGTCTGCCAAACCACTTAAAACACATGAAGATTTTAAATGAGATAATACAGAGTAGCAGGTGAGATGTTAAGTATATTAACTGGTTTCAGAACTCATCAGACGTCAATGTTCCCTATCTATTATCTAGAATGTGGCCGCCAACCATATTTGAATTTGTCCCGCAACAGTTTCATAACGAACTAAACTGATGTATCAGCCGATATTAGCTCTTTCGCAGTTGCATCGCGTTGGCCAATATGTTGCATCAGCCAATAAGTAACAAGGAAAAGCAGAAATTACAGTTATTTATATCTAACATGTTAGCAGAGAGAACCGAGGAGCGATTTTAACAGGAAACTCACAGGAAACTATTTGAGGTGTTTGCATACAATCAAATATCAATGTCAGCCTCAGAAATCTGATGTTAGGCTCCAGTCTATTCGCATGTCCTTGTTTGCAGTGTAAATAATGAAAGTTTAAAGCCTTTTCTCTGGTACTCTCCTCCCTGCCCCTCCTCTGAGGGTGTCGCTGTTACGCAACAGCTTCCACAATGATAATCCCTTACCATAACGGGGGAGAGTGAGGGAGACATGGGCTGAGAGGACTCGCTAATAAAAACCCTATCCACCTGAGTGTGCGTTTACATGTCAACACTGCAAGCGCTCTCTGGCGACCGAGACACACACACGGGCCTATTTCAAACTCCTCACGGAGGCAGGCACTTCCACAAATAGAGAGGTTGTAGTGAAGAGGGCAGGACTCCTTTTATGGGGGATGAAGCCAACAGAGGTGCTTCTCAGTGATCTGCAAGCGAACTCCCTTCACGGAAACCCTTGTTGTGTGTTAACCTGCACTGAAGTTCCCGCACATGCTCATTTTTTGGGAAGTTCTCCTGCCAACCCCCAAGTAAAAGGTCCAAGTAAGCCCATGTAAAAATACAGCAGGGAAGTCTTCAGAGAATTAATAGCGAGAGAGTGGACAACAGACGTAACACTGGAAAATTACAAATATCTCAGGATGAAAAAGATGTAGAAGATGCATTCAAAAGCTATTTTCTGCAGCGGAATTCAGAGATCATGTCCTGCAATGCTCAACCCACCAGTTTTTTTCCCTGTAATGTAAATGTATTATATCATTTTGTATATTCATGAGGCCGTCGCAGTCATATTTGTATTCGGCCTGGAGTCAGTCAGCTTCAGCCTCTGTTTGCTTCTCTCCTACTCACGTATACAGTTTTTTGATTTGCTAAAAGGGCTCAGGGGGTAGAGCAGTTATCCTCTAACCAGAATGTTGGCGTTCGATCCCTGTCTTCCCCATTCCCGCACACCGAAGTGTCCTTGGGCAATACTGAACCCCCAAAACTGCCCCTTCTCATAGAGAAAGTGCTGCACGTAGATGCACTGTATGAATGTGTGTGAAGCTCTTTGAGTGGTCATCAAGACTAGAAAAAGCACTGTGTAAATACAAAACCATTTACCATTCAAACACCCACTCAAATGACAGAAATAGAATCTGTTGATGTCAATTCATTTTCAAATAAACATCAGCTGACCGATGGTGCAACTTCACCAGTCAGCCAGTGAGGAGTATTTGGAGATGTAGTACTAACCAGTGGCCAGACCAGCCCAAACAGGAAAACATGGTTTCTGAGTTAAAAAGCGGTTTGGCTGAGATCCAGGATACGGTCAGAGAGAACAGCGGTAGTGTCAGAGTGCGAGAGACCAACCAGAGCTCTGTGCCACTGGATTAAATATTTACATAAAACATAGTGGTGGACTATGCAAATGCACAGGCATAAAGAGCGCTCTATAACAATGAGCCTTCCAGCTGTCTGCAGCTCAACCTCTACAAGGTTGATATTGTCTGGAGAAAAACTCCATCTGCCTCATACTGCAATGTGACGTATGCTGTATGCAGACTTGCTATTTGCTATTTCTTCAATGCTTTTATTCTTAAAATATGCACTGTCCATGGACTATAGAATAAAAATAGCCTCTGTGGCTAACTCTGGCATATTTTCAGAAATGTTATTAATATGCACTGTCCCTGTCAAATACAGCAATAGAGGAAAAGAGGAACCTGAAGAAGGAACTGCCTCTGCTATCCAAAATAACCCATCACATATTTATGGAAAGAGCGCCTCTAAAAGTCAAAGGAACATCTGAATGGTCTTCACGCTTTTCTATTTGGTTGCACAGCATGAAAACTCACAAGTCATCCTGAGAAGTACAACACAAATGAACACTTCCAGGACCGGGGAAAAAAAAAATTGTAATCGATGCAGCACTTATGTTTCCTCTACATATCAAGAAAATCTGTTGATTTTCAGAATAAAGGCAGTTGAGTTAGACCTTAGAACCTTCAGTGTATATGTTTCTACAGTAATCTCTATCATACTTTGTAAACACAACATTTTTACATAATATTCAGTGTGTGTTTACCAGACCCACATGTCTTATTTGTGTGTGTGTGCAGAGATATTGTCAGTCTAAACAGAAGCCATCTCTCACGCTCTTATTCCAAATCTCATGGTGACATGTTTGTAGTCTAAACAGCTGCTTTCATGTCGCCTCATGACAGAAATCACACACACACACACACACACACACACACACACACACACACACACACACACACACACACACACACACACACACACACACACACACACACACACACACACACACACTCACTCACTCACACACTCACACACACACACACACACACACACAGCTTCTTGAGAAGTAGCACAAAACAGAATACAATATTGAAAGGCTGAGACAAACTACACAACATGTGTGTGTCTACCGTGTACTGAGCTGCTGAGCTATGCTTTGATACAACCTCCACAACTTTTGTCTTTATTGACAAACTGTGCTTTTTGCCTCGACATCACTTATTTTCAGACACAGATTAATTAAGTTTCACCAAGGTTGACAGAGCCCTCAAGAAAATTACTTTCAATATGGATATATTTTAATAATTATAAAGATTTTCATCTGGGTTTTATTTAATTGGACTGTATAATAGTATTTTAACTTCACCTTAAACAGCAATCAAATGTTTTTAAGATTTAAAAAAACTCATTCTCATGTTAGGAGACGGATAGAATTTTCACATATGACCTAAAATACCTCATAAAATATAGAATACCCTGCTGAAATATTATCAAAACATGCATCTGACGGCGGTGGAGTCATTAAGCTCTCAAATACATTGAATCAATCAATTACAGCATTAGCAGTGTTCTAATGAATTCTTTCATTGGAACATTATGGAACAGAAGTGTTGACGCCAGTGACGGACAGCTGGTATTTGTTCCACGCAGCATTCTGTCTGCGCTGGTTCTTGGTGAATCACACAGTTGTGCTCGTCTGTGTTTTCTGCTCTAGCTGCATATCTGCTTTCTTAATTCGCTCTTATCTTTTTCGGCCATTTCTGAGATTTATGTTTTTCATTTCTCTAGAACGTCTCTGCCTTGATTTGACCCCCCTTTCTTTTCTTGCCTGTTTGTTGGTGGTGTCTCATTCAAGTCATCTAATGGACTATCTGGGGGTGTTGGCTGAGTCTGTCTTCGCTTCCTTGATTCTCTTTGGCTTTAGCTGCCAATTCTTTCTCCTTTTTACTCTTTTCTCTTTCAGTCAAATCCTTATTTTGCTTCATTTTGCCTTCACTAACTCTCCCTCTCCCTCTCCGTCTCTGCCTGTCTGACAAATTCTTCTTTTAAGTCTGGCTGTGTACTGATTTTCTGTCTCTGCTTTGTTTTGATACTCTGTTCCTCCAGTGACAGATTTTGCCTCGCCATGCTGGACTAAAACACAAAAAACAACACTCACAATATTATGAATCATATGTTGCTGTACTAGAGAGGGAGTGTGTCTATGTACCTTCACCATTATGTGTGTGTACAGCCCATGTTCCTTCAACTAAACCCCGATAGAGTTGATGAATATCAATGCACAAAAGAAAAAGAAAAAATGCTGATGCAAAGTAATAATCTACTTCTATATTTGACTCAAATGACTCACAAAGCCCATTACAAAATGACGCCTTCCCATTGAATGTCAAAATTCGACATAATAGGAATTTTGTTTGCAAAACAAACAGAGTTCATGTAGCAGCCATTTTCTTTTCAGCTTGATGTTAGATGCTAACAGAAACTACTTTAGGAGAATGAAATGATCTAAACATTCTAAATAGTTTCCGCAGAAATTGGAAGACGGTGTTGACATATCATGGTTGTGACACAGGAAATGTTAACATTAGGATTTAAAATACCATAAAACTATAAAACCGCATGTGTCTGTGGTCTGCCATGGATTAACTCTGCATAGTTCGTATGTCAAAATGGACATGAACATTTACAATTGAAAATATTTAAACCAAATATCAGTTTCAACTGCTGGACGTGTTTTGTCGCATGTCTCAGGAAATCAGTGACATATGCACGTTTAATGAATATGATGTGCACACTGTGAGAAGCACAAGAGAAAATGACACTGAACTTAAGCTCAACATTTCATTTAACATTCGCTGACTTGTAATTAATCTTTCATTATTTATTTACTCTCTCCTTGTCGTTTGCTTGTCTTGGGCCCTGTCCAGAGTGTGTAGAACACGATTCTCCATTTCACTCTGTTTTTAGTCTTTAGTCTTTAAGTCCTGAGAAAAAAGATCAGCCGAACGCTCCACTGCGTCGCAGCTGCTGCAGCTGGACTGTGTGCTATAAGCATTCAGTCCACTATGTTCTGTGGTTATTACAGATATATCAGCTTTAGCCTCGGCCTCTTTACGTATGCAAGGAACTCGCTTCTTCTGTTGTGTCATGATGTTTCAACCCCAAAGGTTTAAGAGGTTATGGAAAATACTGCAAGAGATTAAAAGAGAAAAAGTCTGATTCAAATCGGTCTTTGTTTGACTAATCTGATATTGATCTTTTAATGTATGTGGCACAAAATATTGCTCGACAATGCTCATCAGTCTTTGACTCCTCATCCACTTCTACATCCCCCCTCATCTGGACGACTGCAATGGACAGGCTCCAGTATGTGCAGAACACAGCAGCCAGGGTTCTCACCAAAACCAAGCCTTTAACAATGTACAGCATTCACTCTGAGAACCTTTCATATCCAATACTAAAATAACACCTCTGCCGTTGTGTGTCTCTGCAGAGCAGTTTCAGTCTACATGCTTTCTTTTCCAGACTCAAATAGGTCAACCTGACCTTTGAATTCTAACCACTAAAGTTTCATATTTACCTTTAGCCTCAGAGTGCCCTCAAGTTCAGCAAAAAAAGACCTGTGATGGCACGAATGCACAAAACTGAGGTTATGTCCCTAACATCCGCTGGTGGCCGCTAACACCTGCTTACATCTACTGTTAGTTGGTCAGTTAAATTTTGCGCGGAACTTTAAATGTACGAGGGACATTCAACATCTCGTCCTATATTCTAAAATAAAAGAATAATCTGTTCATCCTAGAGTCCAACTGAACATTTGTAAATGCAGACGCAGAAGCATTAAAAAATATATATCTATATATTTCTAACCTTATCACGATTTCACAAAATCAGATTAAAATCAAACCAGGAATCAAATTCATTGCGGACATTGCGAATTGTACACGATCCGATTTGAGGATATTCGGGGGTATGATATTTCTTATTTCTGCAACAGACCCGATAAATTCTGGGTTCACTGTATTTCAACTGTTGTATCTTGATTGTTCTGGAGGTACCAAAGAAATGAATGTCGATGAAAAGTTTGAGTTAAGTAAAAAAACAAAAATGCAACTGCACCTGCGAATGTGGCACATCATCTAAATGCTTGTTAAACCACAACAGAATTTGAACTCTCACATTTTACAAACTGAGGGGGGAAAAAGGTCACACTCGGTGTCAGAGAGGGCAGCAGCATTTTAAAAACGTTGATGGTTTCAAATTCAGAGTGATACATTTCTTCATAAAGTGACTTTGTTTAAGGCTGTTAAGGGCATCGTCCGTAGAACTCCACCCACAGTGGAGTCCACCACCACGAATGAAACCCACAGTTCACCTTGAGGTTGTCAGGAGCATTCTGTTATACGACTGACAACACAAGAGAGCACAGCACTGCATCAGTCCACACTTCATACTAAACTCTCTATAACACAACAGACACAAGAACAAGATGATTATTTCCCTGCCTGCTACATTCAGCATGTTCACAATATTAAATAAAGTCTATTAAAAAAAAATCTAAATTAAAAATAATAAATTTAGAGCCAACCTGAAAAAAGGAGGGGAAAACTATCCATCCATGCCTCCACTCCTCTTTCTCATCTATCTATCTGCCGAGCTCACACTAAACCCTGGTGTGCAGTGACCACTAACAGGGAGGGAGGCGGAGGGAGGGGTGAGAGAAAGAGAGAGAGAGAGATCAAGTGGGTGTGGCCCTGAGAGAGAGAGAGAGAGAACGAGAGCGCCTGAGAGATGACTAAAATAACTTGTGTACTTTCTTGACAGGATGAGTGCAATGCTGTCTGATAAATATTCACACACACACACACACACACACTATGAGAAAAAGGCAGCAGAAAAGGCCTTAGACAGAGTGACTGTGATGTTACACAATGTGGTGAGTTACATCCCCTTTCCATTACAAACTGTTTATAAGTAACTCATGAGTGAATGACATCAACTACAGGTGCAAATATAGAATAGATTCATGGTAATTAACCAAATCATTCCACATTTTCATAACCGACAACCATACAACGCATGCACTATGCCACAGAGATACTAAATTTGTTTATCTTGAATTACTGTCAAAACACTCAAAACAACCAGATCATTTTGAATATTTGATTATTCTCATTTCACCATATCAGACAGACACAGACATTGCCAGGTGCTGCAGCTGCTGCTCTCCGACATGGCAACAACATTTATAGAAACACTTCCTGTAGTGCGACTTGTCAACAAAGTGAACAAATGCTTTATATCAAGCTGTATTACAGAGCTTTTATTTTGAAAAGTTGTGAACTCGGGCATTATTCACAATATGGAAAGGGGAAATTAAACAGAGATCCTTATAAACATTTCATGATTGCAATGTTATCCAATCTCTGTGTAAACTCTGGTATATGGATGAGCGAGGAGATTTTTGGGGAGTTACTCACTGCACAGCAATACCAGGCTGTAACTGTTACATCTGCATCTCCCACACGTGTGAATAAAGACACAAGCCTGATTATGTGTTATTACATTTTGAACCCCCAGCACACAACTGTGGCTCTTTTTGTATGTGACTGCACAATGCATTGTGATGACAGTAACAGTTTGTCACAAATAATAGTAATTTATTTTATTAATTTAGCCTTGGAGGATTTTCTTGCCCCATCTACTGGCTTAGGAAAAAAATTCCACAAAAAGTAAAAAGGCCACTACACAAATAACAAAAAATACATCAATGGAATAGGCAGCAGCTAAATGTAGTTAATGTGTACTTTGACCTTTTAGTTTGGTCCGTGTCCCATCAGCTAACACAGAGGAGGTCATGTCATCCATCTTTATATACGTCTTCTATGTCTAGAACCTTAATAGAGGCCTGGAGTAATAATTCAATGGTTCTACTTTAATCATAACCACAATATTGTTCAGAGAAGTTACACTTAAAATGCGATCCAAATATACACTATCCTCATATTAGGCCTTTGATAATTAATCAGCATAAGTTGATAAATCATGGCAAACCAATAATGAACCTCAGAATCACAGAGTTTCAGACTCAGCTGGTCCCAGCTTTCCATCCGTGAACACTGACAATGTTTTTTTTTCTCAAGTATCTAGTCAAGCAGGAGGCAACACTGTCATCGTTGTTTCTGTTGGCATGACAACCGTGACCCCTGTTGCTGTGGGAATCGTGTCCCCTGTTCACATGATGACGACTAGTGACCCGCTGGCAAGGTTACACACACACACACACACACACACACACACACACACACACACACACACACACACACACACACACACACACACACACACACACACACACACACACACACACACACACACACACACACACACACACACACACACAATCCGTATCCTGCACTGACTTACCGGTACAGCAGTAAATAGCACTGCGGGAAAAACCCAGATCATTTCCCAAATGTGTGAATGTTTGATGGGACAGGATCATATGGGCTCCTTATCTGAAGTCTGTGGAGGTGGAGGTGGATGCTCTGCAGCTTATATAATACAATTCAATAAAAATTTGCAAGGTTACAACAGCAGTGTGTGTATATAGTTGAGTGTGGGTGCGCATGTGTCTGTGGATAAGGCTTGAATGATGTTAGAACAGTTGTGAGTCTGGCTCAACTGTTCACATCCTGTCTAATCAGGACGGAAGGCTGAGTTTTCAGCCAATGACGCCACCTGTCGGTCAATGTTGGTTACTTCAGCCCATTCAACACTTCACGTCTCAGTCTTCTCTCACTCGTGCCATCTTACCTCCGGGTGAAGATCTTGAGTCCAGTGAAAGACTTGGAGCAGCCACTCATCATCTCCTTCTCCTCTTCCACACAGAGTGGTGGCGGCGAGGAGGACGGCGCAGGGAGGGTGGAGGAGGAGCGCAGGGAGGCGTTCGATGAGGAAGACTCCGAGCTGAACTCTCCATCGACTCCTTTCACATTTACAAACCCTTCTCTTCCTTCTCTCTCCGTCTCCAACTCTCCTTGTTCAGTTGTGTCCGCACAGGTCGCCGGTGCTGCCCCTTGTCCCAGATCAGCGTCTGCTCCTAGCTCCAGATCCATGACAGACAATAAGCTACTGTGATCTCATGGCCGGTCACATTTTGCCAGGATAAACCACAACTCCTGAAATTTAGGCAGTCCGTGTAAAAACTTGGCCGAGACAGAAGAGTCTTTATGCGACTTAAGTTCTGAATATCATGCGCAGGCCATCCCAGAGCAGGCCTCCAAACGTCACTTTAACTATTCCAAATATTCCCCAAGGAATTCTGGGTGTTTAGAGGAATCCCATGTGGAGTAGTCACACTCCTCCTGACTCAAGGTCCTGAGGGCTTTCTGTAAAACCAACTCTCTGACCCCGGCTGCTTCACTGCGGTCAGGTCATAAGGTTTTCATGGAGCGAAATGTGACCTGCAGCAATGAGGTCAAAGTGCTGTTTTAAGAACAGCAAACAAAGGAGCAGACTTTACTCAAACCAATGTTTGTTTACACTTCAAGTCACAATGAGGCCAGTAAAATAAATGGCACAGGAACGACAGTGCTGCTAACTTCCATTAAAGCAAGTAAGGTATCAAAGTTGATCAATTATGAAAGTTATACAGAGTCTTATTATAAAAATCTGAAAAGTTTTACACAGTAAAGTAACGACAGTGAATGCTTACTATCCATAAACTGCTCTAGAACTTCAAACATGGCTACCCTAATCCAAAAGTCTCTTTACAAGACACACAAGGTGTGTGTGTGTGTGTGTGTTTGTCTGCGTGTGTGAGTGGTGAGAGATTAGTGTTGAGTCCTGAGGGAGAGATAATCCCCCCAGCATTCCTCTCAACGTCTCCGTTCAGCGTTGGCGCTGTGAGCAGCCGTACTATCAGTGCGAGCGCAGCAGTCGTCCAATCTTCCTGTAGCTGTCACTCACTCTTCTTCTCTCTTCTTTGTTTGCTCTCCAGCTCTTCACTTCCCCTTCCTCCTCCCTCGCTTCTTCCTCTTCTCCTCCTCGTCCCCTCTGCACTGTGATTAGCCTGTTGGCCTCCTCCTCTTCCCTCTCTTCTTCTTCAGTTTCTCACCAAGTTTAATTACACTCCACTCCATGTGAGGCGAGCACACACACACACACACACACACACACACACACACTCTCACACACACACACACACACTGATCTTTTCCTGCTCTGCCCGCCCGGCAACAACCAGGAAGTGGATAATGACAACACAGAGGGCCTCACACATAGCTGCTCGGTCACATGCCTGACTGAAAATGTTTGACAGAATAACTGCTGCTCACAGACTGCTGCCTCTCCACCGCAAGAGAAGTTGATGTGACTTTGATTTGAGCGTTTTTTCAAAGCACTTTTCATGATTGAAAAAGTAGTTGAGCTGACAGAGGTCAAAAATGTGATTAGTGAGGCTGTTATGATGTTAACCTTTGACCACCAAAATATAATAAGGAGTCTATGAGGAGTCTAATTTGTGCCTAATTTGCAAGGACTCTCTTCAGAAGTTTTTAAACTAACATGTTCACGAGGTAACAAAAACAAATTCTCTGAGGTCAGAGTGCCTTTGACCACCAGTCCAGGTGAAATTCTCTATTGTCTAAGGGTGTTCCTGATGTATTACTATCACAAGAACATAAGAGCACTGTAACCGTGACCTTTGGCAACCAAAATCGAATCAGTTCGTCCTCCAGACTAAGTTAATGTTTGATATCTCTTGACATATCACTTTCACAAGAATGGGACGGACATAAACAATCATCCCAGAAGAACAATGCCTCCCTCCACTGGTTGTGGCCTTCTTTATTTGTAATACTGTAAATGATCACATGAGGGTGCTGTCTGACAGGCAAGGGTTCCCTTGAGTAGATCAGTGATCATAATACATCTTATTTATAGACGGCTTCTCAAGAAACTAAAATATGCTTAAAATAGAAGACAAATATTTAATGATACAAAAGTTCTTTGTAATGTAGTTTGAATGAGTGTGGATATGTTAGTAATACGCATGTCGATACTGCAGCGGTTGATGATAGTGCTCTTCTTCATACTGTTGAGTATTTGAATATATATCAATGTGTTCATATGCTTCATCTTTTTTTGTTTTGTTTGGCCAAGGTATAACGAGAAACAAGAGGACAGACATTTACAGGAAGCGTTAAGAGGATGTGTGTAAATCTGATGTTTGTCTGAGGAACCGTGAAACTGATGAAAGCTTTTTCTCATGCAGGGTTAAGGTTTGTGGAGAGAGCACCATTTGAGATGAAATCAATTTGTGTGGGTTCGGATTTGTCGCCATGGTTATGATGTGGTAAATTAAACTGACTCAAGACAGTGGTCGGCGGTGGCTGAGGGTGGTGAAGCGGTCATACTCCAGTGTTTCAATCCCAGCCTTCCCAAGGGGCAAAAACTGTACTGTGCTTTTAGTGGGCAACAAGGAAAGAAAAACACTATTTACCATGTTTAAAGTTCTGTTGAATCATTCATCCATCTGCTGGAATGTTGCACAACGATACCAAAACACGACAATGCCATAGAAACAGCAAACTTATTAAACAGAACATTAATAGAGCCAGAATGCTGAACTTTACCACGGACATTTTTGCCCTGAACGTGACATTTCAGGGTGCGTCTAATCCCCTGAAGTGTTCACATTTCACCAAACAAGTTCCATATAAGAACTATAAGACAGTGGAAATATTGTCTTCTTCACAGCCAAGTCAAGTGTAATGAAATAATATTATGTTTGTAGATCATTGTAGTTTTATCACAGCATGCTTATATCTGTATCATGTAAAAGAAACAATACATTCCTTTAAAAAAAAAAAAGTAAACTCAATTTAAAGTGTGACGGAACCAACGTTAAATGAATGTTAACATAATTGAGATCTATAGAAGAACTAGTAGATAATATACAGTACATGGCAGAAACTTTCATCCTATTATTATTTATATATATATATTATATAAAAAAATTCACAGTTATACTTTTGTAACTGGGGTGACGACGTACATCCTGAATTCTTTCTCTGGCAGGATCACAGAACCCACGACTAAAAATAGACGTCTCTATTGGATTTATGATGTACTTAACTTAACTGTACCCTGTCCCATTCCGTCCTGAGCGTAACATCAAAAGATTTATTTTTATATAGCATTCACATATCTATATACTGTGTGTGGGAGCAGGAGGAATTATAAGACTGCTGTTATGGTGCAATGTGATTATCGCTCCCATCCTCTCCATAGACAGAACACATCCTAATACCTTTATGTGTATTTGCGTGCACACGCACGCTCCTTACCACTGCTCCCTCGCCTCCGCCGCCCACTCCATATTTCCATGACAAATAAAATGCCACTCGACAGCACTACACACAATTCAGAGAGAATCCTTTTAACTTACCAACACCCACAGATGACCTATTTCCCCCCCGTTTCTCTGGGAGTGAAGCGCTGATTATAAATTATAACATTAATCCTAAACCTGACCCCAAAGCAAACAATGTCCCTAATGAGGTGCAGGAAGCGGTACGGCACAGTGCTAAGCCCTTTTCTCTACTTTGTAGTCCTGTAGGGACATTTACATCTGATGATACAGTGGAAATGCACGACATGTACAGGCTGCTGCTGCTGTGCTCATCAGAACCACAGATTAAATCATGTATACGATATAATACTTGACTATATATATATTTTGTCCAAATGTATGTGTCAAGTTGCAGAAATGTGATTGCAGAAAAATTGCAGAAAAAGCTGTAGGCAGCACTCGTGCCGGGAGTTTCCAATGTGACGTTGCCTCTAAATTAATTTCAAGAATGTGCTGGTGCTTTGTCATAAGTTAATTTATACTGTATGACTCATTGTGCTTATATATCGTAACCCTGTCACTATATAACAGAGTAGTGTGGTTGCCAGTTTGAACTCTGCAATCTTTGTGCATGACTCCTGTGTGTGTGTGTGTGTGTGTGTGTGTGTGTGTGTGTGTGTGTGTGTGTGTGTGTGTGTGTAGTGCATGTGTAACGTAAACTGCTTTGTGCTACATAAATGCTGCCACTTTAATTGTTAATACTTGACTCTACTCAGGTTTCAGTATTTGATTACATGTAATTTCTATCTAGAGTAGCACTCTAGAGCATATATAATGGGCTCTGTTGTGTAGGTATAACAGTTTATCAGTTATCAGCTATTAGGAATTGATATTAATATTAAAATATCAATATTAGATAATAACTTAAATCAATATCAATAATCAATCATATTAATAATTCAAGTCATCTCAGGGCACAACCCTTCACAGGAAGGGAAACATTTGTCAATCAATCAATTCATAATTCAATTGATAATTAAATCATCAATTTGGAACTCTTAATAATCATAATAATAACTACAAAATCACCCCATGAGCAGTCAGTAACATTAAATGGTGCCCGTTTGTCATATGCGAATTAGATACTATGATTCAATATTATTTCTGATAGTAATTCGTTATTATATGATGCTACTTTTATTGTGAATGTGTGGATGACCAAGGCCCAACACAGTCATAAGTCCTATAAATATGCCAGATTTTTTAGATAATTCCGTAGAAAAAGGGGAAAAGAACACGAAAAAGTAAAGTGAACATTTTTGATTCAAGTTTTTGGTTAATGCTACTAAATCAAAGAAACAACAGCGAAAAGCAGATAAAAACATACACTCCCTGGTAGAGGTGACAATGCTGCAGAGCTCAGTCTTGTAAATCGAACATTATCAAGTCTTTGACGTGTGACAAGATGCAACGACAACTCTGTCATCAGCGCTGAATTCACTTTCTACGAAAACACCACAGAGAAATGAAAGAGGTGTGACACAGCCGTGCATCATAAGTGACTCCATCTGCTCTGCATTGTGGAGGGTTGGCAGTGATCAGTGACAGTGATTAACCTACTTACCGCACTGACCCTGTAAACTGACAGCCGACGCTAACTGGATGTTTTCTGTCAGTTGGCGGCTGAATGGAACAGACCCGTGCGTCAGCTGCACAAGAGCAGGCAGCTGCTAGTCGATGTGATTTATATCTAATTCATTTTCCGACCCAAGAATTATGTGTAACATCACTATATCGTATCATCACAGTGCTGTAATGGAATGGAAACTTGTATTAACTTGTTGAGCTGGTTTAAATAAGTGGCCTGGTGATAAAATCTGCCCTCCCACCTGAATGATTTGACTTTATTGAGCTAGACCTATCGTGGCTACATTATCAATAAACTAAACTTACAACTATGTTAAAATACATAAGGAAAATAACCACATTAACCAAGTGAGATCATTAACACAACATTAAAACAATTATTACTTAACAAGGACATTTAACCGATTGCTACAGTAAACAGTCAAATCGACTTAACTTTCAATTCTAATAAGAACTAATTGTGAAAGTAGACAAAGAGTACAAACTGACACTGTGTCACATTTTACCAGATCGCACTGTGACCGAACAGACAATTCCTGCTGCTGAGATGTAGTTCGCTCCTTGTTAACATCACTGAAGACACACTTGGCCTGGCAGTGGCCAATGATGAGAGCTGTGAAAGCTGTGAATGCAAGCACAGCCTCAGAAGCCTCAGATAATGAGATTACTTTCTGTGTTCAGCAGGTTATTTACAAAAATGAAGGAACCAGAGCAAGCATAAGTAGTTTTTTGTTTTCTATTCAGCATATTCCATTTTCAAAACATCTGAATCACTGGACTTAACAGAAAAACCTGAGAAGCACCTTAGTGCAGCATATGACGTCACTGTCACCGTCAATGTTTACTAGGTTTTCCACTGTCTACTGTCGCCCGCTAAAAATCTGGTCATTAGTGCACCGTGTACAGCAGAGTCGTGTCCTGTGTTAGATTTACACACACAGAAAAATATAAATTCCACAAACCTCAAATGTGGGGGTTTGAAGACAATTGGGGGCTGGAGAAGAATTAATTTGAAAATGGACCAAAAGACATCTTCACGATTCAAACCACATTTTTCCAGATCTCCATTTCACAATACTCATTAAGCTTTTGCCAATGATTATTTGAATAAACCGGTTAACCTGAATATAAAAAATTGTTATATAAAAGCCTATACACCTGTGTTTTTAGTTACCGAGTATTTAAAGATGAAACATTTATCTGTCAGGAGGATTCATACTCCAGGGGACAGACGACAACAATGGAACCGTGTGTGTGTGAGTTACGTGAGTCTTACCCACACCACCACAGTGAGTCCCAGCATGTGGGACACAAATCTGAACATCGCAACTGTGCAAATGAGATGTCTGTGTTATGAATTCTCAAATAGCTCAGTGGCAAAGAGCTCTTTACTCAAAACAAGCTTTTTTCCCTGGTAATGCGCAGTATCCTCCATGTTTCTGCTGTTTCATTGAGGGATGCTAAACATTAACCAAGAAAGAATGCACAGTGTATACACTAAAATGAATTGAACTGGTATTTGTGTTCTTGTTACTTCATCCACGCCTTATCTCTCCCAGACAATATCCTGCTGTACTCACATTGGCTTTATAATATTATCCAGAGTTTTTACTTGGGGGCTGCCAGGAAAAACTCGGGAGAATGTCCAGAGCCTCTGAATCAGACATTTGAAAGAAGCTTAAAACAAAAGCACAACAAACAAAGGGATCCTGCACGCCTTCCTTCAACTGTTTCATATTGAATGGACTACGTTTTAGCATTTTACTATCCGACCAAAGCATGTGCTCACCCAGACTTTCCAATGGAAAGTCTGGGTGAGCACATGCTTTGGTCATGTTCTTCATTGAGATGCAACATCAGCATTCATACACACTCACAGTGAAAACTACTCCATGTCTATGGACAAGAGGAGTTTGGGCAGTTTGGGATTGTTGAGCTGAAGCTCCTGTCTGTTGTTTTGGCTGTCTGTCTTTGCCATCTGTGTTAGCTCCACCATCTGGTGTGCGAACGTGCTATATTATGCAACTTTTTGGCTTTAGGCAGAAAGTGCATTGTTCTTTCCCTCCCACTCCCTCAGTTGGTCAAGTCAATGCATCAATACGCGTTGATGGCGATCATCAGCATGTCGCCGGAGACTGAGATAAAACTGCTGCAGACAGCTAAGCATCATATCGTCTTAGCTGCTGCTTGAGGCTAAAAAATTCACGGTCGAAACAAAAAAATATTTATTTTCCCATAGGGTGTTGCTAGGGTTTAAATTATGGAAGACTGAAGAATTCTATGCAGCTCAGGAATGTTGTCAAGCTCTGCCAGCCTCCAATCAGCCTCTGACCTGCTCCTGCACCAGCTAGGTGATAACAGGAGTCACCTTTCCTGGGTACTTTCTTTGCCATTTCCAGGATGTGTGTACATCCTGTACATCTATGTAGCCGCAAAGATCCCAGTCATCATCCTGTCTACTGAATGTCTTTTAGCATCTACCAACCCAAGCTCTGTGCTTGTCCCCAAGGTTCTGACCTGGCTTTTTGTCGCTATCTTAACCGGACCCTTCCTCCTCCCTGGTCCCGAGGCCATCCATCAGAAGCCTTCTGGTTTGCTGGTCTCCAGACCATGGGCCATTCCTCCCCAATAATCAAATTATCATCATTTATTCTATTATCTGTTCTATGTGGGCTTCGGTCCTCTCTGCCTGTGCTCCTACCACCAGCTATGACAGCCCGTTCTTCCAAAATGATCAAAACTGACCAGTTTGACTAACAGGTCCATGAGTTTAAAGGGTTACTACATAACCAAGAAGTACATACAGGTTTACGATTCAGTGAGGAAGCACTTAACAACTCTTTGTTTTCATTTTATAATGTCATAAGTGATTGAAAGATAAATTGTAGTTTAAATGTATCGGACAAGAATTGGCTCCAAATTATACTATGATGTCATAAATGCTATTATCCAACTGTCTGAACCATGAAGTGGGATTATTGTTCAGAATTAAGAGTTAATCTTTTGAGATCACGAAAATCCTGATTCTGACTATAGTCGATTTTGTTCCGTGTGTAGAGATGAACATTTTGTAAGTAAGTAAGATGGAAACCTGTGTCAGCAACAAACTGCGAGTGGGGGTTCAAGGCCAACTGCGCATCCACTGCTGCCTGCTCGTCAACAGAGCCTCAAGGACGTGGCACATCTTTGTTCCGGGCTATTTTTATAACTGTAATCAGTTGACCGCAAACTTGAGACAAACCCTTTTTAGTCATCCTGCAGACAGTAGACATATCTAATTATACAGCATAAACACAATTTTATTCCAATTAGCCACATAACTGCCAGGAAGACAGACACGATTCTTATTAGCATCTGTCATCTGCGACAACGTACTATGTATGAAGTCCTTTTAAATACAGTTAATTTAATTTCTTTCCAGCCATCTGGAGGCAGCAGGTCTGGGTTCAGTAACAACCAACATGTCCTTACAAAAACCAGATACAGTGGAAACCTTTGATTATTTTGTTCAAACAGCCTCTGTATTGCTGTCATGTAAAGCTGATGAGTCATATTTAGGTATTCTTTCATATTTAGGTAATACGATAAAAAGTTTTTCCAATAGTTTATAACTGTCAGTAATGACTTTTTACCCGTTTTCACCCCATTTTGATGTCAAATTACTCAATAAAACCAAACTAACCAGATAAACTAGCACTTGAACATATGTCAGTGTGGTTAAAACCACCTAAAGTGACAGAAACCTTCTTTGGCTTCACTTTTGGGAAGCGGTCATGTCCACCACGTTTATTTATAGACCATGATCTCAACATGTGCTTTATAGAGGAATTCCTGACCTTAAATCTTGGATAAAATCTTGGATTAAGGGAATATCATTTGCTGTAAGTAAATATTAGTGTGTCACTGAGACCGTGAATGTGAAAAGACATTTGTTTTAACTGCTTTGTTAAATGATTGACAGCCATAATAGACAGGACACACGATTCACTCAGCACACAAATAAAATGAAAAGATAATTACTACTTCCCTGCCTGCTTCTCTGATTTCCCCTGCTTCACATGAAAAAAGAGCATATTAGAAATGTCATGGCTCCCTTAAAGATAAGGTGCTTCCAGTTTCCCTGTAGTAGAGTTTGGGACAGATTTAAGGAAGTAGAGATCCCTGCTGATGTTTATCCAGAGCTTTGCAACTTGGAGATGGAGAGGTCACCTCGTGAGAGAAAAGGCAGCACACACAGACACGGGATACAGCTTATGCAAAGGCGAATTGACAGCTGTGACATCTGGCCTCACCCCCACCACCCACACACACACAATCCTATCTGGATTACTGATTATACTAAATTATATTGAGATTATGCCTCTTGCTGGCAGTGACATAAGAAGCCACGGCTGATGAACCGTGTCCCGCTTGTCGCTGCACTGTCTGATCTCGACGCAGTGATGGCAAACTCCTGAAATCAGACACCGGCCATGGAAAGACTGAAACCTGCTCGGCATGTATTTAATTGTCATGACCCAGTACAATATCAGACAGGCTATCGTCTGCCTGTCGATTCACATGCCTCTTCTTAAATCATGAGTGTTCTGGTTAAATCTCTCTCTCCTCCCAAAACACAGACACAACCCTCCTCCTGCCAAGGTGGGTGATAGGAAGAGGAGGAAACATGGCCTCTACCTGACACCTTTAGTAACATGCTTGAATAATCCAAAAATATATTATAAATGTATGAACATGTTTAATTAAAAAAATTAAACTGCTGCTCTGCACACACATGCAGTCAATCCTAATGCGACATCCAGGTGCTTATATTGCAAGGTGGGATTAGTGGGATATCTTTGGCTCACTTTTAACCGGGGTACATCACCATGGTAGAGCTGTACACACGCTGTGCGACTTTAGAAACGTTGTTGTTAAATTCCCAGTCACACTGTATGAGTAAATCTTCTGCCATGTGAAGCCAAAACTACTCATTCATGTGCTCATACGCCTTGTCATATGTGTCATCCAAAAAAAGAGGCATCTGCATACGGACACACTGGTGGCTTGGAAGAAGTGGGGATTTTGCAATCTACTTCAATGCAGATGACACAAACGACACAAGCTGAAATTTGGTCTGACTCTAAAATGAGTTTAACACTCGCCTTGACATTTTAATGGGGGCCTGAAGGTGTTGGAAACTCACAGAGGAAAGAGTTGCCCCTAAAGAAGACAATGGTGGTCATCTCTTATGCCCAGAGACCCAGGGCCTCGCTAGAGCCTCCTCAGCCGACACTACTGCCAAGCACAGTGATGCAGAAGTGCGCTCGGGTGTGGTCAGAGGGGCAACATTCAAACAGTTCAATGGAACAATGGCGTCTGGCTTGGTGTTGAGTTCCCCTCTAAATAATTCAGTCTGTGTATTCCCACTCATCTGTGTCTATTTGTCTGTGTTGGTGTGTTTGTCCATGAAATGAAACATTCAGGTAAGAGAGGGTCAAAGTGCGAGGGCAGCTGCTCAAGCTGTCTGTTTATGAGGAGGGACAGCAATTAGGTTAGAGATTCACACACGCTAGCCGTCTCCAAGGCAACGGACAGGCCAATATTTCATTCATAGAGAAAGCAACAGCAACAGTGTCCTGGAAAAACCCAGCAGAAAAACTTTAGATTACATCAAATGTCACAAAGGGCTTCGCCATGAGGTCATCCCACTCGGGTTTCTCACCCAGTTTGGAAATGGGTGCGACATTGAGATGAAAAACAACACAACAAAACATCTTGAATCCTTTCAAAGGGCTGCATGTGGAAGATGACACGTGACACATGTCAGCGACCTGGCAACAGTTCACAACGAGGTTGGATAAAGTGACGCAATGGAGCTAATTAGTGATGTGACTGCTGCGTTTTTTGTGAACAATCAAAACCTGAGGCCTTGACTGTAATTAGAAAGCATC
The DNA here is from genome assembly GCA_026259375.1 of Verasper variegatus. Classification (NCBI taxonomy): domain Eukaryota; kingdom Metazoa; phylum Chordata; class Actinopteri; order Pleuronectiformes; family Pleuronectidae; genus Verasper; species Verasper variegatus. The sequence continues at coordinate 26,463,491 of CM048038.1, read as the reverse complement.
TCGACAAAATTTCTGCATAATCAGATCTCCAGTGGACCCTTGTTGGGTTGCCGAGGGATTTGCAGCACCACTGTGATTCAACACTGGTCTGGTTCCTTCCTGAGTGAACGATGCATGGTCTGAATATTGAGGTTGTTCCGTCATGGAGACAAAGAGTAGCTGAAGAATATGCATGGGGAAAAAACGAGAATATTTTATGCCACTGTGTTTCAACAAAAGACGGAACAAACCACATCATCTCGTCTTAAGCACCAGAGGAGGAGAATAATAAACAATCTCTGTCCACATGAGCGTACTGGCTACGCATCAGTTTGAATCCCCATCCGTTCCAACACCCTGGAATGCATATCCATGTACGCTGGGCCTGCACAGGAAGCATTTGGTTGATTGTTGTGGAAAAAGCTTGGCTTGATCTTGTGGGAAGACCTTAACCATAAATAACAAGGCTTAAACTTACCAAATAGGTACAAAACTACTACTTGAAAAAGAATAAAATTAAAAGATAAGGATAAGATAAATCTGCAAAAATCCATGCACACTCTGAGGGCACACACATTCCCACTGCATAATCTGATTGTATATAAATATAAGTTTCTGTGTAGGATGTGCTGATGTATGTTTCAGCCAAATGCATTTATTCTGCATCAGGTTCCGAGGACTCATCCAACAGACTGAGAAAGATGAAAGGGCCCAAGCGGCTGCTATCATAACTTGAGATATGTAGATCACATGATGTGGTTGCATGATGGGGGTGATCAGTAACATTCACATACGTAGAATATAAAAGGAAAGAAAAGGTTAGGAAGCTAAGGTAGGGAATTTAGAGTTAGGACGCTAGAGTTACACAGCACTAACATGGCTGTGTTAGAGGCTTCGACTGAGGCGCTGCTCATTTACTTTGAATGAGGAGACGTCATGTATTACCGAGCTGCGTTGTTGGTTCCGTTGCTTTGTGCTGTATGTGTTAGATGTTTTTCAATCAAATTAATTTTTTTTACAAATACATAAGTGCAGGCGCTAGCTAATCAGGTTACTGACAATGCAGGTCCTGCCAGAGATCAAACATGAGCCTTGAAAGAGGAGCCACAGGCAGCTGGTGAACCTGGTCTGGATGGATTTGTTAGGACGGCATGAAAGGCAGCTATGTTGTGTGTTCTGAGGGGGAAGACTGTGATTGGTTGTTGTCGTTATGCAATCACGCCAGCAACAGCACCAGGCATGTCTACTGTCAAGCATTAACGTAATGCATACATGTGAGTTCTCAGTTAGGATGTTAAAATAAGGATAGAGATGGGATGCCAAAGTTAGGAAGTCAACCCTAGGATCCTAACTAGGATACTAGATTTAGGATGCTCTATAAATAGAGATTTGCTTGCACATGCAATCACAGACAGACACACACAGACACACACAGACACACACACACACACACACACACACACACACACACACACACACACACACACACACACACACACACACACACACACACACACACACACACAAATACCGCCATGTTACTCACAGTAGCAGTAAGGACGAGAGTGTATCGTTCTGGTATAACAGGTTAGCAGGAAGTGGGACACATTCCATATTTTCTGTTTACTGTTTTTTTCCTACCTGTAGGACACTTGCTTCCTGAGGTTCAGCTGGACAAACTCTGCCTCCATCCGGGACATGGTCATGTGGCCCTCGTCTTCCTTCGCAGCCCTCACCTCCGTCTCTCTAGTTAGCTACAAAATACAAACATGGATTAATTACTATTCTTAATGTGCAGTTTCTCAAAGCAAGTTGACAGAGGTCATATGAATACATCCCTCCAGGGACGCAGTGTAAACTTCCAGCGCTAACAGCGCTGCTTTACTAGTTCAGCCAGTGATTAAATCAGTAGTGGATCCAGGATTTTCTGTAAATTGGGGGCCATAATTCACTCCGAGGGGCCAAACATTTAAGGTGAAGATTTAAGTCATTCCTCGTTCAGTGTTTGCTCAATACCTTTCAACAAAGCAACGCATCAGCAACAGGCAGAGGCAGGAAGTAACGTCCACTACAGAGATCACGTGATTTTCTTGAAAGTACACCGGTGTCGGCTGTTATCACCACAAACTCCCTAGACATCTTTGTTGGTGCTGTCTACATGTGCGGCTCCGCTTTTTCACCAGGAGCTATTGTTTTATTTGGGGTTTCTTTTCATTTTTCCATAAGAAGCATCATGAATCATCGTGAATCCAGAGGCGCATCCCCTGCTGTGTTCTCACAGCGGATTCTCCCGACTGTGGCTCTCACTCGGCAAACACAATTTGCTTGAATAGATTTGAACCCAAACAGCCTCCACTTTGATTTTTTACTTTGCCATCTATGCACACAACCCAAAATACTTCCACTGGAGACGGCTCTGCTTGGCAGCGATGGAATATCATTGACTTACTTAAATGAAAGGTCAAGAGGGCATGGATCAGTCAAGCTGACAGTGATCTCCCCCCAGTGAAGGTTCAAAATAAAAACCGACAGTCCTACTGACAGGACAGGGGCCAGTCAGGGCTAGTGCCCCCCCTGCCCACGCTCCTAGACTCGCCCATGAGTTCAACAACACTTCTGCAGTGGCTCCACAAACAGAGGGAACACACAACTCTGGAGATGATGACAACACAGTGCAGACATAACTCTGAGGTAAACACACAGGGACAACAAATAAAAACACTACCTGGTAGTTGTTCGGCTCCCGCGGGATCCTGAGGCTCCCGTCCGCCGCGAACACGTCCTCCTCCTCGGACACGTCCTCCAGCCCGGGCCGCTGCAGCAGCGGAGCCGCGGCGTCTCTCATCATCCCTGCGCTTCTCCCCCCGACCCCTCGTGTCTTCTAACGACGGACAGATGTCACAACGTGCGCTCACCAGTCGCCTCGGCCGCTTCCTGTTGTTGTGTCCCTGTGTGTTTGTGAACAAGTCCCTGCTCGGTGCGCGTTTGAACCTAAACGAGCTGCGGACCGAGCGGTGCACCGGCCCGGCCCGGACACCGGAGGAGCGGACACGGGGCGGAGGAGCAGGAGGAAACACGGAAGAAGATTCACGCAGTCATTAAAAGTTACCGAGGCAGGTGACAGGAAATCAGCTGTGAGCTCTGTCGCTCTCGCTCTCTCGCTCTCTCTCTCTCCTCCTGTCATAATACAACTGCTCGTGACGACTGAAATGACGAGATCTTGCATTATTGTTCTAATCTTTCCTGTGATTGGACTGCACGACACCGTGACCCCGCCCTCATCCTATGATTGATAAACAGGTTTTTTTTTTTGGGGGGGGGGGGTCCATGTGGATGCTCTTTATCCAACATGTCTTCATCATGTGCAAAAAACATCTGCAGAACATCTGATTACAGTTGTGTTGAGTGTCAAGGTCAACCAATCAATTAATCAAATTTTATTTGTGTGGCCCACATTCACTAATCAAGACTAATTGTCTCATATAGGGCTTAAAGGGTCAGTTCACCCAAAAATAAAAAATCCCCTCATCATCTACTCAGCACTATTCCGATGGAGGGGTGGGTGAAGTGTTTGAGTCCACAAAACACGTTTCAAGGGTAAACAGTGTTGCAGGCAAATCTGTCTGTAAGCTCTGACAATCAAATTCGACTCAAACAGCATAATTTACACCATGTTGTTAGCCTAAACGTCCTCTGATACCCTCCTCCTAGTTACTGCTGCAGTCACTGCACCTATCATGACACTCACAAGCTTTCACAAGACAAGATGAGCAGTACAAGATGACCACACCACAGAAGCAGTATGGAGACATACATATAAATGGTACCTTCAGTTGTCATAAAAACTCAAAAGCTGTTTAATTTGTCCAGTCTGGGTTACTGTAAAAAAAACATTGCGGCTTGCTCCTGATGCAAATATAAAGTATTTAAATATATGGTGTGGCTGAGATCAATTTACTCAAGAGGACAATCCGCCATTATAATAATGGCTGACCCTTGCAATGATTATATAGCTCATAGAAAACTTATACAAGACACATCAGCGCTAACATTTTTTTATTTTTAAATTGGAGCTGTGCAACCACACACTTCCGCAGGGATCCACCCACAGTCCTCCTCCGAGCCACATGGGCCTGGAAAGGAAACACTAAAAATAACACAGAAAACTGCAAGTACACCTGGTTTCATAATGTATGTGAGAGGATGGTGCTGGGGGTTGAGTGATCATCAAGACTAGAAAAACACTACATAAATAAATACAGAGCATTTACAGACTATTTATCATTTAATGTGGACATGGTACATGCTACAGAATACACACACACACACACATTTACACAGCTATCCCTATAGGACTTTGCATTGGCCTCCATTAATGTCCCTAACCTTAACCTAACCCTAGTTCAGATCCTACTCCAAACATTAACTAGGACCTCCAAAATTACAATTTGGACGATGTTGTCATGTATATAAGTGTTTGTTAGACAGTAAGTTGTGGTAGGGCTGGGATAACTCTCCAGGAAAATTAATCTAAGTCCCCAAATGTGACCTGTGACCTATGGACACAGCTTTTGTCCCCCTTTGACTGTATTTTAGTCTGCAAATCAAACCGAAATATGTGTTAAACAACACAACTGCACGAAGCCTATTTGTGCCAGTAAAACCATGAAAGTGAATCATCTCTACAACAGACTCCCTTTACATAAGCACGTGTGTCCCGGAGGCGTTTGGCTCCGACAAGCCACCATCAGCAAGACCTATTTTTGTGAATGAGGCATGGTTATACACGGCGTGGTTATACGTGGTTCCGTTCACCTCGAGATAAACTCGGGTGTTTGGAGGCTTTAGGTTCAGGGAGGGTGACAGAGAGTTCAGAGGGGGACAGTCGTGATATGATGTCAGTCCAGCTGGGGGCAGCAGAGCCCAGCTTCTCTGACAGGGTGAAGAACAGAAGGGATATCCCTCTTTCAAATACATTTATTTACATACATATACATTCCATTAGCTACTTTTACCTGGCAGCGAAAAAAAAAGAAAAAACACAGAAACCTCATGAGAAAACATTTTAGAGAAAAGACAGTGTCATAAAAATGAATACATGTATCAATATTAGATTGTTTTGTAGTAAGTAAGTAATTAATCCATGAAATAAAAAGTAGTAATAGCAGTAATCAGAAGAGTTTTTGAAATGCTCTAACTATGAAAAGACCGTTTGTGGTTGACAATTCTATATTTTAACTTTTTTTATTTTCATATCCTTGGTCCAGGCTCTGGTCAACGAGAAAGGCAAATAGATGACAGGTATAACTTTGTATCTGACCTAAAAACAGATTTTCATGGTTACAAATCTTTGTGCCTGCTACATTTTTTAGGTCAGTAATGTCAATAGGGTGTTTTCATGTGTGGATACAGGACAAAGGGGGAACTGTAACCTTTTTTTATTACGATGTAAACACAAATGTGAACTGTGTTATCAACTCTACAACGACTAAAACGTCAGTATTTCAGTTCCTTCATTGTCCCTTGCAGTTGTTACATCAGAGTCGATGTGCTGTAAACAAAATCACGTGATCTCCACAGCGGAATTAATACTTTACATCCTGCCTTTGCCTGCTGCACCAGCCCTCACCACCCGGTGCAATCAATTAAACTTGAAATCTGAAATTGTTGAAATCATTGAAATCTGCAGAATTAATGTATTGGAATAAATTGTCAAATTAACCAAATACATAGACAATAAGAGCACTCAGTACAAAGACACGATAAGAACAAATAAACATGTAATATATGTGAAAGGCTGAATACTTTCATTGTGTGTGTGTGTGTGTGTGTGTGTGTGTGTGTGTGTGTGTGTGTGTGTGTGTGTGTGTGTGTGTGTGTGTGTGTGTGTGTGTGTGTGTGTGTGTGTGTGTGTGTGTAGTTGCATTCTTGTGATCTGCGATAGACTCCTGCCTGCCTGTCTATCGATCAGTCTGCCTGCCTGACGTCCTGTCTGTCTGTCTGTCTGTCTGTCTGTCTGCCTGCCTGCCTGCCTGCCTGCCTGCCAGTCTGTCAGTCTGTCTGTCTGTCTGTCTGTCTGTCTGTCTGTCTGTCTGTCTGCTTGCCTGCCTGTCTGACAGTCTGTCTGTAAGCTTTAACTATCACCACCTCTTCCATTAAAATCACTGAAGCGTTACTGCCTGTCTGGTCTGTGTCTGTATTCTGGTTCACCCTCCATGTAGTTTCCAAATTTAAGGGTAATTATACCATGACATTAATTCCTGATATTCCAAAATAACATCTTTTTTTTTTTTTGCTCCTTGTGAAGAGTAAAAGATCAATGAATAAAAGTCGGCACATCTACAGCGGGTTGCCAGGTTGTCCGCCAAAACAGCTTTTCAGGGCTGTGGACAGACTGAACACACAGCCTTTGTCTGCCCCATTGATAAAAACCCAGAATGCTGACAGGGCTGAACTGCAGTCAAACCGAATCTACGTCTGGTCTGCGGCACCTCGCAAACCCTGTACCCCAACAACCTCCCCAAACTGCCCCTGAAACAGCCCCTGGTGTCCAGCCCAGTTTCTCTTGGCCTGTACATGCATGGAGCAGCTAAGCCCCCGTGCTAGCCGGGCAAAGCCCTGCGGGATTAGACTAATGCAGGCGGCGGGAAGCTATTGGTGGTGAAACAACAGGCATGGGAAGTGAGCCTTATCTTAAATGAACTCTTTTTTTTGTTCATGCAACAGCACTCATCTGTCTTTTACTCTAAAATGCATCTTTATTATTCTGAATCACTTTTTGTTCTTTTTAAAATAATTTTTCACATATCCCTTTGGTGAGAAAATGAGCTGACACTAATAATGGATAGTCTAGTTGGCCGACAGGTAAGGGGGGGGCGTCTGCACACTGACCTAGGCTAATGAAACTGTCATGGTTTGAAACTGCTGGGGTAAATGGTAAATGGACTACATAGCACTTTTCTACTCTTATCAAATACTCCACAAATTCATAGAGCACATCAATAAGCTGAGCTTTGCAAATTTGGGATACAGCATCTTGCCCAAGGACACATGGGTTAGTCCCATTGACCCTCTGGTTAGTAGACGACCCGCCCGGAGCCACATAATACTTTAATTCGTACAGTTTGCAGTGCAAATGTATGAAATGCTATGGTCTATATTTGATATAGTGCTTTTCTTTGCTTTACAGTACAGTTTTTAATGCCATTGACCCATTCACACACACACATTCATACAGCACTTTTTCTATAAAGAGCAAATCAGGGTTCAGTACCTTGCCTAAGGACATGTCGGCATGCATTCGGCTGGGATCGAACAGCCGACCTTCTAGTTGGAGGACAATATTAATGTTAATGTTAATGGACAGCCGCCTGTATGCTGCAGATAGAGGTCAGAAGCAGTTCACATCTAATATCAGATAATGAAAAAAAGGGATATCAGTGATTTTCACATGATTGTTGGTTTGAGGCTTCAGCTGAACACTCAAAGCATCATCCAGAGGCCCCTCATACAGATATTTCAACTCCATCCCTCATCATCACCCCCAGTGTGGGAAGTCTCCTTCAGATCAGAAGCTGCTAGTACATAAGATCTCTTCCATGGTGTTCTACTTCCTGCCCGGGTCCAAGCGCCAAACATTATTTCACAACTATTTATTTTTTATTCTTTGCTTTTTGAATTATCTTTCTCATCAGTTTCTTGTAAGAATACAAGTTTTACTATAAGTATCTCCTGATTGAAATGCTTATTCCTGTTTGAAACCGAAAACAAGAATGTGTGTATCTCAGTTACTGTACAGTCAGTGAATATTATATATATATATATATATATATATATATATATATATATATATATATGAATGTGGTAAGCTATTGTGTTTTTGTTAGTAATCTGTAAATCAAGAGCATGTCCCATTAGCTCCCTTTTATTGGTGATATCAGTTAATATCTCTATTATCTCTATTTTGGATGATAAAACATTTGTCCCTGCAGCTATCTGCTCTCATCTTGTTGTGGCTGTGTGCAGCATTGTTTCTAAATCTGCCCCCTGTCCAACCACACCGGCAGAACAATACGGCAGCATCATGTCACTGACAGACAGACAGTGTGTGTGTGTGACGGATGATCTCTCAGGTAAAATCCCTCTGTGTCTTTAGTTTGGCTTCCCGACCTCATTGTCTCTGTCATGCACTCCTTCGCTGCAGTTTGTTTTGGCAGCTCCGGGTGTCTGGTGTGCGGGTGGCACTGGGTCGCAGCAGGATCTGGACCTAGTGGTGCCCCCCCATCCTCAGCCCTGATTCTGCTGACGGGGCCCAACCCACCATGAGATAATGTCATTCCAGAGGGATCGTGGCTAAAGCCCCTCTTTCTGGCTCTCAGGTATATAAAGAGGAGGCGGCCGTGGAGCAGAGGACAACGCACCCTGGGAACACACTTGACTCGTTGCTTTTTTGTCAACATCCTGCTCTCTCTATCTTTCCTCACCTCCCTTCCCTTTACCTGCTGGACTCTGAACTGAGCAAGTACGACAAACCAAGCCGAGTCGAGCCAGATCCAACTGTCTCCTGCAGTCACTATGGATATTGCCATCCAGCACCCCTGGTTCAGACGTGCCCTGGGCTCTATCTACCCTGCCCGACTCTTTGACCAGTTTTTTGGAGAGGGCATGTTTGACTACGACATCTTTCCCTACACCACCTCCACCATCAGCCCCTACTACAGACAGACACTGTTCCGCAACTTTTTGGATTCTTCTACCTCCGGCATGTCTGAGGTAACCTCTGACTTCAGCGAGCTGTATTTAAGTTTGTAGGAGAAGAAACTCTTCAGTTATGTTTAACACCAAAGTTCATAATTCAAAGTAGTAGCAACATTAAATGTCTTTATAAAGTTGCACTTAGAGAACGATGCATAGTTTGAGAGATTTTAAGATGAATTTTATCACAAGTATTTTTATTTATGATAGTTGTAAGATTCTTCTATCGGCTTTCCTGACCTTTATGCAGGTATTACGTTGCTTTGTATTTTTATTCTGTTCGCGTTTGAGTTTAAGCAGAACTTTTACTGAACTTAACACACAAAACTACAAAAACTAATTTTTTTAACGCTTTTTTTGCCTGTCTCTGCTTGTGTGTGTATGTGTCCTTCAGGTGAGGTCTGACAGGGATAAGTTCATGGTCTACCTGGACGTCAAGCACTTCTCTCCCGATGAGCTCAATGTGAAGGTCACTGACGACTACGTGGAGATCCAGGGCAAGCATGGAGAGAGACAGGTAGTGCTACACACTCACCCACACACACACATTGTTGACGTTTATTAGTATTGTAGATAAATTCGCCCCCTGATCTGCACCAAAAGTAGTTTTTGCATAATCCTGCTAACAATAAAAAAAGGCAGATGAAAACAAGGTAAAAAAAAGAAAGAATTATCATGGAAAGGAAATTGAAGTATGTATAGAAGTAATCTTCTAAGAGCAGGCTCAATTGTTGAGATATTTCAGCCCTGTAATAGGCTGTCGACCTGTCTGGGTGTGACACGCCTCTCAGCCAATGTCAGCTGGGATTGGCTCTCGCCCTCCATCCCTCAGAGGGTGTGTCTCACTTAGATTCAGACATAAATATTGTTTTTTCAGCCCTTGTCTGGGGGGGGGGGGGTCCTTTGGTTCTAGCAGAATGGTGGATAATTACATAGGAAAAGAGCCACAGAGATTGCTTGGGCCCCCTGCTGGTTGGTTGGGGCTGGAGAGGCCTCTTGGATGGGAGGTGGGCGTTCATCTTCTGTTTGTAGTTGCCTGTGGGCACTTAATAATGTTCCCCTCAGTTCCTTCCACATAAGACAGTTCTTCTAAATACACATCTTACGGTTGGACTTTTATTTTGAAGTACAACTGTGACATCTATGGTGTTTCAAAGCATCAGCAGTGAGTTGGGAGGAACATTTTCTCACGGTGTGCTCCTGGAATAAAACCAGTGTGAAATGAAGAAATTAAGGTTATTTATATAAAAGTGTTCCTTTAAACCTCTGATCCCACCCTGCCTGTGTTAATCCTGCTGTTTTTCAGGACGACCACGGTTACATCTCCCGCGAGTTTCACCGCCGCTACCGCCTCCCCTCCAGCGTCGACCAATCGGCGATCTGCTGCTCCCTGACAACTGATGGTCTGCTGACTCTGACTGGGCCAAAGGTCGGCGGGGGGAGTGAGTCTGGCCGCAGTGAGCGCAACATCCCCGTCACCCGTGACGAAAAGCCCAATGCCGCTCCATCCTCTTAAGAGGCCCTGTGGTTGACCAGAAGTTGGCAACCTGCGTCTGCTCGCAATTCTTCCTCTCTGTTTCTGAGTCCTCCTCGCTTCACTTTCTCCTCTCTAGATTCTGCTTAGCTCCCTCTTACAGTTTGAGTAGCATTTGAGTTTAACAAACCTCTGCCTGTGAGGGTGGTTCAGTGAGGGGTGGCTGGAGTGTTTCAAGGAGAAGAGTCATCCAGGGGACGAGACGTCCACACGACCTGACACTTCATTCTGCTGATTGTTGTTGATTTGTTTCAGAGTGGTGCCTCTGATGGTGCAGAGTTGAGCTTGGAGGTAAATGTCAAACACCTCCGGCCCCCAGATTTGCCATCAGTGAAGTCCTCTGAGCCCTGGCTGCTGCCGTTCTTCTTCTTCTCTCGTCTTGAATATGTTCTGGTACTGTAGTCGAAGGCCTTGTTCAGTGGAGACCTGCTCGTTACTGAGAAGTCCATACTAAAGAAACATATAATAAAGCTGTACAATTAACAAAAGGCAACTCCTGTGTGGATTTGAATTCTTGTCTTAATGCAATCTACAGCATAAAAAAGGTACAACAAGTGGAGGGGTTTGTATAAAATATAACATAAATAATCAAATTGTATTAAGTGATCTCATACTTTCAAATAGACAGTGCTCTGAAAGTATGCAAACATTATCTTTAATAGATCTTATACAAACATGTATCATCATATTCACAATATGTAATAGTAACAAGAGAAAACAGTGAACAAATCTTAAAGCTGAAAAAGTTTAAAGTTTAAGCTTTTAACTTGAACAAAACCAAATTAATCAAAACTTTTTGAGAGACTTTCCCACAGAACAAGGACTGGACTGAAGAGGCTGAATCCACATCAGAGGCTGTTCTGTTTACATCCCTGACCCTGGAAACACACAAACACCGACTAAGTCAAACTAACTCACCAATAATTTTGAATCAAATCTCACGTATGTGTGAATTTTACATTTTAGAACTGAAAGATTGACTTTTACTGGCAGTTGCCCGTCTCGCCTGTAGAAGCACCAGCACAGCACCAAAACAAAATGGTTACATATGGAGGAAAATCCCTGCTGAGCCGGTTCGACACCCATTTCACAGAAATGAAGCTTTCCCAACTTGTTCAAAGACAGCAGACCACTGTCTGTCTTCTTCTTACAACCTTCTTACAGCTGTTCTCACAATTTAGGTCAAAAACCTCCTGTCCTGCAGACTTAAACTTGTATTTGGACACTGATCCCAAAAAAGCCTTTGCCGGAGCAGATGGTTCAACATACGATGTGTGTGTGGTACCTGTTGGAGGGCGTGCAGATCCTCCAGGGTCTGCTGGGCGGCCACTCTCAGACTCGGCTTGGCGCTGGACGTGAGGTGGCTGACTCGGGCCTGGAGGTCCAGGTCGAGCAGAGAGGAACCCAGCAGGAGCAGCGCCTCCTCCTCCAACAACACCGACTGCAGGAGACGCAGAGAGTGGAGACACACCTCCCAGTCTCCATCTGTCCAACAGAGATCAGAGGTGGTGTGGATGCTGAAATTAAATTGTCTTGTTTTGTCAATAAAAAGCCTGAAAAAATTGAATTGCTGCCCTGTGGTCGTATGCCTCCACCAACCAGTGCTGTGTCAGTCATCAAATATTATTTTATGAGCTCACTGTGACCACTGAGATCCAATCGTCTTGGAGATATGATGTTCAAGAGGCCGTAAACTTGGTTTGACCTCCCAAATCTAATTAGGTCATCCTTGAGTCCAAGTGACGGTTTGTGCCAGATGTAATGAAAGTCCCTAAGAGTGTTCCTGATATATCATGTTCACAAAAACATTAGATCACGTGACCTTTGATACGTTTCTACCAAATTTGAAGAAATTCCCTCAAGGTGTTACTGAGATATTGTTTTTTTTTAAGACCAGAAACTAGTTATGAAGGGTCACACTGGCCTTAGATATTCACTTTATTATCCTGTGACAAAGAAAAGCATCAAATCCATCTACTTGATGGATTAAAAACAGCAAATGTTTAAAAAATGTTATATAAAATTACTATATTGTTAACTAAATAATCAAAATAGCTGCTAATCAATTTTTCTTGATAAAATAATTGATTCATTGTTGCGACTCCAGAACTGTGTGATGTATAGAAAGCAGTAAATAAGGTAAATTATATATCTTCACCTCACTTTTCACTGTTCCTGTATCAGCTGTGACTTTGACGCACACACTCGGTGTATATGATGAGGGAAGCTGACCCATGTTAGAAATAACACTGTAACATTGGCGTGTGTGTGTGTAAGTTGATATCAGAGCCCAGTTGTTCTGAATGAGACTGGGTCATCTCCACATGCATGGTGTCCTTACCGTACAGCAGGCTCCAGATCAGAGTTATGAGTCTTGGGTTCTCACTGATATACCTCAGGCCGCTCACACTGATACTGACGTTATACAGCGCCATCAGCATCAGCCTGCAGGACACAAGCACAGTCAGTTAAACAAAACAAGAGAACACTGACACCTGCTGTCCACACCTAGATACTGACCAGACTGACTGAATCGCAAAGTTATTTGAGTTTATGAAAACTAGTTGGTGGTGGATGTGCTTATATAATGTGATATGTACGTTTCCTTATTCTGGTTCCTATTTTTCTGTGCTTTTGATTAGAACAGTGTTGTCATTGCAGCTATGAAGCTTCCATTAAGTCATTCTTTAAACACTCTGGTTATGAGGCGGTCTAATTTTAATATTGCTAATATTGATCTAAAACAACAAATGAGACAATCAGGGAGATAATTGGCTTTTTCTATAAACTATTCTCAGTCTATCCTCAACAATTTATGACGAAAATTCAACGTATAGGCGGAGGGAGAGTATACAGAAGTGGGGGAAGAGAGCCGGGCTAAAGTCTAACCCGTACAGACCAGCGCTCCTGAGCCAGTTCCATCCCCAACTCCAGGTCTCTTACAAACAAGATGAACAAGGTCAGAATGAGAATTACGTCTCATTGTGTGACTATCATCACAGAGACCTAGATGAACTGCCACACTGAAGTATTCTGTTTACAGAGCGGACCAAACAAGGGACTCTGGGAAGAGCAGAGGAGGGAGGGATGTTCCTTTATCCACAATAAGAGGAGGATTTCTTGTACCTCGTTCATTCTGATTAAAAAAATGTTTTACGAAGACAAACCTAGAAATTATACGACAGTAACTTCCAGTGGTTTGTGTTTGTATTCTACCAAAGCTCCACGTACACTTTGAGTTTGGGGAAGACCCCCGTCTTCATCTGCTCCAGAAGCTTCATCAGAGTGTCCAGGAGGATGTGAACTGAGCTGGACAGGAAGTTCCGCCCACATGGTACTGCTGCTATGTCTGATTGATTGGGAATAAAGACAAGGCAGGTGACGTCTGGCCTGCAGCCACGGGCACATATTTAAATGTTTGTGTATTAATAAAAAGTATGCACCCAAAGAAGATGTACTGGCAAAGATTGGTGAGTTTAATAATTTGATTTAACAACTAGGGACAAAGTTTAGAAATGGTTTAGCCAGGCAAGTGTTTAAAACAAGGGAGAGAGGGAACCAGCAGGAACTCACACAAGAAACACAGTGAAAATATCAAGACAAACAAAACTGGAAAGTGGAAACACAAGGGTATAAATACACTGAGCACTGATTGGCTAAAGAAGAACAACAGAAAGCTGGCAGGAAAACCCACAAAGACCACACTCACTAGTGATGGTTCCAGCCAGAGCCAACACAAACTGGTGCTCCTGGGAGTTGTGGTCCTCAGTTTTCACCTTCGCGTCCAACGACCCGACGAAGCTCTCCAGAGTCTGAGCAGCTACAGCCAGAAAGGACTGAAGCTTCCCCTGCACCATTAGCACACACACACACACACGCGCGCACACGCACACGCAACAATGCAGCTACACTAATCAGTTGCCCGATATTAAAATGTGTCCCAGTTAAATGCCATTAACCAACTTTTTACAACTCACATCAGCCAGCCAGTGTGTGATCGTGTCCTCGGAGGCAGAGCAGCTCCATAGCAGACTGCAGGTGGCGGATCCCAGAGCAGAGCAGAAGTCGGCCTGCTGCTGCAGCTCTGTGCCGCTCTGCCACAGCTGGTCACGCAACAGCAGCTTCTCCTGCAAACACACACGTACAAGTGGTGTGTCTCTTTTATTTTGTTTCGCTGAAACAACCCTTTATAGGTCCAGTGTGTAAGATTCAGGTGAAAGGGATCTATTGGCTACCACAGTCAACGTGCAACTTCACCACTAGATGCCACTAAATTCTACACACTGATCTTTTAAGGTGTGATCACTGTATAAAGGAATATTCACACACACAATTATTACACTGCCTGCCCTCTCTCACCTCTCTCTCTTTCTGACACTCAGTCTGCGCTGCGTCCAGTCGCGACTGAAGGTGCAGAAGCTCCTGTCGCAATTGCTCTTGTTCCTTCACAAGCTGCTCCTTCACTGCATGCACACGCACACACATGCACACACACATTACATACTGTCTACGCACATGCAATACACTCAACAAAATGTTTAACCAAAGCTGTAGATTCGGTTAGTTTGGCAGTTAAAGGTGGTTCAACTACACCACCTGCATTTCTACATGCAAATATAACAACATACTAACCCTAACACGTTTAACTGGGTGAAATATTTAGAAATACCACGTTAATTTGTGGATTATTTATGATGTAAATTTATGGAACATCATTGATTAATACTGTAAATAAAAATCCACCTCTATGACATAAATTAACTAAGTGGTGAGCCGCATCGATCAAAGCTGATAGGACCAAGTGTCTTCAGCTGTCACTTCCTGTCTTAGTTATAACTATAGTTACTATTGACACACGTAAGCTGACGCTGTGACAGGTGATGTTTAACTAGAAGCCTACTCGTCTGGGCTGTTCGAGCTTTATGCAGCTTCTCTATCAGGCCCCGATTCAGGACCATGGGCAGGAACTCTCTCAGCTGCATGACCTCAGGTGGTCAACTTGTCCAAGTCCCGTTTCCTCACTCTGACAAAGTCGTCCTGGAAGAAATCGAGAGAAAATACAATGCAAACATGAATCTTGTGCTTTTTTCACTATTGAAGACACAGGCATGAAAATAAAAATAAGAACTGTCTGGACCACAGTGCTTAATATTGAGGTCTACGACTTAAAGACTACAACAAGCCATTTTAATATTTATGAGCAAAATCGATCTATCCTGTAAATGATGTTACAGATATCTGCTACGTCTTTTGGACTTATCGCAATTACCAAAACTAGTAAATGGTTAATTATCTGTACTTATATAACGCTTTTCGAGTCTTGATGACCACTCAAACCACTAGTTTTTTTCTTTGAGAATGTGACACGGAATTGAACTTGCTCAGGATGGAACCGCTGACACACCGGTTGGAGGACGACCCGCCGTAACCCCTGAACCTCAGCCATTTAAAATATCTAATCTTGACTTGAGGGGAATTAAATTGAATTTATGACTGAATGGCTGAAATCTGACCCAAACAGCTAGCCATAGCAGAAACACCTGTTATCTACCTTGACAGCAGTGGGTGGATTTAAATGGCTCAACCACACAGGTTATGTTTTTTTGCGTGATTCATCATCATCGACATGATCAATAATCGATATTTACCTTTGCTCCATAACTCTGAGCCACAGGTTTCCCGCCTGACATCTTCCTCTGGCCGCGGTGCTGGTTCCTCGTCTTCCTCCGCCTCCTACTGTCTCCTTGCGCCTGTTAGCATCGATGCTACATGCAACAGCTAACCTAGCTTAAATGTTTCAGTGTTTACTTGTTCGACTCGTGATGATAAAGCACATTTTAAGATTATGTATTATTGATTCCTCTTAGTTATAGTACCAGGGCATCCCTCCGACCTCCAGAGGGGGCACGACGGGGGATGTAGTTCCCGACCGGTTCCAGGCGCCGCGGAGAGCTCGACTCCAGTCCGGGTTTTGTGCTCCCCCCGCCGGCCACAGCAGCTTATCTCCTCTCCCTTTGTGTTTGAACCCTTTTCACTGTAGTTCACTTGTATATGGAGCCGGGAAACCTGCAGGGAAACGTCTCCGTCCGCCTTCTCCGCAGCTCCCTCATGTCCGCGGGACAGGAACCAGACTTCCCCGGCGATGAGGTGTTCATGGGCCGGTTCCCCGTCCACCGCGCCTGCCGGGATGGAGATGTCGGGGCTCTGGTGTCTCTGTCAGAGCAGCACCGGGCTCACCTCACCGCTGAGGACCCCTGTTACGGGTGGACCCCCGTACACTGGGCGGCTCACTACGGACAGGTACGGATTAAGTTGCGAGAGATGTATCGATCGCCTCCATTTTGGCTCAAACTGTGTGTGATGGTCTCTGATTTATTGAGACATTTGCTCCTCACAACTTAAATACAGTTAGTTTCACACGCAGCACTTATAGCAACTGTGATAATGGCTTTGTTTGATTCTCGTGTTTTAGTGACTGAAGTTTATATTTAATGGAAATAACGCGCAGTTCGTTCATTCTGTTGGATCAGATACGCGGGTCTGATCGGCTACTGTTATGTCTAATTATCACTGTGTAATAAAGTTTTACTCTACGATTAAAAAAAAAAAAAAATTAAATAAGTGGAATGCAGAATTTTCATTGGTTCCGGTGCAGCCAATGGCCGCTCAGGCGCCAAATCACCTGTAGGTAAACAGGAAATGTACAAATATACACACAAAAAATAAAACACTTCAAAACTACACGTGCCATGATCCAAGCTTTAAAAATGATGTATCATTAGTAATAATTAAAATAACAACTTTATATATATATATATATAGTACATTTCTGCACAAAGTACTACTAATTTATGAAGAAAATACAGAAGGAAGTACATAACTTTTAATGGCAATAATAATACAGATAAAATAACAATGATAAACTGGCCCCCCAAGTAAATTCAGGAATTTTCCTCCTGAAAAAAAGTCTCTATAAAAATCTATATAATCTATATTTGTGTACTAACCACACATTTCTTGTAAAAACACACTTTTTTTTCAATAAAACAACAAAATCTTATATTTCTACATTCTGACCTTTATCCTTCAGCTCTGCATTGATTCGAGCCTCCCAGTTGTTTGACGACTCTTTGGTTTTTCAGTATTTTATTTGCCACTCCTCACGCTATTGCTTCGCCCTCTGTGTTGCAGCTGGAGTGCGTGGTGCGCCTGGTGCAGATGGGCTGTGGCGTGAATGTGGGGACCAGCCGCTTCAACCAGACACCGACGCACACTGCAGCGTTTGGAGGGCACCCTCACTGTGTGGTGTGGCTGACCCAGGCCGGAGCGGATGTCAACAGGCAGGTCAGTGACAGATAACCTGTGATTCACATAAAAGCATGTTTGTCTCTTTGGGCTTTTTGCATCATTGTGTAGGATTATGCTGTAGCTGTAATGTAATTTGACACTAAATCATTATCGGCAACAATGATAATAATCTTGATTCTATTATTATAACCCCTGTCTTGTACTTTCACACAGCTAGTGTCCACTCTGCCCTGAAGAAGTAGCACTGCTCACAAGGCATATTATAACATCTTGTTGGGTAAACACAACAATGGTGGAAGCTCTTGGTGTGCAACCATCCCCACCACCCATCCCTGCCATGTTCAATGTTCAGCACCAGAGGAACCTTTTAAGGTTGATTGAATGGACTTGTTAGTACAGTCCAAGGCGACACCACTCACAGTTTTCATCTCATTTCATCCCTCAGAGTGTGTCTCTTGAGATTTGTTTAAAAATAGTCACATTCCTTTTGTTCCTCATCCAAACCGCCCTCGCTTCGTTTAAAACTGACGACAGTGATCTGAGGAACCTCATCAAAGCTGCAGCGCTGAAATGTTTCCATGCAGCGACTGAATGTCTGACAGCGACACCTTTTGCAGGTGTTTTTGCGTCCACGTGACATTTTGGCTAATCTCTATTAAAGCTATCTGAATATGAGAGCAAATAAATTACAAAGCCATCGTTGCATTTTAATGTGTTCCTCCTGTTTTGCTTTCCACATGGACTGTTTTCCTGCAGGCATCCCAAGCCTGCTTGAACGTGATTGCTCCAACTAGAAATGGATATCACAAGGCTTCCATACCCAAAAGCCTTGTCCCCCGACCTTCTTGTTTGTAAAAGCCTTGAATAACACCTTTTATAAATGGACATCTCCACATTGTGTTCTCAGGACTTTGTAGGTGAGGCCCCCATCCACAAGGCGGCTCGGTCAGGTAGCTTGGAGTGTATCCAGGTCCTGCTGATAGCAGGTGCTAAACCGCAGTAAGTATCCCGCAGTCTGAGCCGTGTGTGCAGCAACACAGCAGTTCTGTCACGCTGAGTGTGAACCACAGCAGCAGGTACACTTCTCTTCTCACGGGGGTTTGTTAACGGAAAAAAAAAATCAAAGCTCCCGTCCTATTATTACTGTTTAAAGACACTGTGGGGTTTTGCACTGCTGCTGGTGTCAGATGTCAGTATAGCTATAAACTAACAACAGTGATGATAAATAAATAAAATATACACACTAATTTGCATTTTTCATATATACTGAACCGTAACATCAACTAATTCAATGTGACATAGATAAAGATAATCCTGAGTATGCAACATAGGTTTGACATCTGTGCATTTACACTGTGTTTTCTAACATTATAGAAACACTGCTGCTGTGGTGTTGATATATATTGCTCATGCAACATCAGCTGTTTTGGAGGAAACTGGCCGCACTGGTTTACTTTCTCTTATCGTTATCTACTTCTTAGTAAGAATTCCTTATAATAGGAATATTGGACTTTGTACCAATAAACCAATAATACTAATAAACGACACGCTTATTATTGAAAATTTGGAAATATCATAAATGTTTTGAAACCTGCATCAACCTAAGTGTGCATCACAAGTTTCTAGGATAACATTGTATTATCTGCAAAAAATTACAATCGCGTTATTACACCAACTTAAAATCCCCAAGCTGAAACAGTTTACTGTACCATATACCATTTGGGGTGTTCTATTTCTAATTTTGGAAAAAAGCTACTACTCCTTTTTATTTTTCCAGCTTGTTTACACCCAGGGCAATTAATTGGTAACGCTGCAAAATGTCCATACATGTCTACGTAATGCAGTTAAGGTCAGAATACTCCACATGTCTTAATTAGCCTATTGATTAGTCTGAGTTGTGCTGTTGTGACCCACATATACAACCCAACCAGTCAGAATACACTGCTGATACTGGTATAGGGTTTACATACAGATATAAGCACTGGTGTGTGATGCTCAGCGCACAATGTGACATGGAGTGTAAATGTCCCTTAAGAGACTGACTCATTTCTCAAAAGTTTGTGAGGAACAGAAAGCTGCAGGGAACACGGGGCTTTATCTCACTTCAAAACAGAGGTGTTAGATTCAACACTGCCTCACATGATCGGCTCCCACACACCAGGGGTCGGGGGTGTATTCCAGATTTCTACTGGCAGCTCTCCTCCAAACCAGCTGATTTGAAAGTGGGGTTGTATTTAATACAGTCGTATAGTTCACAATGATGGTAATGTTATTTGTGTGTGTTGTTTTTTTCCTTCAGGTAGAAATGTTCCAATATTCAAATGTTAAGAGTTTATTCTTGAGAATGTTGACATGATGCAAAGGCTGAAAAGCTCACGTGCTTACATTTACATGTGGCACACTGACAAAAAGGCGTTTATATACATTCAAATATAATCATATAACTAAAATATTTCAATCTCCTCAACATACATTATATCATAACATCTGAGAGGAGAGAGAGCGAGATCAATTGTTTCTGAGGATTTTGTTTTCGAAAATGAAATTTGAAATCAGAACGTTTTAATTTGCAGTTACTTTATTTTGGAGCTATTTGATCAAACATCCCTAATGTTGAGCCCACATAAGAATAAAGTTAGTCCACAGACGGATCAGGCTGCTGCTGATGCTGCTAAGAGTAAAAGTGAAAACTTCAAATAGCTGCCACCAACCCTCTGTCCTTACATTTTACATTTCTCTTTTATTTCTCTTGAACAGCAGATGGCCCTCATACTTTGTCATATTTAGTAAATGCTTACTTTTCTTCAGTACAGCTGGTAGACGATCGAACTTTGAACTTGGAATCCGTGTCAGTAAACACACATCGTGAGCTTTTCAGCCTCAGGGGCTTTCACAATCAGCCCCAGTGAATAGGTTGTGTAGAAGCTTGTGCTACATGTGACTTTTAACCTGACACTGTTTAACTGGTATGTTACATTTTGTTGCTTTTGCATCATGTTCTCTATTGTGTAAAGAAAGGATCAACTGTGCTGGCCCGAGACAAACACCCCTGCACGTTCTGATGTTTTGCAGCTATTGAATTTGAACATGATTTTCTCAAGTAATCCCAGAAAGAGGGAGCAATCCATATAGGCACTGCAGAATCTGGCACACGTGCATCAGCGAGCATCTTTACAGTTGTGGCAATGAGTGTTCACTATCGCTTCCTACAGTTTCTGCAGCTGGCAAACTGGCGAGGTATTTCCTGCAGTGATTGGTTTCAATGCTAATACAGCCCTGATGATGATAGCCATGTCAAGACATGCATGCCATAGCTTACCACTAACTGTTTTCAGACACTGTGCTAACAAACTGTACTGGACGTGTGTCAGGAGTCAGCGTAGGAGTCTCAGATGGAGGATTATTGGGCTCTGTGAAGAATCGCAGCATGTCAGGAGATCACACATAAAATGAAATGCCTCCTTGAACTGTTTATTGAATCAAGATTATGATTAATTATTTAACTGATAGTGCTAACTAATGTTATTAATACAGGGTTTCTACACAGTCTGGAAAATGTCGTACAAGACCGTTCATTAAAATATTCAGTCATATTATATGTGACAAAAATAATCCCACCTCAAAGGTCCACTTATATAATAACTATATAAAGGTGGATGATGGCTCTTAAAGTCAAAACATCAAGATCACCCCCTGGTGACTGGCTAGAGTAAGTCATAAACCCCGCCTCCTCCATGTTAGTAAATGGGCCACTGGATGGACACTGAAACTGTGTAGGAACTCTGAAGCTTCTCTCAACACCAGACAAAACACATTTTTATATAACACAAAGAAGACAATCAAATAAATTCGAAATGAGTTAGTATTTTATCTATCGTCTGACAGTAGAACAAATGTGAGTAACTAGCCTTAATCTTGTAGTTATGCTGCTTTTCCTTTAGAAGGATGTAAAGGCTGCCAGTCAAGTTCTAATTGTGCTGATAAAATAGACGAGCACTAATAACAAAGCTAAATAAAAAAGTACTTGACCAATCTGGAACTTAATTAAAACCTGGTCCCTGCAGTGGAAAAGCATAGAGTCCCCTGTAAAGATTCCTAGTTAATAGAGAAGGTTCCTGAGGTGGAAACACAGCTAAATATTCTCATTTACTCTTAATACTTAAGATAATTTGCAGTTTCCAGTTTAACTAACCTGTGTGTTTTTGTTCTGTCTCTGCACAGAAAAACTCCAGCTGGAGACAGTCAACAAATTCTAGCCTGGCCGTGGTCAAATAACCTTCCACAGTTCGAGTTGTGTAGGACAGAAGAAACTGAAAACAGGGCTTTTCACTTACAGCTACATTTGCCCTGAGCTAATAACCATATTACAAATACTAAACTTTACCACTTTAGACAAACTTTATGTTATCCCTTTGATAAATGTTAGCGTAAAAAAGGCGAATAAAAATATATGAGTATTGCCCTCATTTTAATTATGTCTGGTTTTGAGGAAGATTAATTAATAACTGATTATTCCAGATCCCAGTTAGGAGACATTTCATTTGATGTAAATGACCTAGAGTGAGGATGTTTCATTTAACAGGACAGTGTTATTTAAAACTGAAATGTACTTGATTGTCTTAAGCTTCTTTTTTTTTTGTCATAAACCCTGAGATAGCGTTGATGTTAGAATTTATTGATTTAGCGTTGCGGAGGGAGATCGTCCCGACCGGAACACGTTGAGGAGACGCTGTGTTTCCTCTCAGCTGTCTCTCGTGACCACTGCTCTGTTTGATGAGCACAGGGTCCTGACAACCTCTCTCTGCAACATTTAGGCCCTGTTATATGCGATGAGAGCCGGTCAGTGATGAGTGCAGGAGGCAGTCAGACAGTTTGAAATGAGCTGCTGTGACATCTCGACAGGAAGTGGTTTGTTTGACTCGCCCCTCTTCTCGTTTAGTGTAAGAAATGCCAGTGGGCAGATGGCAGCGGACCTGGCCTACGCTCACGGCTTTGTCGACTGCTTCCGCTTCATCTCCAACGCCCAGAAACACCTGCTGCAGCTCGGCAGCCTCCACGTGAACGGCGTGCAGAACGGGAGCGTTCCCTGTGGTCTCGGCCGGCTCAACAGAAAGAGGCTGCCGACCACCGTGGAGCCCGGACACCTGAAGAAAGCCAGGAGAGCGGAGGGTAAGAAATGGGCTGGTTTCCTGTAGGTCTTGTTATTACACTACAGTTATTTTCATTTCTGGTTAATTCACTTTATCATTCAGTACATCAAATGCAAAATACTATGTTATATCTCTTCTCAACCATTAAAGCAAACACATTTAGTTTGTTTGTATTCAAATCCCACTAGTATTTATTTGTAAATAGCCCTAACCACATAAATCCCCTGATTCCAGACCATAGATTGTTTTTAAAGACGAATAAATAAAATGTGTATATTGACTTTTCATTTTGATCCCTGTCCCGTCCACTAACATGTCCCTGTGTCTGTCCATTGCAGATGTATTGGTGCAGATGCACAGCAGTGGAGGTGAGGTGGTGGAGAGCATGAACATGGAGTCTGCCCAGGGCCTCAGCTCAGGTGGGACTGGAGCTTCTGTGGCTTTATAACATCTTTACTTGATTTTTGCTGATTGAGTTTTACTTGTTATGTGGAGATCACAAATAGAAAAGTACAGTGTTGCTGCTTGTGAAGAGATTTACTGTGAGATTTCTTTTTAAAAGCAGACAATGACACCAAAGGCGTCGCCAACGGCCATCACCACCCACTGCCTCGGGCTCCCCAGGATGAGCCTGAGCCCCCCAAAACCACCCCCCCTCCTCAGCGCTCGTCGGCCGACATGTGCGGCTCCCTGCATCTGACCGGCAGCCCCAGCAGCTGCGTGTCCCAGCGGCCGGCCTGGTGGGGGCTGATGGGAGCCGAGCGCGGGGACTTTCAGCATTACGGACACTACCACGGCTTCGGAGACACCGCGGAGGAGCTGAATGACAGCATCCAGGCTGAGCTCAGATACAAGCAGGCCGTGGCCAGCACTGTCCACCTCTACCACGGATCCTAAACAGAGTCAGCGTCCCGAGCCCGGCCCCCTGGAGATACCCTCTCTGATACACTGTCCCATAACTTTAAAGGATCACTTATATTTTGGGAAAGATCCTTTAGCCGCTAAATCTACAGTCACTACTACAGATAAGTAGGTCATTTTGGATAATCTTTAAACAAAGCCCTCAGTTCAGACCTGGTGTAAACATCCGTCCTGAGAGATCTGATCCATGGGCGAACACAGGAGGCATTTGAATCCCAGATGCGAACACATGCACTTCACGCTGACCACTTAGGATCAGATCTCTCATGACGGATGTTAATACCAGGTCTGAACCGGGCCAGACGGGGAGAGGGGGGTGGGGTGGAGGGGGGTACTATACTTACTGTATCTGTTTTGAGACAACTTCGATGTTTTGTATGTTCCTTTAGTGACCACACATTTCACAATATACCCTACTTAAGTTTTATAGCCATTACTGCTTTCCAGGATTTTTGTAAGCGTTGACCTGGGACTCGGTATCTAAAGTCCTGTCCTCGTCGTGGGGTTGCCAGGTCTGTGAAACAGACAACAAATCAGACAGCTTTGATTTGGAAGGTTTCACACACACGATTTCCTATTTTATTCCACATTTACAACATTGATTTATTTTTTGTTAGTGTACTGCTACCGCTGGCTGGTTTTCACTATTAAGAGCTATTTAGTTGGATTGTATGCCGTTTTGTGTGTGTGTGTACGTTGAGGCTGTCCTCTCTGAATGTGCCGTCCTTCAGCAGGGACGAGCAACTGCACGGAAAACTGAAAACCTCCCAGCTCGCCTTGATCTACCAAAGGGAATGTGTTTTGCAGCTTTTAATTTGAAAATCATTTGTTTGTTGTATTTATACTTTAGAGCAGGTGAATGTACTGTCATGTTTTTATAAAGGATACTGTTTGTTGGGACATGTTGGGAAACTGCACTAAGTGCCAAAGGCTGTTTTATACTCGTTTAGCCTCTTTTCCTATTAAAACTTTTTTGCAGTTTGATAAAAAAAAAAAATTGACGTGAGTTTTTGTTCTTTTACAAATGTGTCCATCACAGCCAAGAAAAATACTTTTAAAAAATGCTTTATTTCTAATCTTAAATATCACTTCAAATTATTAAAAAGAGCAAAGTGCAGGTTACAACAGCAGCTCGAGCAGTTCTTGATGAACACACGATGCGGAGAGCAGCTCGTGTAACAGCTCGTCACCTCCTCAGATCCAGCTTCATCGTCTTCTGCAGACTGGCTATGCTGGCGTCCAGAGCCGCGAGGCCGTCCCTGAACGCCGCCTCGTCTCTGGTGTCGAAGGTTGACCCTGATCTCATGCTGCAGTCAGGACCACAGAGATTCCACGTCGCAGTGAGACAGCGTGGCGTTCAGCCGCCGCCCGCACAGCTGCACTTCACCCAAACGCTGGGACTGGTCGGTATGAGGGGCCGGGGTGTTTGCAGGTTTGTCTGAGGTGCTTCTCTCCCTCTCAGCGACCACGTGCTCGACGGGCGCAGGATCAAACCGGCCGAGAGACATCAGGTACTGGGTGACGCGCTCGTTGAGGGGCTGGTGTGGTGTCGTCGGCAGAGACTCGACAACTGTAGAACAAACTGATGACTCCTGACTCTGAAGCATCCTGAAACAGACGTCAGGGTGTAGAGAAGAGGAGAGATCTCCCAGTTATAGAATCCATTGCCCATTAAACTTAGCATTGATATCACACATCAAACACGCACCTCTTCAAGTTCCCTATCTCCTCCAGTCTTTGTTGAGCAAGTGAGGCCAACTCGCTCTTCTGTCGCTCCGAGTCCACCAGCCGCCTTCGAGTTGCTTCCAGGTCTGCACACAAACACATCAGCACAATAAAAGCACACTTATACGGCATCTCCACCACTGTTCTGCAGGGCCCTCACGTCTGCCATCTTTCAGTTGAATCTATTTCGTCTGTTATATCTAAACATTGCTGGTGTGACGGACACAGAGTAGATCAGAACCTGTCCTGACGGCTGCATTCTCTGCCTCTCGCCCTCTCAGCTGGCTCTGCGTGTCCTGAAGATCTTTCCGGAGCGCCGCGAGGTCATGCTGCAGTTCTCGCAGCCGGCACTGAGCTGTGGTAACCTCCTCCTGCAGAATCGTCACTGTGGAGACACACGGGTCAAATTATTCACATTCCCCCTTTTAGTCCCCATCTGTGATCGTGACAGAGCGCGCACACACACACACACAAATTACCTTCTGAGTTACTCTCCATGTTCTGTTGTCTCTCTGCTTTCTCGTTCTCCTTCAGCTGCTGGTTCAGGATCCCCACGCGCCTGACACACAGAGACACACAGTTTAATGTAGCCTACTTATGTGGGGAAACACACAAACACACAGAGTCGGTGAGAGTCCACGTGCTGCAGTACCTGCGGAGCTGAAGGTTGTGGTCGTGCAGTGATGACAGGTCTGGAGAGCTCTCAGTGTGGATGTTTAAACCACCGTCATTCAGCAGTGGTGAGGACACAGCCTGCTCCAGGTGATGGAGCAGCCTCTCTGCTACACTGCCTGCACACACACACACACACACACAGTGGATAAGCTGTCAGCTGTAACATCTCTCTCTATGGGTTAGAGTCTAATCACCACTGGACAGACAGGCTGTACTACAGGTTACCTTGTCCAGTGATCAGAGCCTTGAGTTCTCCCAGCAAATACTGAACCGTCTTCTCCTTCACTTCTTCTCCTGCGCTGCACATTTCCCTGCTGTGTGTGTCCTGAGGAACTTCCTGCACCGGACCAGGTTCCAGATGCATGTCCAACACCTTTGTGGTACAACTGTGTGTATATGAGAGTGTGTGTCCGGCAGCTGCATCTGTGGCAGCGCGTTGGGTGTCGGTGTCTCTCACGGGGACAAACTCCTGCTCGTCACTAGACAGGCACTCTGTCTGACCAGGACGTGGCTGAGAGGATGACTGGTGCACAGACAGGAGGACAGAGGTGTGGGGTGGAGGAGTGGAGGCCTGGGGCTGGGGTGGAGGGGCGGAGGGGGAGTGGTGGGCTTTGGTGTGAACTCGCCTCACAGTTGGATGCAGCTTCACCCCTGAGTGTGCAGCCGGAGTGGGGGACTGGGGTGTTGGAGTGGTGCTGCCTGCTCCATGCTGGCCTGATGGAGGATTCTTGTGCACTGGAGGTGGAGAGACGAGAAATGAGTCAAATTTATGAGAGGACTGTGAAACCACTGGTTTCTAAAGCATCACCACCTCCATTTCTGCTACTGCACCTGTCTGGTCCCACAACCAATGTATCAAAGTAAAACACACACTCACACACATCTACCTGTCTTTTTAGGTACTTTCTTCATGGGCTTCTTCCCCAGTGAGGTGGGAGGTCTTGATTTGGCTGCTCCACACGTCCCTGCTCTATGAAGTCTTGGCGAGGCTTCTACGCACACACACACAGTCATTATGACAGAATAGGATTTCTTTACTTGACTAACTACTTACGCCCATCAGATTAATGAAACTCGTCCGACCTGTGGTGTCAGCCTGGAGGATGCCGCTGAGCAAGGCAGCACAGCGGTCCAGACCCTGGTGGAGAGTGGTGACCTGAGAGCACAGGACACAGCTGTGAGCATCACATCTGTACCAACTCCACTTTGTAACATTGTTCAGGAAAGTGCTTTTCATTATTCATTCTCTCTTATGTCTCCTTTATTGTTACAGATCCACTAACTCCATTCACCTGCTCCTCTGGGTCTGTGGAGTACAGGGAGTAGGCCGGCTCGGGGGGACGGGTGGGCGGCCCCGGATTCACTCTGAAAACACAAGTTAGACACAATGTGCTGTCAGTACAATGAGGACGAAGAGTAAAGCGTTAAAAGAAATTCAAAGAAAGGGCCAACGTGCTCACTGTCGTCTGGGCGGCTGCACTTTGGCTCCTCCCGTCAGCCTCCCTGATGTCACCGCCTGACAATCACAAGCCACACATTTCAAACTGACTCTTCAAACTGTTTAGTTAAGTGCACATGAGACACTGAGGAATTTAGAAACACAGTAGACACCACCCTCCAGCTTATGAGTGGTTGAACTAGATATATATTTTAATTTTTTTTTTATGTGTCATGCACAAGGTGGGCCCCGCCTAGGGCAAGACACCACTGTTTCAAAAAAGAGAAAGTACAAAAAGAGAGAAAGCAGAGTAGCAGCAACAAAACTAAAAATACACACGATCCTGAAGTTCTTTTGATAAGAAAACAATCAAATTAAACATCCATTACATTCTGTTATCATCACTGTCATTGTCAGGGACGTTATTAAATTGACCAGTTTCCAGTGCCAGAGGAAGGATTCCTGTTTTTAGCACTGACCCCTTGATAAGTTTGCTGCAACATAAGATCCAGTGTCATAAGTAAGCTTGATTTGAATATATGTTTGTAATCTCGGTTTTAACTCAATATCTTTTGACAATCTTTCTTCAAATTCAGCAAATAACTTCCATCTAGTTGTGTTCCAGCTGAATGATAAATTATATTTATGCATATATTGTGATTCAGCTCTGTAGCACATGGAGAATCTTGTGATTTACTTACTTTTATTGATCCAGGAATCCATTTGCAGAAAAATATAGTTTTTCTACAGTTCAATGATCATATCATTATTTTAATGCAGACAGTGTTTATTGTTTTTAACCCCAGGTGGTTCATGAAGTGTCCCTGCACCCGGCCCTTCATCCCATAATGTGAGTTTACAACCAGCAAATTCACTATATTATTGAAAGTGCACGGTTTTAAACATGCATGCAAGTCCTGGTCATGGGATCTTTGTATGATCATGATCTTAACTGTCAGGAACAGTATAAAAAGGACCTGTTTTGAGGTATAAATACGTTTGGCCTTCATCATTTTACTGATAAAAAGTAGAAAGTAAACACACCGACTCATTAATCCTCGTCAGTCGCGTTGACAGCAGCCTGTTGTCATTGCTGACACACGAGGAGCACGTGTCAAACATCCAGAGGCAAAGACAGTTAGCTCTCCTAGCTTACCTTGTGTTTAGCTGTAGCTTTCATGGTGAACGACGCTTCCTGTTCTCCACCAGCTGCTGTCTTTTCCCCCTCCCGAGTGTCCCCTTCATCCACGGCTCTGCTGCGTGCCCACAGCTTCCGGTTTGTTTGAAAATTGGAAACATACGGTGAGCCAATCACAAGGGAGCAAGGCGTGGGCGGAGCTACAAATGCAGGAAGCGTTAGGTCCGTTGGTTGAAAACGTGCGTCTGTGACCACGTGATTCACGAATAGCTCAGACTAAACGTCACAAGTTCTACATCCTTTACTGCAGAGGTCTTCAACAGGGGGTATGCGACCCCTAGGGGGTCCGCGGAGGTACTGCAGGGGGGGGGTCGCGAAATTTGGGGTTGATTAGACAATTTAGTTTGGTTTTTTTTCCAACAATTTAAATGTCTTTAAATACACATTAACATGAATCCAACATTTTGTAGCGAACGGATAAATGGAGGCAGAAGACATTATCTTTCAGTCAGCAATACACACACTGCAGCTCCTATACCTTGCACACGTTTAAAATAAAAACATGAATATATGAACCTGTGTATTATTTGAACAGCTTAGTATTGAATGCACAATAACAGGGTAGCTATGTTTATACATGGCACTAGGCCCAGTACAATATATATAGTAGGGGGTCCCTGCTCCATCTCTCCCATCAGTTTGGGGGCATTTTATCCATTGTTCATCCTAAGTGTGTGTCGACTGAAACTGATTTGCAGAGGCATACAGGCTGGTAATTGTAGTTTAAGTCAGTCCTGAGTATGGTTCTCAATCTGTCATTACAGTCCTTAATGCATTTGTCCCCTCAACCCCCCAAAATTGTTGTTACTCATTACTGCAGTACGCATGCGCCTCACTGGCCATTGCTATGGCAACACCTACAGGCCTTTCCTAAAGAAAAGGGGTTTTCTTTTCAGAAATTAAACACAATTTTTAAATGATTATAAATTCTGTATTAGAAACCACAAGCTTTACAACAGATTAAATATTGTATTTAAATTATAACCATGCAAATAACAATGATCAGCCCTCAGATATTCTGTCCCCACCTGACAGCATCAGTGCTGAGGGCTGGAATGTTCAGAAACTTAGTCTACATAATAAGTTTACATTTTAGTTTGATGTTTCATTTGTTGAGCATGAAGTGCAGTGATGACTCATATAAATAAATATTTTCATTCTAATGATAAATGGATCAATCAGCACACATGTATACAGTTGAACTTGTTTTTAATCTTCAAGACTTAGCTTGGAACACAATTACTAATTGTTCTCTCTCCTCAGACATATTAACCATTTTCATGCAAGTGATAATTAAAAAAAGAATAAAACATAACAAAAGCTTTCCACAACATGCAGGTCTGAAGACGAACGCTCAGGAGAAATGTCTGGTTTCTCTATTTAAACACCTCACTTGACATATTCCATTTTCTATTGAAACAAAATCAGTGATAAAAGTGCAACAAGCTTAACGGCAAATAAGAACAGCTCAGGTCGTTAGTGGGTAACTGTGCTGCACCAATAGTCCCTCTACCCCCAGTCTTCCTCTGCAGCAGCACCTGCCGTCACCTGGCTCTGCACTGCACTGTCCTGAGAGAATCCTCCGTGGGGACCCTGAGGACACAGGACAAAGTGAGTACACCGAGGACAGCCACACTGTCAAAGATTAGGAAACTGAAAAGTCAACCCTGATACCTTTCTGGAGTCTATAGAGGCAAAGTTCCTCCTGAAAGAGTTGACATCATTGCTACCTGGGGCACTGAACGCATGCTCCTCTAACCACGAGGGCACGACTTGCTGGGCCTGTAATTCCAGATCATATACAAACAATTAAGGCCAACACTGTACGTCAAGTCCACCCACTAGTGATGCACAACCTCTGCACTGTGTGATGCCATTTTACCTTGGACAGGATTGTAACCAAGGAGCGAGCCAATTGGCCATCTGCATCTGGGTCGAAGAAAGACACAGCCTTCCCAGTGTTACCACAGCGGCCAGTTCTCCCAATACGGTGGACATACTCGTCAATGTTGTTGGGGATGTCAAAGTTCACCACATGCTGCACATCTGGAATATCCAGACCGCGGGCAGCTACGGAGGTTGCGACCAGGACTGGACATTTGCCAGAGCGGAATTCATTCAGGGCCAGCTCTCGTTCCCGCTGCTCACGGTCACTGCCAGACAACACCACATGTTAACCATGTGCATTAAAACAAACTATAGAGTCCTGAACATGTCACCTACCCGTGTATGCTGGTGGTTGGAACTTCCTCCTGGCACAGGAAAGCAGCAATAAAATCTGCTTGTCTCTTGGTCTCCACAAACACCATGGTGCGTTCCATTCCTGCAAGCACACCAGGATCACTGATCAACATCAGTAGAGGCAAGCTCATCACATCATCTGTAAGCCACCAGTAAGAAATTACCTGTGGCCTTCAGCAGGTCAAGGAGCTGCTCCCTCTTGGAGAATTTGGTAACTTCAATAAATGTCTGCTCTACATCACTGCAGGCTCCGCCCACCACACCCACAGCTAAGAACAGGTAGTCAGTCTTGAGGAAGTCAGCTGCCATCCTGTGAAAACATGCTTTAGGATACATAGATGCAAACCAACAATCCAGCTCACGTATAGAACAAGTAAAGCAGTAAAAGCTGCAGCCGATTGGGGTCGACCTCTGGATGTCCTCAGGATACGTGGCACTGAACATCAGAGTCTGACGGTTCTCTTTGGTTGGCATTCCAGGCGAGCCCACCAGACGGCGCATGTCCGGCTCAAAGCCCATGTCCAACATGCGGTCAGCCTCATCCATTACCAAGTACCGCAGCTTCTCCAACCCAACCTGAAGCACAGACATCGACCACTTACATGTTTGAGACTTTAGCTGAAGACAGAAGAACTGAAAAAACTTAATTAATTTACCTTTCCTCGTCCAATCACGTCCAACAGTCTTCCTGGGGTTCCACACAGTAAATTGCATCCGTTGGAGATGTCTCTTATTTGGTGTCCAGTATTGACTCCACCATAAACAACAACTGGACGCACACATGTCCTGCAACATTCAACAAGCCCAGAAAAATGCATTGTTTCATTCATTCATATGTGTTGGTGGCAATTGTAGCGTTAAATGATTCTTTATCAAAATCAAAACTATACCCAAAGGCAAACTTCCTGGCCTCTAGGTAAATCTGGCAGATGAGCTCCCTGGTCGGGGCCACGATGATGGCTTCAGGTTTCTGCAGCTCACTGAAGCGACTGGCTGCCACACCGTCTGCCATCAGCTGCTGCAGGATGGGGAGGAGAAACGCAGCCTGGTGGAGGGAGGACACATTTAAGCTTTGTCCACACTTGCACTTACGATTACAGTTCAGGGGGTCGATTCACTCTCATCTCACCGTTTTACCGGATCCAGTCTGGGCACAAGCCATGAGATCTCTGCCAGCAGAGATGATTGGTATGCCGTGCTTCTGCACAGGGGTCGGCTTCACGTAACCAGACTTGTTGACGTTTTTTGCCAGGGAGTCGCACAATTGTGCCTCTTCAAAAGTCTGAACAGAACACATGAAACAAACCAGCTTAACACACTTCCAAGAATATGTAATGGTTCAAGATTTAATTATTCGACATTCATTCAGTTTAGACTTGTTTGCTGCTTTTAAGCATAGTGCTTTTTGATAGTCTTTTAACTGTTGATTGTTAAATAAACCTGCTATCAATTATTAGTATTTTATCAAATGATTAGCTCAGCACTTACCATGAGTGCCTGTGGTGGGTTTGTTCCACTGATGTCCACCATAATGTCATCATACTTGTCAAAGTTGATGCCTCTTTCATAGTGGGCAAAAACAGCCTCTTCATCCTCAGAGAGAGTTGGTGGAATGTAGGTGACCTTTGGTCCTGAGGGTGAAAAGAAATTCAACAGGTGGAGAAATCAAACTGCTGGACTGTTTAACATATTGACAGGGAAACATTCATCAACTTACTTTCCCCCTCAGTTGCATCCTTCTGTTCTGGATTTCTATCTTCACCTGTATCACACACACTCACATCAGTGAAATGTTTAACACTATATTAAGCAAATTATGAAAAAAAAACACTGGTGTAACCTTGAGAAAAGATTTGTTCATCTTTTCCACGGTAACCTGCACATACAAAACACCCAACATTAACAAACATGAATAAAAAAATATATATATATTACGCTAACAAAAGGTTTTATGATTTCTCACTTACCTCCTCCAAGTCCTCCTCTGCCACCTTCAACAAATCAACTATTAATCCTCTGCTCTTCAAAATTCAAACAGACTATATGACTTAAACAGTAACTTATTTCTACCGGGGTTGAATCAAATACCTTGTCTGAAACCTCCTCTTCCTCGAAATCCTACTCATGACAAACAGTGATGAAATGAAACATTCACATATGGTGGATAAAAGGTTGCCATTTGTGTGTATGTACGCTAGTTGGTGCCAAACAAAAAACAATACACTTGCCACTTTCACATGCTCTCTCATCGTCTCCTGTAAAATCAAGGTAGTTCACATTATTTTTAATCTCTTTCAGGAAGACATCAAATTGATCTGATTCCAAGTTGCCTCTGATCAAAAGATGAAAACATTACCAGTCACTTCACTTCTGTCACCTCTGCCAAACCCTCTGCAACGTCCTGGTAAAATAAACATGACTTCATGAACCAGTTCAAAATTCACTTGATATTTGAGGTCCACCAAGCTCACGCATCATCATCTTTGCTCTTCATAGTTTGGTTTGATGGATGACTTCCTCTGATGCTTCTATGAATGTAGAATTACTTTTCTCTGTGAATTCCAACGTTATATCTGTAAGCTTACTATAGATGAAAGTTTTAGAGCCACCTTTCAGGCCTACAGGGGACTGGTGTCTGATATTTAACATGTTTTCAGAAGCATAAAACATCTGCTCTCAAAACAGAAAGTTAGTTTATTATTCACTATTGATAAGTTCCTGTCTTGTTGTATTTATCATTTTGTTTAGAAAACTCAAATCTGAGGCAGAGCAATAAATTCTATTAAAAGTGGGTTGATTTGTTTGTAAGTTCGTGTTTCACCTCTTCCTCTGAAACCACCTTTCCTGTCGCCTGTGTTGTTCCAGCTGTCGCCATCTATAACAAACAAATTGGAGAATCAGCATTCAGGACTGAGCTAA
Organism: Verasper variegatus; assembly: GCA_026259375.1. Lineage (NCBI taxonomy): Eukaryota > Metazoa > Chordata > Actinopteri > Pleuronectiformes > Pleuronectidae > Verasper > Verasper variegatus. The sequence continues at coordinate 26,429,649 of CM048038.1, read as the reverse complement.
TATTGGGGGCTAATAAGGTAATATTCTGAGAAGGGAGAATTTGAAATAAAGAGATGGTGTTTGCTTGGAGGATTTATATTTTTGTAAATAGGTGCAAGTTTTATTAATTTAAAAATAATGCTCAACGTCAAATGTCTATATTTAACATATCAAATGGCTGCAAAGACAACTGTATGCTCTGCAACATGAGAAATAAGACATTTGACATCCAAACTACAGTCTGAAACTTTTCTGTTAAAACAATGTGAGTTGGAAAATCACATCTGAGGTGCTATACTGCCACCTTGTGGTAGGAAAATGGCAGGGCAGCAAATGGCAGCTCCTTCAAAGCTGAACAATGTGACATTTAATCAGCATCAAAAATTGGATTCCACTAAACCATAGACTAAAGTTCCAAAGTTTCTATTGACTCTCCACTTGGCCGGCTAGTATAAAGCTCGCAGAGAATCGATGCAAGAACACATCAGGGGATTTTGGTACATCACTTCCTGCTGCTGTCTGCTGCATTCAGCTGCTCCACTTCTTGTCTGAATAATTATGGAGGATTCATTGCTGTTGTGATCCCGATGCATTGTGCATGTGTGAAAGGCAAACTCTCCAGACTTTAATCGACAGGTCATGTCTGGAAAACGATATGGAACTGCTGCTGGAACTCACCACTTGCATTCTCATCCCCGCCTAAAAAAAAAGAAAAGAACGGGAAAAGTTCATTTCTATCCACAGTACTAATGGAGGTCAAATCCTCCTACTCAGGGGGTCTATTTTCATGTCCACACAATACCATATGCTACTACATTCCTAATGTATGGATCTGATTGTCTAGAAGCACCAACTGAGCCGCCTAGTTTAGTGTCTTACTTCAGAAGTTATTAAACCAAAGTGACGTCTTATGTTCAGTCAGTCAACTAACATTCTCCTACTTATCAATAACGTGATCAATGGGCACCTGAGGAAAAGTATCCTGAAAATCCTCCTCGTCTGCCTCTTCCACCGCGGCCTGGAGAGAAACAGGAAACAAATATCTATCCATGTACCCAGGGTAGAGATAATCACTGCTTATCCTTTCTTCAATTACCTTGTCCAAATCCTCCATGATCACCATTCCACGAGTCTCCTTGTGGGGCTAAAAATATTCAGATCATTTTTAAATAATGCATTTTTTTAACTTGATAAGGAAAAGCTTAAAAGGGCAGAACTAGTCCTTTTTACAGGTTCAACGTGGATGTGAAATTGTGGTGAAAAAATTACCACTGAATAACAGAAGAGTGAACATACCTTCACTTGATGCATGGCTGGTTTGTGCATCACAACCTTTAGTAGTTTCCTACAATCAGGAGTAAATGTTAGTCGGGCAAATGAGTACTTTTCTTTGGTACTTTGTGAGTAAACTGCCTTACCGTTTCGTCCCACTCGTCCATTTTTGTTTACCTGAAAAACACAATTATACATTCAGGTTCCCTTTCAATAATATATTAATTTGATTTTCTGAAATGTCAACGGCGAAAATTAAAGAAATTTTCTTCAGAAACCAGGTGAACTCTATCGCAATTGCCTTCAAACACACTGTTATAGCCACATTTTATCATATTAATTCCCCCCTTGTCCTGGCAAATAATCAATCTGTAGAAATGTTATTTAAAGAAATGTACAAACATGTAAAATATAATGTAACACTGATGCGTGGAGCTAGCATCCTTTCGTTAGCGACCTTTGAAAAGAACACTAAAGTTGCCGAAATACCGCGAGACTTCCATGAGCAGCGGGAACCGTCAGCCTCGTGCGTTTTTTGCTAACTCACGTTAAGCTAACCTTTAGCTAAAGCTACCAATTCAAACTGTGGGTGAATTCGCTGGGACAGATATTTAACAGGTTGTTTTTGTGGCGCGGTTCTTTCTCCTTATTCAATAACCGCCCCCAAAAGAAACGTTCAACCCACTGAGTTAAGCTAACCCACATGTAGCTAACACCATTGCTGCCATTGGTAAGCTAGCTTGGTGGCTAATTGGCCCGCACACACGAAGAGCGGGACAGGCACCTGCTACATCGATGGAACTGCATGAACCAACGACAAATATACAAGAATTCACGCAGATTTCAAAACCACGGACGAAACAATTACGCATAAGTGACTCGAAGTCAAATTAGCTAACCTGGCACTAATAGCAAAAGACAGCGAAATACGAATTAGTTTTCGGTCCTGTGTCTTGAAATGTTTCACGAACTTATAGCGGGATAAATAATTAGAGTAGATGTATCATTTATTTACCAAATGTTCGTGGGGTGGTCGCCTCGTGCCTGGAGGTGCAGGTCTCGGTAGGGTCTAGTGTCAGGGCCGTGTGCAGCGCGCGCAAAGTTACAGGTGCCCAGGGTTGCCAGTTCCGTTGCTTTCCTCCTCCCTCCCACCGGGTCTGTTTTCAGAAAAAACGATAACGGTTACTTCCACCGCAAACTGAATACACTGTGGTGTCCGATGGTTGTATGACTCGTGTTGATTTGATTTTTGCTCGCATGCTAAACACCTCCGGAGAGAATTGTCCCACTTTCTTGCTGATCGCCCCAATTTTACTTTATTTTGAAAAGATGTGTCAATGGCATCCATGACAAGATCCTCAGCTCTCCATTGTATCTGATTATTTAATAAAACCATTTCATACATCTGAATTAAATGAATTACTGTTGTTCACTTGATTTACATTTGTTAAATAAAGTTCTTGAAAGTAAGGGGTTAAGGACAGAAGATGTTGCACCTTGTTAAGCCCTATGACACAAATTGTGATTTATGGATATGGGCTGTACAAATAAAATTTGATTGATAAATTGATTGATTGAAAAAAATAAAAGAAGAAACAACATAGCTCTATCGGCAGTGCTCTACTCCCTAAATAATCAAATCTCACCTACTCAAATTTCCTCTGTTTTCTTGTGATAATGAGTTAAATTTAGTTGTTATCTCATCATAACGAGATAATTCATTTGACATCACAATCTAATATTTTGTCAATCAACAACTGATGGATGACTTGAACACTGATGTATACGGGTTAGCCTATTTCTGCATTTGTTTTGTGCTTTATAAATGCTTTATCCTTAATTAGATTTTGATGCGATGATCAAGCTCTTGCTCATGTGACATTGCTCCACTGAATGCAGGGTAAAATATGTGTGGCCCTCTCTCTCATTAAAGTTGCCCATGCCTGGTGTATGTAATCTGCACATGATAGGTGAAGACATGTTATATAGTGCACATGAAATGGAAACAATGGTGTCAAAGGGGCTTCTGTAGCAGGAAACAGTGCTTATTAAGATGCATACACATAGTCCATGCATTCCACAGTGGGGGGTGTTGTTAGGAGCCCACTGTATATGACTGTGCAGCCATGATGTTGTGATGAACACGGTGAGTCCAGGTCCTTGTAGCACCACGATCCACTTCCACTCCGCCAGGTCTTGTAGCCAGGCCGCAGTGCATTGTGGGACGCGGGCTGACGGTGAAGTCAAGATGGCTGTGGACCTGAAGCAGGGTGAAGAGCCTGCAGTAGAAAGGCCGTGAATGAAGTTTTATACCGAAATTCTGTCGTCGCTGCTGGTGAAGTCGTAATCGAACCCGTTCCGGACTCGGCACCTTTGCAAACCTGCAGCAGAATCGCGATCAACTGTGGAGAAAGTCTCGTATGAATTCCGACGAGAAGGAGGACTGTGAGTGTGCGCCACCACAGGCCGAGACCAGCCCCGCAGGAGGACCCGATAGGTGGGGAGGCCGGGAGGAAAGAGTCGGGGATGCTGGGAGAAGCGCTGGGAGTTAGCCAGCTAGCTAACTTAGCTGCTGCTGGTAGCTGCGTGGAGGCTGTTGCTCAGTGGTTTTTATTGATCTATTTAGGCAAAGCTCGCAGTAAGCACGGGTTGGTTAAATAATTAAATCGTGGCTGGTTTGCAAACGCCAGCTTTGCATGGGTAATATTTGTGCTAAGGCTAGCGGGCTGGCTACATTAGCATGCTAAGTCAGCGTTAGGATGTGCAGGGACCTGACATTTCTCCTGCCTCGCTGTCCTTTTGTTGCATTCAAACTTGTGCTGTTGGCTTCTTGCTTCGTCACTTATTGCAACAGTCAGCAACAGGGTACACTTACTAACGATGATGTTTTTGCATAAATCTTTAGAAAACACACTGATTATGACCCCTAATCTCAACCACAGTAACCTGGTGGTTTCCAGCCACAAGGCTCAGATGTAGCTTTGGAGCCAGCATGTCATTTCATTACTGTATTGCTTGTTACGCAGTTTCTAGGTCCACACATGCACTGATGTTCCCCTCGAATGCAACTGAGCCAAGAGCATGTGCTGTAATGATCATCAGTGCAGCACATTGTACCAACTGTTATTGTTTGTCGTCCAATCAGAGAATACGAGGAGCCTGAAATAGAAAACCCAGAAGCAAGCCGAATGTAAGTCCTTTTCATTTTCTACTCGTGTTTTACACTGTTTGTGTTGCTTGTTATAACCATGTACCTGATGAAGCATATGCTCCAACGTTACTTTGAATGGTTTGAAGATCATCTGAATTATTCCAACATCATAGTTCAGTTTCCCACAAAGTAAATTTTTGCCATTAACCCATTCTCACCCACATTTATACAGTCCATATATGTGCTGCACATTATCACACATCCCACATCCCTCACACACTGTCAACACATTTGGGGTTCAGTATCTGTCCCAACGAAACTTCCTGCTGAATTGTGGGTGTAATGGGGATCGAACAAACCTTGTTTGTGGACGACCCGCCCTATCTCCTGAGCCACAGCTGCCGTTATCTCACATGGGAGCTAATTAGCCTTCTTAGCAGGGCCGGGTCTAGGCAGGGGCAAGAGGGGGCCTGGCCCCCTCAAATAAATGTTGTGCCCCCTCAAACTAAATCCCCCAAAATATATTAAATTTCATATATTTTTTATTATCTCATGCTTCTCTCCTCCGCTCCACTTCTTAATGTCTTAATGTCTTGCTTGCCCCCTCAAATATAAAATATATCAAGTTGTTTCTCATGTCATGTTTCTCACCTCCGCTCCATCTCCCCTTTTCGCTCTGCTCAGTGTATCGGCCTGCTGCCGGTTCACTGTGAGGGATAGCTGTCTGCCCAACTTCCAATCCAAAAATACAAAAAAATACAAAAAAATACAAAAACATCCTCCTGAGGGATTGCCACCTTATCGTGGTCAGGAGGTTTGAGTGCCTCAGTGACCCTAAGAGCTTTACCAACAGAAGCTAGTCTTCATAGGGACACCCAAGTTGGGCAGGTCTTAGGGTAGAGGCCTGACAAAGTGCAGTCAGTTTAGGTTGAGGGTAGGACATACAACTAACAACCCAAGTTCATATATGGTTAGTCTAACAACAATAACTACAATGAAATAAGTGTGCCAAGCATTTGAGACCACAGTACTTTACAAGGCACTTGTTCAGTGTACCCGCATCCTAGTGAGTGAATTTGTCAATTAGACATGGTAAAAGGTGCTGGAGCACAATGCCCCCTCAAGATTTGTGGCTGCCCCCTCATACATGCCTGTCTAGACCCGGCCCTGCTTCTTAGACTTGTAAGTAATGTTTGCCTCATTAACAAAGTTAAAATCTCCAATATAGCTGACTCGGCTCTTTAAAGTGCGCATTTTTAGTCCAAGTACAGGTTCATCCTACATTCAATTTACTATGAGGACTAAATTGAAGTCATGCTGTACTTCTAACTTTTTGTGTCTCACCTCTGATTGCAGGAAGCGAGCAGCTGCCAAACATCTAATAGAGCGCTATTACCACCAGTTAACAGAGGGCTGTGGGAATGAGACATGCTCCAACTCATGGTGTGCCTCATCAGTCGGCTTCAACCGCATGGATAACAATGCGGCGGCGGTCAAAGCCCTGGAGCTCTACAAGGTCAACGCTAAGCTATGTGACCCCCACCCCTCGAAGAAGGGCACTGCCTCTGCCTACCTGGAGAGCAGCGCCCGCAGCAACTCGGCCTGCCTCAACAGGAAGATGAACCATAAAGATGTCCACTCTGTACGGGACAATTTCAGAGGTGAGTTCGTGCACAACATTTATACACTGTTGATGAGTGAAATATATTATTCCATTTATTCAGATTGTTTTCTTTTCCTTTTTAACAATGCGATGTGATTCTGTGTGCAGATGTGAATTACCTGACAGAGGAGAAAGTGTATGAGATCTTGGACATTTGTGGAGAGAAGGAGGATTATTCGCCTCTGATCCGGGTAATAGGGCGCGTGTTCTCCAGTGCTGAGGGCCTGGTGGAGAGCTTCAGGAGATCCAAGCCTCACACCAAGGAGGAGCTCAAGTCCCTTCAAGGGAAAGATGAGGACAAGGACGAGGATGAGAAGGAGGCTGCTGCCTGCTCTGCCATAGCCATGGATGACTCCCCAGCCTCCTCCTCCTCATCAAGGCTGGGTGAGGGCTCTTCAGAGAAAAATGATGTCCAAAAGCTGGCCCCTGATGAGGTGTCGGTGGACATCGAAGCTGTGCGCCGGGTCTACGAACGCCTGCTATCCAATGAGAAGATTGAAGCCGCCTTCCTGAATGCACTGGTCTACCTCTCACCCAATGTAGAGTGCGACCTGACGTACCACAATGTGTATTCACGAGATCCAAACTACCTTAACCTGTTTGTTATCGTGATGGAAAACAGCAACCTCCACAGCCCAGAGTACTTGGAGATCGCCCTCCCACAGTTCTGCAAGGCCATGAGCAAACTTCCGCTGGCAGCTCAGGCCAAGCTAACACGCTTGTGGGCGCACTACAGCGCCGAGCAGATCCGGCGCATGGTGGAGACCTTCCAGCAGCTCATCACCTACAAGGTGATCAGTAACGAGTTCAACAGCCGCAATCTGGTCAACGATGACGACGCAGTGGTGGCGTCCACCAAGTGCTTGAAGATCGTCTACTATGCAAACGTGCTGGGTGGCGACCTTGACATGGAGCATAACGAGGAAGAGGATGAGGAGCCCATCCCAGAGTCCAGTGAGCTCACGCTGCAAGAGCTGCTGGGCGAGGAACGGCGGAACAAGAAGGGCCCCCGGGTGGACCCCCTGGAAACGGAGTTGGGGATCCGCACCAACGATTGTCGGCGGCCGCTCATTCCCTTTGAGGAGTTTGTCAATGAGCCTCTGAATGAGGTGCTGGAGATGGACAAGGACTACACTTTCTTTAAGGTTGAAACTGAAAACAAGTTCTCCTTCATGACGTGTCCCTTCATCCTAAATGCCGTCACCAAGAACCTGGGCCTGTACTACGACAACCGCATCCGCATGTACAGTGAGCGGCGTATTACTGTGCTCTACAGCTTGGTGCAGGGCCAGCAGCTAAATCCCTACCTGCGACTCAAAGTACGCAGAGACCACATAATTGATGATGCTTTGGTCAGGGTAAGTGTGAGCAAGTTAAATACAGCACAATAAATGCATTGCTTCCTTTTAATATTTGTGGTTTAGCTGAAGGCTCATTTCACTTATCTGTTTTTTTCTTTTGACTCCGTAGTTGGAAATGATAGCGATGGAAAATCCTGCAGACTTGAAGAAGCAGCTGTATGTGGAGTTTGAAGGAGAGCAAGGTGTTGATGAAGGAGGCGTTTCCAAAGAGTTTTTTCAGCTGGTGGTGGAGGAAATCTTCAACCCAGATATTGGTAAGAAAACACACGACGATCATTAGTTAGTAAAGTTCAGTATAGAAACCACACTTGATGAACCAAGGACATCTACCGCAGATACTATAGTTTTAGATGCTGGAAGCAGAGTCGCCGAAACAGTTACAAATACATGGCAGCGCTTGACAAATTCTGACTCTTAAAACACTGCGCTAACACTCACGCTAAATGCCCCTGACAGAAGATCTGAACTTTGTCGACAGTTTCGCTAATTATACTCGGCTGCTGTCGCTTTGTGTTTGTCTGCACGCCGCTGACACTTCCTGTCAAAGATGTGTGAGAAGAAAAGAAAACTTCACAAGAACCTCCACTCTGCAACAACACTGCAGTGTCCACAAATCAGAGCCAGGCATCTTCTTTCTAGTGGATCACGTCACATCACTGTCAGAGGTGGTGTTCTTTCAGCTGAGCTTTCACTCAAGTATCAGTTTGGATCTAGGAGCTTATAAAAAAACAATGTGTCAGATAAACAGGCTGTTTAGTTAAGTTTCAGACAGGTCTCTGTATCAGCAGATCCTTGATTAGGACGTCACTGATAAAAATGTTTTAAAGCAAAAATAACAAAAACCTAGTGAATGCTTTAAATTCAAACTAATAATTGCTCTCGCTCTCTTTTTAACCTATGGTTTGCTAACCAGTCACAATACCTTTCCATGTCTGAGGCTCCATTTTCATGTTACAGCTTTAAAACCCATGAGTACCACTCTAGGTAATGATTTCAACATTTCAGATCTGCTCACAGAACTCATTTATTTCATTTTTTTCCTCTTGCAGGCATGTTCACATACGATGAGCGCACCAAAATGTTTTGGTTCAACCCGTCATCTCTTGAAAACGAGGGCCAGTACACTCTGATCGGCATCGTCCTCGGTCTGGCAATCTATAACAACTGTATCCTGGATGTCCACTTCCCCATGGTGGTCTACAGGAAGCTGATGGGCAAGAAAGGAACGTTCAGGGACCTGGCTGATGCCAACCCGGTGAGATATGTTGTGATCACATAGTTGCTATAGAAACAAATACAGTTTGACCTTTAATGCTCTCAGATTTCGGGAGTGACTTGATGAAGATAAATATGCTAAATACTGAACTGTGCATGTGTCGGGAAGGTTCTACACCAGAGCCTGAAGGAGCTGATGGAGTACGAGGGCAGCGTGGAGGAGGACATGATGATCACTTTCCAGATTTCCCAGACCGACCTGTTTGGGAACCCTCTCATGTATGATTTAAGGGAAAACGGGGACAAAATTCCAGTCACGAATGAAAACAGAAAGGTGAGAGAAAAAGATATCTTTCATGCATCCGCCTTGTGTTGACAGCAGTGAATGTGCAAACTGTGGCAAATATTTAAAATCCACTAGGTTAAAAGGGAGAATGTAGCTATAAAGGCTAAAGCCCCGTCAGCATTTTAAAATGGACGTTAACTGAGTTGTTGTGTGTTGGCGCAGGAGTTTGTGGCACAGTATGCAGAGTACATGCTGAACAAAAGTGTGGAGAAGCAGTTCAAAGCCTTCAGGAGAGGCTTCCACATGGTCACCAACGAGTCGCCGCTCAAATACCTGTTCAGACCAGAAGAAATCGAGCTGCTCATCTGCGGAAGCAGGGTGAGATATTGTTTTTTCCACCACAGATTTGATTATGTTTTTATATTTGTTTAAATGCTTCACTAACATCTATATTTTGTCGGTGTCACATGCTGCAGAACCTGGACTTCCTAGCACTTGAAGAAACGACAGAATATGACGGCGGTTACAACAGAGATTCTCGAATCATCAAGTAAGAATATGAGTGTGTGTGTGTGAGAGGGAGAATTTCAGAAAATGGTCAGTATCACGGTAAAATAATTGTCTTTGATATTACAAAGTATCACATGTACACAAAGCAACTATATTCTATAGGTTAAATGTTGATTGGACCCTGATGAAGTAAAGAGTTGTGCTATTAAACAGTAAAACATGCTGATAGGTAAGAATGCAAAAGCCAGAAGTGAATGTTTGATGATAGGACTGCACTTGTGTACATTGCACACATTCTAACGTGTATGTGTGTGTGTGTTGTAGGGAGTTCTGGGAGACATTGCACTCGTTTGGGGAGGAGCAGAAGCGCCTCTTCCTGCAGTTCACCACTGGCACAGACCGAGCACCTGTGGGTGGGCTGGGCAAGCTGAAGATGATCATTGCCAAGAACGGCCCTGACACAGACAGGTGAGCTGCCTCTCGTCACAGTGGGAATATTAATGCAACACATTTTTTTTAGTTCCATTAACTGCATCACTCTGTTCCACTGGTTTTTCGATCACTTCACTGCACTTAATTAAAACTAATGGAGCCTTTTCCAAATCTGCAATCAAGGGAACTGAACCCGACTGACTTGCTCTTATTAGATGCCTTAGGCCAATCGTGCTGAGGTTTTCAAAACAGACCTCCATGAAGAGCACACACTAGTGAAAACATCACTAGGATTATTTTATACTCAATTCCTGCTTAAGGCTCAAAGCTTTTTCCTTGGACTTTCGTGTAAGATCATGTGACGTTTGACATCTTGCGCTCTTAATTTGTCTGTTTTGAAGAGTGATATGATTTCCTCTTTGAGTGCACTGAGAAGAGAGATTAAACTGTGCCCCTCTCTGACGATGCATATATGTCCCAGTCTTGTCTGTGTGAGAGGGACACTGACCCGCTGTGTCGTCTCATCTCGTCAGGTTACCGACGTCTCACACTTGCTTTAACGTGCTGCTGCTGCCCGAGTACAACGACAAGGAGAAGCTGCGAGAGAGACTGCTGAAAGCCATCACCTATGCCAAAGGGTTTGGCATGCTCTGAGCCCCTGCTCCACACACTCAGCAAAAGGGACTCCTTCTCAGAAAGCCCACCAACCCCCCCTCGCCCCCTGCCCTTCCTTTATCAGACACGATCCCAACGGTGACAAAGACCGAACAAAGAGTATGTTCCGAGGAAAAGCAAGTCAATAATGCAAGAGGAGACACGGTTCCAATAGAGCACTCTGGTAGTTCTGCTGTGCCTGCATCATCCCTCATCAGTCAGTGTGAGCACAGAGACCTCCTGATCAAAGTACCCCCTAACCCCGCCCCCCACACACACACACACACACACACACACACACACATTAATTGAATGTGCCGCAGCCTCCCCTTTTTTTTTTCTATGTACAGAGAGGATCAGTTTCCTTATTATTTATTTGAAGGCAAAAATGGGTGATTTTTTTTTTTTTCATGCCTGCCTGTTTCTTTCCTACTTGTGGAAAGGGATAGAGGTTAATATTAAAACAATGTAAATTTAGGATGATGCATTAACAAGTCAATATAAAACCCCCATTTATTGAACAAGAAGCTGTTAGTGTAGCCCTGAGTTCACGGAGCGTTGACAGAGGAAATCTAGTTCTAGAATAGTCTTGAATTTAAAATATTGTATTCCCCAGCGAGAAGAAGAGCTCTCGCTGACCATTCCACTCACAGCCATCACTTATTCTTTCTACCAAGGTAAGAAATCTGGAAAATTACTGTCATTTGCTCCAAAATGGCATTATACAATAACAATTTTTCTGTTTTTGTTTTGGGCCTTTTTTTATTTCCTTTTGGGGAGGGGGGAGCGGACATCGCAGGTTAGATCCAAACCTTGTCAGAGCTGTGTAAGTGCACTTAGACATTTTCAGAATGTTTGTTTTTTTGGACCATAGGTCGCCACGATTGTTTGAAGCATTTTATTTCCATGTCTTCCTGTGTTGACAATTCTAACTAAAATAAAATTAAAAAACAACAGTATTTATATATCGGTGGGATTGGAGCTATGATACCGTATTGTGCATGTTCTGGAGGATGTACACATGTAAACCAGTCACCGATGATGTTCTCAGATAAAGACCTAGAGCTCTTCTTGTTCCAACCTATAGTCAGATCCTAGGTGAAACCCCATTAAGCACTTTTGTGTTGTCTGTTTCTGGCTTAGTCTTGTCTGAGTGGACAGCTAACACTGCGGCCTCTGTTCAGCGTAACTCCAGTGTATCTCTCATCTTTAGTCCACTGGACCCAGATCTCTGGCTTTGGTTACACCTGTCATTTTATCACCTGGCAGCATTACTGGGGAAAGTGCGATCACGCCACCAGCCCCAGAAGGCTGGACGGCTCTGTGATCGGACACTGGGCACATGAGGACAGCAGTCTGAGCACAATCTGAGCAAAGTGATTGTTCCGTCCAAACTGCAGAGAAGGGTCTACCCTGAAGCCCCTGAAACGTTCCCATCAGCCCCTCCTTAGCCGTTAGGCCCACTGTCTTAATGTGTAGAGCTGTGGTTTGATCTGCGCTTATGAGAGGGATGGGGGGGGGGGGTGTAATATCTCATTTAAGTCCACTCGAGGCCAAACGGTCAACCTCGCTCTGTAGAACAAGAGGATGCGGTCACGTTCATATTGTATAGTTTTAGTTATAATGGATACACAAAGGCAAGGGTACCTGTGTCCCCCCACCCCTCTGTACAGAGAGACAACACTGATGTGGGTTGTCTTCTGTGACTCCGGGGAGACGGTACTGTGTGGACACATCACTGTGATCACATTTCAATTTGGATCTGTGACATACGTTCATTGAGAATGAAAACGGGTGTAACCACTGTCGATGAAGAAGTCGTTTTTGTGTGTTTTGTCAACATGAATTGGAATATCAGCTGTGAAATCCACCCCCGTCCCCTCAAAGAACAGGCAGACATTTTCTTTTCTTTTATAATTCTTTGTTCACTTTATTGGGCTGTAATTTTCAAACTTTCTCAATGAGGGCAAGCAACACCTGTCATCAGACGCCCCCTACTGGGTTTTAAGTGACTCAACAGTTGAACCAAGTTATTTAAACCACTTACGAGGAAGAGAGAAAAAACAAAGTGGACCCAGCTGAAATATCCGTTCATTGAATTGTTGTATCGTGCACATACAGTAACTATGGATTTGTACTTCTTTTTTTTTACATTTTTCAAAGACGATCCTCTGCCAAAATCATTTTCTTTTTTTTTTTAGCTCATTTACTAAAAATGATATATTCCCCTATCTTTTCAAACCACAAGCTGTGTTCTTGATATCTAAATTTCTTTTCCAGAGCTCCAATCATTCAGTAGAAATTGAGAATTAATGTAAACCATCGCATCAAGGTGCAGCCAGTCTTCACTTAAACTTGAGATGGATCACAAAGCTCAAGCACAATGTAATTAATTGAATCTAGTGGCAAAAAAAGTCAGTTTAACATGTTTTTACTTCCAAATAAGTGGTTGAGATCATTTGGGTGAACTGTGGACAGATGCATGTTGCTGTAATGTGTTCGAACAGTTTCCCCCACCTCATCTCAAGTGCTGGTGTGAAATGGTACAGCTCTTATGTCACGGTCTGCTTACCAGCTTCTCTAAACTTTCAACCACAGCTCACTATCCTTATCAGTAAATGACGCTGGCTCATCTGTCAATTTGTCAAGTCACAGGATACCAGATGGTCCTACGTGGGAGGAGGGGGGAATGTAACGCCTGCCTCTGTTCAGAGATGGTCCGTCCGAAGTGAATGTCCTTGATCTTTCTTTTGCTTTCTCGGTGTCAACTTCGAGGACCATCCAGAGGTCAAAGATCAGTGGAGAGGCAGGGTTTTCCATTTCTCCCTCGTAACCAGCCACCTGTTATCATGTGACCCATGTTTATTTTCATTGGCGACTGAGCCGAACTTTAAGACATCCCAGCCAACTCCATCCAGTGATGAAATCCAAGAGATGTGGTTGAAAGGCCGGCTAAGTGGACCGTCAGTTAAGATTTCTTAGGATTATTTTAATGAACGTGTCCTTGAATAGAACCTTGTTCAAAGTGTAACCTTGTTGAAACCATCAGCTTTCAGGGGAGGAGTGATACGAGGCCTGTCTGCTTTCGTGTTGTCATGTCCTGTGAATCAAGACTACCTGATACTTTGAATCTCTGCTCAGCCTTGGGGGGGCCTGACGGCGCTCCACAGCATGCCACTGAACCAAGGTGCTCAGACCGCTGCCGCACATGACAACCCTGAGCCATTCTTTGTGTTCCATTGCTCTTTATTTTCTTCGTGGTCACGGTTTCAACCAGACCTGGGCGAAAATGATGTTGGAAACTTTCCTTCCCTGCTTGTTCTGGCCTGAGACGGTGGACAAACACTGGACTGTGTTGCAGAGTCACCACTGCACTGTAGTAAACTTTGCTCATGTTGTTCTTAAGTAAACCTCAATCATGTGGAAGGCTCAAACAAAGAGTAAAGGATTAGTTCCAACAGTTATCGAGCCCAGATCTGGTTTCAGCTGTTTTAACATTACTCTGTACCTCCGTTTTTGTAATGCTGAAGATGCTGCTCACCTGGGCTCCAGAGCCTTGTGAAGGTCAAAGGTGAGAGGGCAACCGGATCTTGGAAAGGGAAGCGGTTTTCTCGTGAATTGGTTTTACTCGACAGTTCCAAACAGTTTCTAAAAAGATAACGGCTAAACTGATTAAAGGCTAAAAGTATTCAGTGTTGTGAAAACATGCTAAATAAAGATGACTGCTTTTTTCCAACTTGTGTTGCTGTCGACCCCTGATTTGAAGTCCACAGATTTGTTGATGTTGTGAAAATGTATCTTGTCATGTTCGGCTCTTTAATAATGTGTCAGTCGATATATAGCTTCGACTAGAAACTGTCCCTAGCTGGAATCTGACATGATGGCGCAACTAACCAACAAGTGAAATAAAGCCACACTATTGCTGAAAAGTAAGATATTATCTAAAGTAGAAAATGCCAGCACATATGAATAAAGGTTTGTCTTAACCAGCCTTAAAGGAAATGGTGAAGGTCTCACTGAGTTTTGAATCTTTCCAAAAAAGTTTGATGCAACATTTTGAAACCTGTAAAGTCTTCAGGCAAATGGACAAAGTTATCGATCACACACTGTAGAATTTGACTTGCCTTGGACGATGTTAATATTAGAGTTAAATCTTACTCTGTTGCTCTGTTTCTGAAAGAGAACCTTTCACCCAACCTGACATTAAAGCAGTGCCTTGTAGTCACATGCTCCGAGGTGAAGAATCAGACCTGTGTACATAGTTAAAAGTCATGCAAATTTTATTATGATCATTTGAAAATGTAGTTACAAGCTGAGGATTTTTATTTATTTATTTGGTCTCTAGAATGTTGAAGGTGTGACTTCAAATCTCTTCATTTCAAACTGGTCTTGAAAAACAGACCCATCTTATGCTCTTATTTAAAAGTTTCACTTTTAAAAGCCCATGCTACAAGTAGGACAAACTGAATGCACAATACATTTTTCATGGTTGACATTTTTACAGTGTTTTTGTCAAACTTGGGACAGGTGCACGGAGGGGAACTGCATTTTATGGAAAATCTAGGCAAAGTGGTGCTGAAAGTACTGGTTGTGTAACAGATTGCTTTATATGCTCACATGAATACATACTTAATTATTCTTTAAACATTTATTTCCAGGGCAAATCAAATGAAAAAACTTCAATTCTGAGATCAAAACAAACCTTATTTGATACCTTTTGTTACCCGGTACTATAAAGTATATTTTACTTATGTACTAAATTAATTGAATGATGATTGATGTGTACAAGGTGTCCTTCATTGGATGACCCTGGAGTCTGGCCGAGCTCTACTCGTCTATCCTGAGGGTTCGGACCTGGTTTGAAATATTACTGAGACGCTGTTTGAGTTTACGCTGGGAGGATTCATACTGGTCTGACAGCTTTCGGAATTTGACTGTCATGACGTCCATAGTGGATTCGATCTTGTTGACTTTGTTCTCCAAGTCTTTGGCATCGGAAGCAGTGACCAGTGACTCGTCGATGAGATTATCTTTCATCAGGATGGACCTCCCCTTATCCTCAAGGGCATTTTTAGCATCAGGATACTCGGTGAGCGCCTCCATCAGATCGTCTTTGGACAGGGCGAACAAATCAGAGTAGCCCACACTTCGGATGTTGGCGGTTCTTCGGTTTCCCGCCTTACTGCCCTTGATCCCTAAAATGCTAATTTCGCCAAAGTATGCCCCGTCACTGAGAACCACAAACTGGGTAACCCCATCATCTGCTACTACGGCCAGTTTTCCTTCTTTGATGATATACATTTCCCTGCCGATGTCCCCCTTCTTACAGATGTAATCACCGGGACTGAAAACCTGAGGCTGAAGCTTGAGGACCAGCTCAATAAGCAAACCTGCTTCACAGTCCTGAAAGATGCGCACTTTTTGTAGGGTCTCCAGATGCACGTTGATGGCTATCTCCGCCTTTAGCTTGTCGGGCAGGTTCTTCAGCACTTGCTTTTCATCACAAGTTTTCTCCTCTGTCCACAGGTAGTCAAACCACTTCACCACCCTCGCCTCCAGGTCCTTGGTGACCTTCCGAAACTGCATGTACTGCTTGATAGAGTCAATCTTAGCCTGGAACTCTACACGTGCCGCGTTCATGTTAGAAATCATAGCGCCGACATTTCCTACAATGGTGGCAAAGATCAGAACCCCAGTGAGGAAGTCACACACTACAAAAAAGTATTCAACATCTCGGACTGGGGGCGGCGTCTCGCCAATAGTGGTCAAAGTAAGAGTGGACCAGTAAAAGCAGTAGACGTACTGTCTGGCCAGACGTGCAAACTCTGGATTCTTCATGGATGGATACACCCAGGTGTCTGAGCCAAAGCCAAGCACCTTGGAGAAGGCAAAGTAGAGGCAAGCGTTCCAGTGGATGATGATGATGATGTAAAGTACAAGATTACCAATACGGAATATGTTGGGGAAGTTGGTTCGCGTCTCAGTCCGATCGAAGAACTCAAAGAGTCGGGCCAACCGAAAGAGACGGTTGAACCTCCACTCGGGGTTGTTGATTCCAATTTTCAGGAAAACAAAATCAGTGGGAATTAATGACATTACATCTAATCTGAACTGCCGTGTCTTTATGTACTTCTCTTTCAGGATCTTTCCGTCCCTTACAAGCAGTCCTTGCTCCAGAAAACCTGTTGACACATCAGAATGTGATCAGCATTAGGGTTTCCTGAAAATAACAAATGTCACACAATCGCCCAATGTCCCATCACTGACCTGTTCTGGATCTTACAAATGTGTCAGCTAAGTATAGGACGTCTGAGCTGTAGTCCAAAACCAACCACAGTGTTGTGTTAGCAGACTGTAGTTCATTAAAACAAGCCCTGCAAGGAAATATAAACATAAGACAAGCAACTCTAGAACAACATGAAGATTCATGGAGGAAAAACCAAATGCCATGAGGTCAGACCTGGCCACCAGCAGCATCAGGTTGTAGAACACTGGGATGGAGATCAGGCTCAGCCAGTAGTAGTACATATCTGTGGCAGGGTCCATGATCCACACCTCTTTCTTTCTGAATGAGAAAAAGTATGTTTATGTCGTATTGGAAATGACACGATCCAGTTTAGAAAAGATCAACTTCTGGCAAGCGTCACAGTCTGTGCAAATGAAGATTTATGATGGAATAGATTATTTTCTTTATCACATAGTAATAATAATAAGAATAATAATGCATCAGATTTATACAGCGCTTGTCAAAGCTCTCAAAGATGCTTTACATGCTCTAGGATAAGTTAAAGAAATAATCAATAAACTCTTTAATACAAAGAAAATGATTTGAAACTCATGAAACTTACGGCTCTTCCTTCTTGACATCTTTCTTGTCATCTTTCTTGTCATCTTTCTTCTCATCCTTCTTCTCATCTTTTTTGCTGTAAATATCCATAAGCAGAGGCAGGCTGGGTTAATATGTTTAATCTAGCTGCCACACAGTGGTGTTAGAAAGCCAGAGGGAGGCGCTGTGACGCTGTTAAAACAAGCAGCCGTCCTTGTGATGACAGTTTCAAAAACTGACTGATGACAGACATTTTTTGAGCTCAGTCATAACATAAACACCCAACCTATAATTTTAAGAGTGACCCTACAGGAAAGATTATATTTTGCACACCGTCAATTAACCAGGTAGTGTTATGAACTGTGTGTGAGAGGATCCACACACTGTATCTTACCCATCCTTGTTGTTGCAGTTGTTTGTGTTGTGTGCAGCCAGAGGCCAGCGGCTGTCACTGCAAGAGGAACAAGTAAATGTAAACAAAAAAAGGAACAATTAGACAGAAATAAATATATATTGTGTCAGAGCATAAAGATAAAAATGAGGCCTTTAAAGAATTAAGTCCAAATGTCATTGATAAAGTCAAACTACTGAAGAACTACTTTTTATTTGAAATGTTTTCAAGAAGATTTTGATAAAACTTCTAGCATTAGAGCATATAACCTTCTACAAAATGCTTGATTCAGATTCCTTGATGAAATTATACATTGGCATTGGTTTTAGTAACAAGGAACTTCTTTGTTTTCTACCCAGTGTGGTGATCAGTATCAGGTCTAAGAGAAAAACTATACAGCTCTCCATTTATTTTAGACACTGCCTTGGACATCTTCAAACTTTTTTTTAAATTTATAAATGTTTGCATTTGAGGATTTAATTGTGCATCAGAGCTTTCAGAGCATCTATAATCAGACTGTGTGCAGGTTCACAGCTCACCTGCTCCTGCTCCTCATGTCGCCCTCTGTCCTCTGGCCGCCAGAGCTGAACTCTGCGGGCCCGACACTGCTCCTGCCCCAGTGCATCATGCGGGACAGCCTTGGGAAAGAGATGAATGTGAAGTTACCGGCAGATGCACATAAATCCTGCAACATGGACTTGCTTTGTTCTGGGACTGTACTCAATAGTGGGACTCACCTTGACAGCAGCCCTGTTCCCGCAGAAGATGTCTGATCCTGGGTGTCCATCAGCCTGGAGACACGGAGCAGGACAGTTAAACCTGAGACAGACCTGGAGACCCTTCAGAGACAACACTGCCCAGATGTACTGGGAGCACTGGAGGTTCCCTCTCTGCCTTCACATTCGATTCATTAAATTAAATATTTTGAGTTTAAAACCCTTCACTGCCCTTGAAGTCGAGGTTGATAAGAAAATCTAAATTCCTGAATTCATAGTTAAATGTGCAAACCTGGGCCTCAGTCTTTAAGTTTGTGTGTCTGTGTTAGTTTGTTGACGTCTGTGGTAAAACAGGCCCAACAGCTGTGTTTAGAATAGTGAGACTAAGTCAAAGTTAAAAAATAAATAAAAATAAATTGTTCACACTTATTAAAGTATATTAAAATAAATCTTACATATGGATTTCAATGTGAATATCTCTACATTAGCTTTAACCTGGTGGACATCTATTCATAGAATGACCCACAGAGTCGATGAAGAGTCTCACACAAACAGATATTACACAGAAAAACTCGAGCTTGTGGAACACACACACACAATTTACATAATCAATCAAGTCAGAGCACTCGTCTTGGCCTGGCCCCATTAATAAATGAGATCACACACATACACACAACACATAGAGTAGTTATACGTTCATACTATAGGTATACAAAGTGAAGACTGACTGTCAGTTTGTGTTTAGTCTCATTAGCTCACCACGTTTCTTCTTTAGCACGTTAACTCAAATCCTCCTCTCCCAGATTACATCAGCTAAAATTAGACTTTCAGCCATGTGGGACTTTGAAAAGCTCAACTTCAGACAACTCCTGTTCTTTCAGTCCCACTGCAACATGAACAACAATCACTCTCTGCCCCGAGGGTGTAGTTTACCTGAATGTGAGTGATGAAGACGAGTCAGGAGAAGTCAGGGTGAGCTCTGAATCGGTCTCATGCTGCTCCTGGTCACTTCTTCCTCCGTCCAATCAAACAGGAGTCGGGCCACAGGATTCAGATGCAGAGATCACACTGTTATCGTGTTATATCCTCTAATGCAAGACACAGCAGAACACATTCCACTCCTGCTTCTCCAGAGACAAACTCATCCTCTGCCATGGAGCAGCTGCTTCTGTTCATCCACAGTGCACCACCTCCCAGCAGGTGATAGAGGGAGGAGGAGGGGCAGGAGGAGGAGGAGGAGGAACTCTTCTACATCTTTGAACAAAAGTACCTGGGAATGATAAGTAGAACCATAAAGGGGTTCTTTGGCTTGTCCCAATAGGATAACCTTTTGGGAAAGGTTAGGCATGCTGGACTGTTTGTTACTTTTTGTTTAACCTGGAGGTTTAAACTGGGGGGGTTGTCCTGCTCCTTTCTGAGAGCTGCAGGTGGAGTCTGATGTCTCACTTTAGCTGAACACGCTCTAAGAGGATTTACTCAGACTGGGAAGGAATATAAATAACGAGTCGGACTCCAAGCTGTCCTGTTTATCAACCGGGAAAAGTGCTTGAACATTACACCCCCATGATATAGTTTCCTATGTCATTAAACTGTAACAGCATAATTAAAGCAGTCGCATCAGTTAAAAAAAAAAAATAAAAGCACACACAGACTTCTTTTTCATGTAATACTAATTACATTGAGTCATTAAAGACAAGGGAAATCATTTAATTTGTAATGCACTCAATAAAAAGTCTGGTAGACATATTGGGATATATATATCGTTATATATGTATGAATGTGTGTGTGTGTGTGTGTGTGTATCATTGCCACTGGGGCTGGACTGCAGCCACACAGCAGAGTCAGATTAGCTGCCGTACATGAGATTAGCTGTAATCTCTTGATGCCTCTTTTGGAGCGGGCGGAGGAGAAGTGATGGATCACAGCTCACACTGATGAGCACTGGTTGGTGTGCAGAGAGAAACAGCTGCTGTCCTCAGATCATCCCTGTCATCCTGATGATGAGCTTCTGTGGACATAATAATAATAAAAAAACATAATAACACATAATTCCTAATCCTCAATTTATTTTTACTTCAGTTTGTTCCTGAACTGAAAACTTTTTCACACCTCTAGTATGTTCGTCCAGTATGTTACGGCTTTTTATCTTTCTTGAGAATGAATTATTTTGTATTCAAAGTATTTCTACACCTGTTACTGACCACTTAAACTTATCTCACTTACTCCATTTAAAGAGCAGCTTAACTCCCTGTTCTTAGCTTGAACACAACTTTATTAAAAACTGCCCTGGGTGTGTTGGAGCCGAACACGTCTGAGTCCTGTGAATCAGGAGCACAGCATCTCAGGCTAGATATTTATGACTCCACATGTCATTTAGGATTTAGTGTCCAGTTCCTCTCTGAAAAGAGGATGTGAACTTTAAATATGTGTCTGTTACTGCTATGCCTGCAGCCTCGCTCCGTCTCTGCTGCTTGCGACACTCACTTCAAGACACTGTCGATGACCCATAGATAATCGCTGGCCCCATGTGCATTTATAATTGCTGAGCTGCTCTGGATTCAGCTTGTTGTCTCCAGTGCCTCCCAGGGTGCACTGCTCAGCAGCTCAGAAAACATGGGACTCATATTTAACAGCATATGTAAATAACTTGTGAATTATGGGATATAATAGACGTTTAGAGCAGGCACAGTGTAGAGGACACTGGTTATTAATAAGTCTGTTATACTAACGGAAAAAGAGTTGGACTCAGGCGTCCTCCACTGCATTAAAAGTCATTTTCTAGAATAGATGACCTACTACATCTCCAAAAAGAATTGGGAGAAAATGGTGCGATGATTCAGCCAACCAAACTACTCTTTCATAATTATTGCACGTACTATTTGCAAATGTTCACGAATAAAAAGTTACGAGTAAAAGTCTATAAATCTGGATCTACAAGATAAAAATGGGGTTACAGAGAGAGGCTCAGTCTCAGCACATCAGCATCATCATCATCACTGTTGATACCAACTCCCAGTGCTGCTGATGTGTTAACAACCTGCTGACAGCCGCCACTGATCTGACTCACCAATTAAACAGCCAGCTCAGCGTGCCCCCCCACGGGAGCCCGGCGTCGAGGAGGCTCCGTCATCACCCGGCGTCTCTGCTCATGTTCACCTCTGCGAAGGAGATGGTCCAGCCTCACAGAGGACAAAGCAATGGTGCGTTCAGGCGTTCATCATCCATCTGTAGACTCAAAGAGAATCACCACCAGGGCACCTTGTGCTGATGAGGGTAAACAGGGATGAGGCTTCAAGAGTCGCATTCACACACTATCACACACCATTCATACATCCTGTCAGGACAGCCATCAGGGCCAGTATGGTGTTCAGTCTCTTGCCCGTGGACACTTCGGCACAGAGAGTCGAACCAGCAACTCTCTGTTTAGTGGAAGGCCCTCTCTAACTCCTGAGCCGAAGCTGCCCGATGTCTGGCTTTCAGCCACATGCATGGTGAGGAATTTCAACCACAGTCAGGGGGGTTCTATCAGAGTAAACAAAGCAAACAATGGCCTGGGGCCCCCGAGCTGAGAGGGGGGCCCCGCAAGACCGGCTGTCCACATCAACAACCTTATTAAATTCTATGATCGGCTATCTACAGGACACTGCAACAACCGCATGAAACCACCTAACGAAGTTTAATGTAAGGCCCCCAGGTCCATTTAACCTTATAGGGGACCCCAAATCCATTGAAACACCCATGACCACAGTTCTTAAACTCATCACCCAGGAGCTGTAGCATCCCCGGCTGAATGATGGTCTGACTCTCTTTTTACTGATGGTTCACAACCCTTTATTTTCCATCTCCATACATGCTGTGATAAGTGTGAAGAGCTAGGAGGAAAACCAAACAAATATTACTTCCCTTATATACTTATGAATGACTTGTATAGTCCTTTAAAGTTGTGATACTATTAACCAACTGTCTTTTAGATTGTCCTTCATAAGGCTTGACTTTAACATGAATTTACACAAACATAAAATCCCTATAAACTTAACAGCTATTTATCTTAACAAAATAAACTTAATAGAGGGCTGCATATAAACATATTCAACTTAAACGAAATTATTAGTCACTTTATAAACCCCATATCATATTATCGTAAACATAATGAAAAATTATTAGTGTGAATGATACAGTTTCAGTATGAGCATACTTTGCCCCGCATATTGTAACTTTAACACACACACACACACACACACAAAGTGTATTTACACTGCAAAAGGACGTTTAGAATGAAGTCTCTAATAATGACAATAAGAAACCAAATATACACAAACCTTGTGCCTTTGTCAGCCAGGTGCTAAACAACTAAAGGTCATGTGTTTTCATTCAACAACGAGGCACACCTGCCATTTTTTCGATCATCTTTTCTTTTCAGGAACTACCTTTTCAAAATAAAAGTATAGCATTTCTCCTTCCGTCAACACCATTTCAAAATGAATGCATCAAATACCAATAGTAATCTGTTTGGACAAAATTATCGCAGAATTCAGAAATATATATCTATAAAATACATTCTAATGAAAAAGTAATGTTTAATAGGTCATTTACATCGGCCTTAAAATAAATCAGAGGCCCTCTGAGTCCAATCTGTCTGCAATAAAGTATCAGATTTTAAATAAGCCACGTCTAATCATGAAAATACAAATAGACAGTTTCATGATATTTTAACTTTAAATGTAGTAAACTTATCTTCCCAGCATCCTTCTGTTTCCTCTTGTGTCAGCTGAGTGACATTCACCCGCCCTTTGATTTATCAAGCGCTGCTGCCCTCTTGTGCTCAGAAGTAATACAAATATATGTAGTTATTAAGACGCCTATACATCCAAACAGCCAATCACGAGGCAGCAGTGCAGAACTTCAATTAATGTTCACATCAAACTGCCATTTTAATGTGGGTTTGCAGTATTAGAAGTCTGATTGTCACAGTCTATGTAAATACTGTTGCCGACCATTTTCATTCCTTTAAGGCCACGGTTCTCCATCTTCTAATGGCTACTGCAAAAGCCTCAAATTGGCCTTTAATGAACGTGACAGTGAGTTCAGTGTCCCCCCCACTGTCGTGAATCCAGCAGAGGCTTTGTGGTGTGTTAGAGCAGGAGACTGGCAGCATGAATCTGCAGGGATGACGGAGTGTGACGTTCCTAATAAAGTGCTCGGTGGGTGTGCGTCTCAGAGAAGAGCTTTGAATGACGACTTTCAGTAAACCAGATTCTGTCATTGTGTGTAAGTCAGTAATTCAGCAGTATGCGTTCCCACAGTCCGAAAGCTAATCATGTGCAGGATATCTGAGGGAGACAGGGACAGAGCTATCAGAGGGACAGTCCCCTCCTGCCTGCCAAACCACGCAGCACGTGTGCGTCACATGATGCAGTGTAATCAGCGGAGATGACCTTGTGATGCTTGACAGTGTGTGAATGAGAGCGGGGGTCAGGAATATGACTGCGGCCCCTGCAGACATTAGACTCCTGGCATTGCGACACATTCGGATGAGTTTGACCGAGAATGGAAACAATGAAAACATTTCAATCTTCATGGACCCCCCCCCTCCCCATTAGTGGTGGGCCTGGCTTGTTGCCATGGAGCTTGCTAGTTGGTGTATGGTATACATTGTGTGAGTGAATGAGCTGCAGCCTGCAGGATGTGTTGGGTGAACACCCGGGGGGCCAGCAGGCCTGAGGGCCCTTGCATTAAGGTTATAAATCCACACCACCAACCAGAACACATACATTACTAAACCATGCACCCGGGGGATAAGTTGTTAGAAAGTAATAATGTGCTGATTCTGTTTTTTGTGTGTTTTTCCAGTACTGAACAGTGGTCATTTATGATGATCTGATCTTTATCTTGAGAGAAAACAAGGCCTCCATCACATTCTCTATCTTATCTCCTTAAACTCCGCTGTATTCTACACAGAAAGAATACAAACAGAAACGCTGATTAACACGTCTACCTCATTTCAAAACCTCTAATGTGTTAATCCCATGCCCTCCTCTCTGTCATGAGACAACCCCTGGCCTTTTCTCCGGTGCTCATGTTTCCGTCTTCCTGCATGTCAGGTATCTGGTGGGTGGGGCAGGGGGGTTGTGAGAGCAGCTCATCCACAACCCAGTCCCCCCCCCCCCCATTCCATCTGCCTAATTGTGCTGAATTTCCCTAAATTGCCCCTGGGATGTTTGATAGAAAGTGCTACATAGAGACACCCTGTGTAGATGTGTGGGTTGATGGCAACACTTTACTGTGAAGTACTTTGAGTGGTCTTCAAGACTAGAAAAGCTCTGAATAGATAAGATAAGATAAAACTTTATTGATCAGGGCAGTATTCTATTCCTTAATAAGATCATTACTACCAAGCAAAGTATTCAGGAATTAGTGCCTCCTCACGTAGTTGAACCCTCAGTAGTCCACGTAACAATTTTCAAGAATTGCTCATAAAGTTAAAGAAGAAGGAATCACCAGTTACTTCACTGGTATAGGATTTAACTGTTTACCGCCTGAAACCGCTAAAGAGCAACAAAGAACCGTGAGAAACATGCGACCACGTGGCCTAATGGATAAGGCGTCTGACTTCGAATCAGAAGATTGAGGGTTCGAGTCCCTTCGTGGTTGGTCTTCCCTTTACTTGAAAATTCTCGTAGCGGGTAAGGATTAAAAAAAACCACTGCTGCTAATAAGACACAGGTCAGAGGCTCTGCAGAAGGGAAGTGAATCTTTTCAATGACACTTTTTTGCAAAACAGGAAGTCAGCCCTACATGAACATGATGCATCATCAAATCTTTAACTGCAGCCCTGAACAAATCAAAAGCAACGTTCACACAGCAGTTAATGCAGAATGCATCATATTATAAGGAGACAGGCTGTTTTAGCAGTATTTCATGCAGCTACTTTGCGAAATGCTGGCAGCTGGTGATTCTTGTGAGTATGGAACCTGAGACTTTGGCATAATTAGCTCCAAACTTGACCCATTTGGGCAAATTGAGCAATTTTAAGGGGAAGTCCTGCCTGCAAGGAAAAGAATAGGTGACTTATGACATGTATATCCATGTGGTAACCATCAGGTCGCCCACCAGGTGAATGATCTTCACAAGGGGCCAAATCATATCGCCCATTCAACTAGTTTGGGAGCATCTCCACCCAAACAAGGCTCGCGGGGTGGCGAGCAGCCACGGACTGCGATCCAGAGGAGGGACACGCTATGATCATTGAGGCACAAAAACGACAAAGGGCCATCCTGTCTGATCCAGTCTGACAGAAGGGAGGCATGGGAGGAATGTGTCACAACACATGCTGCTCATTATGTTGTGGTTCATCAGTGTATGTGTCACAGTCTAAAACGACAAGGGGGCTTTGTGGCGAGCGCAGACAGAAGATCCCCGTCTTTTTTTCATCTACACTGTTTTGTAAAAAATATGACTCTTGCCGGAGTTATTTGTGTCTAATTCATTGTTGTTAAAATGTTTTAAATGCTACCATTTCTCTTTTGAAAATCTCCTTAACAAGACATTTGGTTTAAGAAAGGGCAGGATGTGACTTTTGGTATTCACATTATGCTTAGATTAAGTTAGATGGGGTAAGAGTATATCAACACCCTTCCTAGTGACCTATGTGTTCTACAGGGTCAGTCTGTCTCCGCCAGCTTGTCTGCCCAGATTATGGTTTGCAGTTTAGTATAAAGTTAACACTAAGAAGAGTGTGGTTATGATTGCTTAAACCAAAGTGGATTAAAAGGG
Organism: Verasper variegatus; assembly: GCA_026259375.1. Classification (NCBI taxonomy): domain Eukaryota; kingdom Metazoa; phylum Chordata; class Actinopteri; order Pleuronectiformes; family Pleuronectidae; genus Verasper; species Verasper variegatus. Next base: position 26,403,420 of record CM048038.1, on the reverse strand, counting down.
TTAGGTAAATATAATATCTGGGTCTATGTTCATCGTCTTGTTTCTGTTTGTGTCTTAACAATTGTCTAATGAGTGAGGGAGTTCATTCTCATGTATTCAAAGTTTGTGACAAAGACCAAGACGTGCGATGAAAAGCTCCAGAAAAGGTTCAAAATTGGAACCGAACACACAAGCCCCTGGGTGGAGGTAACAGAAAGAGTCCGAGTTGATAAACAGCCTCTGATAGGTCTGCTCTGCTGGTCCCTCTGGCTCTTAGTGACTTTATACCTGCTCTGTGGTGGAGCCTGAAACAACAACCCTCTGTTAGCTACTGCACAGCGGCGGCCTCCTGTAATTACAGAGCGGCATGTCTGCAACCGATCCGGCGGCCGCGTCCTGCCTGTGCACTGAGAGCTGACTGACTGAACAGTAACAGAAATCGTCTGGTCACTCTGCTCCTCTGCCTGAGCCAACAAGAGCTCATTTATTCATCTCTGAGCTCAAATGGGACTGTGTTATAAAAAGAAGAAAGAAAGTGAAGACATGACTGAGTCTCCTTGTGTTCTTCCAAAATAAAGGACTGCTTTAAAGAAAAAAAAAACACCATGTGACATTTGACTCAGGTGGATAGAGTTTGATCTCTTAAGGCTTTTCCTTCTGGACGGCCCCTCCCGGTCCTAATGGCTAATTTAGAAACTGAACTGTAGAGTTAGTCATGTCTTATATTACTCCTCTCCACACAAACAGGGGGATCAGAACTGCGCTGACAGGGCCTTCTCTATAGCTGCCCCCACCCCCCCACCAACACATTAGAGACTGCACTGACCTGTCTGTTCTTCAGAACTACTTTCAATGTTTAATGATGTTATGGTTTTAGTTTTTATCTTTAGTGTCCTTTATTCTATTATATGTAAAGTGTTTGAGTTTCTTGAAAAACGCTATATAAATAAAATATATTGAAGTGTTACCTAAATTACCTTATCTGACCATGGCCGATTGTGTGCAAGGTGAAATGTCTTCCTGTTAAAACATTCGCCGAGCTTCGTTTGTGATGACATGAAAAAAAACACGAGAAAAGGTCCATTAGGATTTTATTTGTTTCTATCTCTGAATGACAGAGGTGGATGAACAGTTGTGGATGAACAGATCCCCATGAATATTAAAGCCGACATCTTCTAAAGCCTCGAGCTCTGCAAGAACTCTGTTGTTTTTTTTTTTTTTTAAATGCATGAAGATCAGGTCAGTGTGGAATTAAACTGCCTGTTACTACATTCATGGCAGAAAGATGAGACATTGACTTTTATCACTTAACATGATGAGATCCTAAAAACGAGTACTGCAGTGCTTCCAATTGGACTCTCTCCAATGTGTCACTTTGGTATTGCATTTATACATTAAAACATTCTGCGAAGAAACAAAATGTACAATTGCATAAATATAAAATCCTTCCACTGTGTTAGATGACATTCGGGTATGTACAGCACAACGCTGTGATGAGTCCAGCAACAAAAAGAACAAGACAACTTAAAAACGTGTTTAGCACCACTGCCCTGACAGCAGGCTAAAGGCTGGACACAGAACTCTACATTCAAGGCAAAAGAATCAAGAGTAAAAAGGCATGAAACCAAGATTTAAAAATCCCCTTCACACACTTAGGTGATTAACAAAGCACAAAAAGAAAAAAGGCAAAAGTATAAAGAGTCTCCCTTGATCAAGTGTACAACAAATAAAAAGAGGAAAAGGAAATTCCCTGGAGTGCAGCTTTTTTTCCTCCTAACACAGATCAGAAGAGTGTATTATGTCAAACCATTTTAAATCATTAAGTAAGTGGGAGTGTGTGTTCCTGTCGGAAACACACGTGTGCGATTATAACTGCTAGAACGGCGTGGGTTGGAAGGACCAGAGTTTGACGACTGCACACTCCGGAAACATCTACTAAAGCCACGGATGGCAGCGATACGCAGAGGGGACGAACACAGCTCGCTACACATCAGAAATGGAATTACACTACACAATTCATCGATGAACAATGTCCCATGGCTTGTGGAAAAGTCTCATTTACAGCAGAATAAATACTTTTATTAGGCCTAATTGCTACTCTTCCTCTAAATTACATTCTAAATGCTAGTGACAGTAGAAGCTAGTGATGAGAGCAAGACGGATACACGTCGGTCCTCTATCAGTTTTTTTCCTTTCATTATTAATTTCAAGACTAGTCGTGATTGCCATAGCCGCTACAACCTACCCCCCCCCCCCTCACTTATCTCCTATATTAGATCGGTATTTAGCTAAGGACAAAGGGGCGGAACAGGTGGGGGTGGTGGCAGTCAGACAAAGTATTATGGTTCTGGTGCCAGTCATTAACTGTTAATGACGAACTTGATGTCAAAGCGTCCCTGGTAGCGGTCCTTGTCGCTGTAGTCAATGTTCTCTCCGAACACTTTGCACTCGATGCGCACTTCGCCTTTCAAGGTCAGGTTGGTGAACTGCAGCGCCACCAGTGGCTGCAAGTAGTGAGGGTGCAACAGCTTGCCGTAGTAGGGGTAATACTGTAGGGGGAAGCCGCCGCCGATGCCGTAGTACTTGATCTCTCCGACTTTCCCAGCATCCTCCTCTTTCTGGAAACACGAAGAGATGAATACATGGAGTGAGAACACTTAGAGCAAGAAAAAAAAAGAGCTGAGACAGCTTCTTAGTCTCAATTTGTGTGATTGGTCACTTTTAACAACAACAAATAGACATGTCAATAACTGTGTACCTTGTTAGTGCAGTAGATAGGAATCACATTGGGCTGCACCTTTGGCTGAGCCTCTTCAGGGATGCTGTCATTCGTGGTTGGAGGCTGAACACAGAAGACAAGTTAATGGTCAAAAATAAAAAAAATAAAAAAAAGTCAAAGCCAAATAACACTTTGTTGTTTTCAACCATTTGTTTTTTCCTCTAAAAACACAGCTTAGATTGTTAATAGCTTTTTTAAATTACCCTTGGGATGAAGGAAACGATCCTGTTAAGCTTTACAATCAGGCAGGGCTTGCCCTCCTTGAAACCAAACTCGCGGTCCTCGATGCCGGAGCAGGGTCCCAGCCAGGTCCTGGAAAAACGACAGGCCTTCCTGATGCCCACGTTGCTTTCCAACTCGTCCCTGTACCTGGAATCTGCAGGCTCCTCTGTTGGGGGGGGGGGGGGGGGATAAAGGGAGAATTAATATGAGGAGGATTATATGCATTTTAGATTTAGGAAGCAGCCATGAAATAATACCTCCACAGTCCTCGAATTTCATCTGGTCCTTCTGCTTCTCGTCATCATACTTTTCCAGGAAGTCCCTCAAGGCCTTGGTGTAAGGCAGATACGTCTCCAGTTCCCCGGTGTTGAAGGCCACTTCAGATTTTTCTGACTTTGGGGTGTGTGAAAGGCCTGCAGGGACAACACATCCATCACTTGTTACAGCTTAAGTTGTCCATCATACATCAACACACTGCATTCCATCTTCATTTTGCCAATTCAATTGTCTTATACCATCATTTCATGGATTTACAGTTAGTCTGTTAAACAACACGTAACATATTTAGATCATGTTTCCTTCAGGGTTCATGGTTGTCGTTTTGAACTGAAGCTGAATTATCCACAGCGGTTTTCTTCCTCTCCAAAATAAATTAACCCAACAAGCAACTCTAGTAAAAACACTGAAAAACCCAGCTTGGCAGACACAGGGTGTCAGGGGAGGATTCATCTCATTAAGAGGATTACATTTATAAGGCTATAAAAAGTGATGGCGATGTGAGTGGAAACAGTAAGAATGAAGGGTTTCATTCGTTTTTTTTGTGTGCAGTCATCTGGTTGACAGCCGGCGTTAATTGAAAACCTTAAAAATGTCCCGCTTGCACACAGTCACAGGAAACACGTTTAGGAACACAAACTATGTGGGTAAATGGATGATTGTTGCCAACTTCTGCAGCTGATGTGACAAATATTAATGGCAGGTCTCACAGATAGTGTTTCCTCCTGCTTCTAGTCTTTACGTGAAGACAGGCTGAATAGGTGGAAAACGGTCCAGAGCAGTGTCACTGAAGTCAGAGGAAACTGATAGATCTCATGTGACTCTGGGTAAAGGAAGCTAATGACTGACTGTCCTTTAGTCCAGTAAGCAAACACGTTGAGGAGCTTATTTTAACTGCTGTGACCTCATGAATACACCAATCAAATCTTTAATGATTTCATTTGGAAAGTGTGAGGCCGACCTGCAGACAGACAGAGGCTCATTCCCTCCGGTCTTCACACATGCTCAGTTTGGTTCGGTTACACCCAGCTGCCCCTCACCACCATGGAAACCAGTCTGTAAGGTATCCACAGGGGAGGCTGCACTGGGACCACCATGTGCAGATGTATGAATGTTTCCAAAACAATACAAGGCCAGAGTGAGCACAAGAGTTCTGAAGGCAGTTATTGATCAGATTTGGAGAACCCTGTTTGTATATTTTTGTAGAAACATTGATAAATCCTTTTAAAGAATCAGTGACACTTGTAGCATGTAAACTCCTAAGATAAATGTCTGATCACTGTCAGTACAGGAGGCTCTTTGACCAGCTCGCCTAACTATGAGCAGGTTTGTGTTCCAGCATCCTGACAGACAGGAAGTGGAAACCACTTCTTACCAGGGGGTGCAACTCTGTCCTGCCAGGTGGGCTTGAAGTCGCTCAAGGTGAGCAGCAGGGCCTGGATGGTGCCGATGAAGATTCCAGCCAGGCAGCCATAGAAGATGACGTAGAATGCGAAGATTTTAACTGTGGAGGAGAAAAAAAAGAGAATGGTCACAACTGGACCACGAGGGCACAGTCACACACGAATAAAACATTTGCCTTCTGTGGCGAAGCAAATCAGCCGCGCGGCTTTGTCAACTTTGACCGTGATATTCAACCTATGATTGAAATCAATATCTAGTAATACACACCTGCCACCACGAAGGCTCTGAGCCCATTGCTGGGCCCTCTAAATATGGGTGGCTCTCTAATGTTTAATTTGACTCTCGGAGTGGTACAAGTGTGCAGGCTTCATTTTGTCTCTGTTGAAAAACTTCAAATCGCCTTGCACCTTGTGATGTATAGTTTTTTTCTTCCCCATTATCATCATCATCATCATCACAGCATTAGAGGCTGTCGTCTTCAAGAGCTCTTCACCCTTTGATGAGGCCAAGTCTGGTTGCGATCTCTGCAAATTGATGAAAGATGGACTAAAAGCCCAGAGACATTTCCTGGAAATGTGCAAAAAAAGTTGCAGTGAGCTGCAAAGTCGCCACTTCTAAGAAGAGGCTAGAAGATAACGTTATCTCAGGCTCACCCTGGGTCCAGGTCTGCAGCTGCTTGATCCCGTCCCCGCTCTGTGAAGACGTCTGCAGCGGGATCAAGCAGCTTGACGAAAGGGAATGATTTTATCTGTGGGACCAGATGTGAAAAAGAGGAGTTGTGTACTTCTAAGAACCCATAAGTGCACTGAACCCTGACTGACCTAGGGGCCAGCATTGGTACCCAGTAAAGGGGAAATGTAATTTGCCATCACAGCTGCATGGTGGAGTAACTGCTAAAAGGAGGAGAGTGGCACAGAGTGGCAGATGATTTCATGGTCTCATAAGACCATTAAATTATAGACCACATGTAATTCAGTGCAACTCTTTGGCCACTGAGCCGAAGCTTTGATTGGTTTATGCTGCAAACCACAGAGAAATCCCCACGTGAAGTCCGCTAGTGGCAGGAACATGGACTTGGGGGGTCAAAAGAACGCAGCACAGAACCTCAAGGAGTGTGAGAAGCAAGCAACCCAAATATAATTCCAAAGTTAAACAAGAACAGCCTCATCTGTATTTGCAGCAGAATTCAGTTCCCGAATCGTTGTGCAGAAACAAACTCTGCACAATGCAGATTATAAATGCTGTTAGGGGAGCTTTACTGAATATTAACTTCTATTGATAAATACTTTTGCATGTTATCCTCATGCTCTTAAATCTATGCCAGCCTTTAAACAGCCATCTACACTAGTTTGCGCAGCTTCTCCAGCTCAGAGGATTCTCTGTCGGACATGCTATCAACGTAAGAAAGTACAAAGGTAGCATTCATAATAAAACAGTAGCAGCCATTGTCTTTACAGATTTACAGGAATTCAGCTGTAAAGCTCTGTGCATGCTAGACAGTAATCACCAAAGGCACTGTCGTCTCTGCTTTCTAATCAATTTGGAGCACGAAGACGGTTTAGCGGAGCATTGGAAATCTATTATTTGTGCTGTGAGGGAATACAGAAAGCATGGGTGAAAGTCAACCAGGCAGCCATACGTTGCTTTGGCGAGGGCCGCTGCTGCTGCAGAAGGCAATGTCAAAAGGTCACGGCTGCTTGAAAAATGCAACACACGACAGATTACGTGTTAGATGCAAGGACGTGGACTAAGGGGACGGCTGCGGCGAAGGAGGTAGAGCGGGTCTTTGAGTGGTCATCAAGACTAGAATAGTGCTTTACACCTGACATGGCAGTTCTACAGCACCTGATCTGAGCTGCAGCACGAAAAGAACGAGGCACATTCCACTCGTGCATGTAAAAAAAACTACAGAAATGGCCAAAAAAATACATGCCACACGTTTCAATCTCATGTGTTGAGGTCCCCACATGTCCTTTCCTCAGAACCCCTTCAGCACAGCACTGTGCATGGCACACCATGGCAGATGCATCAGCATTTTTCAGATGACCTCAGAAGGACAAACATGATCCAACCCCCCCCCCACCTCCATCACCACCATCCTCCTCCTCCTCAGCCTCATTCAGCCGGAGCTCCTGCACTGACCCAGCAGACATGGCGTCACTGAAACAACATGTAACCCAGGTGTTAGTGTCTCCTCGGCGGCCGGGGATGCGTGTTTGACATTGGGAGGGGGGCGGGACAAGGACACCCCCGGGGGCGCACCGTGCGCCGCTGCTCGGGAAACGGGAGAAGAAAGGTCGCACTCAAGTTAATCAGCGGTATTGTTCGTTAAGATCACAGCGACATCCGATCACAGGAGGAACCCGACACGGATCGATAGTCAAACCACCGGCTCCCGTTTCCCGAGCGGGGCCCGATCACCTTGGCTCACCTTGGACGGTGATGCATTTTTAACCCTTTGCAGTGCCCACTTCCAAAAAAAAATAAAAATAAAATAAAAAATGATAGAGACAAGTTTCCCCAACAACAAGCAGCCAACGTGAGGTCCCCATCATTCATTGGCTTTGAGCAGCGTCGACGCAGAATGAATGGAGATCAGCCGCAACTAGCAACACACACATTCGATCACCTTTATTTTTTTTTTAATTGAACCACAGCTTATTCTTTTCAATTAGTGTCCAAACACGGGTCTCGGCTCCTGAATGCAGCAAAGTCAAATGGAACAGGTGGTGGGGAGCACGAGGCGGACCGGCAGGCGCGCGACAGGTGCCGGGAGCGCGCCGGCCCCCCGTCTTATACCGTGTCTACACGAACAACCGCGAACACGCGTGTATACTCACACCAACTCCCTCCGGTGCGACCGAGCAGCTCCCGTTTCTCCGAGTCCCACACGAAGCTCTTCCAGCCGCCGCCCTCTTTATTCGAAGGCATCTTTTTTATTATTGGGGCTTTTTTTCTGGTTCTCTTGTTGTTGTTGTTGTGGTGGTGTTAATTTCCTCGGCGGACTTCCCTCCAGTGTTGTCAAGCCCAATGTCCCCTGCAGCAGAGGCTCCCAGCTCGGTCCTGTGGAAGGCTCCCGCATATAAACCCGTCCCTCCCTCCCCCGACTCCGCCCGCAAACTCCCGACGAGTGACCGGGGGAGGAGGGCGGAACCGCGGTGGGCTAATTGGCGGAGCGCGGAGGCCGTGCGTAGCTCTCCACGTCACGATGACGGACAGGCGGCCCCGCGGAGGCTCCTGCATGCGCCAGCTCAGCTCTGCAGAGACCGGAGCCGTGTTTAAGTCACTGTGCGCTCTCATCCACAATCAGGACACCATCATTTGTCACAACAACACTTTAGTACCAATTAGGGTTTTTAAGATTTTAGATTAGTTCACCCCAAAATGAAAATTCACTCATTATGCAGATGGAGGGGGTGGGTCCACGAACACACTTTCAGGGAGTTTCAGGGGGTAAACAGCCTTGCTGCCAAATCCAGAACCATTGATTTAAATGGTGACAGATTCTTTAAAGGTAAAATAAAAAGCCTCCATGCTGCTCCTGTGGTGTCATCCAAGTGTCCATAAGCCCCGGCATTCAAATTCCCCCAGAAACGACGTCTTTTACACCATTTTTGTAGCCTAAATGTCCTCTGATGTCCTTCTGTGCATCACAGAGGACATTTAGGCTAAAAAACATGGTGTACAAGACACCATTTTGAGTCGAATTTGAATGTCGGGGCTTACGGACACTTTGATGACACCACAGGAGCAGTAGGTTTTTATTTCTATTGTTTTTATAAGGTCTGAAGAAGTGGTCCCCAGCTACTTCAATCGTATTGGATTTGGCTGCAACTCTGTTTACCCTTGAAACTCCAAAAGTGGTTTCACCCACCCTTCCACGGGAATGTGTGAGTAGATAATGAGTGCATTTGTGGGTCAACTATCCCTTTAAATTTAGTTTTTGTCTTCACATCTTGGCACCACGATGTGAAGACACGTGTTTCTTTCACTTTAACATGTTAACACAGCTGACAGTGTATTCATAAATCCTCCTCCCAGAAGGTTCATTTTTTTGAAACTGCTTCTAAAGAGGTGCTGGTTCCACCCTATGAGGAAGTGGTGTGAGCGGGGCAGAGGTGTATCTGTCATGTTCGTCTGCCCTCGGCGGACAAAATGACACAAGCGCCATTCTGTACGACACGACTAACTGCAGCACGAAATGATGAATCAGCACCTCTAAAAACAGTTTCAGCACAAAATGAACATGAAGGAGGATTTATTACAGGGCTGTCACATTCATTTTTTACTAGGTGTTAAGCTATATAATGTATGTGCAATGTTTTGTCACGTATACATGCATAAATGCACAGAGGTTGTAGATGATTGTGAAAGAAAAATAAGAGGAAACCATGGAATGCGGTGAACATGTGTCTTTTTCCATTCACCCGTTCACACACACATTCAGACAGTGCCTCTAAGTGCAGTGCTTTCTGACGTCACTGCCGTTAGAGGCACTTTGGGCTAATATCTTGCCCAAGGACACTTTGGCATTGAACCTCCGACCTGAACCTCTCCCTCCCGAGCCTCAGCTCAAAGTCTGACTGAAGGTGTGAATGTTAGTGTGAGTAATTGTCTCTATTTGTTGGCCCTGCCACAGACTGGCCACCTGCCCAGGGTGTACCCCACCTCTCGTCCAACGTCAGCTGGGATTGGCTCCAGCTCCCCCTGTAAGGACAAGGTCCTGGTTCACGTTGTGGTTTAGTGGCGTTTATTGCGTAATCTGGACTACATGCCAGCAGCCGAATTGATTGTTGTGTCAGTCAGGAGTTCCCGCTGCACATTCTTATCAGGTCCTTAGGACAATGCTCAGCAGCTCTCGCACAGCTAATCTTGATAAAGATCTAGGCCCTTGGAATCCTTCACACACCCCACCCCCTCATACACCTACCCCATCAGCGCCCACTATTCCAGTGACCCAGCCACTGGTCATGAATACTGAGCGCAGCTAAGTACAGTGACGCCAGCCTGAGATATTCCAGGACATGCATCCATCTCAGAAGTGTCTCAAATCACAGAGGGACAATAAACCAGACAGAATTTTTCTTATGAGGCTAATATCTGTTAAAAGATGCATCTCCAGGATTGTTTCCCCCTGAGAAGAGGCTTCAATTTAACCACAACATCACTATCCACTAATTTTTTACCCTGTGCTATACCAGCAGAAACTAGATGCTGGCTTTTAGGACTTTATTCAAGATTTTGACCTTATTTTACAAACCTGGGCATAGGTGACGTTACATGTCCTCTTTTTTTGTCCGAAAGAGCAGAAGCTAAAGGCTCATTATTCAGCATGACTGTTCAGGTTGAGTCACTGCGTGCCAACAATTACGTCAAGTCACATGCTGAATACCAGATTACAGTGTGCCAACCTACAATTCTGAATAAAGTCAGTTCCTCTAAAACAGTCATTATGGCAAGAGTTTCATCCCGTCCACTAACACATCTGAGCTACGTATCTGAGCCTGTGTAGCTCACACACAGATCTGTTCCCAGTTTAACTTGGTGGGTGTCCTGTGTTGTTGTATGCAGTGGACCCCCCCCCCCCCCCCCCCCCCCCCACACACACACACACACACACACAACACAGGGATAAAAAGCTCTAGTTACACAGCATTGCCAAGTATACACATACAAACCTGTATATTTATCCTTCTAGCTACAGCCCATAACCCCTCTCTGAAGCCGGCTCCAAGGGCATTTCTGCTGCCAGTGCCAGGTGCCACTCGATGACCCAATTTTCTATCTGAGCTGGATCTAAATTACCCAGCACTAAATGACTGTGGCTCCTAAATGGTGCATATGCCTCATTTAAATTAATATAAATAATAGTTTAAACATTTTATTTACAAGAAATGACTCAAACTGTTGATGACCTGCCCCTCAACCATGCAGTGCATGCTCACACACACACACACACACACACACACACTCACACAGGCTGGTGTAGATCCTTCAACTTTCACATTCTTGTCTGGCTGTGTGAAGTGTGTGTGTGTTCATGCATGCATGTGTGAAATCGCCCAGCAATGTGCTGCCACCTGTGTTTCTCGTGCTGCGTACATTTGTTTGAATGTAAACACGCGTGTGTAGGTGTGATCCATTGGGATTACGCAAAAAAGGGCGTTTTGACCTTTAAATACCAGCCCAAGGACAAGACAAGTCAAATCACTAACGTTGTCCAACACTCTTTAAAGCAAACCATGAAGGAAATACTTATCAGCATCCCAAGGCCCAATTTTCCATATGTCAACCCGACGCAACCGTAAACCCATTTATACAGAAAGGAAGTGAACTAAAACAACCCATCAGCCCAAAGGAGGCATATCCCTGTCCTATGAGTGTGGCCATTAACCAACGAGGGATGTATCCTGCTAAAACATGTTGTGTGTGTATCCCACAACTGCCATATTTTATTCCTCTATGCCACAACCCTCAATTTTTGTCCAAAAACTATTATAATCTAGTCAACTCGTCCTATGTAAAGTATAATGTATCTATTTGCAGTCTGATCCATCCCTGCAGATATAATCAGGCTCTCAGTATACTGGGATGGATTGAAAACTGCTTTGTGACTGGGAGAAAAGCGTGAAAGCACCACATCAAGGCAAACTATTACAAAATGTCCTTTTTCCACCTCACCTGTCAGCATTCTTCCCCCTGTTGCAGAGGTCATCAAGGAACAAAATGAGGCACGGGGAGTTTAACACGGCCCGAGCAGGAGTTCAAACATTATTTCCTTTTAGATGCACATATAATTTGTGTTATGTTAAAGTTTTTACAACAGCACGTGCACAATTGGCAGAGTTCTGGTGGTGGTTGAGTTTGATTGACAGTGTGTAAAATGTTTAAACAAGTGATCTAAAAAAACTGTAATCAATTTTCATCATCATCATCATCAATATTGTTTTTCCTAAAGTGCTCATAGTGAAGAACTTTCAGAGATTTATCACCAACTCTCACTTAAAGGAGCTTTTCAACCTTTTAGCTGAGATCCACCGAGACATGGACGAACACGATAGTTTAGGTCTTTTCGTGGGATTTATCGACAATAAGAAAATTATAGCCTACATTATCTTGAGGCTTATCTGCTTACAATAGTTCACTTTAGAGGATACCGAAGTGTGGGAAAAAAAACATGCGAATGTCGTGCTCGATATACATTAGACAGAGTACTTTATTTCAAGCTACACCTATTTTTATTTATTTTTCTCTGGCTTTTTTGACGTCCTTTCCGCTGCAGTCATATTGGACTTCTAATCACTCAGAACCATGCTGGTAGTGCGTATTTGTCCTGACTCCAAAAGTAGTCGTAATTTGCACGACTACAATGCTCATTTCCTGTGTTTATCTGCTGAAGGTAACCATCAGGTTGGAGTCACAGAGGCAGGATTTGTGGAGCAGCCGCTAAGATAAAGCCTGACATTTTTCCCCTAATGATACAGCCGGGCGTCTAACAGCGACCACACCCAGACAACTGATGCCTCTTGTTGGTGTGTGTACACAGTAAACATGTGTATGGTGTAAGGTTGAGTGGGGGAGGGGAGACTCACGGTGAAAGTGAGTCTTCCTGTTTTAGGCCCCATGCAGGTGACAGACAGCAAATTCAGGTATCTGTAACCGATCAACTCTCACCATCATTTTCCCCTACTCAGGCCTGCAGTAGTATTCATGACTGGCAGGGGTGTGTCACTCTGACGAAACCGGAGAGTAGAGTCCCAGGTCAGTCTGACCTCTATGGTACAATTCTGCTTTGCTGGAGAGTGACAGTGAAAGTTGACTCTCACAATGTAAAATAGGTGGATTTTATAACTTAACTCAAGGTTGTGGAAACTGACCCACTACCGGGTCTTTTCAGGGTCAAAGAGGTTAATTACTGATTAATTAAAACAGAACTGAGGATTATAACTTTGTACTAAAGCACTGACCCCTGTTAACTGTCATTCTTGCAGCTTCAGTGTGAACTATTTTTAAATGCCAGGGATACTCTACATTACTTTTGTCTTCTAATCATGTTTTGTTAAATGTTTTTTTTTTTTTTATTAAAGGAGCAGATTAACATTTTAGGGAAGAAATTCATTTTTTCCCTTATTACATAGAGATATAAACCTTGAATGCATAATGGAATAGTCAACGGTTTCAGCATAATTGGATTTTTAGATACGTCTACCATCTGTGTGGAGTGTGGTAAGCGTAAAGACTCTGAGCAGGTAGCCAGGCAATGACCAAAGTTCACACATATCCTATCAACACACCCAAAGCTCACTAATTGATATGTTGTATTACATTTGTTTTATACCATAATGCATGTCTGAAAAGCAGCTTATGCTCTGCTTGTTGTGTTGAGCTGCTTCTCATGCAAACTACATGAATATCCAAGGGTTGAAGAGGACCAGAACTATTGGTCCCAATAACTGATGACTCATGTTACATCTTTTTAACTTCTATTTCCTTCTTGAAGAGTCATTTCGAGTATAGGCAGAATACTACAGGATCACGTTTCGGGCTCTCAGATAGTCATTTCCGCCTGTATCTGTGCCCACAGACAAAGCTCCTGACCTTGACCATGTTGTGCACTCTGATAGCCGACTGTACTCTGCAGCTGTTTATAGGTGAAACACTGAAAGGAATGCCATCGTACACTTTGTTGCAGAATACTGGTGCGTGGCATTTTGGTGGGAGGGAGTAGATTGATGGAAGTAGATTTACAGGCAGTGGAATAAACGTGGACAAAACTTAAATGATCTTTTGAGCAATGGAAGACAGTGACCTTTGGTTGAGTGAGAAAATAGTTCATCTTGAAAGTTGTGGTCATAAATGCAACGTTCAGTAACAGTAGCAAAGTGAACTGTGAACTGTAATAACAGTTGGTGCCCTCCACGCTTTGGTTTGAGTGTTTGTGAAAACCCTGTTGTGATATGGTACTGCTGTATTAAATGTATAATGTGGATGATTTTAAAAAGACCAGAAAGGGAGGAGAAAATCTCAACAACATGCATTGGGAGTTGTGTACGATTGTGATAAAAGAATTACGTTTTTGCCTCATTAGGACAAGGCTTTGGTCTCCATGAGGTCTACTGGTCCTGACAAGGTCAGTGTTTATGCTGCAAAAGGTCCTACAGAGGTGACAAACACACACACACAACTTTATCTGCAGCCCGGAACACTGTCACATTCACCAGAGATACAGTGCTCACCTTCAAATGCTCTCTGGTTTAACAGGTAACTACAGCATTGCACTTCCTGGGATCTGTATGTGTGTGTTTGTGTGTGTGGATGTGTGTGTGTGTGTGGAGACTTGTAAAAGTTTTGCAGAGAAGTCCAAATTCTGTGAGAATTACATACTGAGTGTGACAGACACACACAAGCACGGTACGGAACCTGTGATTGAATTATTGTGTCTCAAAGAGAAACACAGGAACATGTTAATGCTAAAGCCGCACGGTGCTTGCCTTTAACTTTTGCTGTATAGAACGTCTGAAGTCCTTTTGTCACTCACAACCCAAGGCCACACCATTATGCCCCTTAGGTCAATAATTGACAGAGGATCATTATGGGAAGTCTGTCAAAGGCAGTGGTTAATGTGTAGAGCTGTGAAAAGAACCTGTGGTTACATTTCACTTGTTCAACCAGACTGGAACTTCACAATTCACATGTGAAGTGAACTCGATCTGTGCACTTTAGTGAACAATGAAAGGACAATGACGATTGAGATACATCTTTGTGTGAAATTGCATCATCTTGGTGCTGGGATGCATTTCCTGATGACTGACTAAACCTAAGTATAAGCAGTGAAGTTTATATGTCAGAGGCCTCAGTGACCAAACAGTTATGACCTGTTGAGTTTTTGGGTCAAGAGAAAATAAAAACTACCATATCACAGACCTAATATGGATGTATCTCATTCCTCCGAGCCAAAGAGCTCCATTGCTATAATCTATTAAAAGACATCACTAAGCCACACTGTTGTAATGGATCCATGTTTTACGAATGTGGATTCATCAGATTTGCGAGTCATTTTTGAAGATTGACATCGTCAGCAGGATCCAGTGGGATTGGAGCCGGTAGCCACAGTCAGGGTAGAGGATTTAGGAAGAACTGAGATGTACGCAGAACAAATTAAACCACATTTAAGGAAATACTGGTTTTACTATTCAGTGATGTGAATTAGTAGGAATCTTTTACCCAAGTATAATAAGTAGGATTGTACTAAATAGATAAAAAGATGCATTTTCCACATTTTTAGATTATAAACCTGCACAAAACTAAATCTGATCTTTCCCCATAAAGCTACAGTATTTAAAAACACCTGTACCTGTGTCGCCAATACAGAGTCAAGCAAGTGTTTTTCCTGGTATGACTCTGTTACCCAATCCCCTGAAGGCAGGGCATGATGTCACAAAGGAGCGAAGGTGGGAACAAGATAGGGCTGCCTACATTTCATGAACTACTTCACTGTCATCCACATGCAGATTTGCAAATAAATGGGACGTAGAGGAAATGTATCAGTGGGAAATGAAGTGTGTGTGAAGTAGAAACTGTAAATGAGTGACTAACTGTGATGAAAAAATACATTTATTCAGTTGTTTTGTCTTATATTCATCTGTAGGTAGTTGGCATGTGGTTTATGTGTCCACAGTGTAACAACACCCTCCCTATTAAACTTTCAGTGTTCTCCCCTCTGTCATCAAGCTCCAAACCTCCCCAGCACATCACACATCCTGGTCGCTCACCGCGGCTGTGGTAGGCGATTGTGAAACTTTTGCACTAGTTACAAATTAATCCACATCTCACTCATATTTAGCTGCCGCTTACCCCAGTACAAAGTTTACTACTCATTCCGTCCAATAATTCATGTGATGGTTAATATTTGAGCCGGATAGATAACCCGAAGCACAGAATTAGACTCCGGCTCTTTGAACTGGGAATAATTTAGCACTGCATGGTCACCCATTAGTGATTATGCAACTGGTCTTTTCCAGATAAAGGCTGGATCTCAATCCAGTGTTGCTCCAAAGAGGAAACTCTTGTCACAGGGAACAATCAAGAGCTCTGGAAAATTTGCTTGTGAGTGTTTAGTGACTGTCCACAGCGTCTTGTCCTCACAGGGTTGTTTGTCAGCTTGGAGCTCTGTGTGCACCCTGAGCCCCTGCCTTCCCATAAAACAATATTGTGTATGTTTCTCCAAATTCTCCAGGAAACATTGCACTCAAAAAAATTCAGACCTTTTTCCATTTTACATCCAAATCTGGTTTACGGGAAAAAAGGTGGGTTTACATTGAAGATAATATAATGTTATTCCATTGTGTTCTTCTATTGTATGCATCAGTGTTATTGATTTATTGTAATGAAAAGAATATCCGAGCAGTTATCGCTAATAATGATTAAACACTAATTGAAGCGCAGTCACAGTTGTGGACATTGACCACTTTGCTGTGATGAATGGGAGCGTTGACACTTATGAAGGGCGTGTGTTGACTGAAGGGCAAAGAAGTCAGTGATGGTCTGCAGGAGGAACTGCTGCACCAAAACACAGTTCAGCAGTTTCCAAACTTGGTGGGAATATTACTTAGTCTCATAAGTCCTTGACTTCATGACATTGTAATGAATGTGTCCTCTCTGTTACAGAGGGGTAACGTGGGCAGATCCCAGTCCTCGGCGTGTCTGCAGCAGAGCCCCAGTCCCTGTGGCGGAGCAGCCTGGCCTCATATTAACACCTGCTGAAAGGTAGAGCAACGTCAGAAACACTGGGAGTCTACCTGAAGCCATGATGTCCTTGAAACACAAGGGGAAAGTATCCCAGCGCACCCTGTCACAACCGCTCTGACCTGCAGTCATAAAATCCCCACAACCATTAACAGAATCTGAGGGAATTTTATACTGTAAAACACTCTACAACAGGTTTTCCTCATACGGCAGCACAACCACACACACTTTTAAGTCTATTTCCTTTCATGAAATCTAATAATGAGGTTTTTCGCGTCATAATGACATT
Source organism: Verasper variegatus (assembly GCA_026259375.1). NCBI lineage: Eukaryota > Metazoa > Chordata > Actinopteri > Pleuronectiformes > Pleuronectidae > Verasper > Verasper variegatus. The sequence goes on along the minus strand of CM048038.1, from coordinate 26,386,726 downwards.
GGATGTCATGGGCCTCTATTGTGACGACAACCAACTGGTTGTTAGGGATCACCAGGCAGCTGTAGTGTCAACAAAGTCTGTTTTTTAGAGGAGGACAATCTGCCCCCAACCTGTCCTTCACCTGTCCCCTGGGGGAAATGGCAGCATGTGGCTGGACTGGTTGTCAGGTATGTGCAGTTAAGGAGAGATAATAATATTTCCATCCGGGTGGATTTCCATCAAATGCTGCCCAACACGGCCAAGAGATCTGAAGATGTCAAAAGATGTGAAATCATGTCTGTACAGTAGAAAACCAATAACCCAGCTGTCAGTCACTGCTGGGTTGCTATAGGTTACAGGTATAACTTGAAGGGCACTCAGCAGATCTGGACATTACGGATGCAGATTTCTTTCAGATATATCTTTTGAAATCTGTGAGCACGTTGCTGACTCAGCAACACCTCTGCTACACAGAGTCTTTCAAACGCAATAGAAATGTGCATATTTATAAAATGATATTGATTTTGAAGCATTTTCTACTTTTCAAATGCTTTTACAGTCAAATCTTGAATGGTGACCCCCATTTTTTGAATGGCTCTAAATAAACAGAAGTATGAAGGGGGTATATATTTGTTAGAATCAGCTGGCTGTCATCTCTTTCTCAAGACTGTGGCTTTTAAACATATTTAAATCAGATTAATCTGGACTGTTATTCCGGTCCACAACGATTTGTACACCGTCATAGATATTTTTCATCAAAATCCATGAAATATCCAGAACAGTACCTAAATTGAATGGATTATTTCTTGGCCTATGTCCCATTCTTCTACCAAGTTTGGTGGAAATACATTTGGTTATTTTTATTTTATCTTGTTGGCAGACAAACAATCTTACAGGGGTGAAAACATAACCTCCTTGGTGGAGGTGAAAAGGTTTCACTTGAGGTTACATTTCCTTACACCTATCACTGCTCCAGGCTGTTGCTCTCCCTCTAAAACATCACAGGGCTATTATTACATTTGTTCCTTTGTACAATAAAACAAAAAGTTAATCAATAAGCTTTATAGCTGCGGGTACATTAAACAAATCCGATGAGCAGATGTGTTTATTCATCTCTCAATACTTTCCTTCCCTGTCGGCTGCTCTCAGCCCACTGCTTCCTACTGATGACATAAAAACACAATTCACCAATGTACGGTTTCATTTAAAGCTTCGTCATTTCCCAAACCGATAAACAAACGCCGAAGGAGATGGCACATTTGTTGGGGACTATTTTCTGTGGCAGATGAATCCACATTTGCTGCTGTTGGATTATTTAAATGGTGGTGTGTGTGGAAGTGAGTCAAAACAAACTACAGTGTGTGATCATGGTAATGCAGTAACATGTCACCCAGAGCAAGAAAACAAGTCAGGCATTGGATCAATACACACAGAGAGGGATTTACTGACAGTGCACAGGCATATCCTGTAAGGTCCAGTGTCTTTGAATGACGTGTTCAACAACCATATCCGGCTGTAATGTTCCAAGTGTCTGCAAACTTTTGGTCATGTGACGTAAAAATCCAGTGGGAGTGGGATTCTGTCAGCCATTATAATGCCTGACAGCCGATCCCACCATGAGGTATGAAATATGTAAAAATGTAAGTGGGGCATCATGTGGCTTATCTGTTAAAAATTGTGTGAGATGTGTGATGCAAACATTTTGTGTGTCTGTGCAGGTGTGTGTGGACTTTGCTCAGGTTGCACTCATTAACAGATCTGTGCCTGCATGCAGAGGAGTGACCTTGTCTCTGCACCTCTTCCTGCCTCTCCATTCGCCACCACTTCATCCTGGTGTCTGCTTCTTGCTCTGTCCCTGCTGCTGCACCTGCACGGCCGTCACGTGGGACTGAGGCCACAGTGACCTCTAGAGGTTGTACCCAGAAAGAAGGGGGGGACAATGGTGCTTCTCTAACTGTACATTGCAGCTTTCCTCTGCAAGGACGTCCCACGAGAGGACGCTCTGCAAGCTCTGCACCCCTCCCCCTTGTAGATCACCTGAGTGGAGAACCAGGAAGTAAGAACTGCGGCAGATGTAGTGTCCTTCGATCGCTCACCTTCAACTTTAGACTGTCTCAGCCGCGCGCTTCTTTCATTCTTTGCAGAGCACAAGACAGCATCTGATGGGCAGGTTACAATGAGAATCTGTTCCCTAAATGCAATCATGCTCATCTGACAGCAGAGGCACATTTACAGCTCATAGTAAAATGTAATGCGGCGTAGAGGTCTGCAGGGACAGACTCATCATCCTGACATCATATGTCAGTGATCATACACACACACACACAGAGACACACACACACACACACTTGCACTCTTCTTTTACCAGCATGATGAAATATGTTATTAGTAGCAACAAAACATTTCCCTTTACAATACTGAACACCTAGACACACACACATACACACACACACACTCATATATAGAGAGAGGGGGGGGTGTCAGATTGCACTCGGTGCTCCAGAGCGAGGCTGTGTCCTCCAGATGTCACTGTTGATGGAAAGGTACCGTCACAGCCAGCGGAGCCTCACATCCTTCTCTGGGAGAAGGGATTATACGATTAGGCCATCCTCACTTTCAATTTCTCTCCTCTGTCCCCTTCTTGCGTTCGGTTGCTCTTCTCCAACTGAAAACATAAACTGCTGACTGGGACATTCTTTCAGCCCCTGCTGTGCACGCACAGAATGAGCTCATTGCACTTCACCGTTCCACATTTACATATATACACCCGCATCTCTTCTAAAGAGACCCCGTTTCTTTGTGTTGACACTGTAATTCACTCTTCTGTCATCACTGTGCCAGATACACCTTACATTTCAGTGTATGGCCCCAAAAACACGGGATTCTACACCTCCCATAATGCAACTGATCAGTGTCCTTGAACTGAAATTGTCCATGAGTGGTAAAAGCACGTGTGTCACACACATCACATCTCCAGTTCGAAACAAGTTACTTGTTCTTAATTAGTATCAAGCCAGGTTGCGATAAACCTGATGACATCAGGATGACATCATTGGGGTTATTATAAAGCTGTAACTATAAGAATGTCTTCACAAGCTGAGAGGGGCCCTGCCTTTATTTGTTTAGATGGTGAAGTGTCCCTTAAACCCCACTCTGCTCTACCTTCAGGCCAACTTCAGTGACGACAGAGCCACTTCCTATTGGTGGATGAAGACCATGAGATGCTTTTAAAGGCTCTGCATGCAGATAGGTTTCATATTTTTTATCCTATGTGGGTTTAACCAGTTTTTCTTTGCCACCAGGCAGAGGTGGAGCTTCGAGGATCCTTTTTGATGCCTCGTGTAAAAAAAGCTAATTTATCATAAGCTTTCAAGTTTTAATGTCAATAGTACTTTTATGAGAATGTTCTTGTTTCATCGAATATGTTCTTACTTTCTTTTTAATCTACTGGTATTGCAGGCTATTGCAAAATGGCTGGCACCACCCTAACTGACCTTCATCACCTGTCCAAGGTCAAGATTTTAAAGAAGGCCTGAACAATCCTAGACTCTCCTCACCACCCTGCTCCTCCAGTCTGCATGCCAAAGTGTCTGCGAATGATGGGTATAAATTAAATGCATTTACCATAGTGAGAGGAAATTAACTCCACATCGCTCCTCTACATGTCAAAGGGAAATAGCCTATTGTGCCCTAACCACATAAAAAAACAACAATGCATTGCTGATGCACAAGTTCTAGTTCTGAAAAAGTGCAAAAAGTAAAAGCACTGAATAAACCTGGGGATTACAGGACCGGGTGGTGTTCATATTGCTCACAGAGGATTGAAAAGGCTCATAGTTCACATTCAGGGGCCCCAATGTTTCATTTTGTCTGGACTGCAGTTTTGTCATAGTGTTTAGTGTGATGGTTTAATTACTCACCATGCATGGAGCTGGGGATGATGCATTCAGGTGTGAATCACTGAGGAGAGAGCGCAGCACTGTGAACATGATCTCCTCTCTAACTGGATGGATGAGATTATGCTGGTATATTCTGTGTGTGTGGGTGTGAGTGTGTTTGGGGGCTTTTGTGTGTCAGAGCAGAAGAAAACCTCAGTGAGCAAACACATACACACAGACACACACATAACGCATTCAGAGAGAGAGAGAGAGAGAGAGAGAGAGAGAGAGAGAGAGAGAGAGAGAGAGAGAGAGAGAGAGAGAGAGACACACAGGAACTGTACTGCTCTAGTTTCCTGTTAAAGGAGAAATGTAAAGATCAGCACTACTGCATCTCTGGCGAATGTGACACCGCTCCTGTTTGCATATAAAATCGTGTGTGTGTGTGTGTGTGTGTGTGTGTGTGTGTGTGTGTGTTAGTGTGTCTGTACTCATTTTGTTAACTCTTCAGGAACAGTAGACCTCATGGGGACCAAAGTCCGGCCCTAATGAGGCAAAATGTCTTTTCTGAGGTCCTGGTTAAGGTTAGAGGTAAGATGTTAATTATGGGTTAGGGTTAGGCATGAATATTGGTCATGGTTAAGGTTAGGCTGTTTCCAACGATAGCCAATAGAAAGTCCTAATAAGGGTAGCTGACCAGAAAACCTGTGTGTGTGTGTGCAGAGAGAAATTCTCACAGGCTGTTCACACCCATGTGCACATTAGTGATGTGTGAGTAGATGCCTGCAGTGGCAGCACGCCTGCCACCTAGTGAAAGTCAGACTGCACTGCGTGTGACCTGAGAGTGGGACAAAGTGCTGAATAGCTGAACTGAATCTCAGATCTGCTCAGGTCTCCTCCTTCCTGCTTACCTACACACTTGTATATTCTATTAATAGATACAAATGTCCAAGCAGAACATAAATCATTTTTCCAAGGTGCAGTGCAAGAATGAATCATAGAAAAAAACTGAATTTATACGTTCTCCATTGATTTATTTCTTTAAAAATGCTCAAAAAGCTAGAGTGCATGTCCTGACTCCGGACAGTAGGTGGCAGCACGCGTCTTCTGCGCTGGTTGTGTGACGCTCCCATCGACAGAGAAGCAGCTGAACAACACCGAGGAGCAGAAGACTGAAACAAACGTGGAGGATTGTTTAACCCTCGCTGGGAGTTTCTTTTAGGAACAGATCAAGATGGACGTGGCTCTTTATCTAATAGCCGCTGCCATCCTTATTGTGCTCATCGCGTTCGTGCTGAAGGTGCGCAGGAAAACACAGGAAGGTGAGCTACTGCTAACAAGTGTTAGCATCGTGTTTACCAAGCTGCTGCTCTGACGTTAGGTTTGTGAGACCTGCACGATCACCTGTGTCTCGTGTACCTTTAAAGTTCTGGTAAACATTGAAGTACTGGAAGGAAACAGTGGGGATCGAACCTGTGAACTTTTCAGACTTCAGGATACGTCAGCTCAGTTCTGTCAAACTACGGAAGCTGCAGTAGGACATGACAATCGGGAATCCTCCTTTACTACAGCCAAGCTTATTTCAGTTCTAACTGTACTATACAGAAAAAGAGGAAGTGCTTTTAAAAATAAACACTGAGTGGAATGAATACAAGTTGTTCATTGTTTTATACTTTAACATCTGTCATGTAATGTATTTCTGTATCGACATCAGCTCTATGAAGTCATGGTTAATGCAATAATATGATATGACACTATATGTTGTGTGATCAGAGGATGAGGGGCAGCAGCGGGATGTAGTTCGGGCAGCGGGGCGCCCTCAACTCGCGGCGGAGGAGCGAGGAGCAGGCATGCCTCGCAGGAGGAGGAACCTCGCCACGGTGGTGGCCAACAGACGACCACAGAGAGAAGCTGTGGAACAAGGTAAACACCCGTAACCTGTGTCATGTCACTGTTAATACCAAAGATGGAGATCAGGTCATCACATGTTGGGCATTTTTGGCTGAATGAAAAGTTTTTTCAATCAGATTTATGCTTTTTTTTTATGGTCACAAAATGCAAGGGCATGTGATCTATATGATGTGTGCTGTGGATTTCAGAGGAGGAAGATGTGGAGGGAGAGGAGCTGGAGCCGGAGCAGCAGAACTTCCAGCTGCCAAAGGTTGGAGCCAAGAAGCAGAGGAAGCTGGAGGAGAAACAGGCCAAGAAAGCCCAGAGAGAGGTGAGGGAGATGCAGTGCATGCTGAGCTGCTCACACTGGGAATGTGACAAAATGATGGACACTTGTATTGAATTGGGTTTTTACTTCCAGTCGGAGGTGGAGGAGAGGGAGGAGAGGAAGAAAATGCAGGAGCTCAGGGAGCAGGAGCGACGGCATGAAGAAGAGAGGGAACGGCGGCTAGAACAGAAACAGGTGACGCATTTGGGCCTCTCGCCGACTGATTTCTACCTGTGTTCACGACGAAGAGACGTTGACTTTAAAACTGTCTGTGGTGGCGTTTAACCGCAGGAGGAGGAGGAGCAACGAGCCAAAGAGGAGCAGGAGCGGCGGGAGGAGGAGGAGTACTTAAAACTCAAAGCCTCCTTCACCGTAGAGGACCAGGGAGAGGAGGAGCAGCTCACTGAGGACCAGGTCAGACTATTTTAAAATTTGTACTGAACAAGTAAGCATGTTTAAAATATGACATAATAAATGTTTGTGTTCTATTCTTAGTCCCGCAACCTGCTGCAGGAATTCATTGATTACATTGAGGTGAGACTGACTCACTCTACACTCTCCAGCCTTTACAGACGTATGTTAATATTGAAAATAATAAGTCTCTCCGTCCTGCAGAGCTCTAAGGTCGTCCTACTGGAGGACCTGGCTTCTCAATTCGGGATGAGGACTCAGGATGCGATCAGCAGACTGCAGGACCTGTTGGCTGAAGGCTCCCTCACAGGTGAGTGTGAGCAGGGCTGATCTCGATCTAGCTGCACAGAGTAAAGACAGAAACGTGAGCTCTCATGGTTTGAATCAAAAGTTAATAAGAGAGGAATGTTGCCTTGTCTTAGAGAGAATCCCTTCCTTCCAGAATGTTTGCTGAGCATCTCGCTCTTGGCTCTTGGCTTAACTCCAGATCCATTGTAGCCAAAGCAGCTCTTATCTCTGAAGCCTACTGTGAGCTGCCTTTTTCATCTGAAGCCTGTGAAGCAGGAAAAACGTAATACTCCAGTTTGCAGCTCAAATTTATACCACACAGGAAATAGAGAAATGAAGGTCTGATGTCGACAGTCTAAGTGGTAAACCTTTTCTTCAAACTGCGTGGTTTTTGCAGTTTGAAAGATAATCCTTTATTAGTCCCAGAGTGGGGAACATTACAGCAGATAGGTCAGTAAAGTAATAATAAGTAATACTTATAAATGTGGGAGATAATAAGTTGTATCCATGTATGTATAAAATGTATATACAGTATCTATTTATATTCAATACACACATATATGTATAAATGTATGTTTTAATATGCTGGTTTACATTTTCTGCAGGAGTGATTGACGACAGAGGGAAGTTTATCTCCATCACTCCAGAGGAGCTGGACTCCGTGGCTCAGTTCATCAAACAGAGAGGCAGAGTGTCCATCACAGAACTGGCTCAGGCCAGTAACTCTCTGATCAACCTGACGCCTGAGAGCCGCAGTGCCGCCTGACTGCTGCAGGACCACACGGCACAAAAATCCGGTCTCAGATCAGTGTGACGATTTCGCCCGACAATTTGTGGACAGCGCGTGCTGCTCTGTTCAGTGTCTGGCTTCTAATATTATTATCTGCTGTGCTTCAAGTACAGAAGAGATGATATCTCAGGCTGCACATGAACCAGGACTTATGTTTGATAAATTAAAAAATAATATAAACACACTGACACACTATTTGCAGTTTGTGACATTAAAAAATTCATGAACATGCTTTGTTGCATCTTGTCAGAGTTGGGTGTTATTTGTCATGTGCACTTTTATGGTGATGTCATCCAACGGAGCGTCACACCTCCCACACAAAGCACATGTCTGACACCTACGTGGTGACCCCTGAAATCTATTCAGCACTTCCTACAGGACGCAGTGTTCAGAGTGTGCTGCTTGATCACTGCTTTTCACATGCGCCTATTATCAATGTGATGAGTCAAATATTCGCACCGTTATTTAAATATGATCTTTCACTTTTATTTGCATTGATTCAATGAATATACTCTGGTATTTACAGTTAACTTAAAATGTATTATACCTTCTAATGATGAGTCAATGAATTTTAAGTTCTCTGAGTGGGTCTCAGAGCCAGAGGCCGACTTCAGCTGGACGTCTCCTGTCCTTGATCTTGGACTCTCTGTTCAGTCTGTCTCTGTTTTCCCTCAGTTATCTCCCACGTAGAGGTGGCTCCTCTGTCCTGAGAACAAGAAACACACATCAGTCTCACAGTAAACATGGAGGGAGATGCTAAGTTTTCATTTGGATCTGAGCCTCCGCGGCACACCTTTATCAAAACACCCAACGGCGCCAGGTCATTTCGGATGGTGTCACAGGCTTTGAGGAGGGGGTTTCTGAGGGATGCTGTGGCGGGATCGTTCCGATGAGTGAGTGCCAAAGCTCTGACTTCGCTTCGGAAGTGAGTGAGCTGCTCCACGACGCCCTGCAGATTTCCAGAGCTGCTCGCCACTTCAGCCTGCTGCACATGACGGCAGAGAGAAGAAACGTCAGGTGATAATCTGACAAAAAAACAAAGCTGTCCCACTAACAAGTGCAGTGTGTGTATCCTAAGCTTCCTAAAGACTCACTGAGCACTTAATTAGGAACACATGCAGATTCCAAACTGGCAGGGGTTAGAATCTAAAAATCTGCACATCTGTATATTTTATCCACGTTCTCACCTTGCCGTGCAGCACATCGATCCCGAACATGTCCAACACCTCTCTCATGTAGCTCACCATCGCTCCGAATACTGCAGGGCTCCGAGGCACTCCGTCAGCCTGTGCGCACACACAAACACACACATTTGTTATCATTGCTATATCACTTTTAAATTACCTTTGGTGATAAGCTTATTTGCTAGTCAAATACACAGTAGGCCTATCTATCCAACTTTTTTATGGTAACGACCCCATAGTCTTTCTTCTAGCAATTCCCCTTCAGGAAAGGGGTTACGTTTTTTAACTCCACTACTGGTGAGAGACACTGACTTGCCTGACGAATCGGCAGAACTGTAACCTTTAGTCTCTTTTATGAAATCCCAGGAGAGTCACGTGTGCAGTGAGACAGTAACTTTACCGTGGATACAGGCTGCAGCTGGCAGTTTCCGTGATGAACCAGATTCATCACAGCGCCGAGGGCTCTCTGGGTGTCGAAGTCATCTGACAAAGCTTTCACCACACTGGATTTAGTCTCAGCCAACCTGAAGAAACACAAGTTATAAATAAGAATACGGAATACATCTCATTCATCACAGGAGACACATTCAGGACACAGGTCAGGTGTGAACAGATGAGCTTAACGCTGTCTGCTTGTGATTGGATCTTTTAGGATGGATATTCGGTTTAGGCCTGAAAAGAGCCAGAGTGAGGAGAAAGCAACTACCTCTCCCAGAGAGAAGCTTCGTGTACAGGTGAACACTGCAGCTGACCCCGCATGTAGGCCTGAGCATCATGGATGAAGGTGGAGATGGTTCCCAGAGACGTCCGAGCCTCTGACATGTTGTTGTCACTGTAGTCGATACCTGAGGAGACAGCACAGGAAATCAGGAACATTCTACTGTTCAGACAAGACTCCATTACCGTGGTAGACAGGGGGGGCTGGACTGTGCCACTGGAACAATGAGCTGCTTTTATAGTCAACTACATTACATCACATCCTGTACTGGAAAAACAATTCGTAAGATAATTGATTAATTTTGCATTTACATTTAATTTAAGGTTAAATAAATATTCCTTATGGTGATATGCCTTGAGCAGCGGGTCTTGGCTTTACCATCTCGTTTCCCTACTCTCTCACCCTGTTCCCTGTCTCTCCTTCACTTGCAATATGTAAAAGGTAAAGGCCCAAAAATATATATATATAAAATAATTGTTTTCGTACCTGATCTGTATTTCGTCAAAAGACAAAACATCCGGAATTCATTGGCAGAGTACGACTGCAGGAAATCCTGATGGAGGACAAACCAAACAGGATTGTTAGAAATACAGGTCCTTATTATCACAACAGTTACTGGGGAAGTAATGAGTGATCCACAATGACCGTACCTTGATGGTGATATAGTTCTTTAAAGATTTGGACATTTTCTCGGCACTGCCTTTGAGGTGCAAATGTCCTAAAAACAACGACAAGAACAAATCAGGCAAACTGAAATCAGTCCTTTCCAAAATGTTCAAGTTGGTTCGTCCTTGTTCAGAAAACAGAAACGAGGATTTCATCAAAGCAGAATCTCATTCAGAATCAATGTGGACTTACCAGAGTGGAGGAAGTAGTTGGCCCACTGTCCACACTGGTGATAGGCTTCACTCTGAGCAACCTCGTTCTCGTGGTGAGGGAAGGCCAGGTCAATGCCTCCAGAGTGGAATGTCCAGCTGACTCCCAAACACACAGCTTCAACCAGCACAGAGACAAGCACACCGTTAACTCACTGGTCTGATCAATAAGTTGCTTTAATTAAATATTAAACACAGGTTCAAAGAGGCTAAATTTAAACGTCTGTATTATCATTATTAATCTAATAACACTTTTGATGCAGACAGGTTATTATTGATCCAAACCTAGCGATGGTGGAGCATTCAATATGCCAGCCAGGTCTCCCTCTGCCCCACGGAGATTCCCAGTAGGGTTCCTGCGGTTTGGACTGCTTCCACAGAGCAAAATCCCTGGAGTCTCGTTTGTTTGAGCCTGCCTGGAGAACCACGCAGTTTGTTGTCCATTAGCAAAATGTGTTCATACAGTGAACTCATGCAGGACAAGCAGGGCCAGTAATCACAGAGTCAGGGAAATGGACAGAAATTTTCAATTAAGAACCCAAATTCAAATCTCAAACCTGAATACGGGTATATTATGTCTCTTTTAAATACTTGAATAGTATGATTTACTGTCCTATAGTACACTGTATTAAAATGACTGACACCATTTACCAGGTTCTCCATGAGAATCCACAGCTCCCGCGAACTTGCCGTAACGATCCCCGATGGACCGAATGTCAAAATACACATCACCTGCAACCGAAGCCGTTCACAAATGGTCACTCAGGTGCTGTGGAGATGGCAGCCATTCAATTTATTAGGGAAATCCCCAAGTTACTTATCATTCACCTTCTTTTGTGGCATAGGCGTGTCCATTTTGGATGATGCCTTCGATGAACGCGACAATATGATGCACGTTCTCAGTGACTCTTAAATACACTGCAGGAGGAATCACCTTAAAAACAACAACAGAATACAAAGACACATTTATATCAAAAGAGAGGTGCAGCAATAACGTACGTAAGTAGTATGTCGTGTTTTCGCCATGTTGCAAAGTTGAGTTTTAACATTCTTAACTAGGAGCAGTAGTGAGTAAATGATTCTTCAACAAAATAAACGTGAAGCATGACAAACCTTTAGGGACAGCATGTCCCTCTTGAACTCCTCCTCATACATTCTGGCTATCATGGTTGGAGATACATTCTCCTATAAAAGACAAAGATTTTCTGAACGAACACTTTTTTTCATTTATATATTTTATTGTAATAACTGACGGCACCAGGCAGAGACCAGATAACTAAGAATGTCATTGCATTGATAACTTGCTATTTCTGCATATGACAATAAAGCTTTTGAACCTTGACCCTTTGAACCTTGAACCTAAAACCAGCAATCATACAAATCACTGGGAATCGCATGCCTGTGATCTCACCTCCCAACCTCTTTTGATGATTTTGTCATCGATGTCAGTGATCACCATGGCCTGGATGACAGTGGTCCCAAAGAGCCTGGACAGGACCCTCTGCAGGATGTCAAACCGGACATACGAGCTGTGAAAGCACACACACACCAAGCTATTTAAGACATCTACTGAATGGATCTCATACAAAAACAAACTTGACAGTGTGAATGTTTACCAGGCGTGACCCAGGTGGGCATGGTCGTACACGGTGGGTCCGCAGCTGTACCTGAGAACAACAGTGTCAGGTTATCTGGATCTCTCTGAATGTTTAAAGGAACATGGATCACATGTGGATGTTTCCTACCAGGTAGCTACTCCCTCTGTGGCCACGATCAGCGGCTCTTTTTGTTGGGTCAGGCTGTTGAAAGTCTTCACGCCGGTGTCAAACCCGGCGGGCTGAATCCATTTCTTCCCCGAGACACCGCAGCGGGGTGTCTGTTGTCCGGCGACGGTGCCCAATGCCCGGCGGAGGAGCCTCGCCTCCCGCAGCACCGACCGCACCGGGTGCCCCAACATCATGACATCTGGCTGGGGACGAAGCGGCACGAACACCCTTAGCTTAGCTTAGCTTAGCTTAGCTTAGCTTAGCCTAGCCTAGCTGCATATCCAGCGTTGGCAAACAGCAAAACAGTGTCAGAGTTTGAATTAAAGCTATTTCATTTGATTTGTTATTAAAATGTTCAACATCCATTGACACATGTTCCCAGAGATATTTACTATTACTTTGCTGTCACGCTAATTCGCGTCGCCTCCGCACATCTCGCGAGAGTCCGATACCGGAAGTGTTCACGCGTATCATGTGATTTCGCTTCTCCAGGCACACACTCTCTGCTCGTGAAGGCAGCCATGGCCAAATAAGTGAAACGACACTGTAAAGGTTTATCGTTTCGAGAAGGAGGAACATCGGGTTTGTCCCACGGGAGGCTGCGGAAGATGCAGAACGTCATCAACACGGTGAAAGGCACCGCGCTGGGAGTGGCGGAGTTCCTCACCCCGGTGCTGAAGGTAAACTCAGCAGCCCTGCAGCAGCTAGCTTGTTGATAGGTGGTGGCTGGTGGGAGATGTCAGGAACACGGCAGCAGTAACACGCCTCACACCGCTTGTTTGTGTCGCTGTCATTTGGATCGGGAGCTAATGGGTTGATCCCCTGAGTCTGTCCCGTCAATGCGACACCACAAAACATCTGTTGACAGTCAGATGCTAATGTTGCAACTCGCCTCTGATGTGCTTTTGGTTTTTAATCACAGGAGTCGAAATTCAAAGAGACCGGAGTCATCACACCAGAGGAGGTGAGGACATGTTTGAGACAGATGTGGTTTTTTAGTTGCTTCACGCATTACACAGCTCATCAGGAAGTGTAATTCCTATGTGATCACTTCTGTTTGTGTGCTAGTTCGTTGCAGCTGGAGATCACCTGGTTCACCATTGTCCCACATGGAAGTGGTGAGTATCCGTTTCGTACATAGTATGAATTCAACATGGCTTGTTTGTTCCCCTTATGATGAGGATGACTTTCAAAACTCTCAGTCGAGCACATACCTCTACCAAGGCCCACAATTCCCCTTAAATTCAATCAACAGCTCTAAATTGCACACACACACACACACACACACACACACACACACACACACACACACACACACACACACACACACACACACAGATATCAGTCCCCTCAAGATTCACACTCAACTCTCTGACAAATCGACACAAATGTTGTAAATTGCCCTATAAATCATTGCAATGTCAAAGAATGTGGTGATTTGGATCCACAACAAAGTGTAATGAGTTCTTCCCTGACCCATACTGCATCCCTCCCAAGTTTTGTGGCTTTCCGTTCAACATCCTTGGCAGAGGTAACGATGAGCACCAGACCTATGGCCGGAGAAATAATAATAACATGTTCCTGATTCCATCTCTCTATAGGGCTGCAGGAGAAGAGGTGAAGGTGAAGCCATATTTGCCGCAGGATAAACAGTTTCTCCTGACACGCAATGGTAAGAGGTGGATTTGTTGTCACTTGTGAATTGAAGACTGTCCTCTTTTACTTTTTCATATTCTGTGTTCAACCCTTGGTCCCTGTGTGCTCACTCTGTCCGTGGTCCTGCAGTTCCCTGTTACAAGCGTTGTAAACAGATGGAGTATTCAGACGAGCTGGAAGCCATCATAGAGGAGGATGACGGAGACGGAGGATGGGTGGACACTTACCACAACTCAGGTTGGACTCAATATCTATGTCAATATCCATACTTTACATTACATTGTTATTGGTTGGAAGACTTAAAGCATTATTACACATTCTGTATTACTAGTTTGTAAAGCTGATCTGTTTCATCAGGTTTGTTAGGAGCCACAGAAGCTGTTCGAGAAATTTCATTGGATAATAATAAGGTATGATGCCTGTATTTTTTGTGTTGAAATCAATGTGAAACCCAAAGCTTCCAAATGTACAGTATTCACTTTCTGGGTAGTCTCGAAATGATTTGTGACCTTTTTATATGACCCAAATCTACAAACGTCTTCTTTTTAATATGATTTCCTGCAGGACAGGAATATGAATGCCAAAACTGCAGCACGCGGCGTTGCTAATGATGATGACGAAGATGAAGATGGAGAAGAAGCAGCAGACATGGAAGGTATTCATATCTCACTCACATCCTGGCAGTAATTAAGCAACCTGACACAGGCTACAGTGCAACTCATGACGTCTTTCACGTTGTCTTTTCAGAGTATGAGGAAAGCGGCCTGTTGGAAACAGATGAGGTGATGTTCTGCAGCACGTCATGTGTCTTGTGATGTTATGTCTGTGATCATCAGTCTGACTGATACTTGACAATTTGCTCGTGTGCAGGCGACCCTGGACACCAGCAAAATGGTAGAAACAAAACCCAAAGCAGACCCTGGGAATGAAGATGACATCCTTCAGACTAGAACATATGACCTGTACATCACATACGATAAATACTACCAGACCCCTCGACTCTGGCTGTTTGGATATGATGAAGTATGTATCTGGTGGGACTTCAGATAGTAAGTAACTAAGAACTGTCTTACTTAAGAGGAAACTCTTTGGCTCTGTTGCGGTGTCTCCCAGGACAGGCAACCACTGAGTGTAGAACAGATGTACGAGGATATCAGCCAGGATCACGTGAAGAAGACGGTCACCATCGAGAACCACCCACACCTTCCTCCACCTGCCATGTGCTCCGTCCACCCCTGCAGGTGAGACACTTTCGGTTTCACCATCATTATTGTGGGTTTTCTGTACTCTGCGAACAACATGGTGGATCCAGTCTTTTTTGTCATTGTGAGATAAGGCATTTAAACATTTCTTGATTTCTAAGACACTAATTCGTGGATTGGATGAGAATATTTGGGGAAGTTATATTTGTGCAGATCCAAATAAAAATCTGGATCTAGTTAATTTAAATGCTGTTTCATAAGGGAATTGTTGAAGTAACTATTCAGTCTGAAAATGTGATTTCCACCCTTATCAGAAACATTTGAGAAGAACCTGATTTAAGTTTTCCTTTCAGACATGCTGAAGTGATGAAAAAGATCATCGAGACAGTGGCAGAAGGCGGAGGAGAACTCGGCGTGCACATGTATCCTTTTCATACGAATTACCTTTGACATATGCAACAATTCCGGTTGATGGTTATAAAGATAGAGGGCACCCTTTATGGAATTTGTATGTTTGTAATTCTAGTTTCTCACTAAGGTGTTGTAACTTTGTTCCATGTTCCCACGTGTTTCTCTTAACTGTGACTTTCAGGTATCTTCTGATTTTCCTCAAATTCGTTCAGGCCGTCATTCCCACAATAGAATATGACTACACGAGACACTTCACCATGTAGCTTCATCAGCGTGCCGCTTCATCTATTTTAACATCTTGTACATGGGGAAAAGATGGGAGATTGTGTATGTGGTCTGCTCAGGTTGCTGCTGGTGTGTGGAGTGTTTGTGTTGCTCTGAGAGACTTTGTGTGGGCGCAGGACACAGGGAACGTTTAAGGCATGTTTCTGTTAAAGGAACAGTCCGATGTTTTCGGGACACAGGCTTGTTTACCATTAAAAAAAGTCAGAGAAGGAGATTAATATAAGTACCATCAGTTTGTGTCCAGTACAGAGATGGATGTGTTTTGTCTAAACAGTTTCATGTTGTGTCTTTCTATTAAACATACTTAAAAAATCAACAAATGTGGATATATTTGTTTGAGTTCTTACTTTGTGTTCTTCCCACTTTTGATTATAAAGCTGACTAGACAAACCACATCCTAAACGTATCTCCGTACCAGACACATAGAGATGAATCTAACATCCATCTTGTCACCTGACTCTGCTTTAAGACTCCAGACAAGGCTGTGTCCTTAAAGCCGGATTGTTCCTCTGATATTTCTCTGCAGGTTTAATGTTGTGACCACCGCACCAAGATCGTGTTAAGAAGATTACAAAACTCACCCCATTCCGCACTTATACTTCCCTGCTTCAGAAAAACGAATGAGCCCTGGTTGTTCAAAGTGTCTGTCCCTTGAGTTTGCTTTTGCTGGCCAATAAACACAGAGCAATGTGAGCATTAACTTTGCTGCATCCAAATGATGAATGTAAGTCCAGTACCCCTTTTGCTTTTAGCTCTGTGTTTGGTCTCCACCGCCTCCTGAAGGAGTCTGCTGCTTGGCAGGTGGTGGACAGTGGCGGTTTAAGACACTTTTCCCAAAAGATGATGCAGTCATATATATATATATATATATTGTATCTGACAGCAGCATTAATGAAAGATTCTTGATTATTGACAGTTTCATGCTTTACTGCAGTGATTATTATTGCTTTCATTCTTATGCTATTTGCAGGATTTAGGCCATCAGCCCCTTTCATGCCAGTTTGTCTTAAATCTTCATTCTCTGAATGTGGCGACGGAAGGTTTACTCAGCTCTGAAGCTTGTGTCGGATCAATGAGACATTTTTTTCAGCCCTGCTTGTACAAGTGTGATGCATCACCCATGACTGTGTCTGTGTGAAGGTTGACTGTGACCTCGGATGTGCTGCACTTTCACAAAACAACCAGATTTGTCAGTGAACAGCCCTTCAATGAATTTCTGGACTGTGTCGGTCATCAGATTGTGGATTATAATCTGCATTTGGCTCATTACAGTGACATGTTTCTTACAGCACTTACTCAACTAAATACAACAATAAGCTTCAGTGATTCCTGCTTTTATTTCCTTGTCTGTTGGTGGGATAGAATACTCTCTCTGTACTATCTGTTGCTCCAGTGTCCAGATCTAACATGCTCAGTGGTAACACATTTTAAACTAATGCACATTTATCAATAAAGAGTTTCCCAAATATTGTATACAGAAGGTTGTTTCTGCATTTATTTATTGGGATGTAAAATCCTCTCTAGTTCCTACTTGTCGCTATTTCTCCTTCACAGGCAAAAATATTGTGGTCAATCTTTATGACAATTGGTGAGAAAACACCTTGGTCCAAATTGCAGCAGACAATAGAAGCATTTCAGTAAATAGGTGGAAACAGATAACAGTCGAGGTCACTAAGCCATGTCAGGAGGCACGTTATCTTCATGAGGGTGAAGATTCTCTCAAGGTTCCCCTTTTATTAGGGACAGGACGGAATTATGCAGGACAAAAAAAGACAAAGAATGCGATGAGAAAGGCTACATTGCTTTATATCTACATTTATTACTTTATTCATTCATTTGTACATTTATTTATGTGTTTCTACCTTTTATTTATTTGTAAATTTCTGTATTTATACACTGATTTATTCATTTGTTTATGTCTACATTATTCAGTTATTCCTTCATGTCCGCCTTCTTGAACTAAATATCTACTCTGATAAGCAGCAGAGTCAAAATCTGTGCAGTGATTTAACTGGCAGCCAGTGAAGGGATGCAAGTATTGGGTGTAACAAACATAATGAACAAAGCGGGGAATTCAAATCAGGATTAAAAAGGCGAAAAGCTAAATATTACATTAGAAATTGTGTTAAGAAAAACATCAAGGAATATACACCATCTTCTAATGAACTACTTAACAGACACAGGACTAAAGAAAATCATTTAATTCCAACTCCAGCATCTAAAATATAAGAATGGCTTCCCCTTCCATATCGAACCAGAGGGAGGCGGTGTGCGCCTCACAGACGTCACTTCCACCAGAGAAGAAGCAGAGAAGTGAGTGTATCGAGGTTGCGTGAGCATGAGTAGCAGTGCGTATGTGTGTGTGTGTGGAGGTCGTGTTCGCCCGACATGTCTGTTCTCTACCCGACTCTCCTGCTGTGCGCGTACGGCTTCTTCTCCAACCTGCGGCCGTCGGAGCCCTTCCTCACCGCCTACCTGATGGGGCCGGACCAGAACCTGACGGAGAGCCAGGTCAGTAGCATCTCGGGTTCGCCTCGAAACCTACTGATGCAACCACAGGCAGGACGATCCCCAGGTCCAGTGGGTAGAGTTTAGTGATCTCTAGTGGGCAATCAATCAATCAAATCAATCCACTTTTATCTGTATAGCCCATATTGACAAGTCACTGTTTGGCTCATAGGGCTTCACAAGATGGGACATCCTCTGTTCTTAACCCACAACAAGATTCAGGAAAACACGTAGAGACCCCCGAGAGAGCCACATGTGAGAGGCCCCTCACCCGGACGGACAGAAGTACAATAGATGCCCCCTGTAATGGAGAACGTCAGCAAAATAAGTCTTTACAGTTCACAGTTTGTAATATAAGAAATGCTTCAAGGGAATCTCTTCAAATTTGGACTTAAAGATAAGATATTGGTAGTCAAAGGTCAAGGTGACTGCGACCTCTTAAAACACGTTATTTATGACATAACATGAGAATTTATACGCTCATTACGACCCAGTTTAACATACAAGTGTATCATTTGTTAAAATGACGAATTGATGACATTTTATTTAGAAAAGGTCAAAAGTCAACTTCACTGTGGCATCTCAATGTTATTGACCGTCACTCAGGAAACAAAGGGGAGATTGTGTCCATACATCCTGTCACTGAGCAGGTTGGCAAAGGCTGTGGTTCTGGTTTCTTGTTTCGCCACATCTAGTGCTGCTTGTGTCAAACCTCGAGTTGCCTCACACAGAAAAAATCCCCCAGGAACACAAGGCTCAGATCCATTGGAATTTCCTTGTTAATCCTTCTTGTAATAAGCTCCATCAGCTTAATAGAGGACGCCAGGTTAAATCTTTCAAGAGGAGAAGAATTTGCCCAGAATGACCGTACGAAGATAAATCACTGCCCTGTATCTGTTCTGTGTGTGGCATCCAAAATCGTGGAAAATTGGATCAAAAGCAAAGTTCCAGGAAGTGAAGAAAGTGCGTCATCAACCAGGGAAGGAGAAGGTTTTTTTGTTGTCCTGTCCAGTTACAGTTTGCCCCGGGGACATGTTATCATGTACAGACCCTAACATGTGAATTACTTTCCCAGCTGAGTGCAAAATCTCTATATATGCAGATGAAGGACAAAAACTGAAGACAGGACATAGGGACTAGCTGTTCCTAAACACACAGTTAAAAACTGATAGAAGGAGGGTTGGGGAGGTTGGACGAACTCTCCAACCTCCCCACACTTCTACGATGGCTGACCCTGAGTTCTAACGACAAATCTTAATCTGTTTTCTCCAGATCGTCAGTGAAATATATCCAGTATGGACGTATTCCTACCTGGTGTTGCTGTTCCCCGTGTTCCTGGCCACTGACTACCTCTGTTATAAGCCTGTACTGGTCCTGCAGGCCATTAGCTTCGTAGTTACCTTTGTCATGCTGCTGAGGACGCAGGGCCTGTTGGCCATGCAGCTCCTGGAGTTTTTCTTTGGGCTGGCAACGGCCTCGGAGGTGGCCTACTACTCTTACATCTACAGCGTGGTTGAGCCAGCACACTACCAGAGAGTGACGGGCTACTGCCGCAGCGTTGCCTTGTTTGGATCGGCCGCGGGGTCTCTGATCGGACAGCTTCTGCTTTCCGTGGCCAAAGCTCAGCTGCGCCACCTCGTCATTGTCACTCTGGCATCGGCCGCCGTGGCGTTTGTTGCTCCCTGGTTTCTACCCAAGCCCAAGAGGAGCTTGTTCTTCCACAAGAGCTCAGCAGCAGCAGAGAAGAGGCAGCAAGGCAGCAGCAGCACACCCCTCATGGTGAAGGCGGAGGAATTGGAGAGCAAAGTGCCTCTGAACAGCCGTGATGACTTCACGGTGAGCGACAAACTGCTTTGTTCAGGTTAAATCGGGGTCATGATGCATCTGTTCAAATGTGACTCGCTCGCTCTGTTTCCTGTGCAGATATCCAGGTCCTCTGAGGCAGAAAGCCAGAGCAGCAGTCTTGTGGAGGTGATGCAAATGCTGTTCGCTGATTTCCTGGAGTGCTACAAGTGTCGCCCCCTGCTGGCCTGGTCGGTGTGGTGGGCTCTGGCCACTTGTGGCTACTTCCAGGTCATCAACTATGCTCAGCCACTGTGGGAGAACATTCGTCCATCCAAGGACTATGAAATCTACAACGGTTATGTGGAGACACTTTCCACTCTGTTAGGTGAGGCTGCTTTTGGCTGCCACTTTAGGAGAATCTAAACTCGCCTGCTTTGTCTGGATATAGTATATAGAACAGATTTCAGACTTGGAAGCAGTCAGTCCTCCGTACAGATGTGTGTGAGTGAACAGTATCTAACAGCTGCTCTGTTACAGGGGCTCTGGCCGCTCTGCTGGTGGGCTACCTACCGATATGCTGGACTCTGTGGGGCGAGCTGGTTCTGTGCAGTCCTCTCCCTGCTGATGGCTGCATGTGTGTTTGTCATGGACACACTGAGGCAAATCTGGCTGTGTTACGCCTCATACATCCTCTTCAGAGCCACGTACATGCTGCTAATCACAGTGGCCACGTGAGTGCAAAGAAAACACACAAACACAGTTGTGATTTATCTGAAAGTATTGTGTGCAAGTGAAGGTGAGGCATCAGACATCCGTAAACTCAGACTGGGTTATAGCAACATTGTTGGCAACAAGGAATGATGACATCTTAGAGGAAGTGAGAAACTTGTATGACTTAAAAACAAACCTATAATGTCCCATTCATTCAGACTATGATCTGGTTTGAAAAGTGTGGGAAAGCTGAATCCCCCCTCCAACAAAAAACAAACACGAGCTTAGACAAATATCGGGCTGCAGGATGACGAGGGATCATGATGTTCTTCCTCTGAGTTTTTCCTCTTGTGTATTAGGTTGAGGGAGGATTTGGATGTCAGAGGTCGTACTCCCCACAATCAACATTTACTTCCGTGCTTTCTGTCACCGTCATTTTCTTAACTGCTGGATAAATGAAGAAAAGACTCGTCCATAGATCTTACCTGTCAACCCTCCTCATGATGTTTTACTGTGCTCTGACCCTTCAGATATCAGATTGCAGCCAGTCTCAGCATGCAGCGGTACGCCCTGGTGTTTGGAGTCAACACCTTCATGGCTCTCCTGCTGCAGTCTCTGCTCACGTTCGTGGTGGTGGACTCGGCCGGCCTCGGCCTCGACATCTTCACTCAGGTGAGGAAGTAGAAGCCCGGCCCAAAATGTAGCATGGAGGCCCCTGTGGTGTTACTCGTCGTCTTCACTGTTACTTACTTGAGGTCTCTAATCTACTTCAGTATTTATTTTTAATTTTTCAGGCTCATCGCTTTTGTTTTAATGCTTTTAATGGAAAGTATAATTTTTTTTTAATTCTGCATCATTGGGTCCGACACATTTTTGGACATTTTTCCTGCTCACAAATCTTTTTTTGCTTTCACTCTGTTTTTACTTTATTTATTTTATTTGAAGTAAGAGTGGTTTAAGTCTGAATAGTCTTCAAACTATTTATATGTCACAGTTTAATTTGCTCAAGTATCTGTGGTAGAAATAGTCTTCAGAGCCTGTGCTGTTATACTTTTACTTGAGTAAAGACGTTGAAGCATTACTTTTACTTTACCTGTACTTCTACGTAAAGAATGTGTGTACATTTTCTACCTCTGGGACTGATAGTTGCCTTGTTTCCTTCCCTCAGTTCCTCATCTATGGCGGCTACTTTGCAGTCATTTCCACAGTCTTCCTCATCGCTGGCCTTTTCAGACTTGCCTCCAGGAGGCGCTCCGAGCAGGACGTCATGGCCGACAGCCGAGCAGAAACAGAGTCCAACTCTCCTCCCATCAGCGATGCGAGCTCCAGCAGATAAAACATAATGAAACTGGCGCACCAAGCAGAGAGATTGCATTAACTCTTCAGTTGCACTGTAGTAGAAAGTAGAGACTAAAACCTAAAGTCTGTGTAATGACTGCAGGCTACTCAAGGTTTCTTTACCTACACTTAAACTTTGACCTAAACACTTCTGGCCACTAGGGGCCAGAGGAGCGTAGAACAATCTGACAGTCACAGCCGAAGCAAATTATTGTGTTGGACTCTTGTGTGTAGAGGACGACAAACAGACGTGGTGGCCCCCCCCCAAAAGTGAAGCCAAAGAATCTTGATCGCCACCTCCTCCATGTTAGTGGAGGGGATATGGACCAGATGAAAAAAGGTACACGTCAAAGAGATTTTTCCCAAAGATGGTTTCTGTCATTTTAGGTCATTCTTACCACACCAACACTTATCAAGTGTTCATGTTACCTTTTAAATTTGGTTTTGATTAGTTATTTGATGATCTAAAATCATTTCTCAACCCAGGCTCCATGCCTTATGTCGTCTGTCTTTATATACAGTCTACGGTACATAGTGGGATCGTTATGTCTGAGGTGGCTGCTGCTGGTCACTCTGTTAATACTTGATAGCACTTAGACTAAACACAGAAAAAGTGTAGTGAATATATTCACATACAAACGTCATAACATTTAATGTGATCATCAGGTGACACAACTTTACAGATGGACAGGAATCCATTTCTGTGCTTTTCCTTATTGAAGCTGATGCCTTAGACTTGATGAACTGAACTAAAGAACAGATATGAATGGTACTTTATGAGTACTACTTAGCTGTGTTAAATCTTGCACCAGCCAAAAGATATGTTTCTATTTTTGTATTTATTATTTTCTCCTTATAACTTATAGATTGAGTATTGTTTTGTCAATGATAAGTACTGGCACTGATAAGCTGTATCAGGCTTACCATATGTACTACACAATACTGATGAGGCCTGGGAATGTTTTCCGTTCTCAACCACACTGTGTGTGTGTGTGTGTGTGTGTGTGTGTGTGTGTGTGTGTGTGTGTGTGTGTGTGTGTGTGTGTGTGTGTGTGTGTGTGTGTGTGTGTGTGTGTGTGTGTGTGTGTGTGTGTGTGTGTGTGTGTGTGTGTGTGTGTGAGTGAAGTTGTATTCCTTTTCTTCTGGCCAAATGTTTGTTTTTTGTTTTTATTCATGTCAATATAAAATCCTGATGGAAGAGTTGGATTTGCAACTTAATAATTCTCACTGCTGTAGAAAAAGCACACGGTTTGTTTTGTAGTTAAATGACAATGTGAAGTGCAGACACTGTTTGCCTGGACCGTAAAGTACATGATGATGATGATAATATTAACAGTGATGATAATATGAATGATAATTATTATTATTAAGGCTTCACTATAATGTTGGTGACAGTTTGAGAATTAATCAAGAAAATACTGTATCCATGCAGTTGAAATGAAATACTACTGAATTATTGATAGTGATACTTTGAGTCAAAGTGGTTAGAAACACACATTTGTCATTAATGCTAAGCAGCTGAATGTGTTCATCCTGTTTGCTGGATAACTTGTGGTCACATATTTGTGTGCCCCCCACCCCCCACTAAAAAGTTTATACTTGAAAAATTAAAAGTTGATGTCTATGCAATACTTATCACAAATAAACTTTTCTAATGTTCTCTATAGGTGTTTGTTTTCATTGTCTTTCTTATTTGAATCATAAGTATTTAATGTTGACAGATTATTTTCAACAAAGACCCACAAACCCAACTCAAATTACATAACAGGACGTAAAGATTATTCCCATTTATTTTGAGATTTGAAGCTTGTTGGAATTAAAGTAAAATTGTGTTGGGTACATGAGACACGTCAGAGGACTTAAAAAAGAATTTAGTTCCACGCTGCTAAAGTCCAGGAAATTTAAATACAGAGACAGTGATGGTCAAGTTTATTAATGTCAGATTTATTATTAGTTCATCTCCAGATTTATCCCAAGCTGTTATTACTGCAGCCCCTCTGAGGACAAGCTGTTTTATACTGCCACCTGATGGAGATGGTGAGAACATCTTTTTTTTATTAAAAAATAAATAAACAAAGGCACTCTTGCTGTGGAAAAATTTAAAAGCCTTTATTAGTGTGGCTAATGCATGGTACACCTATGCATGGTACACATCGGGCTGACTAAGTTGGGGTAAAGAAAAATGCTTATATGGGCCTAATAGATACAGAAATGAATGTAGAAATACATCAAAATGAAATCTAATTAAATATAGAAATATGCATAAATAAATTTCACAACCTAATTGTATGCTTGTTATTTTTTTATTATTTAAATATTTATTTTTTGCATTTATATATGTTCAAGTTGCTTATTAATTTATAAATGTTGGCAGTTTCCTTTCCTCCATACATAAATACATCCAATAAATTCATGAGTTCTGTGAGAAAGGCTGCAGAGAAAATTCCTGGCTCCAACTATTTATTCTGATTTATTCAAAATTTTGTCATAATGAGTCCAGTAGTTTTGCGTAATCCTGCAGACTAACACAAACAAAAGAAACTGTGTGTGTGTGTGTGTGTGCATGGGCATGTGCGTGTGTCAGGTGAGGATCCAGAAGACGGTGAGCATGGCCATGATGCCGTTGAGGACGACAGCACCATAACCCACTTGAAATCGATGGCCAGATTCATCTCTATGAGGAAACATAGAAAGGTAAGGCAGTTTTTACCATGATGTCATCATCTGCTGTTTACTAGTGAGTTCAAACACAATGCACCACACTACACACTCGTCTGACACCCTGTTACCTGAGGTGGGCCAGTGACAGCGGTGATAGGAACCCTTTGCCCGGCTGGTACGAGTCCAGGTAGGTGAGAGTCCACGAGAAGACGCAGCAGATGCATCCAACTACTACTGACAGCACAAGGATGCTCCAGAAACCTGCACACACACACACACACACACACACACACACACACACACACACACACACACACACACACACACACACACACATCAACAAATGCTTTTTATGAATGATAAATAAAGTTATTTTCAAATCAAGAGAGACAGAGAGAGAGACGTCCTGATACTCACCCAGGATTCTCTCTTCAGTCCCGTCCTCTCCTCTCACTCTCCCTGCCCGCAGCTCTGAAACAGTCACACTCAGTCAGTGTCCCGAGTGACAAGCAGCAGCAGCAGCAAAGCAAAACATCATTCTCATAAACATGATAAATATCACTGTTAGAGCAATTGGGGTCATTTCATTAAACATTTGCCTAAAGAAATCAAATGTGGACGAATTTCCACACTGTCTTTTTACCCAAGGAGGAAAATATCATCCCTTCTCAAATAATATCCTTTATGAGAGAAAGTGAAAACTAGATGATGAGGAAAAATAAAAGGGATACCAGTAATTCAATATATATTTTGTACCCGTATATTTGTACTGTTTTTATTTCAAGTTATTTAAGACGTTTTATAGATTTATATTGTGCCAACTTATGTCTGCTAATGTTTAACCTTTTAAGGTTTTTATTATTCTTTATTTAAATGTAATCATGTAAGTGAAACATTTGAATTTAAAAACACTTCCTACCCCAGATTATTTATAGCATAACATTGACTAATGCTGTTTGAGGGGCCCCCCTGTGAATTTTTCCTTGGGGCCCCAATAGACAAGAAAACCTTCCACAAAGTTACTTGATAGTTATTAAAAGTTTCAGTTTCCACAGGATTGTGTGAGTGAGACACGAAAACACGTTACCTTTCAGTATGGGGTAGATGAAGGCGCACAAGCAACCGACAGCAGACACACACGTCGCGGAGCCCAGGACGGACAGGGCGACCACGGGCCAACGTCTGGGGCCGGGCCGGTGGGGGAGCGGCCGATCCGCGGCCCCTGACCCGACCCTCCCGCCGGGTCCCACGGAGGAAGAGCCTGGATGTTCCATTTCTTTAAAAACCCCCGTGTTCCGCTGCAGATCTGAGTCAGGAACTCTTCTCACTTTCTGCTCTTCCCATATTCAGGTGGCACTTCCGCACTCGGAAATGTCCCTCGGGCTGTTCCGTATATGTAGTTCTATTTTATGTATTATACCAGGCGCTTAGGTAAAGGGTTAAGGTAAAAAACAACACAATAATTTGACGTCAAATTATATTTAACTTTACTGCCATTACAAGTAAATTGAAATGCAGTACAAAGTCAGGACATTTTATACATTTATCCTCTTTGGTGCTATAAAATACATCAACAACATATGTATAAATACATAAATTGCCTGTTTCATTACCAAACTGTATGTATTTAAGTATTGATTTTGGAATTTACTTATTAATTCATATATTGTCAAGTTGTTTATTTAGTTTTTCTTTATTTGAGAAATTTATTGGTGGAATTTGTGTCGCTTCACCCCCCTCATATGAGCCCAATAGGGCGCTACAAACCTTATACGTGCTTTTATTTTGACACGCACAGCGTCGTAAACGCTTATTTTGAAAAAAGCAAAAACTGTTACCGGAAAAGGTGTTGACGCAGTCGTTTGTTGTCAGTGGCGCTGCCGGAAGTCCCACTGCGAGCAGAGACGCCACAAAGCCCGAAGACCGATCGCGGACCACCGACGCTTTCACGGTAAATAAAACGAGGTGACTGCGCTGTGAGATCGATGCTGGCGGAGGGAGATCGGTGGGGTCCGGGTCTGAGGAAACACCAGCAGCGGGTCCTGCTCTCGTGTCTGTCCGCTGACAGTCGTGTGTCGCGGGGCTCGTCTGCCGCGATAACATCGCTGTGTTCCGCTGCGGAGATGTGCTTTTAGCTTAGCGTCTCTCCCAGTGTTTCTCTTTTTAGCTGCGATCTTCACCACAAACACACACACACACACACACACACACACACATACACATACTGCCTAAATGAACCGGGCTAGCTTGCTAATGTGTTTCAGGCTAGTGGAGTTAGCACGATAACAGTTAAACTGATTTCTGGGAAAGTTACCTATTACCCACTTGTTGCTTTTACCTGGCGACACATCAGCTCGTGTCTGTGGGCAGCGATCGACCAAACTATATTAAAACCATTTTAATATATGTCCCATTTTACCAGTAAACACAGTTGATTACATCGGAAGGCCCCACTTTCAAATGCCTGGTTACACTGGAACCATCCCATGTGTTCTGTCAATAATCTCCCACTGTGCGGTTTGATAAATGGGGTTTAATGTGAATAAACAGGCTGATGCATACATGCACAGTAGCTACATTTCCCACTGATCGCCAGTAGAAACACAAACTGGGACCAGTAACATCTCATACCTCGAAGGCAGCGGTGACCTTTAAGGTCAGGAGAAGCAAAGCAGGCTTGTGATTGGACGGAGATCGTGAGTGAAAGGCTGTCGACACCAATCAGGAAATCCAAATAAAACGTCATACCTCGGTCTCAAATGAATTATTATGTTTTTCTACAAACTGAAAGGCAAAGGGATAAAGAGGGTTGTCCACTAACCAGAAGGTTGGTGGTTCGATTCCCCGGCTCCTCTCCTCCAGTCTGCATGCCAGATTGTCCTTGGCAAGATCTGGTGTATGAATGGTGTGATAGAACAAGCTGATCGTGAGCTGCGTATAGAAGTGCTGTGTGCATGAATGCAACTCATTAAGTGCTTTGATAAGACTGGACTATATAAATACGGTCTATGGACCATCACAGAAAGCGCGTGTGTGTGGGCAACAGCTGCTGCATTAGAAGGTAACACTGAACATGGTATTGTCGTATGTTTGCTGTGATTTGTACACTGTGCAACATCCAGTGCATCGTGCCTACTGAAACAGCAGTGTCATGAAGAGGGGTAGGATGGAGAGTGCAGTGTTCCAGATGTGGAAATGATACAGTAACAACTTCCCTGTTTCTCTTGCTTACTTTGATCTTTGTGCAGGAAGTGAGTGATTGTAGGGAGGGGGGGTGTCTCCAGTATAGTTTTACTGGGAACCAGTTTTCAACCCCCCTGGAGGACACTAAGCTGCTTTCCTCTGCTGCTCTGCAGAGCTGTGATAGAGAGGAGAAATGAAGGGGCAGGGTGCTGCTGCTTCTGCTCTCTAGCCTTCTATAAACTGCTCATATGTATACACACAATGGCTGTGTGTGTGGATACTGCCACATGATCCTTCAATGCTGTCACCTATAGACAGGTGTTGTGGCAGGGCGTGGGTGGGGAAGCACCGGATGCTGTACAGCTCCACTGTACACCACAAACGAACTGTTTTAGCGTTTGTCCGATGCGCTTATTGTCTGATTCTCTGTCTGCTGGGGTGTGAATTTTAAATCGTAGATATGAGAATGGTTGGATTGTAGCTAACCGGCTAACAAATTGAACTTATTTAGATGTCAGTATGCTAATCAACTGGCTCAACAGCTAACTGGATGACTGTCTCCCTGACTGAACGTGTGACATCAGTCATAACGCATGACTTTGTTGGGTGGTTTTAAATCTGCCTGACTTAAAGCAAACAGTATGTGGCTTCCAAAAAAACACAGCCGAGATTGTTCGTCCAACAAATCAATAACAATCAGATTAATTAGTTTATCAATTCATGTCAATGGATTGGATGATAATGGATTCCATCGACATTCACTCCCGGGTCGAATGACTTGCAGTATACACAGGTTTTTTATCGACTCCGATTGACAGTGATGGAAACGTCACACCCGGGTGAACAAGCTAATTTCCTCTATTTTACTTAGCACATTGAACTTTAAGGTGCTGGTGACATCAATTAGGGCTACAGCTAATAATTATACCAAGTGATTGATACGTCAATGAATTGTTTCGTCAGTAAATGATCAGAAAATGTTGAAAAATGTGCACCACAGTGTTTGAAAAAGAGGTGATGATGCACGAATGCTGAAAACAAAACGGTATGTTTGAATGTTCAGTCACATAAAAGCACGACGAGGCCTCAGCGGGCTCCGTTCACTGATGCAAATCACGAGATGTGGATGAAATGTCTGAAAAAAAATAGCAAGTGACCTTTTCAAATCTGATTGTCTTACCATTATTTTTGCTGAATTGACCTCATGGTGTCAGCCTGATGGCCGATAATGAAAAGAGAGACGTGTTTCATATGTGGTGCCGGTTATTTCTCTTTTCAGATATGAATAGTAAGTGTTGAGCTAATACACGACCACAGATGAGCTCAGTGTCCGGTGGCACGTCCTCGGCCCTCTGACCTCAACTGGTTGACCTGCTTTCGGGTGCATGGTTCAGGAACGTGTGTGTGTGTGTGTGTGTGTGTGTGTGTGTGTGTGTGTGTGTGTGTGTGTGTGTGTGTGTGTGTGTGTGTGTGTGTGTGTGTGTGTGTGTGTGTGTGTGTGTGTGTGTGTGTGTGTGTGTGTGTGTGTTGGTCAGCTGCAATAGGCTGATTGTGCCTGTTGGTTAGTAGCAATATTTATTTAAAGCAACATGCTGTCATCCAGCATAACATCACAGAGCAGAGAGAGAACAGAGGCTATGTGTGTGTGATAGAAAGAGAGGACACAGGGTGAATAAGTGGGGGCTGGGCCAAAGGAGCTAGTGTGACTAAGCGGGGAGCGTTAATATGTGAGAGGAGGCAGAGAGATGCAGTCATTAACTGGAAGCAGATACATGATGCTGCTCAGTCAGTGGAGCTGCTGGAGGCAGTATTGGAACATAAACCATAGTGAGCCCAGCTATACACAGTATCCAGCAGAGTGTATACAGTGAAAAAACATGCATTAAGTAGCTCCTTGGAAGACATTATATTGGTTTCTTTTGACTGATTCAAATAGTCTCCCATTGATGTTGTCACTAATGGTGCTGATGCTGCACAGCTTCTAAAGTGTCCGATTTGCTCTTAACATACATAAATACCTCTTGTTATTATTAACAGTGGTCTTAATTAAGTTGCAATGGTATGTGTTGATTGTTTATTTATGCTTGGGATGACTTCATCTATGCACATTTAATTGTAACTGCATGAGAGAGAGATACACAGATGGAGCCCCCCCCCCCGGCTGCATGAATCAGTTTTAGAAAAATAAATGTGATTGGCCGACCCTGATTGTTTCAATAAGCAAAATTATATCCTCAGCAGTTTGTCTAATCATCCAATTCCAGATGTTTTCTGCATCATTATATTAATATTTCCCATAAAATCAACATGACAGGTTTTAAAAATTAGAGATGAAAGCTATGACGTAGTTGTGTTGTTAGTGGAGCAGCGGGAACACAGTGTTTCCACACACTGCGACTTTACACTGAGAATATGTATTGCCTGGGTACCACAGTGACTAGTCCGCTGTGTGGGTTTCCAGTTTCTCAGCTCTCTCTGTTCTTCATTCCTTACATAACTATATCTGTTATTTAGCTTGTGAATGATGGAGGAGGACACTATGATGGTGTCAAGTAGAGAGTGTCCTGGAGTATGTTCTGTTATCTCCATATTTAAATGATATCTCAGCTCTCCTCTCTTTCTCTCTCTCTGAAATTGCATATTTGCATTGATCATAAAATCCTGTAAATAAATGACCCATCACAGTAGCACGTGAACTGCCAGCTGACCCAAGGTCTCTCTGTCTCTTGCAGGACTCTGGCTGCTGCTGTGTGGAAGTTGCCTCTTTGTGCGTATTTGTGCGTCTGAGGTGTCCCTGTTGAGCGTGTGTGTGTGCGACTGGGTGCGTGTAGCGCCGTTCTGCAGTGTGCGCGATGTCTTCAGAGCTGCTGGTGGATTTCGGAGATGACCCTGCGACTGCACAGCTCGGACAGTTGAAGCTGGCCACAATAGAAGACCAGCAGTGGCCCACCGATGAGTCGACTCTCAGCAAGTCAGGTGAGAGCGATTTGTGAGCACGCATCACGAGTTTGTGGATCTCATGTGGAGTCGATGGTTCCTGAATAGTTTTATTCATAAAATCACATTCCTTTTATGTGCAGATCAGCACGCCAGACACTTTAGATTTACACAAGTGTGTCTGAGTTAGCTACCCACTCTCTCTATCAGCATATACTTGAAAAAGCACATTGATAGTAAGTTCTCCCTTCACTTCTGTCTAAGTATTGCTCTGTGTCTACCCCATAAAATAAAAATACAATGGGAGGAAGCACTTAACAGTAAGCTTCCCAGTGACATAAGGCAAATAAGTGATAAATTTAATATAAATTATATCTTCTGTTTGAAGCCTAAGCATGCGTGTGTGTGTGTGTGGTGTGTGTGTGTGTGTGTGTGTGTGTGTGTGTGTGTGTGTGTGTGTGTGTGTGTGTGTGTGTGTGTGTGTGTGTGTGTGTGTGTGTGTGTGTGTGTGTGTGTGTGTGTGTGTGTGTGCGTGTGTGCGTGTGTTTCAGAGACGGACCTCTCCCAGCGCTTTGACAGTGGCTCTCCCCACCTGCCCTGGGACCATCCCTTCTATGACATCGCCCGGCATCAGATCATTGAAGTTGCAGGTCAGTCCTCACAAAGCTCGTCTGGTGGTTTTTCTGTCAGTTGTTTGAGAGAGTATGAACTGCTTTAAAGAGTCAATACAGGTGATGTTGAATCTATGTGTCCGTGTGTCTGTAGGTGATGATAACTTTGGCAGGAAGGTGATAGTTTTTAACGCCTGCAGGATGCCCCCACAGCATCAGCTGGACCATCACAAGCTGCTGATGTAAGTATTAATGTGACCTCAACTGCTGTAGATGTTCACTTTGCTTGAGTTGGTGCTGTAGTTTACATAAGTATGTTTTGTGTCATTAATCATGGTAAAAAAAAAAAAAAATCATGATCAGTGAAATAAAAAAAGCTGAGCTAAGATCTTGCAGAATTGCATTTGCACAATTACTAGCATCAGCTGTTAGTGAGAGAGTGTATGTTTCCTTAATTAAGGAAGTATCAGTGCTGGGAAATATTTTTCAAATTTTTTTTGATTATCAAGCTTCTAAAGCTGATTGCTTCTCTCCATGGACTCGAGCAGTCGACAACTCCAAGTACACAATACCCATGTACGTCAGAGCCCATTAGCAAAATGCTTGACATGAATAACAGCAGAATAACTTCACGCAGCTCTTATGACTTTGAATGACTCTTGCACGAGGCCCGATGAGTCCTGCTCTTCCACTATGTAACAGGTAGGAGATGAACATGTTGGGATTAACCTGCTACAAGAACCAAATAACATTACAGGTTATTAAAAGTCAGTGGTTTGACTCAGATCAGTGATATTGTGGTTACACAGACTGCTGGCTCAGCATGACACATTCACATGACTCAGTAAGGAGAATGTTTCTCTGTAGTCTTCAAAGTGAACAGTTTTTCTAAGTATCTCAATTCCATAAAAGGAAGCAAAAGTGCTACTTCAGCTTTTTTTTCTCTCCCTGCAGTGCTGTTTTCTAACCACATTTTGGTGAATGGCAATACATTTGTTGTCTTTCTGCAGGTATCTCAAAGGAACACTGGACCAGTACGTGGAAAGTGACTACACTCTGATCTATTTCCATCATGGGCTGACCAGTGAAAACAAACCGTCTCTCAGCTGGCTACGAGATGCGTACAGGGAGTTTGACAGAAAGTGAGCTCAATGGCATCACTGGACTTGGCACCAACACATCATAGTCATAACGACACAACCGCCTACACAGCTCCACTGATTTCCACTGTCTGTACGGCACCTTTGATCCAAGTATCTGCTGTCTGTGATTTCAGGTACAAGAAGAACATCAAGGCTCTGTACATTGTCCATCCCACAATGTTCATCAAGACTCTGCTGATCCTCTTCAAACCTCTCATCAGGTTCTTCTATTTTTTACAAATTACTCAGCATGTTTTTGAAGCTGATGTTAACACCTCATTTAGCTATGACTTGCTGGTGGTATGTGGCATTTTAACATTATGAGCCGTTATTAGTTTCAGACACTTCTCTCTCACCATTTAACCTTAATTCACCTCTTATCTTTTATCACACATCTTCCAGCTGGGTTGAAATAAGTCGTGATGAGACTGGCCTGGGTTTTTGTGATCAGACTACCACTACCAGGATTAAAATGAAACCTCTGAATAAATCATTAACTTGCAAACCAAATGGCAGCGCTATTTCTCTAACTTTGTGGTTGTGGATTTCCGTTTTTCCTCCTGTACCTTGTTCTGTGAGCAGATTATTCTTATGAAACTTGTGAGAGTTGTTTAGAACATTTCGACACACAAGCTGTTGTATAAC
This sequence comes from Verasper variegatus, assembly GCA_026259375.1. Lineage (NCBI taxonomy): Eukaryota > Metazoa > Chordata > Actinopteri > Pleuronectiformes > Pleuronectidae > Verasper > Verasper variegatus. Next base: position 26,353,544 of record CM048038.1, on the reverse strand, counting down.
AATCGGTGTCTGGTCAAGTGGTGTCGACATTCAACAAGCATTCACAGGCCTTCTCACAGAATTCTTCCTGTGTGGGTGATTGTGAAGTATAGATACCACAGATACTAAGTCTTGTTTTGAGCACAGTGTGAATAAGATGTGTATAAAAAGAATCTAACATCTCACCCTGATGACACTTTGCTGCCCTTGGCTTCTGCTGCTGTTGCCTGTGATTAAGTTATTAATAGTTCAAAAAAAGTGCTTGTTTGGCCGATCACCCAGCGGAAATAAAAATGTATTCTAAATCCCATTAATAATGCACTATACTCATAAAACGTGAGGATGAATTAGCTGCTTTTAATGATAACAATTAACGTGTCACTTTACTTTGAATTAAGAACACACTCATTTCTTATGGATGTGAAGCTACTTCATGAACAGAAGGGACAAAGTCACTAAAATGGGTCTAGTACCATCTAGTGGCAGCTGTAGAAAACTACAGAAGCAATCGATTCTTTGGATCTGTGGATTATTTCCGTTTAAAAGTCATTCTCCAACCGAAACTAGCATGTTTTCAACAACCGGTCTCTGTTCTCCCCCTGTGCAGTTTTAAGTTTGGCAGGAAGATCAACTACGTGAGCTATCTGAGCGAGCTGGAGGATGTGGTGAAGTGTGAGCAGCTGCTCATTCCAGCACGCGTCAAAGAGTGAGTGCTGAAGTAGGATATTATACACATATATATATTTCCATTTGCGTTCTGTACATTTAAACACATTACGATTGGTAATATTTCTTCTATGTCTTGTTATTATACATTTCCATCCAGAAATAGAACTTGGTTTACTTACTTCAAATCCAAAGCACCTAACAATCTAACATGGTCTCTGTGGCAGGTACGACAACAAGCTGAGAGCGTCTCTGAAACCGAGCGCCCAGCCTCCTATGTCCCCTCCTCGCAGCCCTCCGCTCCCCAACCAGGTGTTTGGGGTGCCACTTGCATTGTAAGTCACAGAATGTGTTTTGTCCGACTGTCAGATTCTGCTCTGGCAGATTTCACTCACCTGTGTGTGTGTGTGTGTGTGTGTGTGTGTGTGACAGGCTCAGACAGAATAGTCCAGACGGCGATTCAATTCCTGTGGTGATGAGAGACACAATAAGTTTTCTTTCAGAGCAAGGTAGGTTTTGTTGTTGTGCTAAACACACAAACATAGTTGACTATACTAAATCAATCCCTCGGTAAGAACCACCTTTTTTTTACCGTGGGTGTGTTTGTCAGGTTTGGAGATTGAGGGGATCTTCAGACGGTCGGCCAACGTCACTCTGGTGAAGGAGGTCCAGCTCAAATACAACTCAGGTATGACTAACAGGCATGTTTATTTGATCTTGACATTTCTTTCGGATGGTGTTTCTTTCCTTATTGCATGTGTTTGTGTGTCTTGTAGGTGCGCCAGTGAATTTCAGAGAGATTGAAGACGTCCACTTGGCTGCTGTGATTCTGAAAACGTTCCTGAGGGAGCTGCCCGAGCCCCTGCTGACCTACCAGCTCTACAACGACATTGTCAACTTTGCCAGTACGTTCAAACGGGTTTTGATGCACCCTTTACACTGTAGGTACATGGATTCTTTATTTATCCTGAGGGAAATTCTCATTGTAGCAATGGACACACGACCAATGACCTACTTTCATAAGATACAATTAAATGCATCATTTGTGCAGTTAAGAAATATGTGAATTATATGAACAGCGAAAGGAAATTGAAGGTGTGAACAGGTTGTTTTCAATTCACAGATAGAGGAAGTTGTACAAAGTATAAAAAGGAAATGAACACTGACACACGCAGAAGGAAGAGAATCACAAAAACCTCATTCCTCATTCCTCCCTGTGACCTGGGATCTGACTGTTCCACATCTGAAATGAGCTACAACTCAGAATGGTGTTTGTGCTTGGTGTTGTGCAGCTGTACCCAGTGACAACCAGGTGACGGCTATGAAGACGCTGGTCGAGTCCCTGCCAGAGGAAAACCACACGTCGCTGCGATACCTCATCACGTTCCTAGCACAGGTACAGCTCCTGCTCTCCAGAGCCTCTCAGGCCTGTGTGTCAGACTGTTACCAACAACAACAACTTGTGTGTGTGTGTGTGTGTGTTCAGGTGTCTGCCAACAGCGAGGTGAATAAGATGACCAACAGTAACCTGGCTGTGGTGTTCGGTCCCAACCTGCTCTGGGGGCGGGACAACGCCATGTCACTGAGCGCCATCGGGCCGATCAACAACTTCACCAGAACCCTGCTGGACCAACAGCATCTGATCTTCACCTAAACCCACACACCACTGGGACCCTGCCTTCTCATACAGCATTTAGTCGGACCAATCAGCAGCTTCATCAGGGTACTTCCCCATCAGCAGCACTTAGATACAAAAACCACCTCATCTGCTTTTCAATTAAAATACCATAAAATACTTTCATAATATCCTACAATAGCCTTCATTTAGTCTCTGACCATTCTTTCCAGTCTGATTGGCCCATTTGCAGTCATGTGGCCGTGTCAAGCTTGTGATACCATTTCCATGAGCCTCCCTGCATGAGTGGCTGGAAATGGAACGTGCATTAGACCAGCCAATCAGATGGGGCCTCTCTGACTGACAGAGACGACAACTGACACAGCGGCTCTGCAGTGATTTTACTGTTGCACTTACTTAAAGTCTTACAGGTCATGGCCGCAGAGGCCATGATGTCCTGGATACGAATCCCTTCCATCAATCTCCAAACCACCTGCATCCATGTTGTACATTTCCCAGAATGCAGCTTATTGAAATCTCTTATCAGCCCCTGTCTAGTAAACCTGCACTTTGAAACCACAGTATTCCCCCAGTTCACAACACAGACTTTCCGTTATAAATCTGATTAGGAAGCACTGAGATAACCCTGATGAGTCATTTCTCCGATTATGAGTGAAATTAACTTGTTAAACTTCATGGTCGTCAAGTGCTAAACTTCATGTGAACTGCAAATTAAGTCCCCGTCATACGATAGGGACACGACACATTCCCTCAGCAGAAGTCAGTTCACATGAACACAACGTCAGACTTCACAGGGAAGTGATGTTAAATGGCAGTGCTGTCCCAATGCCAGCCCAATACAAACTGCTGTGACATAATAACAGTCTCTTTCAGTCAGAACCTGTCTAAGTCATGTTGTTAAACTAATAACACACAAACAATTGTAATCTTTCGTGTCTTTGTCAAACACACACGATAAAGTGTGATGAGTGTTAAGTCCGTGTTGAGGAAAACAATCCTGAGATTATGAGAGTAAAGTCATAATTTTACAATATATTCTGACTTTATTCTTGTAAACATACGACTCGATTCTTGTAATATTACAAGTTTCTTCTCAATGACTTTATCATTGAAATCTCTTCTTGTTTTCTTCTTCTCCTCCACACGGCCCTGATACTCTGTCGTCTCAAACATTCACAGACAGGTTCACACACGTTTTCCAACCTCCTGTGAATATTTGAATGGTGTTTTCATTATGGACCAAACAACACAAGAGTTTGTGTGTTATTAGTTCAATTAGATTGTAACGTGATTGAAGGTCTGAACATAGTTTCAGACATTTTCCTGTCGCGATATTACATTAGTGAATCTACCACCTCCTCCTCACCCCCAACCCACCCTTCAGAACCCCCACTACTAAATACTAATGCATGTGTTTGTACCTGTTTTCATGTGTTTCTCAGGCCCGACCTGAACATAGTGTGGCTCGTCCTCTTTTATCTCTGTAGGGAGATTACTAGCGACTGGACTTAGACATCCTCAGTCTGTGTATATATGTGCTGTGCTGTGTTGTGCTGTTAATCTTCCTGCCTGCTCCTTTCTAACAAAACAAAAAAAAAAGGCCTCCAGCTTCACAGAAAGACACAGAGAGCCGGGTGGTAATATATATGTATAATAGCTACAGATAATGAGAGAATGCAGGTTTTGAACCTTTTATGATCCCAGAGTGAAGAGAGGAACGAGTCTCAGGTTAACTTCTAACTCGGTGAACTTGGTACCAAACGTTGTGTGTGGACAATCTATGAAACGCTGTAATGAAGTGGAACAGAGTGTTAAAGCCCAAACCCAGATTTGTGGATGTAGTTTGGGTGTCAGAGGACTCACTGCTGTTCTGTTCTATATCCTGCTTCTTCATAGCTCTTTCCTTACTATATTTGATTCAGTATTAATAAGAAGATCTTTGACTTTCCCGCTGCCACAACATAATACTGACTTAACTCATCGTAGCTGGTCACAGGAGCTGTTTTGTGTTTTAATGGTACTGGATAAACAGCTGACACATCTCCACAGAATGAAATTCAACATTCAGTAGCACAAACACAGAAAGTACAGGACCTTCATTTACCTCAAGATGAACACAATTAATCACAAAATGGAGCGACACAAAGTTTTTACATCTTTGATAATTGAGACAATATAATATATTTAATCCATTAAATTCTTATCTAGGGCAGCTCTTTACCCCTCTGTACCATCCTATCATGTAGCATTCAGTGCAGATGTATCTAGGGATTTCTGGGTATTGAAGTCTAAAGCATTTTAAACTATGACACGTTAGTAGTCTCCAGGAGCTGCTGCGTGTCTGATACGGGCTTGTGCACCTGATAAACTGACAGTGGTCGTGTGTGAGTTATTGTCGTTTGTTGTCTTTTATTCTGGCTGCCATCTTAAGTCGTGCTGCATCGCCGCTGTGCATTCTGGATCTTTTTAGTCCCTTCATATAGCCGAGGAAAATATTCCCCATGAGGGAAGTCGCTGATGGGAGTTGTGAGGTATCTTTGCTCTGTGTTTGCCTTATGTTGTGGTTGATGGTGCACAGCTGAGGTATGATGGTATGTGGGCGTGTGCTCTCTCTTCATGGTGCAGGCTCCTCTGGGCAGTAAAACATTATCAACAATAATCACAAGATAACTTTGATCAATAGCAATGTAACAAATCAATATAGTTGTTATGCATTGTGCCAAGCAGCTCCTTAAGAAGAGTTTAAAGCAACAAACTTGACTCAGGAGCAAAAGGTCTTTTATCCAAGTAATACAATAATGTGGCATTTATTTGATTGGAACACTAATATTGCTCGACTTGCCAGTCTTCATTTAAAGGGGAATTCCTGTATTTTCGAACCTGGGCCCCTATGTTTGTAAATGTGTGTAAATGAATGGTACTTAGAAAAACCTTTGGGGCGACGGTCGAAGGGGCAATTCTGTCACCAAATTGTTATACTGAGTCTTTGCTAAGAGTCTGGTCCTCTTCTGCTCTCTCTCTCCTCATTTGTGCTTCAATTTGTAGGAACTCTTCTTCTGTTTATTCTGGTTGAAACAAGTTGGGTAGATTATTGAAGTCAGAGGCTTCATCGACATGTCCACATCCGAGAAAGATTCCGCTTCTCTCAGTAAAATCCAAACTCCTCTCACCCTAAGTGAGACTTCTCATTGATGTTGCTGGACTCTTATCAAAGACCCCAAAATAATAATTAGTCATTTGTCTCCACCATATCTAAGAGAGACACGCCTGGTTGTACTCTGAGGTGCATCATCAACCTTTATACTGACTCGTCATTCCGTTTCCAAAGCCTTAATTTCAAGACCATTTCCCGCCGCCTGTCTCCAAAGTCAGCTCATCCAAAGCTTTGCATTCTGTGTCAAATTCAAACAATTATTCAGGTTTGAGGAGCTCGGTGTACTTTGTTGTTGACAAGTGCGTCAACACTGCATATATATATATATTTGCCCTTTTGGACCCTGATCACTTTATTCCTGCGGTTTTGCGTGGAGACTCAAAGGGGCCAAACACTATCGTTGTCCTCTATGTCGTCAGTGGTGAAAATCCTTGCAGCAAGTAAATACTAGTTAGTGTTGTAACGTTATGGTTGTTATGATGCAACGTGACTGAACACATCATCAGGTCTGAGATGCAGTTTGACTGAAGCTGAAACAAAGAAGAAGAAAAGTAAAATCTCAACTGTTTAACCTGTTGTGTCTCCCGGTCGTGTCAATGCCGTGGTGGTAATCGACAGGCTATTGGTGTATATATGGGTGTGTGTGTGTGTGTGCAAGTGTGTATTTGTGTGTAATTCATATGGACCCAGCACATTTGAAAATATGTTGGGGTTTAAATGTATAGTGAAAAAAATCTTTAAAAAAAAAATAGGGCTCTGTCATATAAGGTGTGTGTGTGAGAGTGCATGAGAAAGACAAACTATGTTATTTTTATGTGTGATTTGTATGATTTAAAAAAACAAGATGAACCCAAGACAAGTAAAAATTTGACAACTTGGAGGTACAGTTTTATTATTTGACAATGTGTCTCTGTGTCTCTGTGTGTGTGTGTGTGTGTGTGTGTGTGTGTGTGTGCGCGTGTGTGTGCGTGTGTGTGTGCATGCTCGTGCCTTATCTGTTAACCCCCAAGTGATAGTGTGTGATTAGCCATCAAAGTGCCAGTGTGCCCGTTCTGCCATAGATTAACACAACATGAGGTGCGTTCAACACAACTCTGGTGTTGGACCGTGTTCACGACAGGAGTCGCAGCAAAGCAGACAAGTGGAGCTTCCATCCAAACTCGTCAGCTTGTTGAACTCAGGCCAGCTGTAATGGAAACTCACAGGCTTAAAGAAATCCATAATGTCGGAACAGGATCAGAGGTTCAGTGTGTAGAGTTTAGTGACATCTAGTGGTGAAGTTGCATGTTGCAGCTGAATACATGTCGTCTCACCCTCCCCTTAAAAAACACGAAAGAGAACCTGTGGTAACCTTCAGTTGTCATAAAAAGTCAAAAGGTGTTTAGTTTGTCCAGTCTGGGCTACTGTAAAAAACAACAACATGGCGGCCTCCATAGAGAGATCCTGCTCCCTATGTCAATATAAAGTATTTAATTATAAAGTGCCAATTCTAGGGTAAAGAAAACAACAATTTAGATGAAACCCACGAATGAAAACATCACTAGGATTATTTCATATTCAGTTTCTGCCAATTGATCCTTTATTTCACCTGAATCTTACACACTGGACCTTTTTAAAGCTGAATCCAATCAATTCTGACACAACAAAAATACGAGGGACATTAGAAGAGTGTGATTTAAATAAAGTCAGAATTGAGTTATCTCATTTTCGGAATTCTCAGCTTCATCTCAAAAGCTTTGAATCCTCTTCTAGCACATTATCGTTTACTTTTAATCTCATTAGTTCACACATTTAGTTTTCAGATACTTGCGTTCACACTAAATACAGCCGCATACATTTTCTGTTTCATTTCTCTATTACTGTTTTTCCTTAACTCTGCTGGTCCATTACAGCCCCCAGTCTAATCTATGGATCTTTGTACTGTAATTGTTGTCATGGTGACAGTGAACAATATTTCTCCCGGGAGAGATGATTTTGGTTTCCAGGCTGATCTTATTGATACTTTGTGACTTTATTTTCTTAACTCTGAAATCTTTTTTTCATCCTTTTACTTTTGATATGTCGTGGATCTTTAGTCCTATATATGTATGATATAATGATAGTATACTGTAATATCAATGTGTGCAAACAATAAAGAGATGGTGAATGAACGCTTGGGCCACGCAGTCCTTCTCTTATCTAATCACTCACATGAAGGGCTGATCTTCAGAATAACCTCGTAAATTATTATTTAGGTGTTTCCCCTACTATGGGAGTGCCTACCAGGTGATGTACAATGCCTATAAAAAGTATTCACCCCCTTGGATGTTTCACCCTTTTGTTGCTTTTATACATGAAATCATGGTCAATATCATTTGGCTTATTTGACAAGAATTTGCAAAAAATCTCACTCTCTTTAATATCAAAGTGAAAACAGATTTTTACAAACTAATGTTAAAAAGCGATATAGTGTAAAATAAGTGTTTGCATAAATATTCCCCCCCCTTTAAAGTGACTGACCTAATTCAATAGAGGTCCAGCTGGTTGATGCCAGCAGTGTCACAATTAGTGAAATGGAGATCACACCTGAGTGCAGCTGGCACCTGGGTCTGAGAGGTCCAGTCTCTGGTTCGTCAGTATTCCTGCTACAATTGCAACATGGAGACAAAAGAAGACTCCACGCAACTCAGAGAAAAGATCATTGAAAAGTAGAAGTCAGGAGATGGCTACAAAAAGATTTCCAACTCACTGGACATCCCACAGAGTTCAGTTAAATCCATCATTAAGAAATGGAAGGAGTACGGCACTTGTTTAAATCTGCCTAGAGCTGGCCGTCCTCACAAGCTGAGTGACCGGGCAAGAAGAAGACTGGTGAGGGAGGCCACCAAGACACCTACGACCACTGTGAAGGAGTTAAAAGCTTCAGTGGCTCAGATGGGAGAGACTGTACATACAACAACTGTTGCCTGGGTTCTTCACCAGTCGAAGCTGTGTGGGAGAGTGGCAAAGAGAAAGCTGCTGTTGAAAAAGCTCACATGACATTCGCCCAGAGGCATGTGGGAGACTCCAAGGTCAATTGGAAGAAGGTTCTTTGGTCTGATGAGACAAAAATGGAGCTTTTTGGCCATCAGACTAGACGCTATGTTTGGCAAACACACAACACTGCACATCACCACAAACACACCATCTCCACCGTGAAGCATGGTGGTGGCGGCATCATGCTCTGGGGATGCTTCTCAGCAACAGGCCCTGGGAGGCTTGTAAAGGTAGAGGGGAACATGAATGCAGGAAAATATCGCAAAATCCTGGAGGATAATCTGACTCAGTCTGCAAGAGAACTACGACTTGGGAGAAGATTGATTTTCCAGCAAGACAACGACCCCAAGCATACAGCAAAGGCTCCACAGAAACGGTTCAAAGAGAACAAGGTGAATGTTCTGGAGTGGAGAAAACTTGCAGTGTCCAGATGTGCCCGCCTGATTGAGACATATCCACACAGACTCAGTGCTGTGATCGCAGCCAAAGGTGCATCCACCAAATACTGATGAATATTTATGCAATCATTTACTTTACCTTATATATTTTTAATTAATTGACATTATTTTGTAAAAATCTGTTTTCACTTTGATATAAAGTGTGTTTCTTTTGCAAATTCTTGTCAAAAAAGCCAAATTATATTGACCATGATTTCATGTATAAAAGCAACAAAAGGGTGAAACATCCAAGGGGGGGTGAATACTTTTTATAGGCATTGTAACTTCTCTTTCCAAACAGCAGAGGGGGCTGACGCTCGTTTTTTGGACATAGAGGGGAAACCTGCCTGGTGGCAAAGCATCTGAGGAGAATATTCCCCCAATGGTGCTGAAATATGAAATTTAATGTAATGGGATTTAAATGAATAGTTGTATATTTACATTGACACACAGTCAAAAGGCACAATATAATCCAGTAAGGTGAACTTGAGTGGAAAACATGATACCAGACGCATCAACTTCAATGGTAAAATCTTTTATTTAATGGTAACTCAGTAATGTTATTTCCTCTTGAATACAAATCAACTCAAAATACCAGTAGTACAAAAGTAGCCAAACTTGACAGAGCCTTATGCAACAGCGTGGGACAGATGAGCTGTCGGACCGGCTGGCAGTGCCGTCGTGTTTCACAGTGCTGCTTCCACAAGCTCACATTCTGCCTTCACCCTGAATGAAGATTGTCGGAAGGAAACAGACAAAAAAACCAACAGCCGTCCGTTTTTTAATTCACACTCGCAAGTTGGTAGATTATGTAAATCGTTATGAGATAAAAAATGAAAAACAAAGCTCGTTCGAGCCAAGACGACACGTTTACAGTTGATTCTCAGTTCTTATTCTGGTAAATAGACGTGTTTAGTTCTTTCACTGTTTGTAAAATATGCTGGAGCCTCTTCAACTCAAATTATTAGGATAATATGTCGTAACCTCTTTATTTTTGTATTTGTATTTATAAAGCGCCTTGTAACTGTGATTTGAAAGGTGCTATACACATTATTATTATTGGTGAGGAGTTTGTGTCAGCAGCATTAATATATCTATATTTATATATTGGTGCAGATGTGAACAGACCCTAACAGAGGCCCCTAAGGAAACCCCAGTAACTCTTACTGTGTGTAAAATGCAACCACAGTATAAAGTGACAAGGCCTTAAAAAGACATTTTAGACCTGAAAGTCCTTTTCTGTCTTCACCGTCCCCGTCAAATAAAAGCATAAAAATATTTCTTTTCAGTATAGAATGTGTTTTAGCGGTGACACACAAACAGGTGTCTGTTTATACTGGGGCTTCCTTTTTAAAAAAAAAAAAACTCATGTTGCAGGGTTTTACTTTCTAAACGGTGAGTGAAAGAAAACAGGGTTTTTTGACAATATGGGCCAATGTGAGAGTTTCCCACAGACACACCTCCGACATTAAAGAGAGCGGTTTGGACAACAGTGAACAAAGTAACAGCCACACACACAGAACATGCTTCTGGTGCGCATTTGCCCAGAAATGTTGGTTAACATGCAGACAGCTTGTGTGAATACAGTGAGACATTGACTAGAAGACACACACACACACACACACACACACACACACACACACACACACACACACACACACACACACACACACACACACACACACACACACACACACACACACACACACACACACACACACACACACACACACACACACACACAGAGGCTGAGAGCTGAGCTGGGCCCTGAGTCACTGTGCTGCACTTAATATTATTTTGCCCAAGTGAACACACACACCAAAAAAAAAAAAAAAAATTCTTCTTTTTCAAAACATCGAGATACAATAGTTTTCCCTCGGGCGACAGGCTTGGCGTTAAAACTACATTCCAAAAAAAAAAAAAAACGCTGCGCAAAGCCACTGGATTTCAACAATTCTTCACTAATCTACACACAAACCACAGACGCAGAGAACGGAAAGAATCCACAAATAACACTGTTAGACATCGTTACGGGAACACTGTCGTTTTTAAGGAGCCATGTTTTTAGTGTAAGCCTGTCTGAGTGCGAGTAAGGTGAGCCTCCACCGGGCTCCTCGTCTGCTGCACAACAGCCGAGGAGGCGCAGACACATCTAACAACGGTTAAGAGTAACAGGGAGCTGCGGCGCAGACGTGACCTTGTAGCTAATGAGCACGCAAACTGAAGGGGAACTGAAAAAAAAAAAAAAAAGCACATGCCAGTGGTGAGTTAAGTTTAGATCCTCAACTTCGACATCCAGATCATTTTCTGTCCGCTCGTCACATCCCGAACTCTAGATGAGCAAAAAACGCAAACATGATTTTCCCAGAACGATGCTGCATTCATGTCGTGTGGGAATAACATCCAACATCCGCTTCGAGGCTCTTGCACATACTTTATTTGCACCTGACCAGCTTCATCTCACAAAAACATCACCACAAACCAAACCTCCAGCAAAGTCTCTGGCCACACTACAATAAAAAATAAATTAAGTGGTATACATCATTTCCTACAGTTCCATCTCCGAAAAAACGCAAATTCACACAGTACGTATCAACTGATGGCTACACAAACTATGTAGTTCATATCTCCTGTCTTTCCCATGGGACATGAATGCAGCATTCCACATTATGTTTTCTCTCCTTCTTATGAAATGCTTGTCTACGGGACGTCTCAGCACCCACGGGCGCCAAACCCTCAAAGCTCCGAGAGTGAGTTCAGCTCTTGACCAGTCTCATCAGGATGGAATGTTACAGTCATCACACTGCTGTCCCCCCGTGCCGTCGCTCACTGCTTGACCTCGGGGCTGTAGTCAGGACGCCGTGTCTGGATGATCTTGGGCCGCTGGGGGCGGGGCTTGTCGTCCTGGTCGCTGTCGTCGGGCGCCGAGCTGTCGCCGCGCTCGTCCTCGCAGACGTGGACGACCACACTGGGGGTGGTGGGCGTGGCGGTGTGGAGCTCATATTTGTCCCCTGGGAATCGCACGGGGGAAGAAAAGGCTCGGGTGAGAGATGTGGGACAGTAAATGCACCGCAGCTCTGTCACATTGTGTGATGCACAATACCTGGTCCGAGCTTTGAGATGGCACACAGCAGGTCGTAGTTGACAACGGGCATAGCGTCTTGAGACTGCTCCCAGCCGACGGGAGGGGAGGCCGGGGGGGAGATCAGGAACTGCTTGTCTGGCTTGGGAGGCTCCAGCCGAGGACTCCCTATGTGGACAGACTACAGGACAAAAGGGACAGATTTGAGTTTTGGTTCCAGTTTTCAAATAAACAGAATGACACCCAGGAACTGTGAACTTTGGAGGAAAACGATGCTTATCAGAGACGTTACCTGGGCGAAGTAGAGTCTCATCTCTTTGCCACTGAAGTCAGTCTTATGCAGCCGCAATCTCGCCTCCGCTGCAGCCAGAGCATCACTGAAACTGATCCTGACCCGCCGGAAAGACTTGAAGTACTGGAACTGCACTTCTGGGTCGAACGAACGGAACAAGGCCTCAAAGCTGCCCTGTGGGGGGAGACAGAAAAGGTGGAGGGAGGGGGTGAGAACAGAAGTGACCATCGAAATCAGGATATTGAGACCAGCTTCTGCGTCCTCCTCCTCCACTAAATTTATTCCCATGAGCTCTTTTTTCTCCTCTTATCTAAAAATACTGAGCACTGCCAGCCACAGGCAGCCATGAACACAGCTCTGGCACTTGAAGGCGCTCGGAATAAAAATGATAAAAATAGCCTCTTCTACCAGCCGCTATATCTGACACCTCTCTTTGCTCAAGACAGCCTGCGAGTGTGTGTATGTGTGTGTGTGTGTGTGTGTGTGTGTGTGTGTGTAGAAGGCTGTGGCCTCACTTTTAAATGAACAATAATAGCTACAGAAGCTAATTAAGAGAAAAACATTCACTGGAAATGTGACCGTGGCTCCCATTTCCAAGAGGACGCACCCCATACCACTATTTCATCAACTATCAATCAAAAGCAGTCAGGGTGCACACAACAAGACGAAGGGATGAGCTGTAGTGGAGCCCAGTCATGATGATCGGTTCCCACAGTATCATCACGTCTGCACAGCGCAGCCACACAACTGCTGGTTAAGTGCTTCACAGCTTCACTTTAGCTCCTGTGACGCTTTCGCTGCATCCAGTCATACGAGTTTGGAGAAAGATTGGCTGTATGTGTGAAAATATAGAATCTTGAGGTGATGGACAAGATTTAGTGGCTAGCAGCCTTCTGGTTTCAGTTTCTAGATTGACCAATCATGTGTGAGCAGGCTTGGGTAAACAGTTCATGTTGAGAGCAAATAGGTGGACCATATTGACCGACATGCCACGGCTATCGGCTTTTTAATTTATCCTGCATTTATATGCTGATAGCTGCAAATTGAGAGCAGCTGAAATGTTGTCAGGACCTAAAACGCCTAGAAAAAGTATCGATGTGTGTGTTTTGTGTGGAGGAACTTTAGACTCGGGTGGACATTCAATCTATAATAAAAAAATTATATGATATAATATTTTCCCACTGTATTTTTATCAAAGAAGGTAGACGACATGTCAGTGTAACATTATATAATTAGAACCTTTATCAGCAGGACTGTTTTAGCTGAATTTGTCCAATAAGCGGACTTAAAATGATAAGTGGTGTTTCAGTTGTCACAGTTCGAGGATGTGGATAAAAATAGTGTTGCCTCCTACAGTCATCACTCAGCATGCTGTGCCCACTGCACTGCAACACAAGAGCAACCACTGAGCGTGGACTTGTGCACTGAGTCATGGACGAATCAAAGGAGGAAGAAGAACAAAGTGTGGCCTTAGGAGGTCAGGTCCCTCATTATCGCCACCCCTCACCACAATCTTTATAGACGCTCCCTGCAGAGTCTCCACAGCAATTCATAGTACATGACAGAGTAATTCCACATGAATAATGTAATTTGATCCAACCTATTTAAATGTGAATACCTATGACGCCTCAGATCATTACTTCAGATATGTGCTCACATGATTACTGCTGAATCAGTCGTTTTCAGACTTTGCATATTATGTGAGCATGGAGCGAGTCTGAATAAAGCACATGACTCAAAATGGCAAATAACCTTCAACGAGCCACTGTACAATCCTGTTGGAATAAAATCTGGATGAGTTTTGATGAGATTGATTGACAACGAAAAAAGCTGCAGGCCTTTTGACACTGACAGGAACTAAGCTCAAGGAAAACATAACGTGTTCTTCAGAACTTCTGACATGGTTCTGGTGCAGGTCAATTAAATTATATCACAGTTTGTAGGGGCACAGATTCAATGATGATTAATTTCAAGGAAGCTTGACCGCTCTCTTACCTGCGCCTCAGGACGACTGAACACTTCCTGGTTAGTCACAGAGGCGACCAAGCAGAAGCGGTTACACTTCATGGTCTTGATGTGCATGATGGGCGATCCCAGGAGCCGAAGCCTTTTCCACCTGATGCCTGAGGTCAGAGTGCAACGGGACGCTGAGACGGACTTCAAGGGCGGTGAGGGCGATGGGGGTGATGATGATGAAGAGGAGGGGGGGAATCGGTGGAGCGTTGCCTTCCCCAGGGTGACAGACAAGCAGGAAGTAACAGATGCTCCCCAACAGGAAACAGCTCAGCTCTTGTCCACCTCTGGCTCCCTGCACATGGATCTTCTTTTGTATCCGTAAAATGTTCGTCTTCTTTTGACGTCACAAGGGAAACGTTGCGAGACACACTACCCCTGTATTCAAACCTCAATCAACACAGAGCCTCCTAACCCACATTCCAAGGTTATCTAGTCATCTGCCAAACACTCGCAAAAAATAGGCAAAATCCTGTGTCTCTCAGTCGACCTCGGGGAGCGAGCTCTGCAGCCGCCTGCAAACTGGAGGAATTTTCCAGAGATTTGGGTGTGGAGAGCTGGAAATGTCACTCAGTCTCTACTGAGCTCAGCCTCTCTCTCCCTCTCTCTCCTCCTGCTACACAGCCGCTTAAATGAGCCCCTGCCAGTCGATGACGCATTAACCCACAATCCCATCCCCTCCTCTTCCTGTGTCATTCAGCCGTTCTTTCATGGCAAGCCAATCGCCTGTGGAAAGGGGAGGGACAGTCTGGTCCTTTTTTTTCCCATCCTATCGCTCGACTGATAGATACAAGCTAATGCTGACTAATCAGACATAAAGAGGGCCTGTGTGTGTGGGTGTGTGTGGGTGTGTGTGTAGAGAGAGAGCGACTGGAAAATAATGACATCACTATTGAGCAAACAAAAAGCTGTGATCCGCTTTCTGTTGCATTTCATCTCGAGACAAAAAAATCCTTTGTTTGAACGGAAACTATGTGACAATGAGCCTTTCACCTCCCGGTTTCCCACAGAGCCTCATCACCTGACTGCTGAGTGCATGGGGCAAGATGTGGAAACATGTCAATCTCAGTAAATATGAATGAGGCAGAGAGAGCAAGACAGAAAGGGGGAGAGAGAGAGAGAGAGACGGCTGGTAGGAAGAATGTTGGATGGAGGGATGAAAGGATACAAAGCAAGAGGCAAGAGCGCTGGTGCTCATGGAAAGTATGCAGTTTGATAACATGCTTTTATGAGGTATTAATAGCAGAGAGCGTGAAGTGGAGGGGAAGTGTGTGTGTGTGTGTGTGTGTGTGTGTGTGTGTGTGTGTGGGTGCAGTTGGAAAAACACTTCGTGGTTGCGAGGAGGACAGCGACACGTTACGGTTTGTTGCGTCTGATCCTCTACAAAGTCCTGCATTTAACATCTGGAGGAGATAAAAGCTTTTATGCTCACATTTGTGGAACATTAATTATTCAATCAACGGCACTAGCAAGGCATCTGGCATACATTAATCTTGGATTAGCATGTGGTCCGTGAATTGTTGGCCCATTAGAAGATATCATGGGGTGGATCTAACCACAAGTCCTTTATGGGATATCATGCACATCATTTCCTATACATTTAAAGTAAATATTGAGATATATATATATATGTTTTTCCATTCGACCGCCTTCCACTTCTTTTATTGACAGATTGATGGATTTTGAGTTCTTGTCTGCACGGAGATATTTTGTTAGAGGGAGGTCGTGTGGATCGAGCTTTTTATTTTGTTGCCCCTCGGCAGGCTTGCGGCTGTTCTTGCAGCCAATCAAAAGAAAGCAGGCTTTTAAGGAGTCCTCTTAAGGATAACAGATAATGTATGTTAGGCTCATCTTGAGAGGCTGTATAACAGGCAGTTTGAGATAAATGACTCAAAATCCTCTAAAGCTTCTCTAGTATACTGGCAGATTAAGTATAGTATACCATATACCTATATATAAATCGAAAATGGACTGTATTATAGAGCACTTTCCGTCTCATAGACCATTGAAAGCACTTTACAGGGTGAGCCTGGGATCAAACCACCAACCTTCTACTTAATGGAACGACCCTCTCAACCTCCTGAGCAACAGCCGCCCGCGTTCCACTTCGGCCTTTAAAGATCTGCTTCCGCGGGGACCTCCTACTCTTTGTGGAGGAGCCTTTGAGGCATGAAGCTTCCAACTAAACCCAGACATGCTTTCCTGGATATGACATTTCACTGCAAGACTTTTTAAATACATTATATACATTGTATAAATTCAATTTTTTTTTATTGCTGATGAGTCTTATTTCACTGGTACCTGTGGCAACACATCAACATCAGCACAATGCCTTTGTGTTCTGTTTACACAGGTCTGTTTTCAGTCTGAACACTCAAATTCACACGAGCAGACACTTTAGAGGACAAAGCTGCCTGCTCCTTGACCTGTTGGTGGAAACTGGAGGAATCCTGGATAAGACATACAAAGACAAAGGACCACAGCGGAGTGGACCCTGGGACCTTCTGGCCGTGAGGTGGCGGCTAACACAGACTGCGGTGACCTAACAGTCTCCATGGCTATTTAGACGCTTGAGTAAATCTCATCCATGTACAGGCAGTGACACCTGGCAGGTTGTCTGGCTGGAACGAGTCTATCCTTTGCTATTAGACCAACGTGTAGACGTTCTGTTCATGATCACTAAGGCCCCTGAGTGCGGTGTTAATACACAGTGAATTGACTAAAAGCACTGTCCTGTGTGTGTGTGTGCGTTGAATGGAAAATGTGTGTGTGGAAAGTAAAGTGGTGTAATGTTGATGAGCCTCCTGACAGTGAAACTGATGCTCTCATGTAAGTGCTGTTTGTTGATGTTAAACATTACCATGTGAGTAAGTGGAAGGTGCTAATCATCTCCAGACCTCAATCTCACCCTGGTGTGTGTGTGTGTGTGTGTGTGTGTGTGTGTGTGTGTGTGTGTGTGTGTGTGTGTGTGTGTGTGTGAGAGAGAGAGAGAGAGAGAGTGCGCACGGCCTGCATTTTTTCCATCACGCTGTGTTTTTTTGTCATCTTCCTATTTTTTCCATTCCCTCACTTGACAGACAGGCAACACCCCCCCCAACCACACACACATAAAGACAGGTGTGCACAGTGCACACAAGAACAAATCTCGAATGCTTACCACATACTGGACACAGTGTTGTGTTACCAGCCAGCTGCTACATTGTTATTGCATCACGCTCTTCTTTCCAAAGCCGAGGTGATGGTTGATACTGGTGGGAGCCACAGCTTCGCCCACACTGGCAAATAAAAAATACTGTAACAATAATATAACTGAAGTAGCAGCAAGATGGTGGATCACACTGATTACCATCGAGCGTTAATTTATTTGATGACTCATGTTTCTTACAGTCTGACGGCTTTCCAAGCTCAGATTGATGGAGCACTGCAGTGATGGTTGTCTTTCTGAAATCAAGCAACTAGCCACATTCATCTTATAACTTTTGGACCAAATCAAGTGTGGCGTACGCCCCTCAGCGTTGTCAGTTTCTATGTCTTTGTCTCCCCAATTAAAATTCCAGCTACACCATCTTTATTTTTAAACCCCAACCACTGTCCTGACACAAAGCCAGGTCTCATCAAGTTACACAGGCCTGACTCCTGTGACAGGCTCCTTCCTAGTGGCTGGAACAAAATCCCATATCTGAGCAGGAAAAGAGCGCCTGCAGCACAGTGACACATCGGTGCCTGTTCCAGTTCTGCCTCTGTGTCACTGAACTTATGGAGAAAAACAACAGCAGATCTAGATAATGCGAATGCTGAGTCAGCGCATGTCCAGCAAAACATTCAGATTTTCCATTTGAGCTGAAACTTCCTTGTCCTATGTGGGTTGTAAGGGTTCGTTTACATACTTGTCATCAGGGCAGTTGGAAACATGATTCACATCTATCTTTGTTTGTTTAACCGGTTTATCCTTTTGTGTAAGACTAATGCTGATATTCACCGTGCTGAGAACTGTGATCACACATTTCATCACACACACACACTCACTCTGTCCTGATTAAAATCAGAATAATAAGACTGAGATTGGAATTTGATTACATCTCTCATCTTGGTGACTACATCCACAGCTGCAACAGGGCGCGTCTGGCTGGAAAAGTCCCGGAAATTTGCCTGACTTTCCAGATCTACATCAGAGTTTTCCCTGACCTGAATCTTTTCTTCCATGCTGGTTTATTAATACTGGCGGCTCTGAGCTAAAACCAGTTTAACTTGCACATCACACTGGAAAATACATTCCATACTTTCTGTTAACGGACCTGAAATGTTCTTCTCTCTCCGGACAATATATTCTCCAACTTCCTCTGCTATATATATAGATATTATTATCATCATTATAATAACCACTCTGACAGTGATTGAATAAAAGAGTTTATACATAGAACTCACTCTGTAAAGTGCCTATATAATGTATGTTGGTATATAGAAAAGGGGAATTGAATTACTGAATGTGTGACATGATATCATGTCATTTCTGTAATGCCATTTCTTGTTACTTCTCAGCTGAAAGACAAAGTCCAGACCATGAGTATTATCAGAGTTTTTCAGGTTCTGAGCTTCAGCACAGTGGTTTTGTAATAAAGTATAACTTAAAGTGCCATGTCTCAGCTTTAGGTCCAGTAGGTTTATATCAACATATAAAAGAACAGTGCAGTTAAACAAAATCATTATATCTGCACTCTTTGCTCGACAGACAGCCACAGTTCGCCACCTTATCTTATTCCATCTCTCTCACCTAATATTTAAGTACAATCATTTGTGTTTTCACAAATTCCATGGGCGGTCACACACCTTAGTGGAATATTCTGCCATATGATACATCAGCTGACCTTCAAAACTTTGCCAATGCCCAGTGGAAAAGCAGCAGGATCCTGGAACAAATGAAGGAAGAAAACATCTCCTCTCTTCACCTCTGTTGTTTTTCCTTTTCCATCAACGTCAGCAGACTCCACCCTGGCTCATCTCACATGCCCCGTGCATGCATATGTCTGGCAAAATGCCTGTGTGTACCAGCAATCGGTTAAGTATGTGTTTAACGGGCTGTCATGTTCCAACAGGATCCCACAGATGAGCCGTGACTGTTACGGTGGCTTTTGTTGGGCGACAGCTTGGCAAGAAACTTTATATTTAGAGCAAACCAAGAAACCATAAACAAAGAAAAGTTGTTTTTCCCACTGTCTGACTTTTGTTCTCCAGTCTTGAATACTGATATTTTCAAAATCCACTATCGATCATGAAATGCCCACAGCGGGATTAATAAAGTTGTTTGAATTGAATCAAATTAAACTTTAGGAAGTTCGGCTTTTAAGCAACTCACGACTGAAGTGTTTAGTTGACATAACAGTGTGTGTGTTTTTACTATTACCTCTATCTAGTGGTCTGAATTGCTGTTGTTTTGTTTGTTTTTCCTCCCACCACTTGGGAGAGTAGTGCCGCTGTCAGCAAACAGTTTTTGACCGTGTGGGAATGGATGCAAAGGGAAAGGTTGATTTGTTTGTGTATGTTTTTGGAAAATACATTTATCAAGAGTACAAGTGGTTCTGCTCTCCTTTATTTGGAAACTGGACAGAACAATTACCCAGCAACCATGGTGAGTAAATGTGGAGCCTCAGGACAGAATTTCAAATGTTGAGTCTAATACTTCCAATAACGGTTCAGGTGGAAAAAGGAACGTCTCAAAAGGCAGCAAGTCTACAACATCATCTGCACGACTTCAAGCAGAAGGGGCTGCACTCATGGCACGTGCTGCAGCGCTACAGGAAAAACACATCTTGGAGGAGCAAGTGGAGCAACTAAGAAGGAAAAAATAGCAACTTGAAATTGAAACTGAAATGGCAGCATCGACAGCAAAATGATCAGAGTTAAATGCCTTTTATCATGGCAGTGTTCCAAAGGCACATTGGACAACAGGAGATTGTTTGAACTATCTGGAGCAATTCCCTAGGGGGCAGCCTAGAGATCTGCTCCTTGGAAATTAAAGGTCACAGCTGCCTGTGTGGACAAAACCATTGGATGGCCTGCTGTTAAGGCAGAAGATAGTAAAGGGCTACAGGCCTATGCATTGTTCCTATGAGGATGTTGCGACGCCATGGAGGAACTGCAGTATTTAGATGAACTCAATTTGCCTGCAAACAGGAAAACAATAATGCAGAAACTTCCTTACAAACTTGGAGAGAAATGGAGAGTGACTACATGTGACATCTCTGAAGCCCAAGGTCGCAGATCTGGCTTTAAGGACATAATCAAGTTCATTGAGTACCAAGTCAAAATCATTTCTGATCCAATCTTTGGCAACATCCAGGAGACTCGAGCTGTTGTAAATAAAAGAAGCAACAAGGCAAAGTTTGAGCAAAAGGCGCAGTTCAAAAGAAACAGCTTCACAACTGCTGTCTTTATGTCTAATGAACCGGAAACAACACAAAGTATCACACCTACAATCTTAAACATTGTTTCCTGTCTGTACTTTACTAATGGACACACATTGGAGCATTGTCCACAATTAAGAAAACGAAACGCATCGAGAACAATTGGACTTTCTGAAGGAGAAAGGAGTTTGCTTTGGTTGCCTGCGCATAGGAGACACGAGCAAGGATTGCGATAAGCGCATATCATGCAAGGTTTGTAACCAAAGACATCCCAGCGTTCTTCATATTGGAAAATGAAGGTAAAAGGCGAAGACCAGCCAAAGAAACTGTCTCTACTTGTGGTCATACAGGCACCGGAAGCAGTAACGGCATCCTTTCAATCGTACCTGTCAATGTTAAGTGTACAAAGGGAAACAAAATCATTTAAACTTATGCGTTTCTGGATACAGGAAGTACAGACACTTTCTGTTCTGAAAGTTTAATGGAAAGGCTAAACATCCAAGGAAAAATAACAAATCTGCATACAATGGGTCACAGTACTACTGTTCTGATTGGCACAAACACCTCAAGGTTAATGGAACCATGGGAAGTGATCAAGAAGCTTCTTATGTGGATGATCTTTTGAAAAGTTTGCCTTCTAATGAAGATGCTACTCTGATGGTCAAGCACCTCACAGTTAGGAGGTTTCAATCTCACAAAGTGGATCAGCAACAGTCTGTGAGGCGCTATCGGTAATTCCAGAATAACATGGATCCAAGAACTTCAAGGAGTTGGATCTAGACCGAGACAAGCTGCCAATTGAATTCCGTGTATGATCCATCGGGTTTCATGGCCCCTTTCACAATCCCAGCAAATATGATTTTGCAAGACCTGTGTTTGGTTGAAATATGGTTGGGATGACTGAATACCACAATCCTTGCAACAAAAAGGGTACAAATGGTTGGAAGATCTTGAAAGGGTCACTACAGCTGTCACTCAAAGAGAGATACAGGACGAGTGTGGGCGTGCACAGCAGCTCACCAGACCCCATGAAAGAAATGATGATCAAGCGTTTCTTTGCCAAATAAAATAACAGACTATTGTATTAAATACGTAATGAATCCGAGAGCACCACTCTTACACTCGGCTATCATCGGCTACACTCAAATGCACGCAACACAATAACATGTAAAGTAAACGGTGAGCCTAACAAAGTGCTACACAGCCTTTAGCTTCTTACCTTGAGGATGCCTTCACCGAACAGGTCCTCCGGCACTCTGCAGGCGATCAGGGCGTTTGGTAAATCTGTAAACTTCACATCTACCGTCGCCTCCTCCGCGCCGCCCTTCTTCGATCGCTGCATCTCGACTCCCGGTGGTTTCGTTGTGTGTTTTTGTCTGGAAAACACAGGACCCGCAAATCAGAAATCCACAAACAAAAAGTTAGCTAGCAAGCTAACGCCCCCCCCATCAATGACTTTCTAAGTGTCAAAAGCTGACGTAGTGGCATACGCTAGTTTTTAATTTAGTGTTCTACGTACCAATAAAATCGTTATTTCATGTTAACGCAGCTCAGTTTACGATGTTTCCATCCAAACAGCTAACGGAGCCCAACGCTTCAAAGCGGCTCTCGGTGTATTAGCTCACAAACTGCACTAAGCCGGGCTAACTGGAACGTTATGCTAACCAGGAAGCCGGAATAACGCCGCTAAACAAGCTAAACGCATGGTATTCCGTGGGTTTCTTCTGTCGCTTGGCTCTGGGTGGAGGTGGTCGCTCGGCAGAAGGTGTTGTCTCAAACCGAAACCCTCAAATATTCTTTGGTATTAACTATAAATAAACCTCCTGGGGTAATTTGGTTAGCATGACGCACAGGATCAGGGAGATGACGTCAGGTCAGCAGCAGCAGCAGCAGCAGCTTCTTCTTCTACTTATTTTTGTTGTTTAATGGGAGGTGGTAACGTTCAAGGTGCATTACCGCTACCCATTCTGCTGGAGTGTTTGGTCTGCGGAAATACATAAAACAACAAACAAACAAAACTTAAATGAAACTTCTATCCTCATCATTAAACCAGTTTCTTTTAAAAACTCAAACAAGATTTTCTATTTTCCTTCTCCAATATTAAACAAATTCTTCAGGTTGAACTCTTCCACCCCACATTTCCTCAGCTCGTTGTGTAGTTTTTTCTCTCTGTGTGTTTATGTGTTTATATTTATAGTTTGTCATTAACAGATGACCTGCTCCACAGTGTGAATGTGGTTTAGGGGAGAAACCACATTCACACTGTCCTGATGGACGTTTCCCTATTAAGTGCATTGTTTGATTTAATCCTGTGTGTCCCATTCTTGGCCTTGCTATCACTGTTTGTTCTCTAGTGTCTTTTTCCCTATTGTTTTCATCTGTCAATGCCATAAATATAACACACAGAGAGAAAAACTACAAAAGGAGCTGAAGAAATGTGGGGTGGAAGAGTTCAACCTGAAGAAGTTGTTTAATATTGGAGAAGGAAAATATTATTTACGTTTTTAAAAGAAACTGGTTTAATGAAGAGGATCTAAGTTTAAGTTAGATATTTCCGCAGACCCACACTCCAACCTGGTAGGTGGTGGTAATGCGCCTTTTAACGTTAGGTGGCACCCGCCATTAAACAACAAAAAGAAGAAGAAGGCGCGACGTTCAAATCTGTTTCCGGTTTCATTCGGTGCGCCAAATATGGAGCCGTCTCATAACAGGTAAAAGTCTTCCTGCCTTTTTCACAGTGAAATCACGCTGTTTTATGAATCGCATTTACTTTCATGACAACTAAACGACAGGGTTCAGTCCACAGCGTGTTTCTGTGCTGCTAAATACACGATACTTCCCGCTGTTACCCGGATGAAGACACTACTGAACCAAACATCATTCAGCAATCACGTAGTTGAACTTCACGCCGCTTTTTGTGAAATGGGCCAATCTAATAAATGGCCAAACGAGATCAGTTATACATCTTTAGCCTCCTCCTTTCAATTCGGCATAGATAATTTACCACGGGAGAACTTAACTGAATCGAAATTGTGACATTTGTATGTCTCTTCTCGTCTCTCAGGCGTCTTCCTCCAAAATACAACAATAACAGAAGCCTCAACCTGTAAAATCAAGTGTTTTGTGTCTAATTCTAATGACGAAATTTAGTTTTAACCAAGATTTCTTATTGAATTTCACTTAATGATTTATATATAAACAAGAAAGATGGCCACGTACAGTATCAGATTGTGATGCCTCTTTACTATGGTATTGTGAGGAGAACTTAATGAAGCTTGTTTGCGAAGTTTAGGTCACATTATAAACTGATGTCATGTGGTTTCCAGTGTGGTGAGGACTCCCCTCAACAGTGTCACTGGTCAGAGGAGGAGCAAAAGCAAGAGCTACCGGCAGTCGTACCGCAGCTGCTTAGGTGCCGCCTCACGGCTCGGCCTGACTCCAGCGTTGACGGCACGGAGGCTCAACACCAGCAGAAGAGCTCCAAAGTCCCATAATATCAGCGTGAGTCCAACCGTTCCATTATTATCCATGTTTTTAAATCAATCTTTGCACAACATGTACATAATGGTCATCCTCTCTTTCTCTTTGCCACAGGAGAAGGTGAATCCAGAGCATCTGGCCTTGCTGTTGAAAACAGAGTGGAAGCTGTCATACCTCAGTCCTCTGTACAAGTTCAGGCACACCCAGCTGAAGAGCTACTCCAGGCAGCTGTCTGCGTTTATTGCTGCGGAGAAGCAGCAGGGCTTGGCGGTGGAAGTGGAGGGACTGCAGAGTGGTTTCAGGGTCGCTCTCTCTGTGGTGCAGGGGTTGACGGAGACGGACGATGATGCTGAGACCATCCTCATACAGGTGAGCACAGGACTCACTGGCTGACTTTGTCACATGGATTTAGTTTTTTCATTCTAAAGTCAGTTGTGGTACATGATTCAGTATATTCCACATTAGTTACTCAGGAAAAATAATACACAAGTCATGCTGCAGCACTTCAAGATCAGACAATCAGCTGAATCTGTGTGAGATCCTTGTATTCTTTGTCTATAACTGTTACCTTTGCCCCAACAGATCCATGCAAACCCTTTGTTCGCCAGACAGGACGAACCCCAGAGGTCGGTGTGGAGCGGCTGGCTGACCTGCATCAACGGCAACACGGATTACCTGCACTCCCTTCCCAAAGACTTCACCTGTCTGCCACTCTTCGGCTGCAGCGGCTCTGAGTATCTCAGCGGTTTGGTCAAATCCTGGTTCCAGCAAACATTTGACTGCTGCTTCGGGGCCCTTGAAATAAACCAGACCAGTTTGCAGTGGCTGGTGGCTTTATGGACTAACTGCCACACGGAATCCAGCCTTCAGCACCTCAAAATGATCTGGACTCTCCCCGTTGTGCCACCGGTGCAGATCACCTACACGGTTAACCCCCAAGATGCCTGGGAGCTGTGGTGCAGTGTGAGGACAGGTCAGCAGAAGGAGAACGAGGAAGATGAGGAGGGGAGTAGTATTGATATTAAGGAGGTGATGAGGCTCATGCAGGGGCTGAAGGGACATTTCTTCAGACACTTCAGGCTGGATCTGTCGGCAGGAAGTTTGAGGCAGGTCACGACAGCACTGGGCTCAGCCAAGTGTAATGGCAGGATCAAGGTAGGATGTGGCAGAAATGGCTGTTCTCATAAAGTTTTTCACAAGATCGATTTTGTTTCACCGTCTTTTGAGCAAACACAATAATATTTGTTCCCCTTTTCTTTCAGATCTCCAACAGCAGGTACATGATCACCACCCTGACTCTACTGACAGAGTGTGCCCTCCTCAAAATGCCTATCTGAGCAATAAAGACTGTAACAGGAACTGCAATGTTGAAAAAGCAGCATTCATTTGAGAGACAGCTTCTCCTAGGACCGGACACGCTGCTTTCATATTACAATCCCTTTGTTTTTTTGTTTTTTTAAACAACCATGCTAAACTTTTTTGAATAAAATAACTCTTTTTTTCACGACATAGAGCGGAAATGCATTTTTTTTACCATTTTAAAATCCTGGAGAAATTTTCCTTTCACCCAAACTACAATTTAAACACATATAATCTTGTGGATGTAATTATTGTTACTATTATGTTTTTAGAAAGTTCTTATGTTCCAACATCTTAACCCTGTTGTCTGCTTACTGTCTGTTAAGCAAAAATGCTTAGGTTCCACCCTTTCTTGTAAATACTATATTTGACATATTTGTTACCTTTATCTTGTCATTCTTAATTGCTAATAAAAGCTAAAAATGTGTTTGGGCATAATGTACAGGTTCCAAGTGGGTTTGTAGTTTTTCAATCAGTTGATAAGGGATCCCTCAAGAAATTCAAACAACTCCAGATCAACTTACTGTTTTTCATTTCTTTTATTGTTTCTCAAAAGAAAATCTGGCAACTTAAATTTAAAAGACACAGCTCAAATGAGGTTATCAAAACAATACATGGAAACAATGAGGGAGCAATGAGAATACAAGCTCATCAAAAACCAAACCTTGCATCTGAAACATTACTGTATATTGCATTGTAAGTAAAAGGCAAACACAACATCAAAAGCAACTTGTGATCAACTTATTCTGTGTAGATATTGGACATGTTAATGCACGACAACGCAGCATCGCCTTTGTGTTGTATATTGCTACACTGACAATTATAAATGCACAAGGACAATAGCAAGGGTGGAGGACTCACAAATCGCTGCTCCATTATGCTCTTTAATGACAGGACTGGTTTCTCTTTTGGTATCTGAGCTTCCGATGGTAGTAATTAGTGTACAGCAGATGCTCGTCCTGCCAGTAAAGTGCAGCGTGTGGCTGAGGATTATGGGAATCTGTAATCAACAGTTGTGGTTAATTCCAAAGTAGAGGTAAACAGATGGAATATTTCGCTTTAGCCATGTGATATGTGTTGTATATAATTAAGAACTCCCGCTCAGAGTGGAAAAATACTTTTGTTTAATCCCCATTCAGTGTGCAAGACTTCAAAAACACAATGTGTGTTTGCTCTGGCGCTTAAATGGCACATAAACTCGCCAAACTTTGCAGGTACATAAAAAAATACCCCAAAGCAACAAGACTGGGGAACAGTGTTAACTTCCCATTCTGCTGCCTTCGATGTTTATATAATTCCTTTTGTGTGGGTATAGTACAGCTCCAAAAAGGGGGGTGGCTCTATATTGTAAGTGGCGCCCACACATGCCAACTTATAACAATATAAGATCAGCATCCACCAGGCAAATATACATGAGGGGACAATGACGATCGAGACATGTCTGTGCTCCTTTGTGGCAGCTCGGCATATTTAGCATTAGTCTTCA
This sequence comes from Verasper variegatus, assembly GCA_026259375.1. Classification (NCBI taxonomy): domain Eukaryota; kingdom Metazoa; phylum Chordata; class Actinopteri; order Pleuronectiformes; family Pleuronectidae; genus Verasper; species Verasper variegatus. The sequence continues at coordinate 26,326,544 of CM048038.1, read as the reverse complement.
CAGTACAATCCAAGAACTCAAATTCTCCACACACTCTCGTACAGACTTCAGAATGTGTACTTAACCCCCTGGAAATAATGAACTGCTATTGGTTTAAAAGTATAAAACAGTTAGTACCACTGTCACAACAGATCATGCTTTAATGTTCAACATAACCCCTGTTCATAAATCAATGCACATGAGGGGCGTCCAGGGGTAAACAGCGGAGAGGAAAGTGACCTATGTAGCAATGTGATTCACAGTAAGTGGAGACTGCAGCATGCGCAGCCGCGTTAGGACGCCAAACCCAGAAAGAAGCCGCCGACGAAGCCACTGGACATGACGATGTTCCTCTTTATGAAGTCTGTGGCCTGCGTAGGAGAGAGAGGATGACGAATGAGTCGATAGGAGATTAAAATGAACAGACTAATCAATGAATAGGTGTTAACTGGTTGAGTGATACTGGAGATGAAGCCATGAAAATCAGGAGCCAGGAGTAGAGGGAATTATAAAGGGAAATACCACCTATTAAAACCATCTACTGTACCCAGCCTAAATAACTATATATCCTGAGTATGGATACACAACCAAACACCCATAATGATGTGAAAATGTATCCATCTACCACCTTACACCAGCCTGCTGTGTCATGGGTTGCGAGTGTATTACAGCCAACAGTACACTAGATGGCATTGCTGCTTTGAAGATTAAGCACTAACACCCCCCCCCCCCTACCACAAGCAGGACATCAAAGAAAAGGACATACATTGGGTGAAAGTAGAGAGCAGCCCTTTTCTAGTAAACAGAAAGAAATTGATTAAGTCAACTAAAAATTAGCAAAAGCATGAAAGACAAAGCAAGCTTTGTTCCTGGTACCTTTACCTCCTCAATGAATGTGTTTATTTCAGGGACTGCTTTGTCTGCCCTCTTCTTCAAGTGTTTCTTCGCTTTATTCACGTCCTTCTCCACTTTCTTCCAGTCCACCTGTACGTAGCCACTATGATTGGCAATCTGTAGAAATTAAATAAAGTCGTATTCAAAATGGATATATTCAATAACGCTTTTATTTTATTCCATAATTGTTTAAAACCCAGTTGTCCACTTTGAAGTTAAATAAGCCGTCTGGAAATATTTGCCTCCAAATCTGATATAAGCCAATTTGAACTGGTCTTATTTAATTATGTTTTTCAGTGCTACTGTATAAAGAGTCACCATCTGACAGATTTGTATATGTTCAAGAGAGAATTAAAGACCTGTCTACAAAATTATTTCCCTCTATGTAATTTCTACAAAAAAGTACAAGATTCTATTAAAAAAGCAGAGGTGTGATGCACAAGCAAAATAGATCAAAAAGTATTCAGGGAACATTAATTCCGGGAAGCCTTGAGTTTATTGTTTCCTTCTATGTGCCAAAATCTGCCTTCTTTCAACACAAAGGGAGATTTTGTCCTATTTAAAATGACAAAAGCAAAAACACAGAGATGCAAGGTCATCCGTTCACATTTTTTACATCACGACGTGACAACTTTTATGTTTCATATCAACCTTGTAGATCAAGGTATATGACTTGATCTACACAGGGTTACAAGTTAACTGACTGTCTTTGGTGTAATTCAAAGATGCGGAAATACGACAATGGTAGTATTGTAACACCCCATAATATTCCAGATGGCCTTTTCTTTCTGCTGTAGAGAATGGACAGGCTGACCACCCTGCTGTGCAGATGGCATCTTCAGTTGTCAGTGATGAAAATGGGCAAAATATGAATCTTACAAAAGGACTTAGAGACAGTGCTGATATATGTTATGTTTACGTTGAATGAAATCTTTTCTCTTTTCCTTGGGTTTACATTGCATATTTACTTACGTAGTACTTGTACTGATGTTTCTATTTTACTGACTCCTCTGGTAATAATAATAATAGGATTAATCTGAATATTTAATTATTGAGGCTACACAAACACTGTTATGGTGCCCTTGCCTGTAATAGAAGGAAGCCTCCACCAACAGCAGTAGCAGCTATCTTCCCAACTCTCTGGAAGAGGTACCCAGCACACCTGTGCATGTTGAAAAGAAGGGGGGAGTGTTTAAATGGTAAAAACAATTTAATGTGAGGAGTAAAGACAGATATTGAATGGAGGTACTTGCTTTATAGGGATGTAATTACACATCATGACTACTCAGCCATGTTATTTCTTTGGAATAAGCTGCATTGATAGCAGTATGTTTCTAACAGCTTAACTCTTTTGTCAAAAATAGTATAATAACCTCAGTTGATGCAGATGTGACGCCCAGGCCTTACCATCCGGTCACCCCTCCCATCATGAGCTGAGTGGCCACAGAATACTTCTCAGCAATGGGGCCTGAGTTTTTCCCAAACAATTTATTTACTTAATTTTGTGAAGAGTACAGACAGATATTGAAAGGAGGAACTTGATTTATAGGGATGTAATAACACATCATGATAACTCAGTCATGTTTTTGTCCTTTAAAACACACTGCATTGATTAGCAGTATGTTTCTAACACACTAACAACTTTACTCTTTTGTCAGAAATAGTAGAAACAGCTGATCCAGATGTGACGCCCAGGCCTTACCATCCAGTCACCCCTCCCATCGCGATCTGAGTGGCCACAGAATACTTCTCAGCGATGGGGCCCGAGTTGTTCCCGAACACCCTGCTCCACCACTGGTGCCTCCGGGCGTATTCTGTCAGGTCCACGACCTCATACACCTCATCTTCACTCTCTGGGTCGTCCTGACCTGCTGTGAGACAAGATCATATAAAGTTATCAACAAAACATCAGATGTACTGCCACTAGCCTTGCAAAACAAATGAGAACAAGGGCTTCATATAAACAATAAATTACACTACATCTCACTTTACATCATAAACGTATTTCTAATTGACTACATTATTTGTATCAGGCTGTACAGGAGGCTAGCTGGTCCATTCCATTCAAATGACTAAGGAGGCTAATGCTAGCTGGCTAACGTCAAATGGCTACCAATTCATCATGAAGCAGACTCGTATTTCCTTAATGGGCAGTTATAAACATCAATGTCGAGGTCGTGCGTCACTAGTATCATCTCTGGTGCGGAAAGTTAGACATTTTCATCTAAATGAAGTTGATAAGGCGTTTTTTTTAGAACAAATACCATCACCAACCTTCTCTGTTGTCCACCGTCGCCATTTTGGAGAGATCCAGCTATCGCACCAGGATGTTGACAATGTGAGGCCACGCCCACGCGATGATGCCGTGCCACGTCAGTTAAAATGCTTTGATCTTGCAATTTTAGCAACTTTATAACTGAAAATAATGCAACTTGCGTAAAGCGCGATTTATATTAAAATAAAACGCTACGAACTTTAGCTGCGTGGCGTGAAAGCTGCAGAGCGACCGTTTCACGAGAAAGCGACATGCAAAAGTGTCGATATATTATATGTTTTAGTTTATTTCACTGTGTGGAAATGATGCATTCGTGAGGGGGGGTGCTTTTGCACTTTGCTGTACACGTGGCGCACACAGGTTGGTGCTTTTTAAAGTGTTTTTAAAGTAATCGCGATGTTGATAAATGAGTTATTTTGCAGAGGAGAATGTGAATATTTGAGATAAAAGAATGATATAGCAGGGGGAGTCATGTGGTAGGATGCGGCTGCTCCCATTGGCCGAGGGGGGGGGAGAGGGCGTGGCCACAGCGGCGCGTGGGTTCGCTTAGGTGACACAATTATAACAACTTTTATCTTCGCGGCCGAAACGCGTTTTTATTGCGAAATACTCACGCCTGGGAACTAGTGCGCAGTTACTTCGTTCAAACTGCGGCGCAGGATCACTTTGTGATGAACGATGTGACGTTTGAGGAGCCACCCGGAGAGCGCGTCTGTCCCCCCGAAAGGATTTACTACATCGAATCGCATCTTCTCATCCTGGGAGAAAAGTTTTCCGTCGTTTTGTTCCCCGCGGGTTTTCCTATTTGATTCGGCCGGAGCCGCGCGTTGCGCCGCCGCCGCGTCGCGATCTCCCATGCAGTCGTGCGGTGTGTCTCTCGCCGCCGCTGCCTGCGCTGCCGCCCGGAGTCTCGGCTCGGCTTCTTCTGGTGGTGATGAGGGAAAGAAAATGGCGGCGGGAAAAGCGAGTGAAACAGAGGAGGACTTCCCGACACTGACAGCCCCGGAGAGGGACAGTTTGGCCGGGATCGACAGGTCGGGAAAGTCGCGCCGTGCACTCACACGCGCGCTCAGTGTGAAATTAAATTGTTTTGCGCCCGTCGCATGTCGAGAATGTCCCCGATCCCCTCTGCCACTGATACTGAGCCGCCTATGTTGTCTTCTTGTTTGCAGCTCACTGTTTGGATTTCAGAAGCTTCATGAAGATGGCGCCAGAACGAAGGCCCTGTTGATGAAGGTAGCAAATCTAACTGGATGTTATTTTACACGCCGATTGCCCCTGCACTTCCTCCAACCTGACCCCGCATGCACGGCGGGGAATTTGCTCTCTTAGCAGCGAGCCAGTGTGATCGCGAGTGGCCCTCTCGCTAAAGACACCAAGGCCAGCTAGCCCCTCAGTTAGCCTGTGAGCTAGCTCGCTCGTTAGCTGCATCTCATCCGATGATCGGCTAGCTGCAGGTGCAGCTAGCCATGCCCCTGTCCTTCTAACCACATATCGTAATATTCTCGAGGCTACCCCCTCCCCTGTTAGCTGGCTGGCTATTCCGCACAACGTATCCATGTGTGCTTGCAGTTGCACCACCAACAACACAACGTCGTCACGGTTTTGTGTAGCACACCGATCGCTGCAAACACTGCACTCTGAAAGTTTTACGTCGCCATTGGGTTGTTGTGTAGCAGCTATTACACTCACACATGTCACATTTAACACGCATGTATTCCTAAAGGGCTATAACGTATGTGGAAGTAACGTTAACGTAGCAGCCGTCTTTCCCTGTGCACCAAAGACAGCGTTAGCCCTGATTACGCGAGGCTAGCTACACCCCGTGTTGTGTTGCATTGTGTTTTGTGTTGTTTTCGCGACACTGCATTGATCCACTGTACCCGGGGTCGATCTGGAGTCTGTGTTGAACGAGTTGACAAACGTTACAAGTAACGTTAATGGCTGGCTGCCTGTCCAAGATGGCGGGACATGGCGGAGTGACACCGATGGCAGTAGCACCAATTTGATGTGAACACGCCGCTCCTGATCGCGCGTGTGTGTCGCTGAAGTGTTGTTTTAATGCCCCACACATGATCCCAGCTCTTTGCAAGGATGTGATCACCTCACGCACTAAGGTGGCGTCAGGATCCTTTGTTTACAGTCGTCATTTGCTTCTGCATGTGCTCCCTACGTGTTAAACAGTTCTACCTGTGGTCATCGCAGAGCCGGGCTAACAAAGAGCAAAAGCCCCACTTGTGGGGGGATTTATCTAGATGGTGCTCTTGACAGCTCGAGGTTTTGAGGGGGGGGGGGGGGGTCAGCCACGGATCCGCTCGCTAGGTGGTGTGGGACACCCAGGAAGTGCAGCTCCTCATCTGGGCCGTAGCTGCACAGGAGCAGCAGGAGAAAAAGCACTGGTGTATGACACTTGCATGCTTCAACTAAACTGTGCACTTCCTAATTTCAAAGCGGAGCAAGCTCATCAACATGCATTGCTTCTAATTCTATTAACAGTACTGATGCAATGGGTTTCCTAACAAGGTTTAAAGTGTTTTTAAATGCTTTGCTTAGCAATAGTGCTCAAGGGCTCACCATCCATCTTGAAACAGCCTGGTTGTATGTAAAAGTTGTGTTTTGTGTTGTAGCCTGTGCAATTCATTCAAAAAAACATGCTCCCCCTTGGTGTGGTATTTTGTGCCTTATGCAATGGGTGTGTTGCAGATGGCAGTTGTTGTTATGGTTTGTCATTGTCATGTTTTCCTGTCATATTCCCACACTTGTTCACCATGGTACAAGCAAATCCAGGTCTACAACATTACATCAGGCTCAGCATGTCTGTGTGTTCCGTTTGTCCACCGCGCACGGTCATACCAAACCCCATCCTGTGAGGGGAAAATGTTGCAGTCATCTGCCTGTGCAGATGACTGCAACATTTTCCCTAAACAATTCAGGTACGTCAGCAAATGTTGATGGATGCACACAGAACGCAGTCTTTTCTGGACTGTGTTATAACTTTGTATATAAAGTAGATATATAACAGTTGAGTAAGTAATGTGTTGTTACAGCTCAAAGTGACACACAAGGCGAAGAAAACACAGATTTAATAGATATTAAAACCTCCGGGGGTAATTTGGGGTTTAGTATCTTTTAGCACACAGATCAGGGGAGACTGGGCTTGAACCGTCAACCCTCTGGTTAGTGGACAAGCCACTTTACCCCCCGGAGTCACAATGATGGACCCTTGCATCGCATTAACCAGAACCCTGGTTGAACGACTGATGCTCTACCGGCTGCAAAACAGGCCTCAGAGAGAAAATATGTTAGATCCCTTAGCAAGTAGCAGGAAAGTAGAAAAAATTGCGTCACAACCACACTGATAACAGACAATCAAATGTATTATGAGTATTACACACTGTGGAAAATGCTGGTGGTTAAGACAATAGCTTTGGACAAATATATTAGTGTGGGAGTTTCTGTCTGTCACACATAATGCATTTGGGAGACATTGAATCTTAATAGTTTCTTGGGCTGTGAAAACAAATAAAAAAAGCATCAGAGCGGTGAGGCACACTCTGCATGGGCAACCAGGAAATGCTACAGTTTTTCTGCACTTCATCATGACATCATTTATGCCATATGATGAGAAATGATTGGTTCATCTAAATAAGCTGTAGATAATGCCTCTAATGGCATTGGTTGAAAAAGTGAAAACATTATTTCACTATATGATGCAGATTCTGGACGTCATCATGACAAAATTCTTACTCTGTGATCATAATTGATTGTTTGCTCTGTATAAGCTTTGGGTTGTTACTTTGAGGTGGCTGTGGCTCAGGAGGTAGAGCAGGTCGCCCACTAGCCGGAAGGTCAGCGGTTCAATCCCTGTCTGCTCCATTCTGCATCTGGGCAAGATTTGTATTGATTCTACTGAGTTGTAAGTTAAATTGATCAACTGTCTGATTTTGTCACATTCCTCATTTTAACACTTAAATGGTTTAATGTGTTTAATGGATTACTTTCTGCTCATTAGTTTTGAGTGACTGCCCTGTTTGCAGTGGTCGCCTCACTGTGGTTGCCTCTGTGCAGATAACGTGGGGATCGACATTGCTGACAGAACTAGGTCACTGTATCATCACCAGCGACTACATTGCAGTAACGTAACAACTCCGCGGAAGATAAGCTTTGAACGTGGGTGTCCTCTTGAGTTTGATTATCAAGGTGTGTCAGCATTGTTGATGACGTTTCTGCGACTGTTGCGCGGGAATCTTTGGGTTTGAATCCTCACTGCAGCCTGAAGTTTGCACGTCCTCCCAGTGTTTGCATGCGTTTCCTCCAGACTGGGAAGGCAGTGCTTAAAGACATGCACGGTAGTTAGGACTGTACGTGCATTGCCCTTGACGAAGGCACTGGCTGTGCACTGTGCTGCGGCTGACCTCTGTGCGGAAATAGTTAAGAGAGGTGGTTTTGCAGAGGACGTGTTTTCCCTGCAGGGTTTAATACAGTTTATCTTAAGTAATAATATTTGCAAACAGCCACTTAGCATGCCGGTTGACTCATAGGCATGCACCCAGGGCAGAGGAGTTGAATGCATAATGTTGCTGGATGTGTCAGTGTCTATTCATTTGTACTATGTTGTAGAATGAGCACATACCTAGTTTGAAATCAGTCAGGGCTTACACACATGCCTGGTCCATGAAAGCTAATAGATCCGACAGCACCAGCCACGCCGCTTACTGTTGTGTGATGAGTGATAATCCTGTTTTTGATCTGAGTGATTTTAAAATATTTGGATAGGTTAATAGCGCTGTCTGCAAACTAAGCAGCTGATTGGATGATTGTAAACATGTCACTGACCTGCATCGAATTTTATCAAAACTTGAACAGCAGTCACTGACTTTATTGGTATACGTCCACAGTTGAGCATCTTTACTGTGTGTTGCAGCTATTTATGGTAGTGTAGGATTAACTCAGTGAATAACCTATTTAAATAATAAAGGTACATCATCACAAAGATACAAAACTTCTATAAAAATCCAATAAATCTATTAAACAGTTGTTGAGGCTTCTTTGCAGGTCCTGCTCATTCATTAGCAATGGCCTCCAACACACAATGGGATAGATACTATGAAATAAAGCGTATGGCAAAAACATCTCTAAGAAATATTACATTTAATTAAGGCCCTGTATTTAAATATATCAGAACCCTCATTAATGCCAATAGTACCTACAATGTGTCTACCTACAATTTCAATTATTTTGACTCTTAAAACTTAATGTCCCACTGTTTTGTCACATCACCAACACTACCTATCTTTGCAGCGTGGACTGATTCACCCCAACGTTTTTCACATTCTCGTGTAATACTGTCTCTGTCCCGTTATTGTGTTTGACCCAGTTCCCGACTCGTATTAGATTTGGTGTAATTGCTGATAACAATAGTGTTAACGTTGTTTGTTTTAGTCTGTGTCTGAAAGGGCGTGCTGGTTTTTATACAGAAGAGGTTTGTGACACAATGTTTAGTAGACATCCTCTTTCAGGTAGTGTAGAAATGGTTGGAAGTGTTAGCCAAGACAAGAACTAGATACAGCTGCATCATGGTATGTGTGAATGCATTGTTGATAAGATAATGCATTTACTAAGTTAAGGGAATATTATCACCCATCAGTTTGGCAGCCTCTGACACAAAGTCAATATTTGACTGTTTTACATGATTTCCATTTCCTATCTCATGTTGTCGGTGTGTCCATGAATTCTGAGTGATATTACTTCCAATTTAAGTTTATGACTTACTGGAGTTTTCCTCACCTCGTCAGAAAATCAGACCAAAATAACTTTGTTATCTTATTTGACCCTGATTGACTCGTGTGTGGTGACTTGTGTCTGTGATCTCAGTGCTTTCCTTTTGAGATTTGGCCCTTGAACTGTCTCCGCATACATTTGTGTCCACATGCAGCAGAATACTTCATCTACATGTTGCAGGTTTTACTCTGAGAATAATGCATCTTTAGCTGATTGGCCCTCCGATCACTGCTCTCTGGCAAAGCAGCGAATTACAGAAGGTAAACAGTGATTTCATGGAGCCGTATCTAAAGTAGCCTCTTATTCAGTAATGAGATGGTGCGCCTCATCGAATGTGATAAAAGCACGATAGGAACTAATTATGTACAACACATCTTTATGGTGAAGAGGTAAGACAACAGTAAAACTCTGACACTCTCCTCTAAATCAAAAGCCAACACTGTTTACTGAGGGACTTCTTTTAACCATTTCTTAATATACAAACTGCTGCCACTGAGTGAAGCGGTTCTGCGCTCATGAATGAGGACGGCTGTCTGCCACTTGTTTGTGTGGCTGAGTGAACATCTGTGTTCTTAAGAGTCGTCCGTCTTCCGAGTGCAGATTCTACATCCTCATGTCTGAAGAGGAACAACTTGTCTCTATCATAGATGATGAGACGGCAACAGTCGGGCTTTGTGCGCTTCGATCTACCATGAAAACTACTTTTTCTTTTACACTTCTCGTTGGCTTTGAATGGCAGAACGGCGCCCGGCATTGGGAGACCAGCTGAGTTATCTTTGATGTGATCTCAGCGTGGCACCAGAGACTCGTCGTGTGCCAGGGAGAGGTCACTCTCGTGTGGGTTTGCCTTGGGAGGGGAAAGGATGTGGACAATACGGTGGATTTCTTTTCACAGCTCGGGTCTGCTACTGTGGGCTCGGGCTGTCGAAGGCATCTCATTTTCACCGCATGACTAGAAAACAGCACGTAGCCATCTCCTCATCCTGCCATCACCTAATGGCACATAGGCATTTTAACAAAAAAGATATAATGCTACCAGGTTAACTGGCAAGGTCCCTGGCACCAACAAGAAATTGAGCTGGTTTTGTACAGTTTCTGTAAATCAATGTTCTTGGTTGATGGTTTAATCGTAAGTAGAGTGCAGCGGTGAATCCTGCTTTGGTGGAAATGTAGTAATTTGATGCCATAAAACCAGCTTAAACATCATGATCGACCGCCGAGACTCACGTCTGGTCGAGCGGGTGCGTCCCATGGATAGTGGGAGGAAGTGGAGTGAAGTCTATGCTCGGTACTTAACATGTGTGTGGTCTTACACGAGTGATGTCTCTGCTGATTATCTGCTTTAACTCTGAGTCAATTCCCAAAGTAAGAATATACTTTTTGAGACTTTGCGTTTGAATTTTTGAATGTTTTACTGACATGAAATGGGGGAATGTTCCCCAGGCACTGCACTGTAGTTGTTACTGTTTCCATGCAGTGATCAAATGTACAGAACAAATTTCCCCTCAGGCTTAATGACATTGCAATAACTTTTCTGCTGTGTCAGTGGTGATAAATGATGATGCATGTCTCTCCGCGGAGGCTTGGCGAATGCACTCGGATTAGATGGTGGTTAAATGCACGTGTGGAGAAAAACAGCAATGCGTGTGTGTGTGTGTGTGTGTGTGTGTACCATGTATAGCAGCTCTGCTTTTAGTTAATTCGTAAAACACTGCTTTACTGCATAGATCTTGTAGCGTCCAAAGTCTCCAGCTGCAGTTGTACCTCTTATTATCAGCACAGGAAAAACTGTAATATAAGAAGTTTAAAAATAAAAAGGCATCAAGCAGCCTTATCTGCAGCAGACTTCATTCCAGTAAATTGGGGCTGATATTTATCTGCTGAACAGAATTTGAGTCCACTTGGCCCAGAGTTAGGAAGCTGACGTCAGCCGTGCTGTGACTTTGAAAAGTTTCTGTGCGACATTCCCCTTTGTGATTTTCCTCCCTCACTTTCTTTTCACCATGTGCTCCTTGTCTTTGCATAACAGAGGCGTGGATGTTGACATGCTTTTCCTCTCGAGCGTCATGCGTGTATGCACGTCTGACCCGTTCTGTCCATTTCAGGCTGTCCGCTGCTACGATTCGCTCATCCTTAAGGCCGAGGGGAAAGTGGAGCCGGAGTTATTCGGCCAGCTCGGCCACTTCAACCTCCTCTTGGAGGATTATCCGAAAGGTGAGTGATTTCCTCTTCAGTGGTTTGTGTAATCGTCCGATCCTAGTGTATTGCTGGCTTTACAAACTGGCTTAGAATAGATTTCTGAGCATCTAGTCTGAGATTTTAATTTGAACTTTCATTCAAACTTCATTGATTTTAACTGTATCTTGTAGCAAAGTTTTCCATGCATATGCAGCAAAAGCATCTGCTAACATGCAGCTGGCTCCGTTACAGCTCAATTTAAACGCTGACTGCTCACAATCGTTTCCTAGTTTGCCTTAATTCTCAGCCTCTCCCTCTCCTCTTTTAATTGCAGCATTATCGGCATACCAGAGGTACTACAGTTTACAGTCAGACTACTGGAAGGTAAGATGCACATGTCTCTCACCCTTTTCATTTACACACACACATACAGTTTTGCTCTCTCTCCCATACATTCATTCGCTCACACACAGCAAGCACGTATGGTCTTGATTGGTTTGGTGCGGTTTTGGGTTTCATGCCCGACTCATTTTGAACTTTTTCCTGGTAACGTGACACTTTGCGGTGAGATTGATTTCTCATTATTGGTGCCACAATGTTACTGTCTATAAATATGTGTGTATCATGTTTACAAGGACAAATGGAGTGTGAAAGACATGATGATGTAATGAAGGTTGAATCAGCACTTTTGGAGTTTAGACAGAAGGGTACTTTTTTCCACTGGGAATCATTTGCCACCTTTTCAAGAAATGTAATTGAACAATAAAATATAGATAATTTATACTTTGACCATTTTGAGGTTCACTTTTGTTAGATTTCTTGAACATTGTGGATCTAATCTGTTTTTATGTCATGTAACAATGACCTTGCACCTTTATCCCACTTCACCCAGAATGCTGCCTTTCTGTATGGCCTGGGAATGGTCTACTTCCACTATAATGCCTTTCAGTGGTGAGTACCAACTTCCCTTTTTTTATTTCATTTGAATAAAAAACATTCTCCCTTAGAGGAGTCAGTGGTAATTTAGGGTGGGATCATATTCCATTCTGGTGCCAGTCTGACTTTATCTTGATCATACATTAATGTTAACCGCCTTTTTTATGCAAATTGTCAAAATGAACCTGTTGCTAAACAAATAATTAAACTTTGCTGAAGGCAAATTTACACACAGTGGCCACTTGAGTCTGTTTAAGAGCGATGTCTTGTCCAGCCGTACATTGTGTGTAAATGTATGCATGTGTTGCCATGAGCTGGGAAAAACAACTGCCTTTGAGTGAAGCTGTCCTACAGTATGTTGTTTCCATGGTAACCCCACAACCAGAGAGGAGGACTGCGCTCTGGCTGAAATAACAATGATTTATAAATGACTAACAATCAATCAGTGTGAACAGGGTAAGGAGGAACATGTTCAGCCATACATCTTTTTTTGTAATTTTTCTTGTAGCATTTAGAAAATCAAGATTTAGTTGATTTCAACGACTGAGACAAGCTTATAAGAAATGGGCTCCTCTCTGTTACCGAACATCTTTAGTATTCAGTTCAAGATGGCACTCATGCAGCGTGACTTGAATGAGCGCTGACTGTCTGACCGGCAGAATGTGCTGCAGCTCTGGTTGTGTGCACACCTATTGTTTGGTTCCTCCACCACCAGAAACAAGGGAACAAATGGACCAGATTTCAACTGGAGCAACCAAGTCCTACTGTTTGTCTTCTTGTCCTATGATTTCCTTTTAAATTCCCTCCTTCCTCCTCCTCTTCAACACTTCTTCATGCCTCCTGCAGGGCGATCAAAGCATTCCAGGAGGTGCTGTACATAGACCCAGGGTTTTCCCGGGCCAAGGAGATCCATCTTCGCCTGGGTCTCATGTTCAAAGTCAACACAGACTACGAGTCAAGCCTAAAGGTAGGTCACACCCAACATATGAGCTCCTATCAACACACATTCTCTAACGAGCATTAAGAATAATACTTATTGAACCCATTTTAAATTCTTTAACATTTATTATCTAAATGTCGCCATATCCCGAGGGGGCTGTCAGATTAAAAGCTCTGCCTTCCTGTGTGGCAGCGAGTGGAGCCGAGCAGAAAAGGAATGACGCTCCCTTTGTGACGATGCCTTTGTGTGACGGTCATTGATAAATAAAGCAGAATTATGCTTATTACTGATTTCTACCCATTTTCTCTGGCAGCATTTTCAGCTGGCTTTGATTGACTCCAACCCCTGCACTTTGTCCAAAGCTGAAAGTAAGCCCTACCTTTTGGTTTTGTATGTGTATATTTATGACTTAGAATTTTAATAAAATATGTAGAAAAATATGATTAGTATGTTTTTTTTAATGTATTTTTCTCCTTACATGCATTACACACATACATTACCTCTTTTATTGTGATATGAATAGACGCCCATGATGCTTTCTTTGATGGTGCGTACGAAAGATGTCAGTTTTATATCAAGCTATGAATCTGATGATGGTCATTGTGACTATTGGCCTTCTGTCGCTGACACACTGCTGGATGTGAGTGAGCTAGTTGCCAAAGGTGATCTGTTAGTTCTCACAATCGTAGATGTGGCGCGTTGTTTCCAGTATTTCTGCTATTCCCCCTCAACCAACCTCATTGTACTTAAGTGCAGCTGCAATATTCAACTTCGGTGCCGCAACACTGGCGTACGCGCACCGGAGCCTGGAATTTTAATTCCACTGGAAAGATTTTGGGGAGAATTACAGCTCTGCTCAGAACAGGACTGTTTGATGGAGACACGAGGCAACAAGCGCTGCACAGCTCAAAAATGAATCAACCTCGGAAAAAGCCAAAGCTACAGACCTTATGTTATTATGAGTGTGTAAGAACCTTTTCGGTTCATTATGAAACCGTGGCAGAATTAATTATACTTTGGCGGGCGGCTACAGTCTGAGTAATTAATGGAAAACACTGATGACATGATAGATCCCTTTGCCTACAGGGTAAGGATGGGAATGGAGAACGTTGCACATTTGCTTTTTATTGACTTTTTGTCTGCTTTTAATTGAATTCACCCACATTCTTGCACACACTTTTAATATGGACCTGCTGGAGTAGTGCTCTCACCACATTGATTTGTTTTGTACACAAATGAGCACCAGATTAATCATTTATCCAAATGACTGTGCAATCGTGGGTCTTTGGCAGGTTGTGAAGAACGATCGTGGGCCAGTCCTTGATGAATTTGTAAACCGGTGGGACCAGACTTTCCTTTTAAATAAATGTGGCCAAAGTTTACAGAAATGTTCATTGATTTACCCGTAAACCACGTGTGGTGAGCCAGTGGCAGCAGTGCAGCAACATAAGTAGTTGTCATTGACGAGAAGCGTATAATTTAATGCGGAAACAGAAGCAGCTGCTCTTTTTAATGTTTTATTGATTTCTTTACGGTCTTTTTCTATGATCTGCTGGTTTGGCCGTTTCCATCTTAAAAAACTGAACAAATTTTGGCAAAGCCGTGTGGTTAGAATACTGCTGCTGTCCTGAATGACCTTCAAAGGACTGTTATAAAGCATTGTTTACATCTTGAGTTGTAGATTCTTCCATCAGGGTGGAGGTTTAGAAATATATACAGATTGTCAACGCTAATGGTTTTCGAGACAATCTTTAATTCCCTGATGATTCATGGCGACGGTGTCGGAGATATGGATCTTGCGCTGTTTGTATTTGTTGGACTTCTGTGCATATGTCTATTTTAATCACATCTTTAATCTTGGAACTGTGTACCAAAAAAACCAAAATAAAATAAAAACCACGTAACGCAGGCAGCGTGTCCCGGGCCTGAGATTATGTCCAGCTGCCGCGGTTCAGTGTGATATTATTTGATATGCCCCCGCCTTCTCATCGCTCCCGCCACGGTATCTGTTACCTTGGCGACAGCAATATCCATTTTTTTGGCCCAGCCTCTTGCTGTTTGCCTTTGCCTCACTGTCTCCCCCCCCGCTCCTCATTCCTGTTCTCTCTAACACACACACACACACACACACACACACACACACACTTAGGAAGGGCAGCCCCTGTCTTTCTTCTCCCCCTCTCTCTCCCTCCTCTCCCTTTTTCTCTCTCTCTCTCTCTCTCTCTCTCTCCCTCTCCCTCTCTCCATCTGCTGAGAGTCACTCAAGCAGCTTAGATCAGACACTGCAGCGCTCCAGACAAAGGAAGGTGCTGCCAGGAGCACAGCTACCTCTATCTGGTCTGTTACACTTAACGTGGACAGGGAAACCTCGGGTTTCCGACACCTATTTACTAACAAGGCAGCATTACTTTACAAAGACTTGGGGTGGGGGAAACCTTTTCGCGAAAGCTGAAATACCTTAACTAACATGTTTCCACTTCTTGTCTTTCACAGTCCAGTTCCACATTGCTCATTTGTATGAGATTCAGGTAAGTGCTTGCTCTTTTCTTTAACCTTCCCTCAGTTGCATTTGCTCCCAAGGACACAAGTCATTTGTTTTATTTCTGTCACTTGTAATTGTGAGCGTGAAGTGCTGCATGCTGATTTATTGTCCAGTGCCGAGCTTGTTCCTCGTAACCCAACCAGCACTCTTAAATCACAGGGTCCACGAATTCTGGGGATAGCCTTGTTATGTATCTCGAACCTGGTGGTGACAAATTGAGGAGGGAGCAGGGTGCTTGCATGAGTGGGTGGTATGCGGGAGGGGATAGGAGATTACTCTCAGCCGATCAACGTGGTTGCCACGGAAACAAGAAAGTCTGTCTCCCCCCCCCTCTTTTGTATGCTGGTGGTCGCTCTCGCTTTATTTCGGTTTCAGTGGAGAGGTACAGTAGCGCTCAGCAGCTTTGGGAGTATCGGCGCTTCACGACTCGCGGTTGTTGTTTAAAAAAAAACAAAACACAACACTGCACTGGAAGTCTCAGGCTTACGGAGCCACCGAGCAGCAAATATTTAAACCCAAAACAACATTGTGGGGATGGCCTGAATTTGATTTTTGATGGTATAAACAACTTTACCCTTTTTCTAATTTTTGTGTTTTCTATTCCCCCACATCCAGAAGAGATACCGGGCTGCAAAGGAGGCCTACGAGAGCCTCCTGCAAACGGAGGATCTTCCTGCACAGGTGAAGGCCACTACCCTGCAGCAGCTTGGTAAGTTGGCGGTAGTTTGGCAAACACAATTGCTTGGTGTTAATTTGTGTCGACAGTGAAAACAGCCTTTATGCAGGTCACATTTTGGATCTAAGTGTTGAAAATTCCTCTTTGTCTTAAAGCGACTGCTTAACTTGACATTTCCTAGGCTGGATGCATCACACGGTGGAGCAGCTCGGGGACAGGTCCAGCAGGGACAGCTATGCCATCCAGTGTCTGCAGAAATCTCTGGAGGCCGACCCCAACTCTGGACAGTCCTGGTACTTCCTTGGCAGGTATGTCGCAAAAAACATGCACGTTAATATTCAATTCATTTATCTGACAGAAATAGAAAAAGAAAGAGCTTTCTTGGTCAATGATGTTGATACTCATTTAAATAAATGCACACAATGAAGTCTGATGTTTAACAAATCTGTATCCTCGCATCTACTGTTTCATGTGATGAATAGTTTACTGTGTCTGTAGCACAACCCTCACCGCCTATGTCTCCTGCAGGTGCTACTCTAGTATTGGGAAGGTCCAGGACGCCTTCATCTCCTATCGGCAATCCATAGACAAAACAGAGGCCAGTGCAGACACCTGGTGCTCTATAGGGTAAGCATCATTTAGGCTCGAGTCGGGCCCTGTCATCAACTCAATGGATATTTTGGAACAACCTAAATCCTCACTTTTCAATCTGTCCATTCAACCTACCTCCAATCTCTTTTCCCATTGCTCCTCCTCCTGATTGTCGTCCCCCCCCCCCTCTTACATTTCCCCCCCCACCCCCCTCCTCAGGGTGTTGTACCAGCAGCAGAACCAGCCCATGGACGCCCTCCAAGCCTACATCTGCGCCGTGCAGCTGGACCACAGCCACGCCGCCGCCTGGATGGACCTGGGCACGCTGTACGAGTCCTGCAACCAGCCGCACGATGCCATCAAGTGCTACATCAACGCCACACGCAGCAAGGGCTGCACCAACACCACCGCGCTCACCCACCGCATCAAATGCCTGCAGGTGGGTGGAGAGAGGGATTTAGATCAGGAGGCGGCTGTTTGGATGCAGCTGCAGTCTGATAATCCCATATATGAAGCTGAGATGCACTTGTCTACCAATAACAGAATTGTACAGATGGCAAAATTTGGCTGAAATAGATGCAAAGCTGTCGTCACTTTGCTCTCTACACAAACTGCCAGCGTAGATATCGTTAATTGAAAGTAGCAACGCTGGTTTTTATGGCCTGAGGCAGTAAAACCATTTAAACAGGTTTCTTATACTATATTTTTATAGTCAGTTATTTTATGTGAAAGTGTGGAGAGATGAGCATCAGTGGTTTTTAACGCCGCTCCGCTGGGTGCTAACTGATGCACTCTGTCGTATCATTCATTTCAACTGCTGCTGGCTGAAAGTGAAAAACATACCGTGATCAGTTCGGACATCCATTATTCTTCTACCCCTAAATCACCTCGGGATTTCTTATGTAGATTGTGTGGACGATAAGCAGCGAATGCCACAAAATGCAGATAGAAAAAGATGACTGACCACTGACTTAATAACACAACTGTCGTAAAACGTCACCTAAAGCAGGCGCTGACTTCCTCCGCTTCCTTTCCTGAACCTTCCTAAACCCCCAAAACTCCACTTCCACCAGCATAGGTAGGAAAGAATGTCGTTTCTACAGAGGTTTTCCTGTGCGCCACCACCATCGCACCCTCCGGCCTTTCTCCTGTTCTTTGTTAACATCCCCGTCAGGCCACATCTGTGCTGAATGAGTCCACATCTTATTGAATTATCCAGGGAGCTGAAATCAAATTGATTTCATGGCTCAAAATCCAGGAGGTGTCTGGTGGCATACATTTTTTTTTTCCCCCTGGGCTTTGTTACCTCACATTCTTAACTGTCAAGTCTTGTGTTGCCCTCTTGGGGAATAATAGTAGTAATTTATTTATCGGATTAACAACCGGGGTTCAAACAATCCCCATACCTCGTGTTAATTTACTCATCTCTATTTTTGTCCAAACTATGTCATTTTTCCTTTACATATGCATGAACGAATGTTGCATTTCCTCCAGTTATTACGTTAGCACAAGCTGATGGCATTAAGACAACCTCACCTGCTGGTTTTAATGGACATCTTACTGTGTTTGGGATTTCACTTGTTGCTGAATGTCATCCAGGTTAGCAATACCTCCTTGTGTGGTTGATGCTGTACATGACACAGGTATAATCAGCCAGCCAGGGCACAAGTTTACACATCGCAGCCTCACTTGTGTTGTAACCTCTACCTTTTTACCATTGCTGATCATTTCCTTGTTTTGAGGTCATCGTTCCTTTTTTCTTTCTTTTTTTTTTTTTTTTTTTTTTAAAGAAAAGCCTTGTGTTTTATTATTTTTTTTGTTTTTTCACGTCGTTCTCCATTCCCCTAGGCTCAGTTGAGTAACCCCCAGCTCAGTAGCCTACAGGGTAAAAGTAAAATGCTCCCTCTTATTGAGGAAGCATGGAGTCTGCCAATCCCAGCCGAGCTAACCTCCAGGCAGGGAGGCCTGAGCAGTGCACCACAGCAGGTGAGAGACCAGATAGAGCAACTTACACCCCCCCTCCCACCCTCCCTCACCCAACCCTTTCCTCTCCCATCCCTACCTCCCTTTGACCGAGTGCACACTCGAGACACATAATCGTAATGTACACACAGACATACCTGCAGGTCAAACACAAGAGCATGCACTGTTGCACATACGCACGGGTAACACTTGAGCGCCACGCCACCTCCCACACATGTCTAAAGAACGTGCACAGAGAAAAACAGCTCACAACCGCAACATGAACGCTGACCTCCTTGATGTCACCGTCACCGCTCAGTTTCTGTTTTAATTGGCGACCGCAATTCGTCCGTGGCAGCTTTTAAGTCGTCCGTTTTGAAACGCGGAGGCGTGTCCGGCCAAGTGTTACCCACCCTGCACCCCCCGCCCCCCTCTCTTCTCCTCAGCGCACGAGTCACTCGGCTTCACCCATCACGCTCAAATAAAAAAAATAAAATAGAATAAATTCAAAGCACTTCTGCTGGTTTCCCTCCCACCCCCCACATTCAATTTCTCCTTCAATCAACCCTGCTTTTAAACCAATGTGGTATTCGGGATTACACCCCCTGCAGTTCACGGACAAATCCCACTTTTAGGAGGCAAATTTGTTGAACCTGGGCCACACTGTTTTGCTCTTAATCTGCTTTGGGAGAAATTGCCTTTGTGAAGAGATTAAAGTGCTTTAATCCAAAGTCAAGTGGCTGTGTTTCGAATTCTCAGCAATGTTTTGGGCCCGTTTTCTTTTTTTGTGGCTTTTGACCCGTGCCCCGGTGTGATTGGTGAGGTCGTGCTGGCGTAGCGTGCGCTCAGGCTTCCCACTGGCTCTGTCCCTTCCTTCCTCCCCCCCTTCCTCTTCAGTAGTTGACCTTAGATGTCCCGCAGCTGCTCACAACGCCCCTCAGCAACGCCCCCTAGTGTCCCCCCCACCACTTCATTCATCCACGCTCATCATACAGTAGATGCGAGTGTGTCCCATGTTTGTGTGCGTGATCATTGTTGTGCTATTGACCCGTGGGCATTGGAATATGTTGACTTGTAGCAGCTTTGACTTGGTGAGAGTCAATTCACTGTGAGACCTATTCCAGTGTGAATGGAGTCGGGAAGTTAACAGACGGATGGATTTTAAATGGGTCAGATGTGACAGACGTGAAAATTTGACTTAATATTTAAGAAAGCACGTGCAGATTATTGCATGTTTTTGTTTTTCTAACGCAAGACATATTTTTGTGGATATTTTCCGACATTCTTGAAAAAGAGAAAATCCGAAACGTTTTTGTGAAACTAAATTTCCGATCAGTCACATCTGGCTCATGGGCTCCCTCCGAGGTCACGGTAAGGCTCTGCAGTGTGTGGAACATGTTGTAAATTCTTTTGATTTTTTAAAAAGTGGGAGTTTTGCTCAAACGGCTGCAATTCCCCTTCACACTCTCTGAAAATGAAAAGCACTGAATTCCTGTGAAGAATCGTAGCGAGTCACTGTGACGAC
This sequence comes from Verasper variegatus, assembly GCA_026259375.1. NCBI lineage: Eukaryota > Metazoa > Chordata > Actinopteri > Pleuronectiformes > Pleuronectidae > Verasper > Verasper variegatus. Next base: position 26,306,265 of record CM048038.1, on the reverse strand, counting down.
TGCGAGCGCTGCGGGTGTTGATGAGAAGCGCTAGTGGTAAATTTCCACCAGCATTCCTCTTTAACAGGAGAAATCCCCCGGGGCTGTCGCTGCCCTATGAAGCAACACCTTCAGATACGCAGGAATGTTTTTGCGCCACATGTCCTGCTTGTTTGTTTATGCGCCAGCACACAATGACAATATCGCTCTCCTTTTTTTCTCTCTTCCTCTTTCTCCATCCCCTGCTTTTTTTTTGCACCTCTTCCCACCCCTTTTGCCGCTTTACTCCTTGATAAATAAACAACGCATTATTGCTTTTTTCCCCCTCCCCCTCCCCCATTTTCCCTGCATCTTATTTTTCATTAATTCCACACCCAATTTCCTTTTTTCTCTAATCCATCCATCCTCCTGGTTTCTGTGGCCTTTATGTCCTCCTTTTGTTTCCCATTTTGCCTGCACCTCCGCCACCCCTTTCCCTCCAGGCTTGTAAGCCCAATCACAGTGCAGAGGGAGGGGGCTCGGGTCAGTCTCTGCCCCCTCACTTGGGCTCGCTGGGCCAAGCGGAGGACCAGTCCTGCCCAGCCAAGAGGAGGAGAGCCTCCAGCCCTTCGAAGGTAAATCCATTGGGATCTTTAACTCTCATAATATGCAGAGTTACACCCATGCATTTTAAAGCCTGTGTCCTCAATTCAATTCAACCAAAACTGTCTTTTCAATCTCCAGGGTGAATTATGGGCCAGTAATCCAGCACAGCCAGTTCCCAACTGGTACCTCTCACCACAGAAATTACAGGTTGGCAACTTGGTGTTTTCTATTATTGTATTTAAAGTCGTCTTAGCTGAGGCCGCATTCATTTTCCACTCTCGCATGAGCTAATGGGAGGGGGGGGGGTTTGTCCCCGTCTGTCCTTCAGGTGCTGGAACAGTTGCGGAGTAACAGCGCCAGCTTGAAGCCACCGCAGCTTCAAATGTTGGAGCAGCTGGAGGCTCAGCTCGCCATGATGCAGCAGCACCAGCACCAGGTAAACAAACGACACGCACATCAGACTTGAGTCAAAGACCAAATAACCCACATGAACTTTATTTTTTGCCATGTTCGTACATGACACTCACAAAAAATATCAGTTTAATAAGTCATAAATGTTGATTTCGAGTAAAGAACATGTAGACATAAAGGTCATATGCCTACAATAGAGAAAACGTAATGCGCTGGCACACAGGTCATGATTCCAAAAAAAGCTTAAGGCTCAAACCAGATTGTTAGAATAAATAAAGTCACTAATTCCGAGGAGTGTAAACACATCGTTTTCAGATGTGACTCAGTCTGCTCACATCCCAGCATGTGTGGGCAGATAATGTGTAAATAGAAAAGTTCCGACATTGACCGGTAACTCAATTAAAGGTGTGTTCTTCTGATCTGAGCTCACCCTTCAGGTTCTTCAGCCAGTTTTACTCAAGCATAATAAGTAACGTTGTGTTCTCTTTTGCAGATGAGACAGAACGCCTCAGGAGGTCCGGTGCGTCCCTCTCTCCCCAACGGCCCCACCTCCAACTCCCTCCCCTCCCCCAACCCCAGCCTCCGGCCCCACCTGGGACCCCACCGGCCCCTGTGCCCGCCGCAGCTGCTGGCCAACGGGCCCATGGGCCCTGGGACGCAAGGACCCTCGGACTCCCTCCCCGTGGGCGACAACAGTAAGAGTAGTAGTAATAATCAGCCAGGGCCGTCGGACACAGGGCCCAACGGAGACGTGCCTTACCTGCAACCTGCCGGCAGCGGCGACCCAACACTGCTACCTCACATCTGCACAAGCACGCAAACACAGGACGCCGCGCCGCACCAGGCCCTGCACCTAAACACCTCTCAGGTGAGACATGCCACAACATCCTCAGTCTCTGATGCAATCTATGCTCGTAGAAAAGGAACAAAGGGTGGAGTCCACAACTCGTACTTTAAAATCATTAGGTGTAAACCTGCCAAACTATTGTAAATATGTTTGCAACTTTATTAACGACATGTTGCCCCAGCTCTATGTTTTACTGCCAATCTGAACAGTTGCTGTCTTCTTCCTTCAGGGGCTTCAGAGAGGGTCTATTCCACATGTGATGGGCTCCAACAGTGACGGGGCCCCCTCTCACTCGCAGACCCCCAACTCCACTGCCCCTGTGCACCCCAACAATCAGGTTGGACATTCCACTAACGCCCCATCGCCACGGCAGCAGCCTCACAACCACCTCCCATCCCCTCCCTCCCTCCTGCACTCCTCTACCTCAGGTGGAGCAGCACCCGGTGCGTCCGCTACCAAAGATAGCAACACCACAGCCGCCCTCGCCACAGTGACCGCGTCCATTGGCAACGGGGGCACAGAGGGCAAGACGCCATCGCCGCTGCCGTCGGCTGATGGCAAAATGGCACAGGCAGACGGCCTCGCCAATCATGTCCACTCGGGGGATGGCGGCAAGGTGGCAGAAGGTGGCGAGAAGCCGAGCCTTAGCGCAGACAATCTTAGACTTTCTGCCCTGCTGGCGGGGGGGAAGGGGCCTGATGTGGGTGAGGGATCTTCAGAAGGGACTGTATCCACAGCATCCGCCACGCCCGAGCCCCATAAGAAGGTCAACAACATCCACCCGGCCGTCCTGCCCTCCACCCCCCACGCGCAGGGCAGCTCGGCCGCCTCCTCGCCCATCTCCGCCATGTCCACGGCCACGCCCTCGCCCAAATCCTCAGAACACACCCAAACTGGCGTCCACAGTCCTGCCACCGCCACCACCACATCTGCTGCACCGGCCGTGAATGGTAACGGCAAAGGGGGCATCTCCGAGGACTCCCGGAGCCCGCAGAAGGCCGAGCCGCCTGCCTTCACGGGTCTTAAAGCTACTCCCCCACATGGACACAGCTCGTCATCGTCGTCTTCAGTCTCCATCTACCCCAGCTCCACAGACGTGCTAAAGGCCTGCAGGTGAGACTGCGCCTCCTCTTTACTATTTAGCTTCCTGCAGATGCTCTCCCATGCTCTCGCTTGACGATCCTCTTGCTGTTCCAGAGGAAAGTATTGATTTGATAAGTGGTCGTGATCATTAGTAATGGATGCATGGATCTGTTCTTATTATCATGAAGCCTCACAACATTTGCAACTTTTGATTTTAAGCAACCATAAATGCTGTTTTTGGCATAAATACAACAAAGAATGCAGCCTTGTTTGATGTGTTTCTTCCATGTTTTCCAAAATGATCTAGACATGAAGTCGAGTGTGGCACCGAATTGTATTTACAGTCGGTGCAAATGAGGACATGCAGCAGTCGAACTGTGCGTTTCTTTACTTTTGAAGAGATCTCCTCCCAGTGGATTAGCAGTGTAACTGCAGGAACGGTGGAAAAATATTATGTAACCGTAAACAACACTGAAGGCGACTGGGCAGTCTTGTTGCCATGCAGATATTATTCCCAACACATTTGAATGGTTTCAGTTCCATTTGGTTGCAGTTTCACATTTGATTGGTTACACGTGACATTTACACTCTGCACATACTGGATTAAATACATGAGATCTGAGGTGTGAGTCAATCGAATTATTTGACTGAAAACATCCTCTCTCTGTGCAGAAACCTGGGGAAGAACGGTCTCTCCAACAGCAGCATCCTCCTCGACAAGTGCCCCCCGCCCCGGCTGCCCCCTCCGCCCTCGCCAGTCCTGCCCAAAGACAAGCTCAACCCCCCCACACCCAGCATCTATGTGAGTACGACCCAGAGGACGGACGCAAGCGGCCTTAAGATGCATGTATGCTGTATGTATGTTAACTGTCTGTTTTCTGCCCCGACCAGCTGGAGAACAAGAGGGATGCTTTCTTCCCCCCTCTGCACCAGTTCTGCACAAACCCCTCCAACCCCGTCACTGTCATCAGAGGACTGGCTGGAGCTCTTAAACTGGGTAAATACATTGTTTATAAACTATAATGCTGCATAAACATCATATTTTGTGATTAAATGATGTTAACAAAGCCGTCTCTGCCATTTCTCTGCAGACCTGGGTCTGTTCTCCACAAAGACGCTGGTGGAGGCCAACCCCGAGCACCTGGTGGAGGTCTGGACTCAGCTCTCGCAGCCTGCCGACGAGAACTGGGACCCGGCCGGCACCAAGAAAATGTGGCGCTGCGAAAGCGCCCGTGCCCACACCACTATCGCCAAATACGCCCAGTATCAGGCTGCTTCCTTCCAGGAATCCCTGCGGGTCAGTTACACTTTTAACTATGCCCCCTGGAGTTCACTTAAAAGAAAAAATGTTAGGGTCAGATCAGAGAGACCGAAGGAAATCTGATGAAACTCTTCCTGTTTGTTTTCAGGAGGAGAATGAGAAGAAGGCACTGAAAGAGCCATCGGACGCAGAGCCAGCATCAGCAGAGAGGTACGTAACGTTTGGATCTGTTTTCTCCTTTCGAAAGCTCCAGACTTTTAAATGTTTTATTTGCGCCAGTATTTACTTTGGTTTGGTTTGGCTGAATTGTTCGCGGAATGGTTTTAAAAGCAAGACAATATCCAGCATGTGAGCCTCCACCCTAGTAATTACAGTTCAGACGCTATGTCATAATGTTTGGCACCTTTTCGCTGAACAGCTTCTGCTACGTCCCCCTTTTCTTGAGGGTGACCAGACTAAACTGTGGCGAATTTTATATTCCTGTGTATCAACAGTGTTGCACGCAAAAGAAGAGGACCCTTAAAGCACATCAAGTTCGGAACCAACATCGATGTGTCGGATGAAAGGAAGTGAGTGTGGATTTCCTCCTGATCTTTACACTGATTATTTTACGATTTAAAAGCCTGTGACTTCACAATCTCCTCATCTTCGTTCTCTACCAGGTGGAAACAGCAGCTCCAGGAGCTCAGTAAACTCCCGGCCTTCGCTCGGGTCGTATCCGCCGGGAACCTGCTGAGCCACGTGGGTCACACCATCCTGGGCATGAACACGGTTCAGCTCTACATGAAGGTCCCTGGGAGCAGGATAGCAGGTCAGTGCTTATTTCTTCGGAGGGTTATTGCTTCTGTCAGTTTTGATGTGCAGGTTCGCTCAGTGAGGAGTTTCCATGTTTGTCCCTCCAGGTCACCAGGAGCACAACAACTTCTGTGCTGTCAACATCAACATCGGACCCGGAGACTGTGAGTGGTTCGCTGTGCCCGAGCCTTACTGGGGAGTGATGAGCAACTTCTGTGAAAAGTAAGATGATCTTCTCTCCTTTCTTTCTCCTTTCTCCTCTTTCTTTCATGCATCCATCACAATTCTCTCTCTCCCCCTCACCTCCAGGAACAACATCAACTTCCTGATGGGCTCGTGGTGGCCCAACCTGGAGGACCTGTACGAGGCCGACGTGCCCGTGTACCGGTTCATCCAGCGGCCGGGCGACCTGGTGTGGCTCAACACTGGCACTGTGCACTGGGTGCAGGCCATCGGCTGGTGCAACAACATTGCGTGGAACGTGGGACCTCTCACGGGTACGCGCATTGAATCATGGGATATCGGTTAATGTTGCAGATGCAGGAAACAGTTAGTTTAAGACGAGAAAAATAACATCTGGTAATGCACCAGTGGGAAAGATTCTATATTTATCCACCAACCAGAAGTTATCACTCATGTTGTGACCTTTCCTGTGATATTTAAAATGTTTCTTAGCTAATTATTTGACCTTTTTAAAAAATATATTTTGAACGGTTCCATATTAATTGGTGCATCACAGCTTTTGGTCGTAACTTTCTCTGCGTTTTCAGCTCACCAGTACAAGCTGGCGGTGGAGCGATACGAGTGGAACAAGCTCCAGAGCGTCAAGTCGATGGTTCCCATGGTGCACCTCTCCTGGAACATGGCTCGCAACATCAAAGTGTCCGACCACAAGCTGTTTGAGATGATCAAGTGAGTCACAGGATCCGTCACATTTAGCACTTTTGCGATTTGTTTGAATTGTACGGATTTTTCTAACCACGCATCTCTGTGTGTTCTTGCGGCAGGTACTGCTTGCTGCGGACGTTGAAGCAGTGCCAGAGCGTGAAGGAAGCCTTGGTGTCAGCGGGCAAAGAGACCGTACTGAAGCCGAAGACCAGGGACGAACCGGCTCACTACTGCACCATCTGCGAGGTCAGTGGAGCGCACCGGGAACATTTCAGTGCCACGGCGTGCGAATTCAAACAGGATCTCACATCGCTCACACTCGTTTCTTTCTGATTGTCTCGCCATGTGCTCGCTCCCGCTCACAACCCGAACAACACAATGATGGTTTGCTTGCTTCAGTGACATTGCACTGAGGGCCGACTTCATTTGAGCTCGCTAATGCTAATGGTTTTAAAGTTGAGTGCAGGGCTCTCAGCTTTCGAGCAGAAACGTCTCCGTTTAACATCTGCTGTTATTGTGTCGTCGCAATCGTTCCATTACTCACTGTCTGTGCAGCAGCTCCAGGATCTGTCTGCATGACATCACCGCTGCAGTCTGTGCCTGCTGTTCTTCCTCACCCACACTTCTCAAGCAAAAGGAACGATGCAGCGTGTGTTTTTCACTAAATGAAGCATGTGCTTTCTTTGCAGGTGGAGGTGTTCGACCTGCTCTTTGTGCGCCGCGAGCTCCTCTCGAAGAAGCAGCACGTGGTCCACTGCCAGGACTGCGCCAGGAAGGGCAGCGCAACACTGGACGACTTTGTGGTGCTGGAGATGCACAGGATGGACGACCTGATGCAGGTCTACGACCAGTTCACATTAGTAAGTCGCTCGGCAGAGTGAAGGAGAGCTGGACTTCTCTCAGAGTACGGGAACGAGAACAGATCTTTCTGAACTTGTCTAACTTTGACCGCACAAACTTTTATCAGTGCTGCTCATGGTCTTTTCATTTCAGTCCCATTCATGTTATCTTAGAGGTGGAAATTTAAGCCCGACCAATATGTCTGAGAATATGAGCTTTTCACCTCTTTGGCAGAACAATGATGTGCATTCATGTTTACATTTTATGTGAAAAAAATACATTTTCTTATTCCAGGTTCTATATATTTGGTTTTATTTGTGTTTTCTGTTGATTTATAGTTATTGAATATAAAGTTTATGGTTAAACTGGAAACTATCAAACCTACTTCTGAGGAATCATTGCCAATTGATTCAGCATCAATCAATTTTGTTTTACTCCCTCATATCTCATCGCCCCCAAAAATCCATATTGGTCGGACTCTATTGGCATTTAATGGCACATGGTTTCCTATATATACTTTTAGCTTACACCCCAAACAAAGAGTCAGGGATGTTTATATATGATAAGAAAGTTTGTTGAGTGGTTAATATTCAATTTAATTACAATAAATAGTTTAAAGAAAGGTGTTAGGTGCTTTATTGATTATCAAGCAGCCAGTGACAGTAGTTTTTTATACATATAAAGCCAAATATATCTGCAGTACAACTTCAACATGTTAAATAACATAGTTCTTATTTTGTGTCTGTGGTACTTGACCTGTTGACCCCAGAGGCCTGTGATGCATTCAATGACTAATTCTCGTATCATTTTCCCGCCCAGGCCCCTCCTCTTCATTCATCTTCATCTTGACATTAGGCGACGCCTCTTTCTTCTTCTGCTGCGGAGCCGCGACGCCCATGCACAGGAGCTTGTGTTAAATAAATAAACAAATACAAAAAAAATAAAAATGGAACAAAACAAACATCTTCATACACGGACCATTTCTGATATTCAGGAAAGCCAAGGCCGTCTCCCCCCGAACCCCCCCACACCCCACCGCCCACCGCCCTTCCCATATGGCTGGTCTCCATAGCGACGGCTGGAGGCTGAGTGTGTCTGTCTATGCAACCTGTTTTTCGAAGTGCTGGGGCCCGGCCCTTCCAGAGGGGGGCTCCGCCGAGCTCGCTAAACAGGACTTGTCTCCCCCTCCCCGCCTGCCCCCTCTAATGACAATGGTTCTGCCCTGTTTTACTGGAGGACTTAATCAAAAACGGTTGGGAACAGGGGGGTCGGGATTCTTTAAGGCGTGATAAAAATGTTTTGTAGATACTTCTTCACTGACACAACTGGCAACACCACCCATAAAAGACTACTGACTTGACCTTTCTCCCTCCTCTTTCTCTCTTTTTCCATTCTGGTAACAGGATGAAATGTTGGATTTGATTTATAGATTTCCCCTGAATTCTCTTTGTTTCTTCCCTCCTAAGGAGCATTAGCCTAACTGGTCTTTTTCTATGGTATAGATGGTAATTCAAAGACTCTTTGGACAGGAAAATCTCCCCAAAAAAATTTGTAATGTGAAGAGTTTAGGTGATTTCTTTCTTTTCTTTCCCTCTTGCTTCCTTTTTTAAATTTTTTTTTATACAGCTTTTATGTTTTATCTCCGTCTCGTTCTTTTCAAAACTACAACGTTTTGTTTGTTTCTTAGGTAAAAAAAAAAGGAAATAACTAGAAAAAAAACTTACTAGCCAAGTCACAAAGAAAATGGGTTGCACATAGACTTATGGAATAAAGTTTCATTTGTGATTTTTTGTTTTTTTTTGTTTTGTTGTTTCTAATCTTGATGTAAATTTACACTATTTATAAATACATATTTATTGCTTGGAAAAAAAAATTGTCGATGGAATGCTGTTATTTTTTCCCAGAGTACCTGCCATTAAATTTGAAGGAGTTTTGTCATTTTAACACGACTCCTCTTACATTTTCTATATATAAATAAAATTGCTTAGCAAGCATTGTACAGAAACGGACATTTAAAATTGTTTTATTGTTTGAAGAATGTTTTATGAGTCAATAAACACAAAGTTGTCAAATTATCCATTTTCATTGGTTCAATGTCGTCATTCACACCACACACACACTGTACATATAGTTATTTAGAATAATACAAATGGAAGAGTGTGAGTACAGGCCTGAAACCCAGCAGACAATGTAGCTGTAGACTGACACACAGAATCCTACACTGTATGCCAGGTTCAGAACTTGTACAGTTTCTCTTCATTTTCACTTTTATTTTTCAATAATCCTAATGTCCAAACGACACAACATCACATTCAATTGTGCGACAACCCCACGTGTCGTCACTGTATCCTGTGTAACGTGGCTGCCAGCGGAGACCCAGTAGCCAGATGTAGCTGCTGCCAGCCCCACAGGATCTACACTGACTACTGAGCAACCGCTGGGCACCCCCACAGCTCTGCAGCGCCACCCAGAGCCAGGATGATGCCGCCTGATGTTCACACGCTGCGGCCAACACAGGAAATGGTGGAACAGGAGAAAAACAACCTTGCACTGAGAGAACAAGACAAACAAGTGGGTTTCCTGGGGTAGGAGGTGTGTAAAACAAACGTTTTAAAGAAAGTCCTTGAATAATGGTGATCATAAATTAAATGATTAGAGGAAGATTAGCCATCTTTTTCAACTTTACCCATAAATAGTTTTGCAATTTTCCTGACGTAATGTGGGAAAAAGGTTATTTTAACTCTTTTGTTTTCTAGTATCAAGCGTGTATCTACTATTGACCGTAAATCAAAGATGGACGATAGCTGAGCTACTACGCCTCCTTCCCCTGAACGCTACTGAACAGACTTTCCGCATGATGGCAGCGTTCGTATCCAGGATATTTTGGCTTCATATCTGGATCGTGGGAGGAAGTGGAGACATGTCGTCCGTCTTTACGGTCCATTGTTTCCATGTGATCGAAACCATTTGGGGGCTTATTACCTGGATTTTAGCAGCTTCATGAATCAGAGCATCTTTAAAACAAATATGGAAAAAGAGGTTGATATTCACGGGGGGAAAATTAAAAACTAATCTCCCTCTTTGCCTTTCAGCACTGTACTGTCCCTCTGCTCCCACACTGGAGTCGAGATGGCCGTCGTCGGAGCCGAGCTGCACAGATTGACCAAGGAGGACAGTCCAACACCTTCACTGGAGTGTCGTGTCCAAACAGGAACACTGGAAAGAAAAAGAAAAACACTGGTGAGACTCATTTTGTTTATATCAGAGTGCAGACAGGGAACAAGACGACTGAGTTAGGGTCCAAGGGAAATTAAGCATCCAACATTTTCAAATGTAATATTCAAACGCATTTGAAAGCAGCAATAAGAGCGGAGACCTCTGGGGGCCGTGAAGTAACTACTCGCTGTTCATATTGCTTTTTAGAAGACGTTTCCCTTCTTCACAGGAAGAAAAAACTTGTGTGGTGGGTGTGGATTCTAGGAAACGAGGTGCCAGAGTTAACATGCATGTAAGTTAAGAAGACGAAGACTTCCTGTCAGGCGAAGGCAGGAAACGTGAGTTGTGAAATATGGTGACATTGGTGTTGTATGTAGCGAGGGGTGGGGGGGTGCAGGTGGCTCTTTAATTCTAAAGAAATCACTTTGTCTCACAAGGTGTTTCATTGGCTCCAGAGGGCCCTTTAACCCCCCCCCCCCCCCCACACACACACACCCACACCCCCACACCCCCTGTTTCCCACTTATACGGTGTGTGAAATCTGGCCATGCTCCAGCAGAGAGGTATGTGAACTCTGCTTGGCCCGGGACCACCAACCCCCCACCTTCAAATCCAGATCCAGTCTGCCCAACAATGCCTCCCTGTGTCGAGGGAGGTACACACACAAAAAAAAGGAGAGAAGGAGTTAAACCAACAGAGGGATCAATGCCCCATCTCCCCCCTTCTCATCCCTCCTGTTCCCCCCTTCCTGTTCCCTCCATCTCCGCCCTGTGCTCCCTCGTTTCCGCCTTTGTGGAGGAACAGGCAGGTGGCCCTGCCTGCTAATTTTAACCCGGGCCGATTGTCTGCCCCGTGTTTCCCACAGTTATGTATAGATGCCTACAATAAACCAAGTAGGTCTCTCTCACACACACACACACACACACACACACACACACACACACACACACACACACACACACACACACACACACACACACACACACACACACACACACACACACACACACACACACACACACACACACACACACACACACACACGGCCCTGACCTCTAAAAATGTCTGACTCTCCATTCATCCACTCCCACCTCTGTCACCAGTGCTCCTCCCTGATTGGCTGTCCCTCCCAGCCAATGACAGAGCTCCCTGCTGCCCATTCATAAAACCCAGGGTCATTGAGGATAATGTGTTATTAAGGCACGTGCAGGGAGGAGGAGCAAGCCCCCTTCATTCTGCAAAATTAATTATTAATGTCACTTGGACATATGTGAATGAAAGAGAATAAACACTGGTGGTTTATTACATGTAAACAGAATCTGTAGTAATGTTGTTTGTTGTCAACAGATGCAAATATTGTGTGTATTGTGTACTTTAGCACAGCAAATCTAAATAAGCAGTAATGTATCCTGTTAAGTCTCGCTCCATCCAGCCGGACAAAGAGAGACAGCACATTCCTGTGTGTTTAATGAGTAATGAAGCGAGGTGTGATAATCTCCGGCTATCACTCTCTCTCTCTCTTCAGTTCCACACATACGCACACACCTTGAATCCTCCAGTCTTCTTTCTCTCTCCTGAAATTACCAGCCCTCCATGTTTTCTGACCCTTTTCAATTTTTCAATGTTAACACACTCCCTCCTGCAGTGGAATTTATATTGTTTGTGACCCGGACAATCTCCTGCAGCAACTCCAGAAAATGTCTGGAACCAAAATTCCAGGCATTTCCCAGAGACCCAGAGTCAACAAAAGGAACCTCAAGAGACACTGCATTTTATGTTAGTTTGGCAAAACTGAAGCTCTGCTGCTGACGTCACATAATACAACCCCCTGTCCAAAGGCATTCTGGGAAATGTAAAGAATCCCTGGAATGCACATTAAAAACTATATAAAAGGTGGATTCACAAAAGTTTATTTGCGCGCTCTTCATAATTGGGGGACGACGAGATCCAGATCAGTCCACTCGACAGTATCGAGTGTCGCCTCTGCTGAACGATGGGGATGCATGTTTTTGCGATGGATGATGACAAAGAAAGAAGTGCTACCCGTCGCCATGGAAACGGGGGAGTAATTAGCACAGTTGTGGGGAGAAAATGGAGGGAGTGCGAATGGGTGTGATTCTGCGCGTGTGTGTGTGTGTGTAGGGGGGGTGACGTTGGCCTTCTTTCAAGAGATGAGGGTGATGAAGTAACAGCGGCCTGGTTGCGTGAAAAACCATTACGCACCAGCCACAGACAATAACTGGTGCTTTTTTTGTATTTTTTGTTTTACATTATTGAATTCGATGAGGATAACAGCACTTTTTTCTCCCGGAGGAAAGAGTTCAGCAGATTTGCGAAGCCTTCACTTGCGTGTTTGAACAGCGGCTGCGACAGGAAGTCTGGGTTCAGCTGTTGGATCTGGCTCACGCTGTCGCATGTGTCCATCCATCTGTTGGTCATGTGACACTGGTTTCACTCCTTCTGAGTCTTTGGCAAAGCTGGACACTCGACAACATCTCGTCTTTGTCTCCTCGTCTGTCTACGACTTGGATCATCGTTGGTGTGATAAACTCCAACTGACTGAATGAATCTGAAAAAGCCTGTAAGCAAACGTCTGAGTTTTTAAGCTCTTTTGTTTAAATATTTGATGCATTGTTGGACTCTGCAATAGGAGGTGATGAAATGAGGGATTGGTGAAAAGTGTAAAGCAACATTACGTCTGCAAGAGGCTGTAAAAATCACTACGCTTTAATATTAAATACTTTTGGCTAAAAAGGTGAAAAACTTCAATCGGTTTTACGAATCCAACACCAACAAATCTCCCGGGACTTGCCTCTTAACTTTCATCTATCAAGTTGAGTCAGCAAGATGCAGCTCAAACATCCTCCTTTAAAATGCACATATTTCTACTCATGTGCACAGTGGAGCAGCTGCAGGTTCAGTGCCTTGCTCATGAGCCCCCGAGTTAACCCCTGCATGTGTAACTCGCTCTATTCAGCCTCTGCTCTGTCCGCCGCATTAGAGAAGGAATCTAATTCCAAAAACAACTTTAATAAGACGATGCTTTGTGCATTTCCTCCCAGCACTGACTCCACGCACACACTCTAAACACCCACACAGTTGGCACACAATTTGCCGTTGTTCTTCAAGCATCGCGTGGCTCCTCGCTCACGCTCTCTCCGTTAATGGCAGCCAGGAGCCCACAGGCGCTTAGCACATATATATGTGCTAAGAACAATTATGCAGATGTGTGCTGAAACCACTTTGGTGGCATAATCCGCCGATCAGTCCATTATAGTAATTGTCGTTAGCGAGTGGGCGGATATGCTTTTCAATGGATGCTGATGAACAGGCAGAGCTCGGCTGGTTTTATGCAAATGTGGCGAGGCCCCGTTTTCATATGTCAGATGTAATGTGGGGTTAGCAGCAGGGAGTGTGTGTGCGTGTGTGTTTGTGTTTGACCACCTGAGGGTAAAAGGAATTTGATGGTGACGAAGTGAATTCATCACTTTTTAAGGAACCGTGCACACATTACTAGAGAGGAAATGGGAAAAGGTATATTTGGTCAACATTAGATACATTTACTCTGGAATTTCTGGACATTTTTGCCTTTCACGTATGGAGAACGCATCAGGAGATCGTCTGGGTCAGATGAGGTCACAACAACAGTACATTCAGGCAAGGGGTGGGTTCTGGGTCCAGCACCCAGGAGGCAGGACGTGACGTATAAATTCTGCGTCAGACTTCACGTGTTTTTGTTTACAGCCAGCCTTATCGCCTAAAGCCCTGGAAATTCATTGTCTTTCAAGTTGACATGTTGTACCTGAATGCCTCCTCTTTTTCATCCTGAGATATTTGTGTTCGCCCAGTTCGGCACCCGTCGCCACCATCAACATCACCAACCAATTCCTGGAGATTTTCCTGCTGTATTCTCACACGGGCTAACTTGGGATACCCTCCTGACTTGTTACTGGGGTGGGGAGAAGGGGCTGACAGGAGAAGTTCCAGAAAAAAGTTGACTTTTGAGCGACTGACTCGTACGAATGGGAGAATGTCCGGAGTTGAGAGCAGCTTCTTTGTGTCTCAGCTTCGTCATCTGTCCGTTTGTCATGCATCAGCTGGGAACTTTGTTATGTGAGCGAGGAAGGGAACATGTCAGCTGCTCCTCTAGTGCGGCTCAAACTTAAAAAGGAAGACGAGGAATGTATCCTACTCTCAACCCCGGTCCACCGCCTCCTCCTCCTCCTCCTCCTCCTCCTCCTCCGCCTCCGCCTCCGCCTCCGCCTCCCCCTCAGTCATGGGTTCTCCTCTGGGTAATCACATACCAAAAAACACAAGAATTTCCCCCTCTCTCCTCTCCAGGCTGGGGCTACCCCCTCCCTCCATCCCTCCCTTCCTCTCCCTCTCTCCAACAGTGTCAGACTGGCTGGAGTTCACCAGCAACTAAGCGGAAGCTGCTCTGGCTTTTACATTCAAATTAAAAGCACTCGGGAGAAAACTAGTTGGACCTCAAAAACAAAGATGGCCTGTTATAAAATGATAGAGACTATCTCCATGGTAACAGGCTGTGTTTGCTCATGACAATTAGCCAATATAGGAAAATAAATACATATAAAGGATGCCCTTACAACAGCAATCATAAAGATTATATATAAAAAGTCAGTTTATTCACAATAAGTCAAAATTAACAGGAATTATTCTAATTGTCAATGAACCTAATTTGTTGAGTGAAACTTATACCAGTTATACCAGTTTGTTGATTAATGTTTATTTTCTGTTTTGTTTTGTTGCTACATAACTGATCATTATAAGCTATTGGATTATTGATCAGGTAATTGAAGACTTCAATATGGACTTTGGAAAATCTCAATATAAACTACATTTTGGCATGTTATAGACAAAATATCGATAATATACCACATTTTAATAACAAATCATAAATAATTCACAAATGTAAAAATTTGCCGAAATTGTTGATTTACTTTAACAATGAGTGACTTTACTGATAACTGCACTTTACCCACAGTGAGTGGATCTATCGTGGATCAAATTATTTCGACCATTATTTTTGAGACATCACGCTGGATGTGCGCGGATGACGGCGGCGGACTTGACGCTGGTGGCGACGCTTCTGAGAGAAACTGCTCTTAATGTGAAAAATACAGAGAGAAACACCGGGCGCATTCCTGAGACCCGGAGACATCCATGCCCGAGCGTGACAGACAAGCGTGAGTGCGTGTGTGTGTGTGTGAGCGTGCGTAAACCGTGCGTCTCTGCGCGGGTGAGCTTGGAGACCACACACTTTGCGCATTGCTCCCCCCCTCACCACACACACACACACTCACACTTGGCCCCTCAAAGAAGCGCAGCATTAAAGTTGTGAGTCAGAAAAACACAAGTGACGATACAACAACACTGCAGATGCGGGTTTGTGTTGAAAAAAAAAAAAAAACACGTGAATTTGTGCCGGAGAAGCCCCGCATGGTCACAGCAAAGCGAAGCGCATACCCGGGGTGACGAGGTGGACTCACGGCAACAATGTGTCACAAATACAACAAAAAGCACCAACACTGAATTGTCCCCCCACCACCGGTTTCTCCGGCGCGATCACACGCCGCGTTGCGCAATCTGCACGGACAGTGTGGTGCCGAGGAGCAGAGGGAAAAGTCTCCTAAAGTCTCCGCTCGATCCCGACGCGGACAACAGCAACAGCCGCGACGCAACACGCACAGAGAGGCGGAACACTTCTGTGATCGATTCCCCCCCCTGTGAAAAAGTGGTTCCACTTACCGTGCAGGCTGCGTCCGCTTGGCCGCATGTCCTCATGAGAGTGTTTGGTGCGCGCGTGTGTGTGTGTGTGTGAGAGAGAGAGAGGGGGGAGAGAGAGTGTGCGTGCGCGCCGGAGACGCATAGCAATACTAGAGGTCGGAAGCTCAGCAGCGCGACACGTCAACGCGTGTTGCCTCCATATCATAAGAGAGGAGGGAGGGGGGGGGGGACTCTGTGGTGCACAAGCTGTGGTCCGGGGCCCCTCCGGAGGCAGCGAGCAACAAGTGTGTGTGTGTCACGTTAAAGGAGAACAGGAGGGACCCCTGCGTTTTATTGGCTGCAACCTCCAATGTGATCATTCGGATCAACGGGACTGATTTAGTTTTTTTACGTTGATTTAAAGGTTTTGTCTCTAAAATACTGATAAAACCTTGTAAATTCATTATATTTATTCCATTCTCGCTCTTGATATAACAGCATTTTAAGCCTCAAATAAAAAAAGCAACACCAGCAGCTGCATTTCTGAATAGTAGATATTCATACTTTGCAGTTGCACTTATGCTTTTATTTAGAGTGAGCATGCATTTTCTCTATATTCACCATTATTTTTGAAATGCACGACTGGATGATGGTAAATGTGGTTTTGAATGGTGGATATTTTGTTTTTAAGAGTATTTTAGAAGCATTTTCTCTATATTCTCCACAAGACCAGTACTTTGAGATCATCTTAAATGTTTAGTTGTCAATGGTGGTTTGCGCTGTGGTCCCTCCGAGTGCTGAACCTTCCTCTTTATTAAACTGACTGCATCACCACTGACTGCAGCTCTATCCAGGTTCAATGCCACAGCCTCTATATGAACGAGAGGAAGCCGGTGTGATTGAACTTGTGACTGAGGGACACTGCAGTGATTACTTTCGGGCTTGTTTTACAAACTGCCTGCAGCACAGGCAACATGAGGCAATGCAACAGTCTGGTAGAAAAACACAGAAATGTCAAATCATGCACACACACACACACACAAGCTGCAGTCGTGGGGGGACATCACTCTTTTTTTCCTCACAGGCGACAACTTGAGAGTCTGCGTGTGATTCTTTCCCACCCTAACACCGTTTCACATGCACATGCACGCCGTGTGAGTGAATGAATCTTGCAGCAGCAGCAGCAGCAGCCTGGAGAGCGCTGCTGTTTTTAATTGAACAGATAACACTCTGGACGGTTTTTTTTTGTCTGCAGTGTGAGGAGAGCCTGGAGGATTTGGTGCGCCTCCTGCTGCTGCTGCTGCACCGTGGAGACAAACGCCTGGCATTTTGTTCTCTGCAGTGGCTCTACGGCGAAGCATGGGCAGCACGAGGCGCAGGCAGGCATACAAATGTGGGCACCCGTGCAGGCACACACACACACACACACACACACACATATATATATATATACATACATTGCATGCAGAAACGCAGGAACATCAAGTGCTTACCAGCAGGCTTTATCCAGACTGTTAAAACCCAGGGCAACCAGCAGACGCCTTCATCTGCCTCTCTATTTCTCCCCCTCGCCCTCATGTCTCATCTCTTCACACACTTTCCTCATGTCTTGTCTCCCTTTCTCTCTTTTCTTTCTTGCTCACCTTCCCTCTATCTCTCCGTCTGTGCCTTATCCTGCAGGACCCCGGTATCCTCCTCTCCATCCCTCTCTCTGCTCTCCACCAGTCTCCACACTGATCTTTTAAGTCTACCAACCTCTCCACTGATCAATGGACAGCCGGCGAGGCGAGCTCGGCTGCCTCCACCTCCCCCAGCTTTGTGTGTGTTGTGTGTGTGTGTGTGTGTGTTGTGTGTGTGTGTGTGTGTGTGTGTGTGTGTGTGTGTGTGTGTGTGTGTGTGTGTGTGTGTGTGTGTGTGTGTGTGTGTGTGTGTGTGTGTGTGTGCGCGTTTTACTCCGAGGAGAGGAGGCTTCCAACCCACACACACCACTCTCCAGAGCTCTCAGCCTCCACAGTGCCTCATCAGTTGACCACTCCACACCCCTACGCATCAATTGTGTGCATGTTTTTTCTTTTTTTGGGGGGGCTAGGGGAGTATATGTCTTGAGGAGGGCAGCAGAGTATCCCCAGCTCGGGCTCTGAACACCTGTGACTCATGCCGAGTAGCTTGTAATGGCAGTGGTTACATCCAATATGTGCAAAACCATGTGGCAGAGCGGTTGAATAGGCCATCAGGCTACCTGGGTGAACAGCTCATCCTGTGGTGATGCTTTTACATAAGGTTGAACATCACAGAAATAGTCTTTTACCTAATTTCTGCACAAAAATGACTCAAAGATGTAGAGAAATATCAAATCTCTTCGATAAGGATTGAAAAAAAAGCTTGAAAGCTTCAGCAGCTCGAGCTAATTTGAAATAAAGGGAATCTGAGCCACCTGCACTGCAACTAGGTTCAAAATAGTGGTCTAAATTCATGCCTGCGTGTGGCTCTGCGAGGCGGTGAAGCCATCAGATGAGAAGAAATGCAGACGATTCGGCGCTGACATCACCAGGGGTTAAATCTAATAATGGCAAAGAAAATTACCAGTTTGAGTCCCCAGAATCCAACACGTTGACCAGCTCAGAGAATCAGCGTTAAAAAACATATTTTTGTATTATTTTGTAAAGAAGATATAAGTTCATCTGATTTAAGACTTGGAAATAGTAAATTTTTTTGTGTTTCTTAATTCAGCCATCATAAGAAAGAGTGGGTGATGATTAGGGATTGGCAGGTGAGGAGGAGTGATTGACAGCTGACAGGCTTCATCACTATAATGATAACGTCTGACAGGGGAGATGGAGGTAGAATTAAAAAAATGAAAACATCTTTGAGGTAGGAGGCCAGACATCCATGGAGCTACGGAGGACGAATGCTGCCACATGCTTCGCCTCAGAAAGGCAATTACAGTTTATTTGGAGGACGACGATACCAGATGTGGGACCCGGCAAAACATCTGGAACCTGAACACGACAGCTCCCCAGAAGTGAAGCCATTCAGGGGCGCCTTCTAAATGCGTCCCTCCATCCCACGAGAAACAAACGCTCCAACCTGTGGCTCCTTCCCGGCCCGACCTATCCCAAGATTCATTGCGCTTCCATGACCAATGAAGCATTTGTACTTATAAAGTCACAGAAAAGCTTGTCTCAGGCGTTTAAACTCACATTTTCATTTGTGCATGTATATAAATATGAAACAAATGGGATGAGGACACAGCTGCAGCCACGATTTCTACTTATCAGTGGTGCAATCTCCTTATCTGGCAGAATCGGAAGCTGATTCGTTTTAATTCAATGGAAAAATTGATTAATTTCTCCAGGTATAATGATGTAAAACAATATCTGACAAAGAGCAAGGCTTTATCTCTTGTGTGTGCGTGAGGCAGGCGGAAGGTAAACAACTGTAAATAATAGCAAGGACACTGTGAAAAGCCCAGCGCTCTGCAGGTAGCTGCACAATTTCAGACCGCGGGAGCTCACAGGGAACAAAAGACTCCCGTTGGCGATGCCGGGTGTTGATGTGACGAATGGGACAAAATAATCACTTATAATCACAACATTTAATCCTCTGTCATGATAAAGATCAGCGTCAGGCCCTTGTTGTCAGAGATGAATCGAATCCTCTGCTGTTTCTGCAGAGACTGTATGAAACGTGCGATAACTTGTACTCTGCAAGTCTCCGTGGACGTTTTCCAAACTAATATTTCTCATCGTCGAACCTGGGCTTTGGAGGCCTCGCTTCATGGGGCAGGTTTATACATAATACAGCCACAATACAGACAATGAAATGAAAATGATCGCTTGACTCGTCCAACACAAAATCCTGCAGCTTCATGAACTTCAAATTCATTCCGACTAAGTACACGTCAAATGGATTTTTTTTCTCAAAGATGGTTTCCATCAATTTAGGCAGTTCTCTTCACTCACTCATGGATGTCCAAGTGTTCAATTTCCGGCCAAAGTTTCTCCTAAGCTTATTTTTCTTGTAAGTCTGGTTTTACTTTGTTATTTGATGCTATAAAAAAAGTAGTTAAACATTATAATTGATAGCTGAGACCGACTCGTGATTGGTTGAGCACTGGTACTGGCTGCATCCTCTGTGCCGTTTGTATCCGGCATGTTTTTGTAGTACATCGTTATACATATTATTGATGCATCTAAACATCACTGTTCAAATCCTGTTGCTTTTAACATTTCATCTACGCTCACAGGCCGATCAGATTTTTCCCTGAACCTTGGCTGGGAAAGGATCCTGTATCCTGCCTGCGCATGTAAAAAGCACTCATTTAGTCATGGTGTGGGAGAGGTGGCTCTGTAAACTGCCCATCTGAGTCATTTACATAGGTAATGGTAGGGGTAGTGCTCAAAAATGTGCGGTGGTGGAAAATATACAATCCTCCAGCAGCATACAAACACAGCCAGAGTGAGAGGGGGGGCTGGGGGGCTGGGGGAGGAAGATGTAGGTGTCAGGCCCCTGGAGCACTTCAAAATGATGGGTAATTACGTTTCAAACTCCCTGACTTTGGTGCGCGGGGAGATGCATTAAGAGCGCCGCTGAAATCAGCGAGCGATAGGTGATTTGTTAATTTCCTGTGTTGAGGCGGAGCTGAATTGCATAGTTGGAAATAGCAGCTTTGAGGGCCACTCCGATGTAAATCACCAAAAACAAGGAAGTTTGTCCCCCTCCCCCCCCGGGTACGTGTCATCGAGCGGTTGGTGCCTAACGTACATGTGGATGGTGCGAAATGCAGTGAAAGCTCCAATAGGACGTTTTAATGCGATCCAAATACTCTCCACGTCTTAATAAGATCATTGATTATTCCCAGTGTGACCATATTCAGGTTAAGGTGATCAGAGAATGCTGTTTACATGGCAGTGTCCTATTCAGACTATTGTCTCAATCGGATTAATATCAAACATGTCTAGTGAAATATAACTAATTTGTTGGAAATTTTGTGAGTTTCTTGTGTCATAATTTTGATTAAGATCTAAATAATAATCAACCATGTGGGGAAGTAAATTCTGAATCCACGATTGTTTGGCCTTGGAAGAGACGTCCGCTCTCCTGTTGCATTGCATTATGGGTACACTTCACAAAACTACCTTGCTACAAATGTGCTTCATTTAATGAGTAACCTTGTGTTTTTGAAAAGCTTGAACCTTAAAACTTAACGAAATGTTGTAATTTGCATGTTTCTACATTTCTTGGCACATTTCCGCCACCAGCTGTCAATCGGAGAAATAGCAAAGGGATGCGAAATTTTGTAATGCGAGAAATTTCCAATACTGCCCCCTGCTGTCAGCAGAAATGCATGTCTACACAGGAGACGTAGCGTGGGCAGCATGTGCTTTATTTTACATACAAGCCATGTGGTTACTTTTTTAAATTATGT
Source organism: Verasper variegatus (assembly GCA_026259375.1). NCBI lineage: Eukaryota > Metazoa > Chordata > Actinopteri > Pleuronectiformes > Pleuronectidae > Verasper > Verasper variegatus. The sequence goes on along the minus strand of CM048038.1, from coordinate 26,285,205 downwards.
CTTATATCATATGTTTCTTTTATATAATTTTATCTGCTTGTCAATCTTTAATCCGTTCAATTTCCATTTAATCAAAAAGATTAAAAGGAATCAAAATCTAAATTCCAGTGAAGACAGTTTTGTAAAAAAGGAAAAAATTGAAAAATGTGTTAGAGGCCTTTAGGGAGCGAAGACTCTAAAATCAAATCTGTGCTGCGGAGAAACTCAACTCTGCAAATCTCTCTATACCAGTCTGAGGTGGGCTGAGAGTTTTCTCTTCTTCTTTTTTTTTTTCTCTTTATATTTCTTTTCATTTTTGCGGCTCCCTGGCTGACTGGTCAGATTGTTGCTATGGAATGTGCTGTGGGACAAAAGGAGCGGAGATCCAGAAACTCAGTGACCTCCTGGAGAGGCCTCACTCTCTTTACTCCCTCTCCGCTCACTACCCGTGCATGTGCTCTCTCTCTCTCCCTCTCCCTCTCTCTCTCTCCCTCATCCTCTCCAGCTTGTTTTCCCTCTCCACTCTCCTCTCACTCGCTTTTCCTTGCTGTCAAGACTTCTGTACTTTTGATGCGGTGCTGGCCCAGGTATACTCTTGCTCGGCCTCTTTTCTTCCCTCTGCATGTCTCTTACACACAAACTCAACACGGCTACATTCTGAGCCTGCAACAACACAGGCTTGTGCATGCACAAAATCACACAACCTTAAACACACACACACACACACACACACACACACACACACACACACACACACACACACACACACACACACACACACACACTCACACTCTCACAAGTAGGAATGTGTGGGAATCTCCCTCTGGCTACCTCTGTAACCTGCATCTGAAGCTGGTGAGGGGCCAAGGAGCCAACGGACCCAGGAGACTGAATGCAAATAGTGGAGAAGCTGGTTGGCTGCCTGGCTGACATCAAAGATCCCCTCCACATAGCTCAGCTCTACTAGACATGCATGAACAGCATTCGCTTACATGCAGTCTGCATGTGTGTGTTTGTGTGTGTGTGGGGGGGGCAAACCAGGAGCAGGTCTGCGGGGGTGTGTGCCTGTGTGCTAATATTCATTTTAACATGAGTTCACGAGTTCATACTTTTCGAGGAATTTGTACTGGAGGCGAATGAGTCATGCTGAATAAATGATCGCTGACCTCGGAGGAAGCGGTTTCAAACATGCGCTCTCAGGTAAATAAATAGCATCAATCAAATCATCCCGGGTTTGTTCTCTGAAGACAAAATTTTTTCTTTAATTAAGCCCAGAAGCCTCAAAGTCTTTTCATCCATCTCCAACTTCTCTTTAACCATCACCTGTGTTTTTTCAGACTGAACCGGTGACAGAGCAGGTGAAGATGTTACTTTGAACCGTGGGTGAATGAATTTTGTGAGCTAGATATCGTACTGTGGTGCTAAAATAAAGCTGTGGTGTGCGTGCATGCATGCAGAAAAGGGGCGTCATGCTGTAAATAAAGATGGACGACGTGTTGCCAATTAATATTCATTTATTTTCTTTTTATTATTATTGCCTGTTTGTGATCTATTTTATACTTTCATTTGTTCTCTTTTCTACCTCGTTCGGGCAAGCTGCGGCTGTAAGTGAATTCGGAAGGTTAATCAGTTCTTCTCTTCTCTTCTAAATGTTTGCTACATTTTGTCCGTGGTGAATACAAACCTTGGAGCAGCTGCAGGATTCACCTGTGTGTGCCGAGGAGGAGTTTGGATAAGGGGAGGTTTTATAAGGTCTGGGTGTGTCCGACCAAAATCATTTTGTTTGAGACCATGCGGCCACTGGTACGTCTGTTTGAATTCATTCTGCAAATTGTTCTTCCAGCAACTTATTTCATATCCTTTGCTTTATTCAACCTATTATCTGCCCAAATTCCCTGCATGTTTTTGATATTATACCAGTTCCTAATGGCCCCTTACATTTGGTGATTTTAGTTAAAAACTACCTCTGAGTAAGAATTTAAATGAGGGATGAATTGAATTGGAAAGTGTGGAGGATAAAGTTATTATCTTCTATGATGCTGTTTTTACATTGTTTGCTGATGATGCCCTCAGATTCTTTAACCTCTGTGGACGCATACGTTTTTTAAGCCAATTTATATATATATATATATATATATTTATTTCTTATTTTAGTAATGGTAGGCACTGCTATATATTGATTTATGTTTATTATGCTGAAGAATTATGCATGTGTCCATCACCCCCTCAATAAATGGTCACTGTTAACTTTGTGCTCCAGTGTTTCAGCAGCAGTTTCAAACCCATCGAAGAAAATCACAGGTCTCTCTTCCACTGTAATCACCACAGCAATACTCACTCTTTATTTAGGTGACTCAGATTGCCTCCTCCATAATAATGTTTGTGTTTGCCTTTCTATCACAAATTCAATGTATTTGAGCACGAAGTTGCAGTGGAGAGCAACTTTCTATAATTTAATGTTTTGCTGTGCAGGAATTAATCATCACCGAAAAGTTTATATCTGTCCCATGAGGCATTAAACTACAATGAGCAGCTTCATGTAGAAAACAAACCTGGACGTTAAAGATCTGAATTGATAAACATCGGAGCATTTCACAAACCAGAATTCAATACATACACTTTTATGTCGCTGCATAGGAAAAACACATACTGGGAATTGCCATCTGCCTGAGGCCACTAAGCCTCAGTGACTGAGCGTGTGCTGAGTCACAGGCTGTTTTAATTGGATTTAAGTGTCTGACGAAGAAAAGGAAAAAAAAACTGTCGGAAATGTGCTGAGGTGTGAATTCATTGAAAAAGCAGCAAACAATTTAGATCGGTGATGATGATACGATGTCTGTGAGGAGTCAGGAAGCAGTCTGCGCTGCTCTGGAAACGCTCAACAAGAACATGAATGAGTGTTGATGAGAATCAGAGTTTTAATTCAAAACTACGTAGATGATCACAACGTCACTTAAAATCTTGAAGGATCTACTTTACTTATTTACTTATTCACCTTTAAATTGAAACGCCATCCCTCATTTTTTGTCTATAACGATAAATACAGTGAAAGGTTTTATCGAGTGTTGACTCCTGATAAGTTCGGTTTTAACTAGTTATTTGATGCTATAATAACGGGGGGGGGGGTGCCACGATTGACAGCTGCGGCTGACTCACGAATGGTCGAGCTCATGTTTCGGTGGGACCTCGATGCCGCAGCTCCATCCTCCGATCGCTACTGTGCAGGCTCCAAAAGCACAAGATGGCGGCGTAGTGGGAGGAAGAGATGTCGTCCATTTTTATATACAGGCAGGCAGACAGATAGATAGATGGACGGATAAACGGATAGATGGATAGATGGATAGATGGATAGATGGATAGATTCTGTAATATACTACTTTACTGTATTCATTTATATTTCCACCTCACATTCTGGAGATTAAGACTAATCTATGCAGAATAAATTTCATATATTTTGAGGCATTTTGCAGTGTGTGTTTGTGTGTGTGTGTTTGTGTGTGTGCACAAGAGAAGTGCACAAGAACACATGGGGTGCGTGGGCGTCCTCTGGCAACCTGACTGCCTCCCTTACAACAAAGACGAGAAGCGCTACATCTCCTGTCTGCCAGAACCACTCTCCACGTGAAGCCGAGAATGTCGTGAATCTGTCACTGAAGTCCATCTGATTTCTGACGGGTTTGTTTGCGGAGACTTTTGGCACCGACGACTTAACGCTCTCGCATTGACTGTACTTTCAGTATCTTTGCATATCGAGCTGCGTGAACTTGCTCGAATGGCAGTAATCACCCGAAACGTCCGAGGCCAAATCCTCGGCTAATCCTCTTTTATTGGAGCTCCTGCTCTTAGAGAAAGACATTGCGTTGAACTTTCATTTGCCCCCGACGGAGCGGACAAACACATCCGACCAAGCCGTCTGCGTTCCTGCACACACACACACACACTGACTATTGAGTGCAAAGTGAATCATCTTCCCTGACAATATCTTTGTCAAACACTCCGGCCTTGACAGATAGACACTGGCAGATTCGCAGAGCCATGGCAACAGTCAAGTGTGAATCCTGCCGCCGAGAGGAGTGCGTTTGTGCTTTACAGAAATTGGTTGGTTAATTTCGCTGCTGCAATCGGTGAGGAAAAAGCTGCCAGCGCGACGCAGATAGAGACATTTAGTTCCAATGAGGAGCGAGCCATTGTTGGCTTGCACGGACAATTCATAATGTGACAAAAAAAACACTTAATACTAATAAATGATAATAATCCAGCTCGACTAGGCTGAAAATTACTGCTCGAGCATGTTCTGAGTCAAATGAACTCTAATAGGACAAGATCTTACGCACAATTTGCTATATTTTTTGCCATCCAAGCTTTTACTTTAACTTTAACATGTGATAATTAAATAATGTGTCAGATTCTTTCTTTTCGGCTTTTCACAGCGGAAAAAAGAATCCCGGCAATTGTATCATGTTCATAATGAAATGCATTAAGTAGAAAATATGTTAGAGAAGAGAGGGTGGAAATGTCTTGATAAAATAGCACACAGACACAATGAAGTACACACTCGCTCAGGACAAGAGTCAACAAAAGCTGAGCGTGGGCGGAGAGGATGAGGAGGAGGAAGAGCAGCAGGAGGAGGAGGAGGAGGAGGCAGGTGATGACAAAGATGAAGAAAGGCTGTTTTCAGTTTTGAGTCGATGATTTGGGCTTTGGCAGAACTTGGAGTGGAACAAAGAGTCTGCAGAATCAGTGGATTTTATATTGAGAACAAGACATTTCTGACACATTATCTTGCAACTTTAGCCAATTTCCGTTCCTTGCTTTCCATTACATTGGCAAAACACTGTAGACTCAGATAGGTGCGTGCATATCCCTATGAATGTGCATTGGAAGATCATAGAGCAGCTTGATTCATTCAAAATAAATAAATCAAACCCCAAAAAATCTAAGTAAATAGTAACTTACCGCCCAAGTGTATGGGGACCACCGGCGGCGTGTAAGTGTATTTAAATATCACCATTTAAATAGTTCAATTTTATTAGCCTATAAATAAATGACAGCCTAATTAGTCCTATGCTTTCATTCCTGTGGTTTCCTATAATTGGTCGGGATTAAAGCGAAAGTGTTTGAGTGTTTTGTGGCATGAAGCAGAACTGCAGGTTTCTTTTGACCTTTTGGTTCAGAACTCACAAAAGTGTATTTTTTAATCCCCTTTAATAATCGAATTGAATCCAGTTTGTTTTACTTTAAAAGCCATCTACTCCAAACTAGTCACGGACTCATGTCTAAGTGTGTGTGTGTGTGTGTGTGTGTGTGTGTGTGTGTGTGTGTGTGTGTGTAAAACACACCTGTAAATGTGTGTGTGAGTGAATAGAGAGAAATAAATAAAAGGATGTAATGATGACAATAATAAAGATGGACAGAGAAGCTGATAGAGAGGCAGCGATGGGGGAGAAGAGCAAACGATCACTGAACCTGTGAAGAGATCAGCTCGGCTATGAATAAAGATGAAGAGCTCAGCCCACGCTGATCCCGTCTCCTCTTTACCTCTCTTTAATACACACAAACACACGAGTACATGCACTCCATCTTTTCTCTCATCCCTCACACATTCTCTCCATCATGCACTCAAAATATGCACAAATACAATCTCCGGTGCCAAAATTCTGAATCCATGTTTTCAAAACCTTAAAGCTGCAAAAATCAATGGAGTTGATTGATGCAGGCCTTTCAGGGTCATGACACATCTCTCCTCTCAAGGTCAACGTCGAAGAGTTTGGCTTTCGGGATTTAAATAAACACACAAAACACTCAACGCGTGTGCACACGTCTTTTAAAAAAAGTATGATCCTCTCCCGTTGAGTGCTGCTGCTGTTGCCACGGCAACGGCTGGCGAGCAGTCACAAGGTAGGTGGCGATGCCTGGCAGCGATCAAGTCTGGAGGGCCCTCATTGGCCTCTCCACAGGCTTCCCCACAATCCTTTGCGGTTGGTGAGGGGGGTCAAAATGGAGATGGAGGCGTATGTGTGTGTGTGTGTGGATCGATAGAGCGCGATAACGCGATGATCTAATTTGGTGTGAGATAACGTTTGTCAAGTGACATGTGGAGTAAGTTTAGAGAGGAAATGCACCGGAGGAGGAAGCAGGTTTTAAAAGTCCGAGGTGAGGATATAGAGGAAAAGAAAACTTAAAGTATCTCTTTTCAGTGCAGAGGATTCATACTATAAGTGTATGAACGTTCAAATGCTCAAAATGGCGTACGCAAAACATAATCAGATTTATAAACTCATGCAGACCTGAAGGCATTGGTCCCTTTATTGATTCTATGCTATAGAAACTGGGAGAAAGATCATGATTGATGGCTGAGACTGTCTCACGATTGATGGAGTGCATATGTCGACACTGCAGCTCCATCCCTGATCACTACCACGCAGACTCCAAATACACAAGATGTACAGTAAGTATTCATGTCTGGGATATTTTGGCTTCATTTCTGGAAAGTAGGAGGAAGTGGCAACACATTGTCCATGGCTTGGCTTCATCTCCCATGGAGGTATAGCTGAGGTGCTTCGAGGACAGTCTCCAGGCATCTGAAGAATTTGACTGGTTTGTGATAAGCGCTGACTCCGGCTCCAACAGCGGCTGGATGCTGCCACAGCCTGGGCCTCCCTGCAGTAAGGAGTCCCACTGGGACGCCGCCGGTGGTCCCCATTGATTTGGAAGTGTCCGTGCGGGTTTTAAATTGGGCCGCAGTACTCATCATCCACTCCTGGTGCCTGGAGCGCTCCCCAGGCGTCTGCACCCTCCAATGTCACACACTGCATACAGCGTGTCTAAAAATACCACAGCAGAGTATTTCAACATGTGGGACTCAGAGGTCAAGGTGTACTTTCAGCTAAATAAAACAAGTGGACATTGTGGAGTGAAATGATCGCATGAAAGATTTGATTAATCCTCAGCAGAAGCAGTTTTTACGGTGATTGCTCTAAGTCCAACGACCCCACTTTCCCAAGAATCAATTCGCCACAGGTAAAAAACCCGGCTGGAAGATGCACTTCGGCTTATTGTGCTGTGCTTTTCAGAGCCTGCTTATTGTGTTTCTCAGGTGAAGATGCCAGGAAACCAACTCCCAAGTTATCAGTGCGGCGAATTCCTGCGAGAGCTGCTCAGGATCCTCTGTGATCTCGGGCTGTCCCGCGACTCAGGCCGCAAATCTATCCCGAGACATTTTCTTGAATGTGTTTTCACTCTGCCCGGTTTCCCACGGCCGGGTGGTCAAGCGGGTGTCCGGTTTCAGGTAGCCCGGCCATTTCACAAGAACGTGAGCACGCGGGAGCGCTGGGAGCCACACCGGGACACTCCGGGGGATCAGTGGAATTCCCAGCATTCCTCGCATAGTCCCTTTGAGGGGGAAAGCAAATAAGAGAGGGGTTTAACAGCCCCCCCTCTCACACCTCCGCACAGGCTGAGAAGGGGAAACGCGGTGCTTCGATCGGGGGCTTATCACAAGATAACAGCAGTACCATGCAGGGCCGGGGTCAACTCCCTTTAGTTCACCTACAGCAGTTCAGGGCAGAGGAGGCTTTTCTTTAAGAGGGTTCACATGCGCAAACAATGAAAAGTCACGTGAACTGCAGTTTAAAGTTCGTACGAACCAAACTGAACATGTTAAGATGTTGGGAGAGTGGATTTGTGGATTTCCTGCGTCTGTCACATGGAAGTTGATGGGAGGAAATATTGATTTGTTCCCAGGACGAGCAGAGTCCAACTTCAGAACTCCCATGGAACGGACAGGCCCTAATTCAATGAGTTAAAGCTGTGACCTTTCCAGTATGATACAAGTCATCAGAATCTATTCTTATCCTATAGACCAGAGCCAGAACTGTATTTGTCCTTAGTGCCTACATTACCCACAATGCAGCTCAACCACCAGCATTAGAGCTAATGTAGCTTGAGCCTACAGCAAAGGTGAGGAGCAGGCTACAGATTATACAGATAACTATTTAAAACCAAACTTACTGGAAACAAAAGAACCCACATCGGTGTGATAAGAACGACCTAAAATGATAGAAATAATATTTGTAAAAACATTTATTTGACGTGTACTTTGACTTTTTAGTTTGGTCCATGTCCCATCCACTTACATGGAGGAGGTGGGATCTGTGAGCTGTACTGCAGCCAGCCACCAGGTGGCTTTTAGGGGAACAGTCATATTGTCTATCTTTATATAAGTAGAACATAGGAGAGCAACTTAATAAAATACTGCATGTAGGTGTGAAGTACTTGAATATTCTCAATTTAGTGCTACAGATGTAAGAGGGAAATATTATGTACATTCTCTTTCACTGCATTCAGTCTGACAGCTGCAGTGACTGTTTACTGATCCCATTGAATATGCTGCATGATTATACAATAAATGACACCACACACAAGGATAGAAGAATGAGAATTAGCTGCACCTTCACCAGCTATAACATTCAAATGAGCTGCTGATGCCAAAAGCTTTTATTTTCTTAGACTGCAGATAGAGTGCATATGTGCTGCAGATACTTCTCTCACCTGTATATGTTGCAAATGTTCTCTTTTATCGAGAGATCTCGGCCGGGGGCCTGTTTTCAGATGCTTTGCAGAGTGTGATCTTGAGTGCAAAACAGCATTTACCCGCTGTAAAAAAAGAGTAAAGTAGTAAAGCAGCGAGGGTGATCACACTGATGACGGTAACAATTAGAGCCTATTGGAATAAGAACAGACTCAGCTGAGCCAGTCACAGTTTGAATGTGGTGTTATTGACTAATAAGCTATTTGACTGTGGAAGTGGCTTAGGTGGGAAAATGCATTCTCCAGAACATTCGATATCAGGCTCTGCTTTATGGGTATTTATATAGTGCTCCCCCAGAAGTACCATATACGAGGAGTGATGTTTGATTGACAAGTGATCTCTGGGAAATGCAAACAGCCAGAAGCGGATGAGCTTCCGAGCGACGCAGACAGCAAACACACCAAATAAACAAAAAAAACGAGGAGCTGGAGGACGACGGCTTTAAAAGAGACTTTTAATGTGAAATATCAATCAATGCTTTCAGCTGCTCGTCCTGGATGTGTTTCAGGGACAAATGTTCTTTTTCTTTCATCAATGTCAGAGCCACTTTATTCACCCTCTCTCCCTGCTCCGGTGTTTTCTCCAGCTGGGACTCTCACTGTCACATGATGCAGGATTACAAGTATTGCAATGTGCATGTGGAGAATTCAGACACAATATCTGTGTGTGTGTGTGTGTGTGTGTGTGTGTGTGTGTGTGTGTGTGTGTGTGTGTGTGTGTGTGTGTGTGTGTGTGTGTGTGTGCAGACCACATACTGCATACCAGTTGGAAGGCAGCAGATACACACCTTTATCATTGGGTCTCTTATGCAGTCTGAGTATATGTATCTTTTTTTTTTTTGAAGGAGAGAGGCCAGTCCTCACCTTTCTTCCTGTTCTCTTCTACCTCCTAGTGGGGGTTTTAGCACATTACACCAGAAATGAACTGAAAAAAGTGTTTTTTTAAATGATCTGAAATGTACCATAAATCCCTGAACATCACTACGAGTTCAAGATGATATAAGTATAATATATAACATATATGTGAGTTCACAGCAGGTTTGGAGGAAATACTGCACAATTTAACCTTCATGCAGATTCCAGTGGTTTGTCTCCCTCTAGTGTCCATGGCGATGGTAGCACAATAACAATGCAGATGATAATAGAATATGTATATTTGTGAATTAAGTTTTCAAAGTTTAAACGTGGAGACGCCACTGCTTTGAACTCCATTTCCCACAACCTCCACCACCAGTGTCCAGGCTCCAGGTGACACATCCTACATATTGGAACTATAGATTAAATATATATAAAAAGAGTAGAAGCACATTATTCACAACATCAATTCTCAGCCAAAATCTGTTCCTCCTGTTCACCATGAATTTACTTCCTCTAAAAGTCTCTTTTGATTAAAAATCAGAGAGTCAAAAGAGAAAACTGGAAAATTTGGACTGCGTTGCTATGAACAATTCAGAACTCACTGTCAACAGGAGCAAACAAAAGTCAATTCTCCTCCTTATTTATTAGGATGAAGGGATAAATCTCAGAGGCGCAGATGTAAAGACCTGAAGATATTTAAGCAAAACACCTGAAACAAGAATTTTCCTGTTAAATATTCAACAAAAAGCACTTTTTCTCTTAAATTTCGTTTTTTGTGTCGCTCATTACTATTTACACACCTTCACTTTTCCCTTCTCTCCCACTGGAGGGCAGTGTACATCTTCACATCTGCATCCCTCTGCCTCTCTGTGTCTCTCCTGTCACTCTTTCATGAAGATGTCCCTCTTCGAACACATCGACTTGCTGCTCGTCACACACACACACACACACACACACACACACACTGACACACTGATCGCCCCTCGACAGGAACACACTCCCTGCAGATTGCTCGCCAAAAGTTCCTGCACACGGCATCAAACGTGGTTATTTTGTCCATCAGACCACTTCAAGGTGCAATAATGAAGCTACTCAGTTCTAATTCTCGATTCTTAATAAGCCACAAAACCCATCTGAATCATTTTAATTCACACCAGGCACATGGAGTCCCGAGCCACAAGGATTTTGCAAAAGCTTTGCCAGCTCCGGCTTTGACGCTAATGGAGACTGATGGCACCGGGAAGTTCAGTTCCCCGTCTCCTCTTTAATTGCCTTTCTCGTATGTCAGAGTGGCATCGTTCATGAGCGGCGATTATCAAGAAGAGCAAAGCAACTGGCAGAGTCAGCATCTGATGGTATCACCGCGAGTGGGACTGAGGAGGCCGCAGCTAATCCTTGTCTTGGTGCAGCACATTTCACTTCACCAGGATTTGCTGCGTTTCTGGACTGAGGAGGACGGACTGTTCTGGATCTGTGCTCATGAGTGTGTGCTCATGGTTTCGTGCATGAAATGTTGCAGCTTTGCAGAGGAATGCGAGCTGCAGGTATTTTGCCTTCATTTCTGGATAGTGGAAGGAAGTGGAGATGCATTGCCCATCTTTATATTCAGTGTTTGGTTTTTACTTCAAGTGGCATCAATAAAACACTCCACTCTGGCAAGATTTAGCCAATTAACCAATTAGGCAGTCATCCATTCAGAAAGCATAGTTTTCGTTGTCTTTAAGGATGCACACACACACATCTGATGCATTTGTTCACGGATGCATTTCAACGTCTTTTTCTTCCGGGGTCACTTTAGGTTGCAGACGTTTGCAGAAAGGAGCCGACACAGACTCCGACGCGTGGAGACGTGCATGATCAGAGCGGCGGCTTCAAAAATGTGAGCTTTACTGGATTTTTTATTTGCTCCTAAGACGAATAAGACACTTTTTTTCACATTGTGGCTCATTTGCTTTGACTTTCTTTGGGTTTTTCCCCCTCAGTCGTTTCAATATGTCTGATGTGCGTGGGTTTGCCTCAATGTTGCACAACAAGCTTTGAGATAATCAGACGCGCCGATGCCTTTTCTGCATATTTGCTGGGTGTCGCCCCGAAGGAAGCAATTGTCTCAATGTGGCGAATCCCCACCCTTCTGCTCCTCGATGCCGATTAAAACAAACACTCAGAAGTGTGTTAGTTTCGCTCCGGCCCCGTTGAAGAGCCGACCACACGGCCCGAGCCACAGCGTCAGTCTGTGGCCGGCGAGAGTCCCAGGACAGTCCAATATAAGCCTTGTGTAAAAACCAAGGCGACCCAGGAGCAGAGCCGCAAGCGCTGCAGGCCTCTAACCTCAACTCCACTGCCGAAGAGGGAAACACTCGAAACCCACAATCATAAAAGCGCTCCTCATATAACGTGACAGGCCGAGTGTAAACAAAGCAAAGATAAAACATGCTTCTAGTATTCCCCCCCCCCCCTGTTTTATTGCAAAAGACAAAAAAAGATGGTGCAAATTAGAAAAGTGGAGTCGTGCAGTCAGAGCAGCGGCGATGACGTTTCCAAGTTTTTCCCCCTGAATTTGCGATGTTGTTTCAGAAACTGAAATGGTTTGAATTTCAAATCCTAAAAAAACACATCAAATTTAAGTTGACGTCTCGAAAGCTGAGGGATCTGATATTACATGCTCATGCTTGTTTTTAAATATAAGGTGTTGATATTAGTGGATCTCGTCCTGGCATTGGCGGGTTGTGAGCCATAGACTGCACAAAAAGATGGAGGACAGGACAGCCCCCCCCCTGGTGGCTGGCTGCAGTACAGTATTGCTATCTGTGTGTATGCTAATTATCTTTTATGTCACTATAGTCTATATCACATTATTTCACAGTAGTAGTTATGTGTGTGTGTGTGGGGGGGGGGTTCATGTTCAATGTTTTGTCACTCACAGGCTCAAACAGCTGTAGATTGTTAGGGTCAGTCCTGCGTTAGTAGATCTATGGGAGGAGGAGGAGGAGGAGGAGGAGGAGGATTGAGTGGGTGAGGTGAAGGGTTGTCGGAATACCAGCATGTGCGTTTATTCGTGTGTGTGTGTGTGTGTGTGTGTGTGTGTGTGCGCGACTGGGTCTCGTAAACCCAGTACTTGGCCAACATTGAGCAGAGCACCAATAAAGACAACACACAAGCATCAAACCCCACATTCCCTCGTCCCCCCTCACTCCATTATCACCTCCGTCCCATCAGGGCCTGATGAATCTTCTCCCGGGGAATTTACCGAACCTCAATAAATGTCTTTTTTAACGTGCGCGGCTGTGACTAATTCCCGGGGCATGGCTTGTGTCACGCTGATAAACTTCCTCGACACCATTTTTCATTCGCACTCCCTTTTTTTAATCTTCTGCACAAACACGCACGGCCCCTAAGCAGACAGGGTAGGGATGCTACACTTACAGGGAAGTTACAGACTTTCGTCAAAACAGAAATACATTTTGAGATTGTCTGCAGTTGGATTTGTGGCGTGAAGCGGGGCTTTGTGCGTCTGTAGCCGTGTTGTGTGTTAAACCAAGCAGAGGAATCGCTTTTTGGATTTTCCCTACATCCGTCTGATACTCCACTCAGCTCAGAAACAGAGGTAGAGTGGGCCGTGGGTGTGTTGCTGCAGGGTGTTTTCATGGAGGAGACGACCAGCGAGTGTTTGTTTTCAGGTCAGAAACACTCAGGAGGGGATGTTCTGTTCCCTGAAACAGCCGAATGGGTCAGTTTGTCTTGTCCTGTTCCGTTCCTGCACTCCTCCACGCCAAATGAGATAAACGTGAAGCATACACTGTCGTCTACAGTTACAGTGGAGCGGTCAAACCAGTGGGTGAACAGATGATGATGAGTTTGTTGTTTCCCTTTTTTCTCTGTTAGTGTGTCACCTGCAGGGAATAAATCCTTTCTTCTGACCTCTGACCTTTCTCTTACGTTGCATCTGGAATATTTGACAATTTAATCTAAATCAAAGTGACTGACTCTTGCGTCTGATTGGCCGGTGTGACGGCCCATCAACTCTCGTCGTCACGCTTGTATATGTGACTCAGTGGCTTGCAGGTCGAATCCCATTGAGGTCAAAAAACGACGCTTAGCATTAGACTCTGCACATTTGATATGTTTCAAATTGCGACTTAAGAAGCGCACAAAATAATTTTGCACGTACGTCCTGTCATCACCAAGTACATGGGCTTGTAGACGGGTGTGCATCTGGCGTCGGTGTGTTGGCAGCTTGACAGTAGTAGTCTTTCCGTTTGATTGGAAAAACTGAATGAAAAGGTTCATGCACCCACATGATTTATGGCTTTTTCTGAGTCACTGTGCAGACTCCTCTTCCACGTCTGAAACACACACCTCCGACTGGACTAAACACAGAACCACTCTTGTAAAAACTGCTAAATACTGACTGAGGACGAGAGGTGCCTAATCACTCATATTAATAATGGAACTTAATCTGAACTGAGGTTTATGGTTCATTACTCTGCTGCATCGCGTCGGAGAACTGCTGAGGAGCAAAACAGTGGGAGTTATAATAACGGCTCTCGAAGTCTGAAACCATCTGCCGCTCCGCTTTCCAGCACAAATAAGATGTTACTTCATGGCACGAAACCAAACAAGGTGCAACTCCTCTTAAAGGCCAGGGAAAGAAAAACAAACCCATGCAGTGTCACCAGAACTTCCAGAAACACCAGCAATAAACCCAACACCACCGGAATGAGAGCGAGGCCAGAAATATCATCTGTTGATGGAAACTTCACCGAGTTCCTTTTAATTCAATTGATGACGCAGGTGCTGTTTTTAAAAACACTACATGTAGCACTTTTCTTTCTAATTCCGCGAGAAACCATGACCCCGATTTCAGGTAAAGGATTAATCACAGCCGTAGTAACACCAATGCCTTGAGTTGATTGTGCACCATGCATGGAAAGGTTCATGCTGGGAATTTCCAGTTCGGCAAGATGTACAAGGTTGGTGCTCTGCCGTCCTGTGTGGGTTTAAAGTTGTTTTTTTTTTTTAGCACCTTTCCTTGTCCCCCATAGCTGACCTACAAATGTAGTGTGTGGAATTTCTGCGTGCGGTGAATGTGACCTACTGTAAGACATGGAAACCTGTGCCATGTCTCGCTTCCTGTCACCATAAAGGATATTTCACTCCAGATTACACATTTGACGAAAGATCAGGGGTGTTACCCTGTGGACGACAGCTCAATAAATACAAAGACATGTGTCCCTTTTATTCTGAAATTCAAAGTTTTTCACATTAGTCCACAAGTGTCTGATGTGCATCGACAGAATATTTGGGGAAAATTATTGCAGATATACAACTAATTGGAAACAGATCGTGTTGTTTACAGCAATCAAGCTGCAGAGATCTGTGAGTTTGTGCAAATGAAACCAAGCCGTGCACTTTCCTCCTCATGTGCATGATTCAAACGGACCCGCTGACTCGGAGGAGAACAGTGGTGTTCTCAGTTGAGGGTTCGTTTTTCTGTGGGATATAGGTCTGGCCCTCTGGCAGCAGGGATCACCTACTTCTACTCGCTTGCTCCCCGGAGAGGGCGGCTGTGACTTTCCACCCCGAAATGAGCGCGAGCGAGGCCACCGCGCTCCCCGCCGAGCAACAACGTCAGCCCGACCAAAGTCAACAAGGCCCTGCTGTGTGAGTGTAACTAAAGGAGGATCGGGAGGCCCCGGCAGTGGATGAGTGCGACTCCCGTGCGACCACACAACACCCAGAATAGAGCATCCATAAGCATAATGGCTTCATTCATCCTCTCGAGCACACTTCCACATGCTTTCATTTTGTTTTGACCTGGTTCGAGTGCCAGATTTGCAGGCGCTTCCCGCATCAGGGGAAATGTAGACGGAAAAGTTTCCTAAAGTGACTTGCAAATACTTTAACTGTGATCGTTGAAACTTCTCTGGCAACCGTTGTGTTGTTCTTTGAGGAAAAAGTTCACCCGTTTGGCAGCTAACCAGAATAAAATCAACCCTGTAAAGCCGTACGTTATTTCCTTTATGGTGGCAAACACAGATTTGATGTGTCAGGCAAGAAAACCTTCTCCAGCGAGACACCTCACAGGTTTGTGACAGCGAAAAAACAGTGCGTCTGCCTGCACGTGCACGTGGGTGTTTGTATGCATATGTCCAATGATGATGTATCGCTCTCCTCTCCTGAAGCATTTGGCGAGTCATCGCAATTAGGTCTGTGTCCCACTCGCAGCCCCAGCGCGTCGCCAGAGGGAAAAGCTATGAGCCGAGCCTGCAAACAGACGAGCTCGCCGAAAAAGTGCCCACACTGATCAAAATCAGACGTATTTGCGTTCCTGTGAGGCGAGCTCGCCACCTGGCACGGGATCGCCTGTGCCGTGGTGTGAATTCCTCTCGACTGCTTCTCCCCGTCTTGTTTTTGTTCTTTTCCAGCTCATTTCAGAGACTGACAGATGAGAGGGCGAGCATCAGTTTATGCTCAGGCCTTGGTTGTATCTGTCTGTGCAAGCGAGCGTTTCTTCACGTGTGTGTGTGTGTGTCTAGACAAGGCTATGACATTGTGTGGATTGGGCCTGTCTGGATTGTGGTTTTTCACAGCATCGCCTCAAGGAAATCTACATTTTTCAACTTTCTTTATTTGAAATTTATTGGTTGGCGTGTGTCAGCGGTGACTCTGTTGATAAATGGAAGTTAATGTATCTGTAGCCTCGTCACCACATGTGAAAAAAGTCTGACATCTGTGATCTCCATCCACGACCCAGGTGAGGTGGTGGATTGAACTTTGACCCGTGCAGTAAAAGGCACATTGTAAAATAACTGTGTGTGTGTGTTCCGAAGTCCCTGATGTTTCAGTGTAAATCGACTTAGAGTCTAAGCCCACAATCTTATTTGAAGCTGCAATAAGCGATCCAGCTTTAAGTGCAAGCGTCAACAACCCAAAAACCTCGTAATGAGATTTGGGTAAAACTGGCTCCTCTGCGAAGCTTTGAAGGCCGTGCTTTTCATTTATTGTGTCACTGTCTGACACAATACTGGCCAGGCTGGTAAATAACTGTAGTGGGCTCTGACTTGTGTTGTGTGTTGTGTTGTGTTATGAAGGAGGCTCAAAAGCTAGTCTTGTATAGGAAGATTAAACATGCGTTTATGTAACGTTGCCATCTCTCTCGGGGATATTTTATAAAAATCATATTTCTTTTGTATGTATTTTTGCAGTAGGGGGGTAAGAGTTGGTTAATTGTAGACACATTGCCATAGTTTTCCAATCTCGCCTGTAACAGTCTGTGAAGAGTGTGTGTGATTGTGTTTATCTTGCTCTAACCACACTGCTGATCCACCACCAAGTGGGTTAGTCTCGCTCGGAGAGGAGGAGGAGGAGGAGGAGAAGTAGGAGGGGAGGCTGGTGGGTGTGTTTATTCACCCCCATTCTGCCCGGGAAGGTCCCCCCACTTTTTCCTCGAAGAATCTGTTCACGTTTTAGCGAATCAAGAAAAAAAGGAGGTCACGGGCCACAACAAGGCCGTGCCGCAAAAACAATCGCTGAGGTCAGCATTTTTCAGGGGGGAAAAGTGGAAATGTCTCCTGTATGTATGGATGTGTAAGGGGATTTACTGTGTGTCTGTGACCGTGTGGGAGTCGGTGTGCATGTGTGCATGCGCACATGCTCACGCCTTAACCACTACCAGACTCGTCCCAGATGTGGATCAGTGTGAAGCAGCTGGACAGCCTCAGCGGCTTCAGAGGTGGTCAGGGCCACGTCTGCACAAACAAAAACCACGCTGCTTTATATTCCTGAGCGTCCTCATGCACGCGAGTTCACACTCAGCAGGTTACGCACACATGCAGCATATGTACACACAAAGCAAACAAGCGCTTTTAATTATTTGGGGTTTAAAATGTTTAGTATGATTGATTTAAGAAGTGGCGTCTTAAACGGTTCAAATTACACAATAATCTGGCAGCCCAAAAAGTGCTATGTAATCTCGCAAAAAATGAACATGCCCTAATTTTATGAGCTCCAACTAAACAGTTGCAATGAAAGGAAAAAAAAGGAGCTGAGGCCAAATATAATAACGTAAGCATTGTTTGAGTTGGTCTAGTCGTGCAGTGAACAATGTTTGAAATCCGATTAGCTGCTCGGTTGGATTGGACTGAACAGCGGCGAGTTCATGAGAACCAAAACAGAATTAGGGGCGAGCAGATACACATCAGGAGCTCTCTCTCTCTCTGTGCCGCTTCCAGTCGCTTATTAGGCCTGCTGGCGATGTCAGATCTTGCTTTTTATTCTCCGCAGTCACTGGCCATGTGATGGCTAACTGTGTCAGACCTGTCGCTGATAGCGTCCAGATGCTGACACCGACCGGTTCTGCTGAGTATCAGTATATTAGAGACGGTTCTGAAAGGTTTGTAGCTTGATAATCTCGCCCCAACTGTCATGGTCTGGTCTTCTGAGTGTGTGTTTATTTTGTCCACCTCTTTTTGAAGATGTGTTTTCTGTTTATTAATACATCCCTGTGTTTATGTTTGTTTTAGTTGTTCCCTGTGTTTCATGTTTTCACACTCCGTGTTCTGTTTCCTGTTTTATTTTGTAGTCTCTGTTCCTTGTGTGTTTTCTTTCTTCACTTCCTGTCTGTGATTGTACTGCACCAGTCCTCATGTGTTACACCTGTGTCCAATTGCCCCTGCCTTCCCTGTGTGTGTATAAGCCTCTGTGCTTCCCTCTGTCCTTGTCGGATTGTTGTTGTATGTAGTGGTGTTTTCTGTCTTATCGTCGTCTAAGCGTCGTTATGTCCTGTCTCCTGTGTTTTTTGTATCCTGTGTCTCCTGAGCTCCCGTCTTGATCCCCTGCGTAAGCCTCCTGTGTTTTTGTTTCCTAAGTCTAACCTTTTGAGATTCCTGCTTTTGTTATTTTTTCTGTTTAACCTTTTTCATTAAAATAACTATTTTTGTTAAACTCTGCACCCTGGGTCCATCTGCCTCACCAACTCCGACACCAACTTGATGTGCATGTGTATTTTAAAGATCACAACACTGAACAGGCCCATGCTCACAGTAAACGCACCCAACCTCAACAGCTATGGTTTCAAGAGGGGTCAATATCACCGCACTTGATGGAAGCAAAATGCAGCTCGGCAATGAAAGATAGACGTCACCACATTCAAAGTGAGTTTTGAGGACGTGGAAAACATGTTATTCTTGTTTTGGTGTCTCCAGGATCAAGTTAGGAACTAAAGCTGGTGCCTCATATGGATACATTTTCATTTTTTTTTTTCTAAATCATACAAACACACCAGATTTAAATGAATTCTGTCAGGGTACAACTTGTAATTTCCTCCACTTTAAAAAAAGCTTGTTGCCGTAATGAACACGTCTGCAGACTCAGCACCGGCCTGTCGTCTGCCTCTGGTTATCTGACACCGTATAAATCGGCTGTTGTTGATGTGGCAAAATCAAGTCGTAAAATTCAGGGGATGCACACGCTGATCTAAAATGTAAATGTGGATACCTTGGTTGAAGGTGATGAGCTCAGCGCAGAGCAGCAGCTCATTAACACAATGCAGCCGCAGGCCAAACACACACACACGAGCCAACTCATCCACCACAAGTCTTTTTCCTCTCCATCACACGTATACACACATACACGCACAAACAGCTGAGGCTGATTTCTGTCTGAACACAATGTCCTGTGCGGCCCCGAGACGTCGATCGCTGACAGCCGACTCGATCTAGATTAGGAATGGCGCAACATGTTATTGAAATTCAAGTCGTCTCTGTTTGACGGCGGCTGATTAAACTCGACGCTGGAGCCCCATGGAGCCGCGAAGAGGAATTTATTCCCCCTTGCAATCGGGTAAACAGTTAATGCAGGAAATCTTGACATGTCCATTAGGTTATGAAACACATCTGCTGGTAAAATATACAACTGGGAAGTTTGGGGATATGTTGAAAGGGAGGTCTTCATGTCCTGTAAATCCAACGTCAGACGATGAAGCAAAATTGATGAGTATCATGAGGACAGTCGATTGGAAAGATTAGAGAACAGCTGGATTTGTGCTCTGGATGTGTCAGTAGCATAGACTGCAAGCCAAAGTATCTTGATTGCCCCCTGGTGGCTGGCTGCAGTATCGGTCATTAAACCTACCTCCTCCATGTTAGCTGATGGGAAATGGATCAAACTTTAAAGACCAAGTGATGTCTTTTTTTCAATTTTTGATATTTGATTCTATACAAATGGGGCGAAACATCATCACTGACAGCGATTGGTCAAGCACTTGTAGTGGCGGGACCTTGATTCCTCTGCTCCCTGCCCCGATCGCTATTGCGCAGACAAATTCGGAGGATGTCAGCGTATATTTTGGCTTCCTTTCTGGATAGTGGGAGAGTGGAGAGACGCGTTGTCCATGTTTATTTACACTCTATATGGTCAGGAGCTGTGGTAACATCACACTGTCGACTCTAACACAGCGGAGGAAAGTCTCAGTGAACACTTTCGACCTCTTTCCCAAATGGTGCGTGCTCCTCAGGGGAGCTGTCGCGATACTGTAAGCAGTGTTAATAGTTTCTGTAAGAAAAAAAATAAATAAACAAAAATAAACCAATCGCTCGATACAAGTTTATCTTTTTTCAAATATTTGCTGAGTGCAAACAGAACCGTATCTGATCATTTCTCTCTGTTAACACCGGCGGCCATTGATTGGGCTGATTAGACAAAACTGGACCATGTAATTGCAGCCAGAGTCTCGGGGGTGTACTGGAGCCGTGTGAGGTTGCCAAGTGCAGAGTGAGTTTACATTCCCCTCCTAAAACATTGTTATGTTTGCCGGGGAAGCTCACGAGCAAGTCTGTGTTGTGAAAAGGGGGAAAAAGAAGATTACAAGCGCAATTAATTTCCATCTGTGTCTGTGTTTGATGCTGCACAGTCATGTTGTGTTTATCAATGAGGAGCCGTCAGTCAGGGGTGGGGTTTGAAAACAACAAGAAATGAGGCTGAACTCGTGGGTGTGATGAACAGGAGATGAGCTGATTTCATTATAATGTAGAATATTTAAATGTGTGGACTGTACAGAGCAGTGGTTCCAGAACTAGGGGTCAGGACCCCTCTGTAAAAACTATTCTAAATAGCATATTTTAACCATGATTGTTACAAAATGTTACATCTTATCTTGTCTAATCTTATCTTATCTTATTGCAACATGTGTGCATAGGCTCAAATCAATGTCCTTTGGGAAAACAGGGTTTGGTTATTATGGCCTGAAAAGTTATGGAGCTGTAAACTGTAAAAATCAAATTGTTACAAATATTGGCTGAAAACCGATGAGTGTCCTGAGGTGGTGTGATTTTTTTTAAACCTGCAGGTTTGCCCTTTTGATTTATGCACACATTGCAACTCCTCACCACCTCAGGTCACAGCTCATTTGGAGAGGCCATCTTTGTTTCCCACTCTCTCTATTGAAAAAGTCATTTAATGCATCAATACTGAGACATGTTGAAAGTGATGGCTTGGCCCAGGTTCGCCTCCCACGTGGGATTATTGTCGAGTGCTACCGTGTCAGTACATTGCCATGTATGTGGGAGTCTGACAGTTTAAAACAAATAACAATTTTAAACATCTCGCTCCTGCTCCGACAGTGAAGATCACTCCTGAGGAGGGATTCAGTTGCACGTAGGAGGGTTTGGAAATGATTTGCCTTGAAATGTGTCAGGGGGCTTGAAACGCGCTAATCCATTTCTATCAGCGCAGAGACGGAGGAAAAATGAGGAGCGAAAGACGTACGGCTTTAACAAAACATCACTCTCATCCCACTCACGCTTTCATTTTGCGAGCGCATCAGGTGGAAACATGAGCCCATGATTTCCAGAAGCTGCTGAGGAAGATTTCTGGACCTAACAGGAGGCTCCTCACCTGTCTGCCCACGCCAACATGGATATCGCACAAACACATCCGAGGGCTTTACGTTACTTTGACCCCCGCTCACTTTCCCAGACCCGTCAGGCGGCTCAAGTGAAGCTGTCAGTGGTGGATGAGCACTGAGGCCATTAGCGCTGTGGGTCACTGCGGGGAAAGGCCGTCTGCAAAGCCAATTAGCCGCTCAGCGCACCATAAAAACAGACCGAGCCTACAGCTCAGGGAAAAACTTTCCTGGCTCAGACTCCACGTGGAGTCTGAGCCAGGTTTGTGAAGTTTTTTGTTTTTTGTGAACCACCCATCGCTCCGATGGGTGGTTCACAAAAAACAGAAAAGAAGAAAAAGAAGAAAACGCGAAACCCAATCTCCCCACTCCCCACATATTTGCACTGCAGAGAAAAACAAAAGTGATCTGATTTCTGTTTGAAATCCATTTTTGGTGACACACTTCTCCGAGGAGGCCGGAGGGAATTGTGGAGCAGACACATAATCTCTCCTTGACAGGAAAATTACCCAATGAAGTCTAAATGTTTATAGACTGTGTACCAGCGGGGGGAAATGCTGAGACACTCGGAGGGAGAGGGTTCACTGGAGAGCAAATGGCTGCGAGCGAGGCCCCATGCAAACACCTGTCAAATGGAAATGTAAAGAAGAAAACCTATTTCTCAGTGATTAATCACACAGTGCAGTGCCTTTTCTTGAAGTCTACACTGAACTAATGTAGGAAAAAACGTATATAAGTGGATCTAAATGTACAAATTAAGGTCACTTTATATGCTATGGGGTCACCTGGGTCCCCACACTGACATAGTAGATAGAAATCTGGATAATATTAAGTAAAAACTAATCAAATTTGAATAGAGAAAGAGGAATTAATCAGCACCTCTAGTAATCATCCTTTATTCACTGTAAAAACAAAACCTGTTTTGACAACACGCAGCACACGAGAACCTCTTTCTCCTCTTTTGGCTTTTGTTGGCTCGCTTTTCCCTGCGAGCGTGCACATATTATGATTTATGTCTTCTGTGATTACGGCACAGAAGAAAAAAAAAAAGGTAGAAGGAGGATCGCCGCACACAAACACGCCGTGGCCTGATTCAATCCAGATGCCGCAGCCAAATCAGAGTCCAAAACCAGAAGTGTTCCTGAAGGAGTGGAGCAGTTTGCAGGATGGTTCACTTTACTGATACAAGGATGGAGAGAGAACCACCAAAACAAAAAAAGAAAAAGGGCATTGGGGTGTTGCCAGGAAGATGTTTGCCCACCCACGCACTGACCTACAAACACGGATATGCCACCTACTGTACTCACTATCTACCACACACACATTAAGGCTCTCAGGCACATGGAGACCTGGTGATGTTTTGACAACAATCGCAGCGTGACATTCAGAGCAGGAGACTTCTGGCCTCATTCTCTGACATTTCTTTCCCACTCTCTGTCAGCTCAGCTCTCCCTCTCCCTCCCTCTCTCTCTCTCTCTCTCTCTCTCTCTCTCTCTCACTCTCTCACACACACACACACACACACTTTCTCTCAGGTGATCCAGATCACACTTGAGTCACGCTTGACTTTTGCCTCGGGCTCCGGGACTACACAGCGAGGACAGGAGGTTTTCCCACACAACCTCTTTACACACTCACTCCACAGAATGAGAAACACAAGGCTCATAATCTGTCGAATTTTGACCGGCACCACACTCGCATCTCTTCTTTTCTTTTCTTCTTTTCTTGCTTGACTCGTGTACGTACATTATCCAAAATTTTAAACATAACACGAAGTTTCGGTCACTTTTCAATTTGCCACTTTACCCGTTTTTTGTCCGTCTCTGCCATAATTTCCGAAAAACACACTGCCTGTGTTTTTCCTTCCCTGGACACTCGTAATGAATCGCTGAATTATTCATTGCTGCGTAACGGGAACATGATTTGCGCCTGAATCGCCTCAGGTAGATTTTCATTGGCAACATATTCCAACTGTGTTTTTTTTATTGTTTTAATTGAGAGACTCCTAGAGGCCAAAGTTACATATTTTACAAACCCTTTTTTCTCTCAAACCTCCACATCCATCACTTTGCGAACACAAAGCAGGTGATGACATTGGAAGAAATTCAACATATAGAACATTATAGTGAAATATACTGTAGCCCTATATACCAGTATGTGATTTTATCCAAAACACCATGAGCTTGCAGTTTGGAGCCTGGGTGGCCCTGCACAGTCATGAAATCCATCCTCCGCTGATGACAGAAACGCCTGCTGACTACAATAGAAGCCATTTTTGCAGCTGCTTCACATGAACCTCTCCATAATAGGTGCCATTATTGAGAAGTAAATTTACAGATCACTTAAACACATTTGAATATTCCACGTCGTATCTGATTCATTGTGGCCATAACAGGTTCCATGTGTGCAAAACAAGGTCTCGGATATTCCCCCTGCAGATGTAGTTGTGACTAATGAATGTGGGTCTGGGCATTTTCACAGAGTAGATCCATATTGTTCCATATGGATAATATCAACATATTCTATCAAATGAGGTGAAGCTGCAGTATTTGACTTGACTGTCCTGCAGCTGCTCTTGAATTGTTGTTTATTTAGTTTATTATTTGTACGTATTAAGGTCAATTATAGATTAGTTTAGTTGGACATGGGCCAAACAAAAAAGTACATGTACAATTTTTCTCAAAGATGGTTTCTATCATTTGAGGTCATTTTGGATTGAGGGAGGAATCTTTTGACACAACATTTACGTATTGGGTTTCTAACCACTTTATGAATATTCGTCGAACTACCACCACTTCTACCTGTGTTAGTTAGTGTGTTAGTTCAGTATTAATGCTAAGCTAAACATGTCTTGACTTCAGTTTCCTCTTCAAACTCTCAACAAAAAAGTATATATCAAGTTAAAACAGGCTTTTATTAGTGCACCTTTAAAAAAAAGTGCTTTCTGTGACAAGATACTTTAAAATCATATGAAATTTGCATTTTTCTGTCATGAATTCATCTTTTTTGCAACTTGTTTTTAAGTATTTTGTCACACCTCTCACACTTACACTTCTATAGGCCACCCAGGGGTGTTAAATCGTCCCAGAACTAGCCAGCGCCCCCTGGGCCATCCGGTCCAACCCAGGTGCCCTGTTGGAGATCCCTCTCCCCCTGGAGCCCCTGTCAAAATCTCTGCAACATATCTGCCAGAGATCGCCCTCTCTCATAGCCAGATGAAAGTCTGCTACCGGTAAGTAGGCCATAAAACCACAGGAAGGAGAGGAAAAATAGAGAAAGGGCCTCGGTATCCCGGGCCAAAACACAACCACTCTCCCCTCCCTCTCCTCGTGCCTCCGCTGTTCGCACACCCAGTACATCCTCCCCGTGTGACGGCCCCACCCATGGGTCACGACAAATGGGTCAGGAAGCCATTTGATGGGGAGGCACCCCTCCGGTGGTTGGACAAAAGGGGTGTCAGCAAGGTGTCACCATATTTACCCTTCATCATTCAGCCTCTGTGACCTATAGCAATTGAATAAATATGTGTGTGTGGGGTGTGTGGACTTGCGGAACCAAAAAGGAAGCTCTCGACAGCTGTTCCTCTCATCGCCTTGAACTGGCGAGGGGGAAGCAACCTCCCTCTCATCTTCCTCTTTGCTTCAGTCTCTTCTTCTTCTTCTGTTCTTCCCCCGTCTTCCTCCTTCTTGACATCGAACCTGAGATCCCTGACCTCTTATCCAGTAAAGAAAAGGATGTTTCTGATGAAAGGGGAATCATGGTTCCGGTGTGTGTAGCATAGTTTATTTTCCATGAAGCTTGTGTATGTGTGTGTGTGTGTGAGTGAGTCTTTCCTATAGACCTTTGTTAGCCTATATCATCCTCACCCCCCCCCCCCCCCCGGTGACCAGACTCCTGGGCTGCATCAAGAGTAATTACAACACCATTGATTGTCACACTGGAGATATAATTGTATTTCCTGTTGCAGTTTTAGGGTTTTGAGTTACACCGCACAGGAGACCCCTAAAAAAAACTTTAAAGTGCAGTAATTCCCCTGTTCTGCATTTGTGCTACTTGAGGAGGCTCAAGCCGAACTCGATCCGTGCGTGGACGATTCCTTTTCCCTCCACTCCTTGGCAACTGAGTGCAAAATTGCAGAATATAAAAAGCTCTGCCAGAAACAAAAAAAACTGCAGACTGAGCTTTTCAGTAGCGCCATTCATTATCTGAGTCCCGAAATACGATTGGACTTGAGTAACAGGTGCCTCTTCGTCAGTTTCCCGGTTGTTACAGGCTGTTGTTTTCCGGTGGTGCTACTTTCTCTGACATCATTTACGGGACTGAGCGCACACTTCCAGTAGGGTGATGTTAAGAGCCGGGGGCTGGCATCTCGTCCACTGAGCAGCCTCTGCCAAGAAGTACACGCCGGTGAGGTGGCTGACTGTCAGCACCTTGGCTGGTTTAAACTCGCTCAGGAGCCAGTGGCGCGGCAGAGGTGCACTTAGAGAAACCAAATGTTTACCGGGCGAGATTATCTTTAGGCGCTGCTCGAGGAGTGGCTGTTGACGAGCCCTCTTGGTGCATGAAGTCATCGGTGGTGTGCCACTTGCTCGGGTTGGAAGTTGGACTGCAGCACCAGTAGCACAGCTACCGACTGCATTGTTGTTTTTTTGTCGACAAAGATATCAATCTAGGAGAGTTTTCATGGCACCATTGTCGGTTGCAGCCCAGATAAGACACACATGGAAGCAATCTCTGCCCTATCTCCCTCTATAAACCTGGTTCCTGCATCTAGATTGAGTAGCAGAGTGTTATTCACTTTCAGTGCCACACAGGAGTGCAGAGCATTGGAGGAGGATCACATGGCCTGTGAATATAAACAACCTCTGTAGGCTGGCATCAAGTTTATGGGTTATTATAACATTTCTTAAGCCGCCTCCATGCCGGTGACATTTAGTGATTATTACATTTCTTTTTCCACTAATTGGCAGGAAAGAAAACCACCGAAGCCTCCCCCTTGTTTAACCACTTTATGAAATATATGTGGGAAAAACAACTTGCCAATCGATGAGGGTCATCCGTTGGTTTTTGGAAGACGTGAAAATATCCCAATACTCATGACTTTGAATTGCTGCACAACCAGTAGCATAATAATGTCTCACACATTGGTAGGAAACTGGGAGCAAGTATTATTTTTGCAGAGCCGAAGGTTGCAGAGCACTTTTATGCAAATCTTAAGCTACAAACAGAGTGTGAGCGTTTCACGGTTTGGAGCGGAAGCCTTTTGATCCACTCGCTCTCTGCCCTCCACTCCAGGAGCATTGATCAGCTGGAGCGAGCTCTCATCCAAACGGAAGGCTAACCTCTTTTTGGTTTTCTCCCTGCTGCTGTGATTTAAACTGCGAATCAGAGCCCTTTCAACACCAACAGTGGGAATCTCTGAAACGGGCATTCAGATCAGTTTGACCTCTTCAGCACCATCCTGTTAATATCAGCTCTATTTCTTATCCTATTCTCTTCTATTTGTGACCTATTGTATTAATGAATTGATCTTACCAAAACTCGACCATGTCAGACCCTGAGTAAGATGTGTGGGAAACTGCACGTTACCTTGCGTCACCGTCCAATGAACTCGTATGTCATGCTTCCCTTAAACACACCCTGACTTCCTCTCACATCTCCCATATCAGTGACTAATCCCTGCGTCTGCGTGTGATGCAGGAAGGTTGTTGTTCTGGGACCCCCGGGCGGGATGTGGAGGGCTGTAAAAAAAAAGGCTTCTCAGATGTGCGGCGTCAGGTGGAGGTGGAGTTGACCGGCTGTGTCAGTGAAGGGCACGGGCGTGTGTCGAGAAGCGGGAATTAAAACTTTGCAGAGTTGCCATAAATCTATTGCGGGGTGTGTGTTTGTGTTTGTGTGTGAGGAAATACTCCACAATAGCCAAAAAGTGCTTGCAGGAAATATGGGCACTGCGCTGTGACTCAGCAAAATCTGACACAGTGATTGAGAAATGCTGCAATTTAGAGATAGAGGGGGGGGGGGCATCCAGAATGCGCAACCTCTGGAGATTATAGTTGAGTCTGTCTTTCATGAGGAAATTGCAGTCCATTTGATAAGCTTATCTTCCTGATAAATACCTTTTATTAAGGTATTGTGGCTCGAATGACATTCTCTTTGATTTCCACAACTTCAAAGTAAAAGTTGGAGGGTCCTCCGAGTCTCAGCCGCAGAGTTCAGAGCTCCTGAGCTTAGGTGGACCGAAAGATGATCCATTTGATGTTGGAGATTTGGTTAGTTGAGGAAATTAACCTGCTGGGGAGCTCCCTTGATCTGGTGCTTCTACTTTAGCCTGTAATGAGCCCTGGCAATATGAGAATTCTGTGTTCGGAGTAGGAGACAAGGTCAAGCCGACTCCTTACATTAATGTCATGTGCATGCCTATAGGATTGCAACTTGAAAAAGAAAAGAGGTATCCAGGCTGGAGAAGGTGTCAGACAAAAGGGGAGTCAGATGGGAATAGGGAGTCTTGGGGGAACTCTTGGGAAAGGTCTGGGTGAGTAGTTTGAGGGGAGGTGAATCCCTACATCTGCCCTCCTTGGCTCCATATGTAAAGGTCGTGACCTCATTCTGTCATTAATGTGGCTGGCAGAGAGCCTGACGGGGCTCGTGGTCAGCGGGTCAGAAGCCTGTGGGTGTCTGATTATAACGCAGAAGCCACAGAGGCAGATTTGCTTGGGAAAAAGTCGGAGCGCTCCAAGTCTCTGTCCAACTGTGTGAGAGGCACACGGGAGGAAAGTGTGCACAGACACACTGTTGGACCAAGCTTTGATGTAAAGTAAATCAGCAAACTTTTTTGCCCAGTCACGGTACGCAGATAAATCAATCTACATCAGTATGGCACGCGCGGCAGGAGGCTCACGAGAGCACCGGATCACAGATCTGGAGATGACGGCCTGCTCCAGCGGTTTGCTCTGTCTGTGATGAGTTGACAATATGCTTCGCTTAGCTCCAAGGAGCGGGCATTGAGTTCATAAAGTCTGGATAAATACAACCAAAACAACAGACATCCTACCATCTGTCGGGATTGATGATGAAGTGAAAGCCACTGAACTGGCTACAGCTCAGGGGTATTATCTAATTTAATACTAAATATAAATTAGCGTCAGACGTCCACACATGCTTCATTAAGCATTGCGTCATGCTAGATGCATTGATTCTTGCACATGTGAAGCTGGAACACGAGAGCTAAACAACCCACTCGGACTGAAAGTGGGTCATTTGGCCAAGTGCCATCCAAGTCACGCTAAGCCAGGCCCTCCATCTCCATCACCTGGCTGTGTGGAGGGAAATAAAGGAAATGCTGAATTGGACTTTCACACTGGGCTAATTTAAGAGAGCCCTGTTGTTTTAGCACAATTCCAAGGCCCAGCGCTGTTTTGGGGGGAGAAGGAGGTAAAAAACACGGAAGGCAGACGGAGAGATTCTTAACCCGCTGCCCTCGGGATACCAGTCTGCATTCCTGCAGTCGGCTTGACCACAGCAGGACCCCTGCAGTGGGCCAAGTGTGACCAGACAGAGAAGCTCCTGTTGCAGCGTGTGTGCATTTCAGTGTGTTTATTGTCGGGTTTCATGGCATTAAACCCACCCAGCTGCGCTCACAGATTGTGTGAAAGTATTTTAAATGGTATCACAAAAAAAAAATGTGATGATTACGTTTGGCTGAGATGGGAACTCGCTGTTTCTTCCTCGTGTTTAATCGAAGCAGTGGAGACGCAGCATCTGCAGTTTGCTGCCGCAATGCAATAAATTAAGAATAAAAAGAGAGGCAAACAAAACAGTCCTCTCTGTCTACCTCTCCTCATGTGGTTTGAATGGCTAGACACTTTTATACAAGTTGGGTAATTTTGGGAATATTTACGTTTTCTTATTTCCCTTTGAAGAGTTTCGGGAAATTTGGGGAATTTATTTTTGTACCGTGCCCTCCAAAGGAATTGTTTGGTCTGGGACTTTGACCTGGAGTGACATATCTTGACACATTGAATGCAATGCCATGACATATGAGATGAATCCCAATAGCTTTGGTGGCCCCCTGCCTTTGCATATAATAGAGAATATAAATCAAATGGCCAGATACCTCTAGCAAGCTCACCAATACATATACATGCAGTATATAGATGGAAGCTCCTGCCGCCTGCTGCGCTCATTAATGACTCAGTGGGATTGTGGGTTTTCCCAGAGGAAGGAAGTTTGATGTATTCATCGGCTCCTGTGTGTGGGAGCAAGTGATCTCTGAATGCACACACTCGTGCACAAATTCAGATGTATATGCAACCTCGCCGCAACTCCCTCACTTGCCAAGTGATTATTTTTTCAATCTCTTCTTTGTTGCGTGCTCCTCGGCGTCCTGGCCCCTCGCACCTCCTTCGGTAAAACAAGGATGAGTGGTTTTGTCACGTTGTAAAGTCATCAGAAGGTGGGCGAGGCAACCGGGGCTCCTCCGCTGGCTGCCGCGTCTCGCTCGTTTCCACCGGCTTGTTATGAGTCTAGCAGTCACATCCTACCCACTCATCCCACGGGAGGAGATGTAGAAAAGCAGAGAGGGAGTGAAAAACGTAACGAGAGAGTCTTAGGTAGACAAATACAAATGATGTGGATAGAAAGGCTCTGGAGTTCATATAAAGCACAGGGTCCAGTCGATGCAAGATGAAAATGATGGATTTGGATTTCTGGCTATCCAGGCAGTGGGATTTTTCTCTCCCTGATACATGCTGCTTTACTTCGAGGGGTCACTTCACGTCCTCTCGTCAGAAGCACCCTCCAAACAAACGCTCGCAGTTCACCTCAGTGCAAAATCCAAAAAAGGGGCCTGGAGTGGCGACGAGCCGCTTAAATAATGGTGCCCTCCATCAATTTGCCATAAACTGAAACATCCTTTATTACAACGCTGTTACAGCCAGCACATTTCCAGCTAATGGCCGGCTGTAAACAATTTTATGCATCTATGTTTTTCTACTCCCTGTTGGCGTCAAGTGTCGAATGAAGTAGTTCAGAGTTTTGCATGGAACCAAGTGTGTCGTGGCAGTAGAAGCATTTAAAAGGGGGTGTAAAACATGTTTTGAGCTCTGTGGTTATTGCGGTGGTGCTGTATGGTATATAGGAGCAGCAGTTACTGGAGGCAGCTATTGTATTTGCTTTTTCTATAATGAAGTCATGGTTTAAGGCTGCGGGTAGATTCACCTGAACTGACCTCTCTGCCGACCTGCCCTGGCTTCCTCAGAGGAACACTATAGGAAACTCGCTCACGTGCCTTCTGGCCAAGGTTTCAGGTTTAGTTTGAAAACACTCTTGTGTGTGCACAGTAGATATGAGACTCAGCTCAGCTCAGTGTTTATGCTTAGCTTACCATAAAGACCGAAAACAAGGGGAAAGAGCCCTGCTGGATTTGTCCAAAGACAACAAAGCTGCACCTATCACCACCAACATATTCTGTATATTTTAGTGGTACAACATCAAGGTGTGGTTTTACAGGGGATTCATGCTGAGCTAATTGTATGTCAATATTCAATAGAGGGATAAAATATCAAACTTAAAGTGCCAGGGGCCTGCGTTGATGCGCGGTTAACAAAAACATACGATTTCCACAGTGAAATTTATACGTCATCACCTGCCTCTTGCGCGCTCTACCCAGGGACATCTCTTTATACGTGAAAGGTACACTATATACTAGTTTATGATAAATATAATGCATTATTGTCCTGAGTATAAAGCACGGCCTGGTTCGCCTTAAACTGAGCTGACACCACATGTGGCTAAATGGTGTGATGTGGAGTAGGCAGCTGTAAGTCAGTTAATTAGCGAGTCTAAGCTTCATAAAAACCCTCGTCTGGCGGTTACTTTGTCGCGGACCTCATGCTGGGAACAGCCACATCCTTCACAGAGATGTAATTATGCAGAAGAGCAGAATTATGTTGTCAGACAGAGGCTGTATCAAACATCTCCGACTGGTTTCAAAGAATTCTCACGGTTGAGTTCAGGGATAAATTCAATGTTTAGCAGAAGGACAAACTACATTCACATGTAAGTGCTTTATTCAAGCTTAAGTGGAGATACTTCATCATTAAATAGGGCAAAACTAAACTGAAATAGCTCAGATGGAGATGTATGGATTAGATTGTATCCCAAGTGCATGAATCAGGATTAAAAATCTACCTCTAAAATAATACGTCCTCAAAATGCTTCGCTTGGCACTTTTTCTGTCCCTAACCTCTGTCTGTAGGGGGCAGTATGGTTTCATGTCTTCTGCTCGGGGGTGTCTGGACAGATCTGTGGCCACTCTCACATTTCACACACTGACACCACCAAGCTCTGGGTCCTGCAGCACACGGGGCAGGACCTGGCTGTTTATGCCAAAACTCCCAGGAGTTGAAGCAGCTAATATCAAGATTACAATGCATTTATATAAATGTGAAAATATGCGTGAAGTTTGAAAATCCTCAATTAAACTATAAACACAGATTTCAGAGAGGGAGTGTTTGGATAATACAGGCTCCAGTTAGTGTGTCGGTTTCAGTCCTGGAGCAGTGAAACACTTCGTCTTTTATTGTGTTTGATGCACATTTGTGGCTGCACCCGGGTTCAAAGAACCAAAATGACCTCGTTCCCTGCAAGACCTCGGACTTTAACTCCACTGTTTCCATCAGCAGGTGGACACGGCTGCTCTTGAACGACAGTGGGCCTCCAGTTAAAAGCCGATCAACCTCCAGTACAACACAAATAACAAATGACAAGTACAAGGTCCTGCAGATGAGTAGAAATACTGTATCATACAAAGAGCCATGCATTTTGAACAGTAGCCCGTCTGGCTCTGTTGTGGAGATCTGTTTCTGTCCAAACTTTCTGAATGAAAGCAAGTTCAGACTTGTCCTCTGAGGGATGCTAGTGAAAAGCATTCTGGGGGATGTAGGAAAATCCTGGAGTGAAACGAACTCCGGAAATTGTTAATATCGATAAACCTCTGACCGAAATGCTGTGTGGCGTTTCAAACCGTGTTTCAAACCGTGTGTCTTTTGTGACAGACATGATGGAAGGTTTGGTTGTAGATCAGACCCAAAAAACCTAAAAGTTGTGTGTGTCTGTGTGTGTGTGTGGGTGTGTGGAGGGGTGTGTTAACTGAGAAAGAGAGGCCTTGCTAGCCACAGTTCCCCAGTGCCTCTTCCGAGAAAAAGACAGAGAAGAAGAGGGAGTTGTGTGTGTGTGTGTGTGTGTGTGTGTGTGTGTGTGTGTGTGTGTGTGTGTGTGTGTGTGTGTGTGTGTGTGTGTGTGTGTGTGTGTGGAGGGGGACTAAGCAGACACATGGACAATATCAATGTCAGAATATGCAAGAGCTGTAGCCCCTACGAGAGTCAAACGATTACTCCGCTGAGAATGATTATGGTGTTACGCTGCCCGGGGAACATTTAACAGTCTCCCTGAGGAGATTCATAACTTTACTGGCTACACCTGTAGATCACACACACACGTTTTTCTGTGGGATCCATATGTGAAAGAGCATTGTGGTAGTTGTGGACACGTCAAGCCCTGATCAGGGGGACATGTGGCTGGATTAACTTGTTTATTGACATTCAGCGTACGTGTGTTTTTCGACGTCAGTCACCGCGCCGTTGTGTTTTCATTCCGTGCACCTGGTTCGATGTCCATCTGGCGATAGAAACACCTCGACGCTGCTGATTACGCTCTCCCGCCCCTTCGCTCTGTGCGAAACAGGCAGCAGCAGAATTATCCCAGCAGCGCCTGCCCCTTTCTTTCCAAAAGGGCAGATTTCGTTATGTAACAGAGCCGGCGAGCAGCATGGAAAACGCATTGCTGTTCCCAGTTGTGTTCCTAATCCCTCCTGCAGTTGGCCTTAAGCCCCTTTAGCCCCGTTGACAGCAGTCAGCCAGGGGTTGTCATTAGGATGAAAGCCCAGCGACTCACCTGGTTACACAGCTGTCTGTTTGGGGGGGAAGAGGCATGATTACAGAGCGGGAGCTGGCCCTCTCCGCCTTCACCCGCATGGACCAACACGCTTTTCAAGGCGGCCGAATGAACCAGAGATGAGAGGGCTTGGTCGACCAGGCTGCAGTTGTTATTGTTGTTTCGCTGATGCTGTTTCCTTTCTGGAAGAAGATTGTCCGACGTTCCAACAGGTGTTACCCGCACAACTTGACCTTTATAGGCCTTCTGCTGCCCTGCTCTTCCAGAACACAAGGTTACGGACCTGTGAGTTACAGCGAAGCCGGACTTGAACCTTAGGCATTGCATGTCGGGCCCTCAGAAGTCGTCCCGACCTGACCTCTTGTGCATCTCATGCAGAATTCAATCACAGGAACGTTTCGGCAGCCTGGGTCCATGGAGAATTGAAGCCCTCGGAGGAAGAAAACTCCACAAATGTTGCAAGGAGTGCCTGGGAAATGACGTAGGAGGGCAGTGTCTGAGGTCATAAGTGCAGCTTAGTCGTCTGTTGTGACTCATTTAAAAAAAACAAACGTAAAAGTCTCAATCTTAGTGATTGTGCTCTTTTTTCACCTTAATGCAGAGCTCTGAGGAGATACGTGTGTTCTTTGGGGTCATGAGATTGTTGAATTATTTCAATTTCAGTATCTTTATTGTGCATTTTAATGAGCTCTTGCAATGTGTTGCCTGAATAAGGCAGTTTGCATGAGAGGCCTTAGCAGAAGATACAAATGTATGACAATCACCGTAGCAGACACTGGCAAACAAGTGAATTCTGGGAACTGCCATGCAAGAAATCACCACAGCAATAAGTGCACTTACCACCTCGTAAAAAGCATTTATCACTTTCTGTGTTTAGTCAGAGGTGCAGCTGAACAACTCAGGATTTTCTGTGTGGAACAGAACACAGGCCTCTCAGCTCATCACTACCATAACAAGGTTCGGTCAGCGTGTGATCTGGAAGTCACGCTCGCTCGGGCCGTAAAAACCCTCCTCCCAGGGGAGCAGTCTGCACAGCGGCGGGACGTGCCGAGCGCGGGGGGTTCTTTGGCAGCCGGACGAGAGAGATTTGCTGCTCTTACTCGTGCTGACGTGGGCAGGCGCTGTTGAGCAGGATCCCTGAGGCCTCATGGGAAAACCCTCTTGACGTCAAAGTGAGTTCCAGGCCCTCAGATAGTGTTTTCATACGAGCTGCCCGGGCTTGGATTACAGTAAAGAAGGGGAAATTGCAACCACAGAGCTAAGAGCAGAGGAGCTTGAACTTGGAAGCCTCAATGTGATCGTGTATCCACACAAAGAATCCCCCTCACTCATTTTTTCAATCATGCTCTCTCTTTATTTCTACCTGTGTTTGTTAATCTTTGTTCACCCCGTTTCATTTATTATATTTCATGTTTCCAAGGCCTTTTCTCTTTTTCTAAATTCTTCTCCCTCATCTTCCCATCTTCTGTCATCGCCCTTGTTTTCCTATATTGATAATCAAGTAATTTTATGTCAATGCACCGAGCCCAGTGTGTTTTTGCTTTTGACATAAATTTGATCGGACTCCTCTCACTTCCCTCCAGGTGCGCTGAAGGTGGCATATCGGCGACAACTCCAGCTGTTTCTGCTGAAGCATCCACGGGTGTGAAGCCGGGGGCCAGCTGTTTGGCCCCCCCCCCCCCCCGACCCTCTCCGTCAAAAA
The DNA here is from genome assembly GCA_026259375.1 of Verasper variegatus. NCBI lineage: Eukaryota > Metazoa > Chordata > Actinopteri > Pleuronectiformes > Pleuronectidae > Verasper > Verasper variegatus. The sequence goes on along the minus strand of CM048038.1, from coordinate 26,250,226 downwards.
CACATGCATAATCACAGATGTAGATGCACCAGTGCACGTGTGCACTCCGACACCCGCTGCTTGAATGTGTACAACGGATTAATACACATGTGCGTGGACGTTTGTGTGTATTTATGGCTTCCGCAGCACAAATCTTTGATTACAGATGTCACAGCAGGGACGGCCACAAATAGATGGTTTTGTGTGTTAGTGGGTTTGCGGAATATGGTGTTTAAACTGAGCTCCAGAGTAAAAGACGAGGTTCAGCCACATCTAATGATGGTCCAAGGATGGCGCGGATCATCACTTTCTTCACCGTAAAGCTGCAGCGCCCCGCTTTCAACACCGAGGCCTTGATGTGCACCGGTCATAAAACAGCACAGAGGTTCAAACAGCAGGGAGACGAGCTGTTGCTTAGATAAACATGAAGGAGAACTGCATGACCTGTTCCAGCACTTTGTAACTTTTGACAAAACTACTGCAGTGATTGCTCAACGCCTTTTCTCTTCATACTTGCACGTGAGGTGTTTCCCTAAATGATAGGTGTCGACGCTGAGAAACATGCAACCGCACAGCCGGAAAAGAGAAAGACAAGGAGACGCAAACAGAACAGTTTTGGCACCGGCTTGGTTCGTCCAGGAGCACCGCTGCTAGTTTGTGCACATGCTTTTATGGACCATTTGCAGAGGATTTTCCATAGTTTCCTGGAAAATAGCTCTGCTTTACCAACAGTCTCAGCAATATCCCTTCAGGAGCCATCTGGGAATCTCTCCACTCCCTAATTGATGAGTTAGTCAGAGAGATATCAGTAGAGACGGACCTGTTTGTTTCATTCGTGTTGGGCTTGCTGCATCATGTACGCCAGGTTAAAGACGGGAGGTGCAAACCAGCTGTTCACAGATTAATCACACTGCTGACCTTCCACCAGAATTCACCTCCAAAGGCCCTTTTCTGGCCCAAACTGCACTGCAGTGCACGTAGAGCTTCTCTGATTGATACAAAACCAATAAATCCTCCACTGCTCTCCGACTCCGATCTCTCAATACCAACCTCACAATTGATTCTTTTATTCTCTCCGCGTTCCACCACAATGAAAATCAAAGGAGGCCCGCTAAGAGTTGCGGCCATCTGTAACAACAAACAGCTGAGCGCCGCGTTGAACCGGTTGCCCATTTTCTCGCTGGCGTGTGCTTGTTTTCCCTCTCACCCGCTCCATCTCGGCTCGTTGAAATCTAGTGGCCCGCTGTTTATTTTATAGCACTTTGCAAGGAATGTGTGTGTGTGTGTGTGTGTGTGTGGGGGGGGGGGGCACGCACCAAAAGTTGCCAGTGAAACTCAGCAAAATAACATTTGGCTTCGTTACCAAAGGGGATGGGAGGGGCGAGAATTTTTTTTTTTTTCAGTGACAAAGGTAATTTGCGATGTGGTTTGGATTTCATCTGCGAACTCTCCAGTGTGTGTGTGGGGTCAGGTAATGGCAAAAAGGTGAGCCCAGGCCAAAGTAAACACACCTTTTTACAATAGACCCCCTCACTAGCGCCAGTTGGAAGGGGGTGGAAACTGCTGGTGTAGCCGAGGCTCAGGAAGTGCTTCTCATGTGTCATGGGGGGTTAATTGTGTTTTGGTGTTATCTTAGAAACAAGACCCCCCATAAACCCCTTCAACGCCCCGTCAACTGCTGCTGCACACCTGGACAAACACAACAATGTGGAATAATGAATTACGATTGGATACACACTGTAGTGTAATTGTGCGGCCTGTAACTGGAGGCCGGCTCCTAACCAAGGCCAGCGCTGCACAGTCTTTCCTTTATGGCACAGAAACTCCTTCTAGATACCGAATCTCCTTCTCCTTCAACGTCCAGCGGTGTTCCTCCTTTCATTCCTTCTCCCCTTCCTCTTTCCCCACCTTACGGGTGCACTCCAGCCGTAATGATGGCCTCCGTGTGTGGCGTGTTAAGACAGCCGGGCCGGGGGGGAGAAATTGCTGCTCTTGCACCTTGCATTCTTGAGATGGGTGTCAGGGGGAAGGAGGGGTGGGCTCTCTGCGGCTTCCAGGATCGGAAGCTCGCCCTCACGATGAGTGCTGTCGGCTTGCTTGCGTGTGTTAGGTGAATTTCAGTCAAACGGAGTGCTATGCTGAGAGGAAGGAGGCTCAATTGTATTATGATCTTTAACCTAATCTGCCATTGACTTATCAAAAGCCTTGAAATAAAGAATGGATGGTAATCAGAGTACAAAATGATTAACAGTAGTGACTGGGGTAACAAGGAATTATCACAATGACCTTGACCTTTGACCTCCAAAGTCTAATTCTGTGGTGTTTCTTATATATCGCAAGAACATGTGGCTGTCCTGACCTTGACCTTTGACCTTCAACTACCATAATTTAATCACTTCAACTTTTGAGTCCAAGTGAACAGAAAAGTTAACAAAGCCCCCAAAAAAACTGAGAGATATTCTCATGTTGGAGAATCTGAATCCAGGGAATCAAAGAACAAATGCTGATGATTCAACATTAACATTGGAGCCAACTTTAAGCACTTCAATGCATTTCCCATGCAAACGCAACAGCTGCAGGGCTCTTTGAACTGTACAAACACAAACCCTACTTACATGCAGCGGCTTTGCATGCACAACTGAATCAAGATTTTCGGCGCCATGTCTTTTTCTGCTGATGTTCGTTCTGTGAAATCCTCCGACTGATTGTCCAAAGCTGATAAGTTGAAACGCTTCTCCTCCGCATCAGCAGATCGAGCAAGTACATGAGTCGTCGTTCTCCCTCTTCAAAACACCTCCTCCCGTTCGCCAAGATTGAATATGTGGCATTGTATATGTGTGCAGCACCCTGAGAAGGAGCCAGCGATCTGTTACAGTGCCGGAGCTCATCTCTCAGACAGTGTGATGGCTGCACAATGAACAGACACACCACAAAGACGAGCACGATCAATCACGGGAAAAGTTAAATGTGGAAAAATGCCTCCTTCATTGCTGACGTCGACTACACTTGGATTCGGTCAAGTGGACGTCAGCGATCGGCTTCGCTTCCTCGTGGATTCTTGTTCTATCTCAATGTGCGGGTTACCTGTCTTGTTGTTCTTTTTGGCCCACAGAGCCGCTCCATCTCTCATTCCTGCTTTCATTCCTCCTCTCCCTGTCTCTATCTCACACACAGACACATGGCCATGCCTGCCGCTGGGCTTTCTCACCCCGTGCTGACGTCGGTGACTGCGAGATTCCCATCGCTACCTCTCCCCATTTATCATCTGTAGTGGTACAATTACATAACTGTGTTTACGCACAGAGGGAGAGGAGGAGCTTTTTTATGATCGTCCAGCAGGGGACTGAGAGGCCTGCGGATTCTGAAATATGCAAGCGCGCAGATGTTCAAGGAAACGCTCCCACGTTGAAATACACATGCGAAAGTGTGCATTCAATCATCAGACATGCTCCTGAAGACACTGACAAACACAATGTAACCCTGCACGCGACCCAAGCTCACTTGACCTTGTGTCTTCAAGGTCGTGCAGGTTTCGTCTTTCTGATGCATGTGGGCTGCGGCGTGAGTCTCCCAGGCTTTCTCTCTGAATTTGTGCATGTGAAAATGTGTGTGTGCCACCAGACTTGTTTTCCACCAAAGGCCTCATCAGACTGTTTTCCTTACCTCCCTTACTTGAGTAATTGATTGGCATGGTTTACACAGCAATTATCGAAAGCACTCGTTCTCCAGGCCTTGTCATGTTGTGATGGCTAACGTGTGGGACGCTGTCGGAGGCGAGGATCACAGACGCTGCCCGAGATGAGCCGAGTAATTTACAGAGTCAGTAACTGTGTCTCTCCCTCTCTGTAATAACGTGCATGACCCTCGTCTCCCATCTGTTGCGCTTCCTCTACAGATTTTAATGCTACATCTCCAGTGTTTTTCCTGAGCAAGAGTTTACACCCTCCTGCACTCCATTGGATCCACTGGGGACACATTCTTGTTCCCCTTTTTTTCCAAATACCTCACGTAATTTGAAGCATAAGAGAGAGCGGGGAGCTCTATATCTTACTCTGCAAAACAAGGTGGTAAATTTGCTTTTGAGTCTTCTAGCAGTCCTCTGCAGTCACAATAAACCAGAATTTCCACTTTTCTTGAAGCTAAATTTAAAGATATCGAGGTTCGCTGTGATTAATCATTCCCACCGGGTGTTCGTTTTTCAAAATAAGAGCGTATTACATGGCCAAATGAGAATGTGCCCGAACAATGAGGCTGAAATTCATGCAGGATTCGCAGTTACGACGCCCGGCAGACTACCCACACATACCAGAAGCAGCTTCCCTCCTTCTGGTATGTGTGGAGGTAATAAACACAAACTGAGTGTAACTGTCTGTGGGAGCTGCTGGCCCCTGATTAACTGAACCAGTGTTACGTTAAGGCCTCAACAGGACTGGGTCTGAGCGAGTGCCGAAAAGCTGAATAAACATCCCTCAGCACAGAGCGGGGATACTTTGGTGTTTGTTTTATTAATGACATAAAAAGTGTCTCAAAGCAAAGCTGCATCAGGAGCAGTGTGGTTTTCTCAAATCTACATATTTGTTTGCAAAGGTCTTGATCGCTGGTATGTTCTCTAGAAAAAACAGCCCCCAGCCACCGCAATTGTGGCCCACGGGCTCGAGCAGGGGTCAAGCCATTCCAGGTAAATATGTCGCAGAGACGTACAGCTTTAGCGCCAGGTTACGGAACCGCAGTCGTGGCCTGGGCGGCCTGGAGCGCCGGCCCACTTTGTTCTTTATCAATGGGAGGATCTGCTAAGCAGTCCGTTACACAAGAAGCAGCCATGTCTCAAATGGTCCCGCACAGAGCTTGCTGTTGACCCAGGCGGCGAGGATGCCAAGTCAAAGGGCAAACTGGTACCACTCCTGCCCACTTAGCCTCAGTGTGAACAAAACACTGGGCTCCATAAATCTAACATTTGGGTTCCTCCAGTCGTCCAGCTCGAGTGGTTGTGAGGAAACTGTTCGCAGATCAACGCAAAGCTGTAAATAACCAGGGTCATAGTTGGGCTTTGAGATTTGTTTGCTGTAAAAACTATTCCACTTCTTTTTATTCGAAGAGACAGAAAACAAACATAAAAAAAAAAAAAGCTTATATGGCTAAATCTGGCATATTCGCAGGTTGGACTCAAAGAATACATGTTAATTTTTGTGCATTGTCCCTTTTAGAGCTGGTTAAATTCACTCTGTGGACAGGGCTTCTGGACGCTAAACACGTGTCCTCCACAGATCCTCTGCTGCCAGGGGTCTGTGAGAGTGTTGTAACACAAACCAGTAACATTCAGAGAGCAAGCCACTTGTTCGTGAGTTACATCCCTTGAGTTAGAATTGAAAGCTCACGTAAATCTTTCCACTCACTGTTTTTTTTCTAGCAGAGACATTAGACATTCAAATGATGTTTTAAAAGACTTTTATTTGCGTGACTTGAAACCCAGCCTCACGAACTACGTCATAGCATGTGCGTAATGATGCTGACCCCCCCGCTGTGCACACCTGGGTGTCTTGCAGTGAAAGACCAGTTACCGGATTAATAAAGGTGAGTTAGTATCATTTAGTTTGTCATGGCGTACATTGTGCACTCGGCCGCCTGCTGTGGCTCCCGACTGTTTATGAGACCATTTCCCAGGGAAAGTCAAAATACTGATGGAGTCACAGAACCACTCGGGTCTTAAGCGAGAGACAGACAGATAAAGACTTGGGGGGGGGGAGAGAGGGTTTTTATAGAGGATACTCCAACATTTCTTGAAGTAATTAAGTGCTGCAGCTTCTATAAAAGCCATATTTTACAGCGTTCGGTGAAAAAAAACAGGGCCGTATAACCGTCCAGCTTTTCATAACTAAAACAGCTGCTTTTTAAATGTAATAAGACGCAGATTCAGAGAATCCACAGAGAGAAAACAGAGGAAAAAAGGGGGAAATCCTCCTGTGCGATGACCAGCGTGCCAACTTCCCCGGTGACATACTTGTTTCGAATGATGTCAGACGAATCCCTGACCCTGGCACACTCCTACACTCCAGCAAGAAGGAAATACCCCCCCTCCCCCGAAGTGCCCACAACCGCGACTTCCCTTCTGATACCACCACTGACGCCAGCAGTGGAGCTCATCCCACCTGCCCACCGCCCTGTGTTTCCACTGAAGGGGCACAGGACGAAGATGGCGGGATTTGTTAATGACACAGTGGTTTGTCAGGAACTGAAAAGGGGAAGTAATGAAGGCTGAGTAACGTCCAGCCACATGGAGTGAGTCAACTCCCCTGGCAGAAACAGAGGGTCACTCCCACTCCACCATTGTTTCACACTTTCCCGGAGGTGGACGCGCTGAGCAACACCCTCAGTCTCCTGGTGACCACATACAATGAAGAAATCACGTCCTGTTGAGCAGCTCGGCCTTTGAGAAACAAGGGATTTGTACTGAAGCAAATTTACGTAAATAGATAGTGTTACAGTGTTTTGCATATTCTGTTCAGTGCAGTGACAATGTTTGATCTGTTATTCATCTACCTTTTAACTGTAAATCATTCACTATGTGCTGTAGTTATAGTTTCCAAGTTCTGGACAAACACATTTTCCACTTCCACCACCACTGAATCTTACTTTTGAACAGTTCCCGGGATTTAGTTTAAGTAACAAAGTTATGTGATGACAACTAAGTTTATAGTTGAGTTGATCCTATATTGTGTGTGTGCACGTACATATGCTGAGCTTCCTTATATGAACTATATGTACATATATGAAGTAATAGTCATATATACACTATAAGAATAATTGGAACTATTTCATACATTTCCCTATAAGCCCATATAAATATGTATGTTTATATATGTAAATGACATCCTTTGACAAATGTTATAGCCATAACATATTTCATATCTGGTTTAAACTTATATCAATATATATATATCCAGGCGATGTATATATTTGAAAATAACACATCACCTTATATGTAGCATATATGGCACCATCACTCTTGATAAAGCCAAATATGTCATATGAACAGTTTTTTTTAATGCAGTGCCCTTGGTTGCAATTACCACATAATCATTTGCAGACACACATATGCATGTATGCGCACATGCCCACACACGTACACACACACACACACTGATGCCCACAAACCAAGAATCTGAGTGGCGTTTCCTTTGCGAGCAGGTGGAGGGCATTTAGTCCGAGCGCACACTTCCCTCTGTGTATTTTCATTTGAGCGCCGGGTTGAAATAAACCCATCATGTTCAAGAATGTGAAACAAAAGTTCTCCTTTTCATGAACGGGGAGTCTGAGATAACTGGAGTCATATGGGCCTGCCTGTCTCTCTCCAGAAGAACTGGGAGGGAAAGCAGTGAAGTGTTTGGCCACAGAGATCCATTAGATCTCCACTTTATCCAGGAAACCAAACAGAGGCAGGTTTCACAATTCAGTTCTAATTCAAATCAACTGTGAGGATGAAGAGCTCGACCATCAGGGGCCCAGGATAGAAATGATTATCAGGCAGAAACATTCTACTCCAATATTGTATTATACAGTTTTTCCCTTTCATTTTGTATATCTTTTGTGGGATAGGTAAATGTCTGGAGAAATGAACACTTTTTGAGCAATAACATCCAACAAAAGCAAAATAACAATTGAGTCATTTTTATCTATTGAATGAATGAATCCTACTTTTGTTCTCAATTCAAATTGCAGAGTGTATATGTACAGTAAAAAGCATAGGAACTTTGTGTGTCGAGGATTCCCATGCACCAATGTTACATCAGTAATAATTATATATAAAATGTATTTAGAACAACTTCATAGATAACCATATGAATATTTATAAATGAATAATACATACTTTGACATACATGCCATGATCTATCTATATATATATACAGTATATATATATGATCAGACACAGCCCAGCAAAGTGCATCCATGGAGTAAATCCTGTTGAATCGTGTTGGACCCTCCTCCTAAAGTAGTGTTGTTCTATTTAAAGTGGCTGTTGACTGCAGTCTGTGAACCTCGATGCAGATATTGTATCTAATCCTTTGGAGACTCGACCACTTGGGCCGAGGGGCGACTGGAGCCTTTAATTTTCTAAGCTGAGGTCAAAGATTAGACAAAGATCAATAATCAGGGGTGTTACTGGAACTGCAGCGCATGTGTTGACACGCGGAGCTTCCACGAGTTACGGTCAGGAGACATTTAATATGACACCCGGAGTATCACAGCAAACCTTTGTGAAACCGCTGGTAATTTTCCACCTAAAATTAGGCCTCATTTGAAACCTCAACAAGCCGGTGTCACATATTTAGTAAAACGAGAGCTTCCTGAAATCATTGCAGCGTTTACAGAAAACCGTGCGGATGAACGGCGCGGCCTCGAATCGCCTCCTTATATGGAGCGATATCAGCTTTACGGTCGTCATTATCCTGACTGACAGACAAATTGACCCGGACCTTTGGCTGCTCGGATCCCGAGAGCCAACATCTTGAAACGACCAGAAGGATGCCGGGAAAGGAGACCAGACCAAAAGATATGGGGAAAAAAAAACAATAGAAAGAGCTTCTTTTTTCGCTCACGTTTTCTCAGGGAGCTGGAAGCGGGGCGATCAGAGAAGCTGGAATGCAGAGTTTCTGGACTGGAGAGGGGAGTTTGGCAGAGAAACGTCCGCAGCGCTCCAACACACAATCCTCCAAAGTCACGATTTCAATACAAAGGCAGCAGCTCCAGCATAATAGCATAATGCACAATGGAAGGTACAGGAGGACTTTAAACATGAGCCTAACATTATCTAGCAGCTTGGATTAATCGCCGTACGCCAAGGTTTATGTTATGTTAATCGCAGCGGTAACAGTAGCTGAAATCGGTGTCGGCAGCTCTGCCTTGACTGCATTCCTCCAATTAGTGTCTGGACGTGTGTGTCACATCGGTTGAGGTTATTCTTCCATTACACCCTCTCCAGAACTTTCCATTACAACCCGGAGCAGAGGGGAGGGAGATGTGCCGACTCAGCATTAGGGGAGGGCATGACAGTGGAGGGGAAGCTATCGCTCTTTCTCGCAGTTGCTCTCCTCCCTGACAAAGCACACGTTGCCGCACATATGGGGAGGCCCCCTTACAGGAATATGAGTTTAAAGAAGAAGAAGAAGAAGAAGAAGAAGAAGAAGAAGAAGAAGAAGAAGAAAAAACAAAGACTGTGCTGATGCACACAGTTGCAGGAACAAGGGCTGCTCTGTGTAGGCCGTTCATTCATGGCAGGTAAAGTAAGTAAAGTGTCATTGTGAAGAAGAAGAACAAAAGCTGGCCCAAGCTATTTGTCCCAAGCTATGCCAGAAATTAAAAAATCTTTGCCTGATATCGAAATCGCTGACGTATTGATTCAGTCTGTGAGGTTAAAATAATCTCTATGAACCCCTCACACTGCAGGATCATATCAACAGATAATCTCACATTGCCAACGCCCTTGAGATCACCAGGACGACTGTATCTGACCTGAAATCTTCCCGACTATCCTCTAGTGTGCAACAACGCGTTACAGGATTAATTTCCTCCGTCTGATACATCCCATGATAAAATGTCAAATATTCTTGGAATAAAAAAGTTCGGATGTCTCCTGGAATCTGTTGGTGGGAGAAATAACTCAAAAAGATGGATTGATGGATGAATCTAGGGGGGACAGAAGAGGAGGAAGAGAAAAAGAGGTGCAGGACATATAGATCATATGGGAAAAGCATGAATGGATACAATACAAACAGAGAGGAGGACAGGGGCAACACATGAGGCAAAGAGAGGCGGGGGTGACCTGGGTGATGGTTGAGTTATGGGGCCGATGGATGGACGGATGCCTTTTCTCTGCTCCTTGTAAATGGGACAAAGACGGACTCGCGCGGTGAAGCTGTTTTCTTCCTGAGAGTCTCCACACCGTGAGATGCAGGGCGAGGGCCTGGTGCTGATTAGGTGATCTGGCATAAGTGAGCTTCCAGCAGCTGTTTGCGAGCCGAGGTCAGAAAACCGTCTGAGGCAGGTGACGGGCCTGCACGGAGCCGGCTCGCCGCGAGGTCCTCCAGAGTTCAGGGTCACTCGAGTGCAGCTCATCAGCGAGGTGACGCAACAATGTGCCAGGGCCTTGTTTTTTTACACTCTCTCCTTTTGTCGAAGCAGTGGGGTTGATGATCTGAATATAACCTCATTTACACTTCACTGGACTTGAGAAAAAAAAAAGGGACACATTCCCACATGTCTCGAGACACCCCGCACGTCCCAGCTGGCGGACAATGAGTGCCGATCAATCAGGCGGACGCAACAAAGAGCGTCCCTGTTTACTATCCATGCACACGTAGGAATGCTAACTGCTAATTAGCACGGGGGAGATGTGATGTGCCGTTTTTTCATGTTCGACTCCTCTCCAGTCGCCCCGTGGAGACTTTCCGCTCTGAATACCCAAGAATTGCAGCCACATGCTGGGCAGCGGTTCGGTATTCACCTCTGTGTGTGTGATAGGTGACACTGAACACAGCTTTAAAATCACCTGGATTCTGTTTGCGTCCTCACGTGCCACAATTTATACAAAGAAATGTCTCCAGGCTCAATATTGGCATCTTCTTCTTTTCTTATCTCAGGGAGGACTCTGCGGAATGTGTTATCTTTCAGGGTCACTCAGGAAAAATGCTTGATTTCCATATTCATACAAAACAGGTTCATAAGGTGGTTGTACATCCATGATTATTTAATTTATTACTTATCAATACTCAGGAGAGTTGGTTTGTGTGCCAAATACATTTCAGAGGAGCCTGGAGGTCACGCTCCTCCATGTGATTTAGTCAGCATAAAAATAAAGTGGGACAAACAGAGGGAGTCATGGCGATAGGAGCCATTCCTCATTACACCACGGTTTCCATCAAAGTGGGTTATCAGGCATCTGTGTCTGAGGGAAAGTAGAGCACGTTCAGGACATGTGAAACTGCTCCGAGGGACTTTCTCAACAACTGTTTACTATTTGCGGTGTGAGACTGGATTCTCTATTTCCCCCCACAACAAAAAATCTTCTTTTGAGCGGAAATGTGCCTCCAAACATGAATCTAAAAATAAAACCCATTTGTTATAGCAGCTAACTAAAGGAAGATGTGTTTCATTGGCGTTTCTGTATGTAAATGTTTTTTTTACTGAAGACTTGCACTGAAGTCTGGACATTTTCCTAAAATTCTCTGCAGAGATTTTCCAGAACTTTTTCTGCCATGTCAGGGAAACGCCCGAGTGAGAAAATGTATTAGATAATGTATTCTTCTTGAGTATCGACAGACAGGAAGTGAGATAAAACAAATCTAACAAACCTTGTTCCTTAATATGACGCCAGAGGCACGACATTAAAAAGGAAATGCTTCACAGTAGTAACGACAAACTTATCGAGGTGGAGTAATCAGAGAGGTCGGCACATTTTCGGATTCCGGGCCCAGAGCCTGGTGGTTTTTTTCAAACTTATCGGGATCAGAGGAGTCTTATATTCTCATAAAGTTCCAGACAGATTTAAGACAGGATCTCAAGGTCTTGGTGATAGGCACACGCTGCTAATGCCTCCAAAGACAGAAGATTTGTCTGGAACTGTGCTGACTACGGTCATGTGACGAACACTTCCCCTTATATTTTATATTGAGCTCATGTACAATAACCTAAGCCTCAATATGCATCGGCTTGTTCTGCAACTCTGTGTAATCTTAATGCTCTTTATCTTATTGATTTAATATGAAATACATTGCAGCTGCGGCTTGTTCCAGGTTAGAATGTTGTTTCAATTATTGAGAGCCACATGTCAAAGCCCAATTTACAACCAAGAAATTTAAACTGTTGCAAAAACCATAAAAACATGAAAAAGGTGAGAATTAAGCACCGCAATGCTGTGAGGTTCTCACCTTATATCACAGTAACTGAGATCATTTTCATATTTATAACTCAGTCAGATAATCCTTAAATCCATAAAATGCTTTAATGCTGCAATAAAAGCTGCAGTAAATAAATAACAACTTGTTTGTTGCACATAAAAAACAGCGAGAAAAGGCCCCCGAGGTGTAAAGAGATGGGGGTCTACGTGAGTTTGCAAGCATAGAACTTCAGGTGGGGCGGTGGGGTCATCCAAATAATCACTGCAGCCTGCATCTCAGCTGTAAGTGCCCCGGGGCCCCTGGAAATGAGGGTGGGAGGCCCCTTATCTAAACAGCACGCGGAGGGAAACACTGGGGCCCTGGGGAGCATCAAGGACCATGGGAAGTATTCAATCCTGTTGTGACACGCTCACCTCGATGCAAAAAAACAAAAGTCTAACCCAGAATCCCCGTGACCTGCTTTCGGCTCCACATGTGGACACACAGGAGGACGCCAGACGGTGTGTGGAGAGAGAGCGCGTGTGTGCACAACAGGAGCGTTGGAAGAGAGGGAAGAAAAGAAGGTAATAGAGATGAGAAAGGGATGATAGAGACAGAGCAGAGAGAAGAAAGGCGGCGGATCAGGGACGGCTGAGGTGGTGTGGGATGATGCAGCGGCGCTGGTATTCTCTGACACCATACCTTCCTCTGCACGTGTTGCACCAGATACATGCTTCTCATCAAAAGAAGGAATACTGGCCATCTGCCATCACCTAGCGAGCTTCTTGCCATGTGACTTCATACCCAAACGTCTGCTCCACCCACCCCCCCCCACCCGCTCACTACCGTCCCTCACATGTGGTCCGAACGTGTACATATGGGGCTCGCAGACAAAAACAAAGTCATAATTTTTTCGCTCCCCCACTCATTTTATCAGGGAAACAGTGTCGCAGAGACAGCTGATCGGAAGCCTCGAGGAGGGCCACGCAAATCAAAGCTCCCAAATCTCAGTAAAACATCTGCTCCTAAACAAACATCACTGCAAGGATGCAATTTACAGCCCTGGCGAGGATCTGGAGACTCAAACGCAACCCATCACTTTTTCCATCCTCATGAAGTTAATTAATTTTGTGTTTTTGCCGTTTGCTCTCATTTTCTTAGTTTCGGAGTGGCAGATTGGAATTGGTCATTTTTCACTTTTCTTTTCAAACCAAGACATATTCACTTCGTTCAAATGCCTGCAGAGGGAAGGAGAAACTGCAGAACTGGCGTTTTTCAAACAGCTGGGAGAATAACAAAGAGCAATCCTCCATGCAGGGGCTCTGACTTTGTTGTGGAAATGCCGCAGAAGAGGTTGCACAAATATAAAAACAATGAAAAAATATGCCCCTCTCCAAATGTCATCCAACAGTTATTCAATCATTCGCCATTCTCCACTTCCAGGCCTAATTCGAGCCTTGAACTGGGAGTTAATTGAGAGCGTATCATTTCCAGATGGACCACAAAACATCGGCGAGAGATGATTAAGCTGTGAAGGAGCAATGGAAATCCTCTGCAATTAAGCCAGATAGCTGCCATATGCACCCGACTCCTTCAGCTCGTAGAACCGGCGCTCGCCACAAACCAACTCGGCAAGGGTTGTGCTCCACATTTATGGACGAACACATGCTTACAAGCTTCACACACACCGAGACACTGAATATGAGCCATAACACTGTCAAACAACAGCCTCACACGTAGAGGAGAAGCAGGGGACCTGGTGACGGAGGGACGATTGGTCAGAAACTGAGAGAATTTAAATAATTATCACCTAAAGCTGGGAAACTAGGTAGAACTTATGTCTGAATCTCACTTTTTCATTCTTCTTCAAGTAGAATAAAAATATCTCAGGTTGAAAAAGAGGAGCTATACACGTAGAAGACGTCTTGGAAACTTGGAAAGACAACAAGATTCAAGAGCTTTTGACGATAAGAGCCAATGATGAAATTGCCAGGGAGGGCAAGATACTAAACAATTTTTATGTAACGTTCTATGTTTCTGGGAAAGATGACAGGATTCGAAAGCATTCTTCATATGTGGGAGGAAAACAAAAAAAAAAGGCATATCCTGGCCTTCACTTCTCATTTACTGTTCTGTTTTTTGATGCATTGTGGTCATAGGTCCTCCAGACTATGAACAAGAGCAAGCACGATACATTTCTAGATTGCTGGCAGCACACGCAGCCCTTGAAGTGAGTGTATGTGTATTCAAAACGACAGCCCCCTGTGGAAAGATAGAACCTGCGTGTGCTCAGACACAGGTCACAGCCATTTTCAAGTCAAACATCAGGTGAATATATAAACGCAGAAGTGAGGTTTGAAGAGGAAGTAGTCGATGGGGTGGCGGTGATAGGAAGCGAATCGTATTTTTCCGTTTGCGGAAAAGCCACCCAACTATTTTAATCATCTGAATACAGCAAATTCCACCGTGCACAAGAGCTTCATCCAGCTCCATGCGAACGCCAAGATGAGAAGTATGTGACCCGGGCCTTTTCCAAGGACATATTATGACAGGCAGCCACGCTCTGCTCCTTTCATGGTCACAGAGCGCACGAGTATCAGATATAATTTACATGGATTTTTCTGCTTCTGGAACTATTCTGAGCACAGGTCTCAATGCAATCCACCTTTTGGAGAGAAGACACTCGTCGGTCATGGAAAAATATGCTTTCGAAAAAAAAGCAATTTCCTGCAATCACGGTGGCTTTACTGTACTTAGTTAGTCTAAATAAAAGGGAAGGTTATTTGTATTTGTCTAATTTGATTAACTGGAAGAATTTTGAGGATTTTTCCATCCCAACCATTCCAATATGAGATGGCACACAGAGAAACAGTGTCTTTAGACTTTGCTTTCGCCGTGTTGTGAAAAGCATCATCTCAAGTTGTATTTTTTAAATGAGATATAGGTTTTCAGTTTGCCAACATCCTCAGATTCCTGCCTGCAGCTTCGCCCTCCAGACAGGCGGCGTAAAACGTAAAAGATTCCGCAGTCGTGGACATCTCTGGGCTTCGCGGTTGCCAGGAAGAGCTCAAACAAGAAACAAATAAAAACCCAAACCTGCGGCCGACCACAAATATGACAAACCACTTCTTCTTTCTTTCTGTTTTATTTTATAAGAGTTAATTCTCTACATCGTCCGCCAGCCTTCCCCCTCGACCAAAAGTGGATTTAACGAGGAACAAAACACCCACAGACGCTCTCAGACACCGTCGGCCCGTTACACTCGACACATTCCAGGAGTCGCTTTGTGATGAAGTGCTGTGCCCACGGCCCACACCCCCCCCCCAAACGTGCCTTCTCTGCTTTGACATAAATTAAGTGAATTTCCCAGAAATCACAAATGCAGTCATTGCTTTCTATGATGCACATGGCAACCAAGGTATGACATTAGTTACAGAAAACAAATGAAATATGATCATGACGAGGGTTAGGCAATGAATAGACCTGGTTACGGTCGAGGAAATATAATAACATTTAATAATAATATGAATTTCACTTGCAGCATTTACACTGGACGTAAATTGTGAGGTGCAGACTCGTCGGATGTAAGTTTGAAATTTATGACTGCTGGCTTCATATTCGGTCCTTTTACAGATGGAACGTGTGTGTTTTCCCTGTCATAACATTTCAATCCGTTTCCATTGCATCAAGTAACTAATTTAAAAAAAAATTTACTGGAGAAATCGACAGGTAAAGAAGACGATGAGGAACTACTTAAAATGACAGAAATTAGTTCGGTCAATGTCCAATCCCAAAACATGGAGGAGCAGATGCATGACCTGTAGTGCACCCAGCCACCAGGGTGCTTTTTTGACACTTCGGGAGAGCAGACATGTCGTTCATCCTGATATAGAGTCTATGGTCTAGATCTCTAGTCCAGCAACGATATTTAAAGAAAGGTTATGTAGTTGATTCATTAAATACTAAATATTAAATAACAATATCATATTTCAACTTAACCCTAACAACATGTATGAAACATGACACATTTTGATCTATTGAATCTTTATTTAATCAGATTTTCCATCTCTTCTTCGAGAGGGATATTTTTCAATATCAGTTTCCTTCACAATCAGGCCTGACGTCGTAACCATTAAATCAATTCAGTACAAAAACATCACAGGAAATCACTGTTGCCACGCAGCAAACACATTTCCTCGAAAACATTTCGAAGAAAGGGGATTCATGGGGAGACATTATTCAACCCAATGGATTTTCTGGCCCCTGCACCACAAACTGTGGAAAAACACCAGCGAGAGCAACACTACTCTCAGCTGGAGGGGAAGCGGTTGACAAACAGAGAACACGGTGAGTGTCACTTCTTCTTCCACCAGAAGAGCCCTTCATGAATCTCCTGTCTGCATTTGTCCTGAGCATCATACATGAGTAACACCAGAGCAAACCCCTCGCTGTTCATTGAGCCTTATCTGCACTGCTGATATCACAGGTATAGAATAAACAGGTACACAATGCTCTACAGATACTTTCTCCACTGACTCCTTCCAGCAGCTGCTCTGTATTAGATATAAAAGAGGTCAGAGGTCGCTGGAATCAAACTTTATCTTTGGACAACTCTTGTTTCCACAAGTCTAAGTAACCGTGAAAGAACATCGTGAGGAGTTATTGTCCTGTAATGCTGTTAGGTCTCTGGTTTTACTGCAGCCATGAGACATATTAAAACTGAATCCTCTCTTCAGGCATGATAGTTATTAATATTGTTCAGTCAAGTGAGGCTGTTTTTTTTTATAGCTAAATTAAACAGCATATAGAGGAGTTTTTACCACCAATGTGGAAATCACATCATCCATCCATTATCAGTGACACTTAACCTTTAAGGGTGGCAGGGGGAGCTGCTGCTTACCCCAGCTGATAGTTCACCAGCGTGTCGCAGGAATATGAAAATAAAAAGCTGTGAATAAGAACAATGAAAACAGAAGTCATCAATGATGTGATGACTCCTGCATCGCCAAACTACACCTTTCAACGTTTGGATTTATATATTTTCTACATATAGAGACACAGAGGTGAGAGAAATACATCAGGTTTGTGTGACATTCAGTCCAGTTCCTGTGGCTCCTCAAGTGCTTATAGTTTGGCTTATTGTATGCTGGCCATCATCAAACAGCACCAGAGTGCATGCTGGGTCTCGGGGGTCCTTTAAGGAAACAGGCACGGAGGAGGAGAAGGAGGAAGAGGAGGACCAGCCCGACACGCCAGCCTCCCTGCTGCACCCCCAATATGTGGCTCCAACCCACCCGACACTTCAAAGCACCTTGCATCGCTCCCTCTCTCACACACACACAAATCCGAGTCAGTAAGCTGGCAAGAGTGTGTGTTTGTGTGTGTGTGTGTGGGGGGGATAATGTTCTCTGCTTGACTAAATGCATTTGTGCCATTGTGTGCATGTGCATTGTGTATTATGACCCTATGTAAGCACGGGCGGTTTAGAGCATGTGCTCAGTGGACAGCAAAGCTTGTGGCGTGTGTTTGTGAGGGTGTAACCATGCGTGGTCACCAACTCAGAGCCCAACTGGGCGACAGTAAGTGTCCGACAGAGCACAAACTGGTGCACTGACACGGGTGTAACAATGTTCAGAGACAAGAAATAAAAAAAATTCCTCTACAAGGAATATGCAGATTTGTCCTTTGTAGATGAAAGGAAAAAGTCTGGTCCAGAGAATGAGGAAAACAAAGAGCAGATGAGGAGTGAGACTGGAGGGATGCATGGGGAGGTTTTGGGGGTGGGGGGGTGTTGACGGGAGCCTGGCACCGGCGGGGTGGCGGGGGTCTGCAGGAGCGGCATGTTCACAGAAAGCTCCACTGTGGCTCTTTATCTGTGGGCTGGCAGCACTTCAATGGAGGCCTTATCGCCATAATGGACACACCGGGGAGAGGATGCGACAAGAGAACGCGCTCGGCACATAGACAAGCACACAATGAGCAGCTACGTGCACGCACATGCGTTTTCTGTGTCGAAGGTGACTCTCGCGCACATGCTTCATGTATCTGTTTTCTCCTCCTTGGCTTCTTCTTGTGTTTCACCTACTCCTTCCTCTACGAGACACACTTCCTCAAGCAGCCGCAGAGAACTTGAGGAGGTGTTTACAGTAAGATGTCACCTGACTGAACCTCATTACATAACACCCTTCACTTTACAGCCATCTGGTTTTGCATCCGACTTTCCTCAAGGCTCCTCACAGTGTGCACGATCAACCAGGAGAGGCAATGTTGACAGTCAGAGTAGATTTAGAGAGGACTTCCTCTCGAGCAGACATTTGACTTTACTCAGACAATGTGGCTCAGTGTGCAAAGGTAAAACACAATTCCTGTTGTGTAAATAGCAAAATTTCAATGAAGTATTTGGGCCATATTGACATTTCAAGAATAATTATTACAAGAATAAATTAGTAATTGAGATCTATACTTTCGAATTCCCCTTTAAGTGGTCCTAATACTCTGTTGTGTAAAATAAATCAAGAAAAATAAAGACGTTTCGATGGTTGTTAAGGAGAAAAAGACAAAGTTGAGATGAGGACAAAACGCGGGGGTTAAAGAACTCGGGTGGAAGACGAGGAAGAGAGCTGACAGGGCCAAAAATGCTGCGACATGAGAAGGAGTGTGTGGATGAAGCGGCGTCCGGCCAACATAAACTGTTATGGTCCGGTCCCATTAACACACCCTCTTAAAACCATCTGAGTATACGGAAAAAGTGTACAACAAGTGGAGGCCTCTGTAAACAACTGAAAAAGAGAGGATGCATAAATGGAATTAATGTATTCAATAACATGCTGTTTTATTTTCGGGAATAAATCACACAAGTGGGAAGTGTTCCCTCGGGGACTAGAGCCCGGGCCCCTGATCCCAGAGGTTTCTGGATATTTACACCAGCTGGGAACATCTGAATCCTTGCCTCCTTCACTTTTTGAAATGACAACACAAGGTATCCGGGTTTGCCTGTGCGGTGGAACAAGGGGTTAAGAAGGGTGTGGCTTCCCGAGTCGTCTTCAGAAAAGCGTGAGGATGCAGGGAAAAGGGGTAACAGAGTCCAGGAGCCACCCAGGCTGTGGTTGTTTACCCCTCTGGTAAACAGACCCACCCCCTCATCTGGAGGCTGGTGGTCAGTGAGGATGGAGCACGAGAGGAACACAGGGCGAGCATCATGTCCATGTGTTTACAGGCAAATTATATGTTTCAATGAAAAGAAAGCATGCATGTTTCTTTTATTCAAACCGGTCAATGTTCATCCACCTTTGCATAACTGCTCTAAAACGTCTAGTGCATTATATATTTATCTAGAATTCTGGTTCAACACATGCACGACATTCTAAACCCATTACATGCTGTAACTCCTGTCCTCCTTTCATTAGCTGCACTCAACTTAACTGTATTACAGCTAATTGTGTCAGGAATTAAAGTTCGTAAGAGGTGTGTCATGTTTTCCATGCAGCTCAGTGCAGCAGCAAACCAAAAGACTAAAAGAGGTTAAATAGGTTCCAGTGTGGTTATGATTTGGTTGTTGTGTTCAGGCAACTAGAAGACGATTATGACCGTGAGAAGCAGTGGAGCCCTGAGAAGTTTTCAACAGGGGTGGCCACATGAAGAAAATCTTTGGGTGGCGCACCAAAATGAATAATATCTATGATTAATGTATAAATTCTATGCTATTATAGTAAATAGACTAGTTGTACCGTCGAAATAAGAGTTAAGGAATCGCTAGTCAAACAGAGTCTGTATGTGAGTACTCATATTATGTCATTCTAATGAGATGTCTACTGTGTGTAGATTAATTTTTAAACTGGTAGGGTTGTTTGTTGATTCTAAAATGGTCATTCGTGCTCCATCACCCTGTGTGCACCCGACTGGAAGAGCTCTCCCAGTGGTACGACAACGCAACATTTCTCCAACAGACCAGGATCGGTTCATGCAGGAGCGTAATATCTTTGTCAGGTTGGTGCAAACCAAAGTCATCAACAGGTAGAACTCTACAAAAATGTTATATTGTATATCCAAAAGCAAAACATCCATGTGAACAAAAAGCAGGTTATTCATGCAGACTAAACAAAATCACACACCTGTAACTGTAACTGCATATAAACTGTGCATAAAATAAAAGATACTGGTCTGAAACACTGATTCCTCTTGATTTGTTTTGGTTCTCTTCTTGTTATGACAGTCGTAGCTCCAGTGACAGCGTTTTATTTTGAAAGTTGTGGCCTGTTGCTATTTCACAAGTAATTATTACATGAGCATTAGATGGAAACTGGAACGGGTACTGAGTCTGATGCTCGAATTTGCCACGCAGCTGCTAAGATATTCAGTAAGCATGAAAAATCTGAGTTCCTGTAAAGTCTCACCCCCCCTTTTGGTTTGATCCGTTCCCATCTCCCAAAGGACGCTATTACAAATAATAAAAGTCAGCAAACTGCCGGGCTCCAAACTCTGGCCATTGTCCAAACCCAAGCAGCAACAAAAACAGGTCGGAGGCTTCCAACTCTGGTCTATTTCTCGTCTCCAAACATGGCTGTTCTCATCCTTGTTTATTTTAGCTCGGAATTGGCCGCGGGTTCAGCCCTCCACTCCAAAACACTCTCGAAAGCTCAAATTTGTTGTGACGTTAGCAAGATGCCGAGCTGACGTCGGTCGACGGCAAAAACTAAATCTCCCGAGCGCTGTGCAGATGTCGCGTGATTGGTGTATCATTTGTGTTTTTCCGATAAGAGGGAGTGACGTCGCCTGAGGAGAAGCTCTACGTCAAGAACATGAGTGAGCTGTCCTCATCAAGTGCTAACAGCTTGAAATAATGAGAAGAAAATGTCCTCATAATCAGTTGTAATTTGGCCTCCTTAATTATGACTCATCAAGTGTTTTGGAGGTAAAAAAACGCAATTCCCGAGCCTTTCCCAGTCAGGGATCTGAAATCTCAATTTCAGTGCAATCAGCTTTTGTTGTTGACGTTTTTTGCCCGAGATTATAGATCTTGGCACACACCTCGTATTTCCATTCCTGCAATCTGTTTTCATTAAGGCCGTGTCTCCCTGCAGGAATGAGAGCACGTTTCATTGCCAGAGTAAACTCATCGATATAAACTCAAATATGAAAGAAGGACAAAGGAAAGGCTTCGCTGCCGCACAAGAGGAGTCACTGAATTAAGTTGTTTTGGTTTGATCCCACTTAAAACTCAAGAAAAAAGACAACAATTCTCTGCCATGCAATTATCCTTGAACTGTACATTAAGACAGAGACATGGAAAACACTTTATATTACTTTACTTCTCGGGACCATAGACTGTTTATAAATAAGGACGACACATCTCCTCTTCAAACGTCACCAACTTGCACATTTGGAAATTATACAGCATACATGTATATTATTAAGTAAAGCTAACATTAGCCACCAAAAGCTAATGTTGATGAATAAATAATAATAATAATAATTTTCATTGTCATTTTCATCATCTATATCTTTATCTTCATCTCCATCACCTTTATCATCTTAATTATTTTCATCTTCAACATCTTCATCTTCATCATCTACAACCTCTTCTTCATCATCATCATAATCACAATCATCATCTCCCTCATCTCCCTTTTCTTCATCATCATCATCTTCTTCATCAACATCTCAATCATCATCATCTTCTTCATCTCCTACTTCTTCTCCATCATCATCTTCTTTATCTTCATCTTCATCAACATCTCAATCATCATCATCTTCTTCATCTCCTACTTCTTCTCCATCATCATCATCTTCTTTATCTTCATCTTCATCAACATCTCCATCATTATTATCTACTTCATCTCCATCTTCTTCATCATCATCATCATCATCGCCTTCATCAACATCTCTATTATCATCAGTATCTTCTTCATCTTCATCATATTTGATGCTGGTATAAAGTAATTTATCCTGTGTACTACTTGATTGGCCAGTCGGTAGCCAATGGTGAAAGCAGTCACCGCTGATTGGTCAGATCGGTGTCAGGTGTTGTCAACAAGCTGTTATGGCGGAGTTGAGGTGACAGCGGAGCGGTTCTCTGGAGATAAAGGCTCCAAATGAACAAGTTAAGCTAAAGCATGAGTTTCCAAAGAATTACAGAAGTTAACCGGCTTGTTTCAGACTGTTTCTGTTTGTTTTTTCCAGCTCGCCATGACTCTCCGGCGGCTAATGCTAGCATTCATATTAGCATGTTGCCGCAGGGGGATTCAGGGACGTGCTACAGCTGTGAAGAAGACAACACAATGGGACTGAACGGACCAGGGACCTTTGGCCGGAGGAGACACAGAGGACCTAAACACTGGAGCCTCCGCAGAGGAGGCGGAGCAGGAGGACGAGGAGGACACCTGAGGAGGCTGCAGGTCAACCATGCCTGGAGACACTTCTAATAGTAAGTCTTTTTCATTTGTTATCATATTGTATGTGCAGATTTCAGTGCATGTGATGTGGGCTGTTGTTTGCAGATGTTGAAGAGGGATATGTGTGTTATTAAGATACAATTAAGTCTAAGTGTAGTGGATTCATGTGCAGCAGGTTTGCTGTGTAGTGTTGTTGTGTGCACTAGCTTTGTCCAAACCCAGGGGCCTGTGATGGAATAACAGTAAATGGCCCCTGTGGATGGGGAGAGAGCTCAACGCACTGAGCTGCTAAAAGTCACAACATATGCAAACAGAGAAACAGAAATGTTTCCAGGGGGACACAAACAAGTGACGAAACCGGCTGTAGTTCAATGCTTTACTACTGTCAATGCTGTCACTTACTTACTGCAGCTTGTCATGTGCTCTGCTCCACTTGTGATTTGTCTAGAATCCTTTTAAAGTTGTTTAATAAAGATTTAGACAAAATGAAAACATTTTACACACATTTTAGATAATTGTTTTAGGACAGGACAACAAACGATATAAATCAGCTATCACAGTACAACAAACAAAAGTCTGACTTATATTGATATAGGGCCCATATATTTTGCAAAGACTGAGGATTTGAAGTAGCAGACGAAATATGAAACATTTTTTTTAATTGAATTTCATTTTGTAGTGGCTCAAGCAACTTGTGTGTGTGTGTGTGTGTGTGTGTTTGAGTGCCTTGATATCTGACTATCTGATATGTGTGTGTATGCGTGTCTGCCATAGACCCCCCCCTGCAGGTCCACTCCCCTGTCAAAGCAGTGGTCCTGCGCTGTGTCTCACTGTTCCTCTTATCTCACATCTCTTTCATCTGGCCATTGTGTTTGCATCCTTCTCTGCTTTATCTAATCCTCTCTCTCTCTCTCTCTCTCTCTCTCTCTCTCTCTCTCTCTCTCTATTCATCTCTCTGTGTCTCTCAGCCACAGGTTGTTAGTCTCATGCGCTTGATCCTGGAGGTTAATGGGTTAATTCGAAGCAGTTCGGGTGTACTCATAGATTTTGTGTTTATAGATTGCTGCAACATTGAACCTAAACATGTTTTCTGCTTTTGTGAAGTTTGCCATATAGGCTGTCTCTGCAGTGATGGGCTGTAATCCTATTTATGAATGGCTCTACCTGTATGTATCTTCCTCTTTGTATGTTGTTATATCGTAATGATATTATGTTATTATTGCAACAGCCAGTTACATACTCATTGAATCAATGAACGAATGCCTGAACACAAAAAAGCTTCCATTTAAGTCCTGACCTTGACTATTTCCTGTGTGTGTGTGTGTGTGTGTGTGTGTGTGTGTGTGTGTGTGTGTGTGTGTGTGTGTGTGTGTGTGTGTGTGTGTGTGTGTGTGTGTGTGTGTGTGTGTGTGTGTGTGTGTGTGTGTGTGTGTGTGTGTGTGTACTTGAAGCCATTGCCACTGAACATCTGACCTCCTCTAAGGACATTGTCCCTCTTTTGGTAAAAAAAATAGCGAGCAACACTTTCCCCTCAGCCTACACCCATTTAAAATCAAATCCATATTTATAAATGTAATGTAAAGCCAGATGTCACCTCACACAGAGCCACAGCATTAGTTTTACAACTTACTGCTGAATTAACGATCTACACCAGTCCACCTTAAGAGATTTCTACCTGCAGTTCCTCTTTGCGGCCTGTTGGTGGCAGTCTTGCACCAGGAAAACCTCCTCCCAGGCAGACTCTGGAGCCCAGAGGAGGTTCTTGTTTTTAAGGTGGTTCATGAAGGTTGAAAACTTCACCTGAGCAGGAGAACCTTGCAGTGTTGAGTGTGTATCAGTGTGGATTCTCATACACTGGGTTTCATTGTGTATTTTTTAAAGAATACTGAGCTGTAATGTGCAGTCTCATCTCCTGGCCTCGCACCCTGACATCACCTCAAGGCTTTTTGTGCTCAGCCCCATGTGTTTGTGTGTGTACATGTCCTCGTCTGCCTGTTAGCACCAGTGCAGGCTGTGTCTTGGTGCGGCATGTGGCGGCTGACACAAAGAAAGCAGCTTACAGCTCCTGGTCCCTGCTTGGTCCAGGCTGGGCCGGGCGGCGAGCGCCTGGGGGCCTCCCGGACTGCCACCAACAGGGCTTTATCAGCCCTGAGGATTACTGCGATTTCATCAGGGCGCGGGCCTGCGCCTGCCTGCAGCCCCACTCGTACACATACATGCATGTTATGCACACACAGAGAGACGCAGGGAGTGGAGTGTTGATCAGGTGTAATTTAAATGTAGGGCTAAATGAAAATGACTGTGAACGCCAAGGAAGCTATAAGCAAGGGTATCTCTAATTTTGTGCGATCACCCATCAAGGTTGGCTATTGGGGGTGGTGGGCCTGGTGTGGACTAAGAGAAAGGAAAACAGCAACAGTTACTAAGGTCTTGTGTGTGTGTGTGTATATAGATGCTTGTGTGTGTGTGTACGTCGCTGTGGCGGAGAAGGTCAAGGGTGGCCGGCATCAGAGGCCAAGGCTTCTCTGAGTTTGTAATGTCAGGTCAGCAGACGTCTCTGTGCGTCTTTGTTCATCCCTTCCTAATGGCCCCGCACTCTCATGGCGGTTACATCATAGCCCGTGGCTCTCAGTGACTAAAAGGAAAAATCCACCCCCTTTGATGATTACGCACCAAAAGGCACCGATCTGTGACATTCTGGGCATTTCAGGAGACGTTTTGTGATTGTCACAGTAAAGTTTTCCATCAATCTGACTTTTCCTCACATTGTTTCCACGGTTCCCTGATCAGGACTGTTTTAATTGGATGAGTGTAAATATCTGCATGAGACATTAGGTTGTCATTTGGCCAGGTAATACAGAAAA
Source organism: Verasper variegatus (assembly GCA_026259375.1). Taxonomy (NCBI): domain Eukaryota; kingdom Metazoa; phylum Chordata; class Actinopteri; order Pleuronectiformes; family Pleuronectidae; genus Verasper; species Verasper variegatus. The sequence goes on along the minus strand of CM048038.1, from coordinate 26,225,122 downwards.
TCACAAGTTTTAATACAACAAAATGCAATATCGTTTAGTCGAAGGGTTTCTACTATTAAAGTCTTGCGATGACAGTTTTTCTTTTTTTTAAGGGAAAACCCAAATGCTTCCGCAGCTGGAAACGTCTCTTGCTTCTCTGGCAGCGGTTCGAGAAGCTTCCTCTTGCAAATGAAAAACGTGGAGAAGGCCATAAGGTTAAATATATTTTATGATCTCTTGGTTGTGTTTTTACGGTGTTTTATGTATGTTTGCTCATCTAAAAGTCTTTAACCCTTGTGTTGTTCCTGGGTCGGATTGACCCAGAGTGTGTGTGTGTGTGTGTGTGTGTGTGTGTGTGTGTGTGTGTGTGTGTGTGTGTGTGTGTGTGTGTGTGTGTGTGTGTGTGCGCGCATGTGTGTGTGTGTGTGTGTGTGTGTGTGTGTGCGTGCGTGATCATCCACAAGCCCTGGCCGGTCAGGGTCAGGGTCAGGGTTAGGGTTAGGGTGACCCAAGGATTGTCATTATCTAATTCTCCTGGGGGGTCATTTAGACCCCCAGAGAGGGCGCTGTGGTGCTCTGTGGGGTCATTTAGACCCACACCTGATTCCACTTGTAATCTGGGGGGGGTACATTAGACCCTCGAAGAAGCCGGTGCATCATTCTCCATGTGCCCCCCTCCCAGACCATGGCACGATGTCACGTCAGGAGCGTTTCACCAGAGAACAGGTTCTCCAACAGCTATTCTCCCAGCGACCATCCTCTGAACCCGAAGACGACGCGAAAGAGCCAGAACGAGAAGCGGACAGAAAAGCAGGCCGAGAAGAAGACAGAGAGGACGGCGACGAAGACGAAGACGACGACGGTGACTACGAAGACGAAGACCCAGTGGGTGATGCTTCTGCAGATTCGTCATCCTTTGAAGAAGAAGAAGGACAAGACCATGGCGACACCACCGGACTCGTGGAAAGAAACGGGGAAATAACATGGTCCGGGGCCCGAAGTGACGTGGACGAGCAACTGGTTCAGAGGTTAGTCTTTTTTTTCGTTTTATATTATTATTATGTTATGTTATGTTATGTAGATAGTCCTTGTCCTCATCTCATCTCCTCTCATCTCTTCTCCTGTTTTTCTCCCGGTGTCCGTTCCGTCAGTACATGCCCAGCAAGCTGGTGAAATTGCAGGTTGCGATGTAACGGAGGGACTGCACGGTCGTAATATCACGCGCGACAATTACTTCACCTCCTACGAACTCGCGCGGCAGCTCCTGGAGAGGAAGCTCACAGTGGTCGGCACAGTTCGGAAGAACAAGCCCGAGCTCCCGACCGGGCTGCTCACGGTCAAGGGAAGAGAGGTGTTCTCATCCAAGTTTGCATTCACGCCCACTGCCACTCTGGTGTCCTACATCCCAAAGAAAAACAGGAACGTGGTGCTCCTGAGCACACGGCACACCAAGGCCGACGTCAGCGGCCGCGAGGACGGGAAACCGGTCATCGTCCTGGACTACAACCCCAATAAAGGTGGTGTGGACAACCTAGACAAGGTGATCGGAACGTACAGCTGCAGGAGGATGACCGCGCGCTGGCCCCTGGTCATCTTTCACAACATGATCGACGTCTCTTACTACAACACCTTTGTGATATGGAGAGAGATCAACCCAGACTGGATGCCGGGCAAGCGGAACAAGCGGAGGGTGTTGCTAGAGCAGCTGGGAAAGGCTCTCGTGACTCCGTTCATCGCACGAAGGGAGCACATCCCCCGCACAGAGAGCTCTTGACCACGACGACTACGACGCTCGACCCGAGAGTCCAGCCTCCTCCATAGCCCTAGCAGCAGCCCCGCTCGGGGCGAGTAAGAGGAAGAGGTGTCAGATATGCCCCAGGAAGAAGGACTGTAAAACTCACACCGTGTGCCGCGGGTGTAACAAATACATCTGCAAGGGCTGCTCACTTGTCTATTGCCCTACGTGTGCGTCCTAATATGGGGTGGGCTATGTGAGGGGGCCAACAGCCATCTTATGCAAAGATGTTAAAAAATATAAGTAGGTCTTAATTATGTTGATGCTTATTTGACGCTATTTCTGTTTTAAAATTCGTTTTTTGAGATATTTGCTGGCATGTAGTTTGTAATGTCAACTTCAAGCAACTTCAAAATTTGCCATGTTCACCATTTGGTCTTCTACTTATTAGTACCACAGTAAAAACAAAGTATGGCTGTAAAGAATGTAGACTTGTAATCTGACTTAGATGTAAATTAGGGTCAACCCTTTTAAAATAACACTTTCTTTTTAGGATCAAATATACTTGTTTTTTATTTCTGTTCCTCACATTGAATCAGTCAGAGACCTGATGTATTTTCTCTCCAAGTGAACCTTGGCATTCTGGATGTGTAGCTAGGAAAGTTTGCATTGAGTCACAGTGTTGACTGTATCCTCCCCTATGTGCACTAGTCTATTAAATTTCACTTTCAGCTTGTAATACATAAATAGCTCTTAACAAATCACCTCACAAATAATGAGTCCCTGACAGGTCAGTGGATAAATGGCCACTAAAATAATCATGAAGTTTTAAATTCTCGTTCAAACCAATAGAATATTATGAAATAGGTCAGATTTATGAGTCCTACTTGCGTGTACTTCACATCTCTCACCCCAAACTCTTTAACTCATTCTTCTCCCGACTCAAAGTTTACTTAGGTTTGATTCATGCCTGCGAGTGGTGCATGTCCAAACTGGCCTGTCTCCTGGTTGTGGAGGCCTCTCTGTATGGTAATGTCAACCCTCTGTGGACGCAGGGCTTGTGGTTGTTGCCCACAGCTGACCAACACAATGAAATCACTCCATGAGACAGTCACGGCCACGTCAAACCACCTCTTGCTGCTGTAGTGGACGAGTGGAGCGTCCATGTGGCAGAAAGACTATCCCCCGAGGGCTTCGGTGTGTCTCTGTCTGCATCTATAGTTGTCTGTGTGTGTGAATATCTGTCTATGTTTGTGAATATCTGTCTATGTTATGAATACGTGTGTGCTAACGTGTGCGTCTGCGTATTTCGGTCTGTCTGTTTTATGGCTTTTTGTGTGCCCGCACAAGTGCACGAGACAACGCGCGTGTGTCTGTGTATTTATGTCTATGTCTGTGTTTGTGTCTGAGTCTGTTTGTGTGTTAATATGTGAGTGTGTGTGTGTCTGGGTGTGTGTGTGTGTGCGGCTTTTGCTCTCAGGTGTGACCATGCTGTTTGGCGTTGTGAAGCACTCTACGTGTCTGGCCTCTCTGCTGTGATCGCTGCATTTGGCTCAGTGCAGTGAGAGCAGCTTCATAAACTCTATTTATAAAGTTTATAAACCATTTAAATGCACATTTTCATTCAAAAATAGGTTCACTATTTGAAAAAGGAAGTGTTACATTTCTGAAATCACGTGAAGTGAATTCCTTGGCCGACAAAATGACAATAATTTGACTTATTTTATTTTTATTCAGATGTTGCCCGAACTCGCATGATTCCTTTAAAAGGATACAACTAGACCAGGCTTTAACTTTGCTTCAGTCTCTGTTGACAAATTGCCTGAATACATTTCTTAATGCATGCAATGAATATTGGGGATATTTTATTTGTGATTAATCATCCTGTAGCTGTTTCCACTGTAGCGTATTTCCCAAATTGCTCAAATGTCCATTCTGCAGAGGCATCAGAAACTTGGAGGAGAAAGCCCATTTCCAACTTCTCACAGTTTTAAGGTACATGGTGCGTTAGATAACATATTGTGTATGTAGAGGTTTTTAGTGAGTTCAGTTTTTTTTCTGTGAATGCTCTTAATTCCATTGACCTCCTGGTAGAGGAAAATCCCAGAGGGTGAAATCTCACACCCAGAGATGAATGAGAAGATGTTTTTTTATTTTGTTGTCCCTCTGTATTAAGCAAGAGGCTCCTCACTGCCAGCAGCAGTGTTTCCCCTCACAACACATGTACGAATCCATTTGATATTTGTATGCGTCAGTGTTTATAGAAACCTTTCGGCTCTAAAACGTGTATGAAATTATAGACACAGCCAAACAAGTTATTGTAGAGTTTATGGTGTCTGGTAGCAATTGAATGCAGCCGTAGACACCCAAACTTCTCTTATTAAAACCTACTGAAAGACAAACGTTATATAATTTAAGGTTTTCGGGCATTTCCTGCCTTTACCCATTGTTATCAAATGATGTGATAAAACATTATCTCGTCCTATTTAACAGGGAATTGCTTTGTTTCCTCTGTTTTGGCTTTTCGAGACCCTCGAGCGGTGCAACGAGACACAGTCATTAAGAAGCAGTACTCCCTCATTGAATGATATATGAATGAAAAGTCCTGACATTCTTAATTACAGGCTGCTCCCATCGTTTTATGGTGTCCTCATGGTTTTATAAGCTGATTGTATAAACAAGTTTGTCTCTTCTTTGTTGATCGTTCTGTGCTGACGCCACTGAAATGTTTTTCTAAAGCTTTTTCCTTTCTAATAAAAAGACACCACTGAAGGTCGGTGTGCTTTAGTGTGATTATCATGCAGCTTGGCATAAACGTAGCAAAACCAAAGTACACAGCATGCATTGTCTTTGTCAGGAACATCTTGTCAGGTAATTTTGATTTAGTGAATACCGGTGGGTGTTTGAAAGGTTTTCTTTTAAAAGCAGGCAAACATACATAAAGTAAAAGGAACACCACAAACATGCGTAGGATTCCATCAGAAGTTGGCGCATCAGACCACAGCAATCATTTCTATTCTTTGCAGCAGTTCGAACATGTCTGCAAAGCAAACAAATGGCATGAATCAAACAACTTGTTGCACAGTACAATTATTTTTTTTTTCAAAGAATAACATGATCCAAACTAAGTGTTCACTCGGTCAGAGCAATAAATACAAAGTGTTCAGAGATGTTCAGATACCATTTACCACTTCCTGATTCCAATACCTAGAATTTGTGTATCTAGGATATCGAGTACCGATCTGATACCAGTGCATTTAGAACAGTGGTGTGGGAGTGATTAGAGTTAAACTCTTTGAAAAGCAAATACATACAAAGAATGAACGTCTTCTCTTCTTTCGACAAGGCCCAACTGCCCCTTTAAATCCGATCAAGCTGCATCAAATTATGCACTCATATATATCAGTCCCCTAAATATACATACTAGATGAAAATAGTTTTTCATCTAGATCAATGAAATATTCCCTGGGAAATCGGTGAAAACGTCAAAAACGCCCTCACGCATCTTGCAGGGTTAAACAAAGGGAAAATTAAAACATCTGCACCAAAATTGTATTGGTTCTTCCCAAGTTTCATGTTGCTCTGTCCTGCAGTTTTTGAGTTAGACAAACAAACAATAAATCTAGGAATACACAGCAATTACTTCCTGTTTATAACTCGAAACTGAAGTCTTACATACAGTAAATGTTGTTGTTTTACTTGTGGGACTTTCCCCTGTTAAATTTTGGGCTACTTTCCTGGAAATCACTTTTTCTTCTTTGCCACTCTGAAACCAGTACTTACCAGTGGCATTCTTGGGGTGCGTATAGAAGAAGTGATTTCCTGGGAAAAGAAGATAACAGTTTTATCTGCTTGAAACCAAAATCCTTCAAAGATGTGGTATCGGAGCGGTTCATAGATTTGCGTACTCGCCGATCTGGCATTTTTGGCAATATCAGTATTGGAACATCTCTAAAAGAACAGCTCCTTCACTAACCCCCCCTTCTCTGCACCTATAACATTGTCTGTCTGTCTCCTCTTCTGCTCTTTGTCCTCCTTGTATTACCGTGCGTCATTTTCTCAGCTTTCTGTCATCTTCTTCTTTCTTTTCCTCCAGCTCTATCCTTCATCTCCGTCTCACACGTTTCACTCTCTCCTCCATTATTCATACCTGCCGCCTCAGGCTTGTCCACGGGAGACAATAGCCTCGTTGTGGGTGTGCGTCGGACCACACAGGACTAAGAATATGTGTGCATCCCTCCTTTTCTCTCGAGCTGCCTATTGCCTGTATAATCATCGCTTAAAATCCCCAGGGTCTGACAGCTCGTCACCTCGCAGCTTAGATAGAGGAAATACCTCAGCGACTGGCATATCCTTTAAGGTGTGCATACATGTCTATATGTCTGTGCATCTGAGGAGGGAAATAATAGGGGCATTAGGTACCTGTCTCATCATGGCACTTGAGTGGAGACAGGGTGTAGCATGACACACACACACAGGCTCTATTGTGTATTGTTTTGGATGGGTGGATGGGTGTCTCGGTGATGGATGGAGCACTTTTGGCAGCAAACGCAGACGTACATGAGGGGCGGCTCATTTCGCACAGAACTCATGAAATGAGCATGAAAATCCCAAAATAACAACGATTTCTGCACATCAGAAATAGCCTTTTGTCGCCATTTCTTTTACATGAAAGGGGTTAGCTAAGCGTTAATGCATGTGGCAACTAGGTTTGTTATTGTTAGGGAATGCACAAGGCAACAGGTAGTCAAGGCCCTCTATACATAAAATATATATATATAAAAAAAAGGTTTTCACCATTCTCCATTTGTTTGTTAGTTAGCAAGATTATGCAAAATCTACTCCACAGATTAACATTAAATTGAAAGGATGCATTATGAGTCAGGGAACAACCCATAAAACTTTGGTTAGGATCCAGATAATTTAACATTGTGAAACCTTTCTTGATTTCTCAGAGAATGATTCATTGATTGGACATGTTTAAGGACTGATATTTATGAGCGTGTGTAATTAGGTGCAGCTTCAAATAAAAATCTGTATCTAGTGAATTTCCTTATGAGGGCAGTTGGGGCTTGGCAGAGGTCTGTGCACTGAGTGCTGTTCTAGTTTGTAACGTAACAATTTCTAAAAATGATTAATTCCAGTGTCTGCCTCTCTGTTCTTGTTTCTCCAGCCTGCAATGCTTTCACAGTGATGCCGTACGTTTCTCCCACCTTCTCAAGTGTGGACCACGTTCTCTGGCATTTTAATGATTGCACTTTGCCCGTTTATTTGACGTTTTATGAAACCGCTGAGATTAGAACAAATAAAGTGTCCAGCGACTCAGTCTTCATGCACAGGACACAGGGCTACAGATGTCTAAAACCACTCGGTCCAACAGTTAACTAAATCTGGCTCACCTGGATGTGGAGCCATGCCAGAATCATGATGAATGACTTGCATAACATAACATCCATGGGCCTGTGGACCAAAGCTGGCCCTGGTTGTGCTAGCTCAGCCAGAATTGGCTCGGGTTGCCAAATCTGACAGATCTATGACCAAAAGCTAGATCATATTTGATCTCTCTGTGTGCACATCCCTGCAGTTATCATTTTAATTTATCATACAGTAAGCTGGCACCCAGTCCCAAAATAGTATAAGGGCTGTGTTGGATGTCCTCATTTACAAATGAGGCAGCATAGTTTGACTAAGGAATGAAAGGTTGAACATACATTTATGGTGAGTAAGTTTGTGCGTGTGGATGTGTGTCGGCGCTGAAGGCCGTGTGACCATAAATCATACGATACATCGCAATGTGTTAAAGCTGAAAAAACAATGGTTCATCATGCACCTATACTCAGGCACGACTTTAAAAAGGGGGTTCAATGTAAAAAAAAATACCTAAAGCGCAGCCGGCTTCCTGAGTCGAGATTAAACCTAATTAGAACCGTGCCGTTAGTCAAAAGAAAAACAGTATTATTGTTTAAACTTGTAAAAATATCTTTTAAAGATGGGGTGAATTCCATTTCTGAGAATGCGGCCCGCGAATGAAGCACTTTAAACTTGAACATAACATGCAATTAACCTGCCAGCGCGGCAGTGGCTTTCACAGGAGCAGGAGTTTCTCCTTATATAGGCATAACGGCGACCTGCAACTGTTACAGGCTTTAAATACTATATTACCCTCACCTCAGGACATCCACAGTACATAAATCAGTGTTGATGTAGTAAATGTGGGGCTGGGGTTTAAGTGCTCCACACAGTAAAAGAGTTAAATGTAGTTTCTTCTACTTTTAGACAGAAAATATTATATTTCGTCTATATTTATAGTGCCTTAGCCTCTTTATGATGAAGTTATGTAACAGTTTTATTTACTTTTTAAGCTGTGACAGTCTTAGACAGTGAATAGTAATTTCAAATGATACTTTCACTCGCTGAATGAGCTTTCTGTGTTCTCTGCGTTGATTGCTCACAAAAGCGGAATTCCCAACAGTCTGAGCTGCACTTGAAGGCAGCATCATTACCGTAAATCCTATCGGAAAATCCTACAAACCATACTTCCCACGTCCGTGGCTACCACTGAAAGTGAAATTCATTCATGACTGAGCTGAGGCTCCATTTCCCCCTTCGCACAATTTAACTTTCATTGTGTGACTTTCTTGTTTGGTTTTGTTTTCATTTTTAGAACTCTGGCGTGAATCCTGTCCTCATTAGCCAACTATTGAAAGCCAGAAGTTTCATTTTTACAGCTTTAAAATTGGCATTGCATGAAGGAAATTTGTAATATGTTAAGACTCATAAAACTCTGTACTTTCTGACGGTTTGGGTTGACAGACAATAGCGATACATGGCCTGTCCATCCAGTTGCTGCATGAGTCAATCACTGTCTCTTAAGGCATAATAGAAAAAGCATGCATTTCAGTGTAGTTTTAGGTACATGGGAGGCAAACAGTTCAGAACAGAGTAGATGGCTCACCTGGTGAAATGATACCATCTTTTTTATGTTGTTTTTACACCTCCTAATCCAGACTATCACCTCAGCACCACATGGACCACTTGCCTCATCCTCTTTCCTTCCTGTCGCCCACAGAGAAACCGCTGTGGTCTTACTTTGTTCTGCAGCTTTTGCATTCAGGAAGGAGAGAACAACTCGTGGGGAGATGAGGATTAAAGTTGTCAATGTGGTTGCATTGTATGCATGTGTGTTTTCATCTGGATCTGGATATACCCTGGTTTTAATGCCACACCTCTGCAGCACGAACAGCAAGAACATCTTTTACTACTGTCAACAGCCACTTTTCCACCCAATCGTAAACTGAATTGAACCGAATTTAAGTTTTAAGCAAAAGGAAACGCCCAGTTTCCATCTGGACAGCTACATTTCCCTCAGAATCAATTCAATATTTATCCATCTATCTAACATTTAAGAGCACCCATAAGGTTTTGAATGTGCCTTTTTGCCTGTGGACCTGGAATGACAGAGGGTTAGTGTTTGTCTTGTTTTGGCTTTTGCTGAAAGAGTTCATTATGAGGCAGAGACACAAAAAAATAGAATTCAAAACTTTTACCTTCTCTGGCTGAGTTCAAGGATTCCATTGTTGTTTCCATTTTGCAAACTGATGGTTGGTTCCGATTGCATGTGTAGATGGCAGGATTTTTCTCTTGTAGTGCTCTTACTAGCACTTGCACAAACACAGACACATGCAGATCACAGTTTCATCACTTATTGGCTGATGAGCAGTAATTAGTAGTTGTTTTCAGACACAGATGTGTAGAGATTGTATGCAGACATGACTTGAGGCCCTCTTACATAACCACCTTCTTCAGCACAGTGAGAACTGTTCAATTAAAGCTTGGGCGTGTGCGTCCACACGTCCTAAGACATTGTGCGTACATCCATATCTCTCTTCCCATCAGCAAACACATGAGCTCTTCCATCAGTCCTATCCACGGTGCTCACTCAACCCTCTCCGCAACCGATCCCCCGACGGACGCTCTACCTCCTCTTTTCTGTCCCAAATTCCCCAATTCCCAAATTCGGCCTTAAGTGAAAAGTGCATATGTGCTCACTGGAAGTCATCCGTGTGTGTGTGGTAGGGGGGGGTGCACGGCTCCTCATATAGATAAGGGATCTTAAACTAACAGAGGAGCCTGAGAGCAGGTGAAGCTATCATGCTGGAGATGAATAGATTACCTGCATTTACATAGATGCACGCATGCATGCACAGATGCACAAAAGCAGGTAATATGAGTAAGAACATGCCTTTTTAAATATCTCACCCAAACCAAGAAGCACCATACAATTACTGCTCTTTTTCTGCAAAAGAAAAACATATATGGCAAAAGAAAAGTCGCAATGATTATTCAGGGTTTCCCCTTCTATTATACGACTTACGCACACGGCCTAAGCATTTTTCCACTGCACCTAAGCTGAATAAACGGAAAACAACTATGTTAAGTGCTCTTCGCGGCTTTAGAGAGTCAGGGTACTGTATTGGCCTGAATATGAAATGACATTTTCTTCTGGAAATGACGTTTAAAAAAAGCGTTTGGTCGTCTTAAATTTCAGAGCAGAACAATTATGTGTTCATTCATTACTTCAGATATTCTTCTTGAATGGAGTGCGGCCAGTGAAGTGCGTGGTTGACCCTGTGTAGTCTGCACGAGTTTCTGGAGGCTGGTGTGAGGTGTTCACGCCAGAAAACAGGTCCGTGAAGCGTCTGTCGACATCTCTACCGCAGAAATAAAGCGGGCAGAGAATGTGTCAGAATGAGCCAAGAGTTCCGCTACTCGCTGATGATGAGCTTAAACACAAGCTCATCATCGGCGCTGTCAGAGAGATGACTGTGAGGCCTTGTTCAGACAATGTTATTTTGTATTTTGGTCAGTGAGATCACGCACGATGATGTGACGGACCACTTCAGGACATAGCGCTCACGTCATCAGTGAGCACATTTGTTTTGCTTCCCTTTTAAATGTTCACGGTGGGACTCTTCCTCCATTCGTCATAGTTACATATTCACAGGTGCTGTGAGGTTGAAGCTCTGAAGATGGACAATCTGTCACTGAAACAAAAAACAACCTATATTCATTCATGTCACTGTTATCTGGTTATCTCCATGCATGAGATGTGGATTAGAGATGGGAGACAAAGAGAAGGTGTCTGGTTTGAATCCTAGTTGGGCCTTTCTGTGTGGAGTTTTCTTTCCAGCTTCCTCGCCACAGGGGTCAGGTCAATTGGAGACTCCGAATTGATTGTCGGCTTGAAAGGCTTTTCTCCCTGGTCTCTGAAATCCATTCCGTATCCACACACACACACACACACACACACACACACACACACACACACACACACACACACACACACGTATGCAAAAGGTCTGTCTGCTGAGGTGAGGAAGCTGTCAGGTGTTCCAGCGTCAGATGTGCATTGTGTCTCAGCAGGAGACTCGGCTGAACAAAGCCTGGGGCTGTGCTGAGTAAGATGGAAACACACACACTGACGGTGCAGCTGATGCTATACCTGCTTGACTGTGTGCGATGAAAGCTAAATCTTTCCATGTGTGTGTGTTTGCGTGTAGCTGCTTTAAGTGTTGATATATCAGCGGGATGATTACAGCGCAGTTACTGTCAAACCACTCTCGTGTCTGTGTGTGTGCGCTCGTGTCTGATTTCTTCACTTTGCTCGCCGCAGCTTGACACTCGAGGGGGGTGGAAGTCCTCAGTCAGGAGCCGTCAACAGCCCTGAGGCGAGTAAACACCACACTGAGCTGTAATGACTACTGTCTTGTTTCCCTACCAACCCTGTTGTGTTTTGGTCGCTGCCGCGGTTTTCTAAAACCCATTCATTAAACGTTTTTCCCGGAGCAGGAGGCCCAATAACAATATCCCATTGTCCAACCATGTTGCATGAGGAGGACGGGCAAACAGAGACAACCCGAGCTGAGAGTGTTAATAATGGACTTAAAGCACAATGGTGGTATTATCGCCCCCAGGAATTTGTAAATGTCTTGGGATTCTTTGTTACCTCAAGGTGGGGAAAAAACGCAAGCGCGGCTGCAACCTAATATCACCATGTTCAGCTCCCTTTTTCTTTCCTGCAGCGTTCCAGGTCAAGTTGTCAAACAACGCAAGATATTCATTGTTTCTGACAGTTCAAGGTTTCAGGCATCAGCGGGCGTGATGTATTAAAAGAGAAGGTTTACATTTTCAAGTAACATATTGGATTTCTTTAAGCAGGGACCTGCAAGAACACGTACATTGGAAATGATGCTTATATCAAACTTTAATAACAATATGAGCTTTTTTTTTACTGTTCCCAGTGTTTCTCTCTGCTCTACTGTCCAGGCAGTTTTTGTTATGACATAAGAACCCGAGTGTTTCTTGGGTCACAAACTCCCTCATTTCAGCATGCAGCAGAGATTTATGTAACAAGTCTATACTGTACATGCAGTGTGTTCTTGAGCTGCAATAACGGCCTCTTTAAGGCTTATGAGCCTGAGGCCTTGTCAAGGCAGACTACATCAAAAGGAGGGCTTTGAAGTCGTCCGCCATATGGGATGCTGAGATAAATTTCAGCATACTGGCTGCATGGCGAACTGTCAGATCAGCTCAGGCGGCACTTGATTTTCCGTTCGGACCCTTCGCGTGTTCAATACAGGCACCATAAAGGCTTTGTAGTGGCCAAACACAGAGACCACAGCTTCATTCCTGCGCAGATTGCCCAGACCGTCTTGTTGCTGTCAGCACTCGGATGGTTAACTTTTGTGCGGTTGTCTCGTTTCAGTGAAAACAGAAGAAAACATTCTTCAGACATTTGGTGCAGAACAAAGCTAAATAAATCTCAAAAACTGTTATTTAAGTCTAATTAAAAACTGCCCAACTATGAATTATCCAGGCAGAAATAGTATAGATGAGTAATTTAATATTATATAATGAAATTACCATTAAATACATTAATGTTCTCTTTAAGGTGAAGTAACAACTTGTTCCTGATAGCATTGGCATGAGAAGGTATTATATCATTAAATTAAAACAAAGAAAAGAAGGCTGTTAATGGCAAAAACCCATCCCATCGTAATGTCTGTAATTTTGAGGTCATTTCCTAAAGAAAAGACTACAATTTAATTTTTATATTGATTATTCAAAGATGTCCGAATGCACTTTTGATTGAAGTGCAAACGTATGTTATTGTCCCGCAAAAGCAACGAACAATGGAGTTGTGGAGGAGCTGCTCACAGCTGGAAAACATTTCTGGGTAACATCAACTCTACGAACATCTCTGTTGCGTGTTATGTAATTTATTGCACTTTTGGAAGAATATTTAGCTTTTCCCGGAATTTGCAAATTTAAGCTTAGAAGTCAAGTTGAGGAGAGTTTGTCTGCCACCCAACATTATTTCCCATCAGTACAAAAGTTTATGCTCACTCGCTGCCAAAACAGTAATAAAAAAAATGGGCATATTTTATATTCAAAGCTGCAATAACTTATTTTTGTCAACTTTGTGGCTGCAGAAAGAAGCTGCAAACACAACATTGACATACTGTCAACTTTTATGGCTAACATGTTGGCTAACAGATGTGTATATATGTGTATATATTGGACAATATGGAAATTTGTTCTCCCTAATATGTCAGGGTGCGATGAAAGCAGTTGGACCCAGATGCAGAGTTTTAAGGAAGAGTGTAATTTAATGCAAAAACGAGTCTTTAACAGACAAAACAACTAAAGCATACAGGAAAAAATACAGGAAGCTTGCACAGGGGATGCAGAGGTGCAGAGGCTCTGGAGACACGAACAACACAGGAGATCAGGACAGGATACCAGGACGGGACAGACACGAGATCAAACATTCGACAACTATCCGACAAGGACAAGGGGAAGCACAGAGGCTTAAATACACACAGGGAAGGCAGGGGCAGAGGGGCACAGGTGTAACACATGAGGACTGGTGCAGACAATCACGGACAGGAGGTAAAGCAAGAAAACACACTGTGAACAGAGACTACAAAATAAGACAGGAAACAGAACACGGAGTGTGAAAACACGAAACACAGGAACAACTAAAACAACCAGACAAACATACAGGGATGTATTAATAAACAGAAAACACTCTTTCAAAAAGAGGTGGACAAAATAAACACACTCAGAATACCAAACCATGACATAATATCTGTATCAGTGCCCCAAAATCCTTATTGGCCGGGCTCTTTTTACACATCCAGCAGATCTTGAGCAACATCAGCTTTTATTTGGGGTCAAGTCCAATTGTTTTTCATCCTTTTGCTCTGTTTTTACTCTCTACCACTCCTGAGTAAAAGTGGCTAAGTATGTTGTGGCTCTGTACAGCTGAGGGGGAACTGAAGAGTCGTGGGGTAACTTTCTGTGGGTGCGTCAATACAAGCGACGCATCACGTCACGTTACTGTAACAGCTTCATATCTGTATTAATTGACCTGAGCCAGTAACACTCCATTAAAAACAAGCTGAGGAGTCAATCCATGGGAGCCTCCCACCAAACCACGAAATGCTGCATAAAACAGGCTTAATAAGAAGCATATGAAGGAGTGATTATAAAGCTTTGACTCGCTCCTCATTCATATGTACGCCACATCATAATCAAATCCCTGCTGCAAGTAACAATGCCTGTTTCCAAATTCAACACTTGCTTACAAAGCACATGTTAACACTGGCGCCAGAGCGCTGAGGGCCAGCAGGCATTACCAGCTCCAGACGCGCACACACACACAGATATGCACACACACTTTTCTCCAGACCATAAAATGATATTCATGAGCAGAAATGATTGTTTTGTAAGATTTATGAGCTGTTAAGTAACACGTCCTCGCCTGTTTGTTACCCCCTGCACCCCAACCTGGATATGTACACAGTGTGTATGCACATCTGTATTTATTCAATAACGCTCACCCGACATTCCCCATCCCTCATGTGTTTTATTGTTTTTTCATACTGATCTTGAGGGGCTTATATACATGAAATTAAATGCCTACAGTTAATCTGTGGGTCAGCACTGGCCGTTATTTAAAAACTGCTGCTTATGCGGAATTTATTCGGGTGCCACGTTTTTTTGTGTGGTCATTCTTTGTCACACATACATGGGCCTACAGGTGCAGCCGATCCTGCAGAAGCACAGAGCAGTCCTTCTCAGCCAGGAAATGATTTAAAGCCATGAAAACCGGCCGTGGAGGAGGAGGAGATGGGATTGATATCTCACTCAACGTCTAATTCAGAGCACTCAGGGGTGTTTGATATTACAGGTGGACTGGGACACCCAGAGGAGTCGTATGTCCGTTGCTGACCCTGTATGGCTGCCAAAGGTGGTGACGGTGAAATCTGGTGTGTGTGTGTGTGTGTGTGTGTGTGAGTATAAAGTCCAGAGAGAGACGTTTGCAGAGGAAAACATGAACCAGGCATAGGAAATGCTTATCCAGCTGCATAAGAGCATCCTTTTAACTCTATGATTTCCTATGTGTGTGCGCTTGCATTCCCAGTTTAATCTATGGTATATTTATTATACTTGAATGCTGTGAATCGATATTGTGACTTTTTAATGATTGTTGCTTTACTTGCTTAATTTCCTGCTGAAAAATACACAGGGTCTTTTTTTTTATCTTATCTTTGCATGAGTGTTTGCATGTGCCCATGTGCATGTGTGCTAACTCCATTAACAAAGACTATTATAGTTTTGAATACAAAGTCATTTATTCAAATTATGATGTGTTGGTGAGGTATAAATGAAGACCAGGCATGGAGGGAGAGCGGTGATCTTCATCGTGTGCAAAAAAATATTTGTAGTTAGGTATTTGAATATTGAAATAAAGGGGAGAGAAAAGGGCTTAGACACAGGAAAGTTGATTCAATTAACTTTATTAATGCTGCCACATAATGTAGCTAAATGCTTTATCATGCAATAACCTATTTTTGGCCACAGCCAAAACAAGCTGTGGACACAAACATTATATATTTTATATGTATGATATACAGATTCAGAGAAAGATTACTATTCATATTCTGAAGGCTCCTGTTGTAGCTTTGTTTTGGTCTCCACCATCAACTGATAAATCTGCTACTTCAACTTCTAAATTCTTCATTATGTTTAACAGCTAATTGGAGTAAGTCCACTGTTTTAATCCGGGATATGTGGGGAACATGCACAAAGCTTTTTGAGCTTTTTTGCTGAAAAAGCCGACTGCATCTTAAAAAGACAATAGTGAGAGCCATGGGAGTGAATTAAAACAGTAAGGACTCAGGGCCAGAAAACCAGAACAATGAGCTGAAACACATTTAATGGCTCCGCAGAGCTGAGAGGAACCACAGAGTCTGGTGATGATTCTCTGTAGGTTCATAACCGAGATCAACCCCTTTCCAATTACACATGGTCATCCAATCCTTTGTCCATAATAAAAGATTGATTAAAGCAGCTTTAAGAGTGCAGATCACCCCGAAGTTACAATTAAACATCCAAGAACAATGCTTCTATTCAGAAAACCACATAAACAAACCACTAAAAATGGCTGCATGCTAAAAAAAACATGTTTTGTTGTTACTGAGCCTCAGGTCTGCACTACAACAACAATACACTCCCTTTTACTAGGATGTGGAGAAAAATACTGAATTATAGACTGTATTTAAAGATGGACAATGCATTTCCTCTTCATCCCAGTGTCCAGAAATAACGCTAAAATATCTGGACGTGAACTCCAGTGTGTGCAGTAGCAGTCGAGGGAATGGAGCCGCGGCAGTGAGGTCCCGCTGTCAATCTAAACTTTAAATTATGACATTTCTGATCGTTTTTATAAAATAATTAATTGAAACCAAACATACCATTTTATTTTACATGCAAACTTTGTCCACTACCTACCTTCCATATTCTGTGTCCAGAGAGACACGAGGTGCTAGATACTCTATTAAAAAGTGGTGCCTCTGCCTCTATGTTGCATAAGGCTAAAACTGCCCATCTCCCCATCAATGACCTAGCAAGTTCCATAACAGCAGTGTGCGTGCGTGCGTACGTGCATGGAGACAGGGGAGAGAGAGTCCAGAGAGAAAAGCGAGCGAGTGAAACAGTATATTAACCGCCAGAGACAGAAGCACACAGTGTTCAGTATTGACCTGCATGTGTGCTTCAGTGATTTCAGCAGCTTGATGTTTGTACCTCTTGGCCTCGGTATCTCCATGTGAACCCGCTGCACACAATGGGGCCAGGCCAGCCTCTGGCACGGAAACAAAAGGGATCTAATAGCATTCGCAAATGGCGAGAGTAATCATCTGCAGATAGATGTTCAGTGTATATGCAGCTCACCTGCTGAGTGGCCTGTTTTTCCCCGGAAAAGTCCTCTGATGTTTTTATATTTACAGCTGCAGCAGAAGTCTGTATGTCTGGATAAAAAAACCCAACTGGATACAAGATTTGAGCACAATGTGGAAACTCCAGTGTAAACTAAACATGTCCTGTCTCGAGCTGTAAGGCTCCGCTGACTTTTTCCAAATGTTCCCTTATCTAACCTTAAGCAAAGGCCATGATGCTGCCCTCAGACTAGATTCAGTTTGAGCATTTTACAAAAAAACATTTCCCGTTATTGATCAAAAACATGATTTGGCCCAACTGTTCCCTTAAATTAAATCAAGCTGCATCAAATTCCCCACACTCGTAGATATCAGTCCCCCTAAATGTTTTTTATTAAGTTCTATGAATTATTCATTGAGAAATTCACGAGAAAAACACTATCTTGCAATATTAAAGAGAATAAAACAACATTTCATCATCTGCCCCATCGATTGAATCTGCTCCAAAAGTTAATGGGTTCCTCCTTGGCTCGTACTCCACAAACAGAAAAACAGCAATGAAAACATAACCTCCTTGGCTGAGGTAAGTTCAACCACAGCTGTGATGCTGAAAAACAGGCAGTTTGACAATTAAACATTAAAGTGCTGGTGATGGTTATCGTAATTAACATACCAGCCGCTCACAGGTTTATCTGAACTGGTTTATATGATGCCTGATTCATTAACAGATCTTCCAAGCTAATTATCTCCCCCTAGGAGGTTATGTTTTTACCCCTTTACATTAGAATTATGCAGAAAATACAGATGGGGCATGGGCCACTCCAATAAAAAAGACCAAAACCTATCATCTCTACTACTTATAGACCAATCTATAATTAGATTATTGACTTTTTTATTCCCTAAAATCAGTATCAGCTCAAAAATCCATCCTTGGTGTGGTTGAGTTGCCTAAAAACACCTTTGATGACGGCTTTGTGATCTTTATATAAATACGTGGAACCTTTTTTTTCTATCTTCATCCTTTGTGTCGTCACTGCACTCTGCAGAATATCATAAATTCCAGCAGACAGGGTTGGATAATGGATGGGCTGATCGATGGACCAATGCACCGGGAACATTCTGTGCCGTGCCAAATAAGGGAGAAGGGAGACACATTCGATAAAACAGGATTCATGGGTAGAATTAAAAACAGGACGCACCTGTACATTCAAAGTCTGGCATATAGCCTATACCACTATACCTGCTATAGGGATAAGTAAATAAAAAGCCTATGTGAATGGTGCTTATCGAATTACCCTGGTAGCAAATGGACCAATCCAACAGCAGCGGTTTCTCTCTTGTTTGCCAGCTGGAGCAAGAATCAAACTTTGACTGTGCAGAACTGATTCTATCTGCAGCTACATCAGCAACAAAGTCCTATGAAAGTCAGTATATGAGAGCGCTGACACTTCAAAAATCGAATCTGAACAAATGTGACATGACACGCAAGTTCTTCTAATATTTCCAAACGTCAGTGGCAAGTGTACAAATTGACGGTTGGAGTATACAAAGTCGACAAACAGTCTTTGTTCGTAACTTTGTCGCCTGTGATGATGAACGCGAAATAATTCCACACGCCGCTTATCAAATGCTTTGGTGTTTGTTTTCATGGCAAATCGTGACTGACCTACTGATTGCTCAGAGAATGGTTCCAGACATGTATAGGGACTGATATCTTTCAGTGTGCATTCAAAATCCAGATCTATTGAATTGAAATGTTGTTTTATACGGACACTGTTTGGCCTTGACAGAGGTATTCGTCATTCTAGTTGCAAAGAAATTATGCTCTCAGACACACATTCAGGCGCCACAAATACACTTACATCTTAGTTGGTTTGATATTCTTAGGTTACCTAATAAAAAGGATAATAAACTGACTTATACACCCAAATATATAAAACACAGGAGCTGAATAACGACTGGAAATAACGCGCAGTCAATTTTTCTGTCTTCATTCCTTCTTAAATCTTTTTGACCGAACGCAACACATTCACAACTGAGGACAAGTGGCAGCGAGACAAACTGAGTCATCCACTGGAAACGGCTTCACACGGTGTAAGAGGAGGAGAGCCCCATCAATCACAGGATTAGATGTCAAGAGTTCTGACGTTTCCCTCTATTCTGAGATAAAAATCAGTCCTGGTGCAGAGTGGGTGGATTTTACAGCACATGTCGCCGCTCATGACTCGCTCAGCGCCACCTTGGCCCGTCTGCTTTGACCTACATTTCATGTCGTCTCCTGTGTGCGTGTAAACACAGCTCGCAGAACAAATCTGCTTCAGGGTTGGGACGGTCAGACGGTGGAGCCTCTTTCTGTTTATGTTTGCATTGGAGCGCCAAATTGTGTTTACGTGTCTGAACGCTCGTGATTTGAAATGATGTGTGTATGTATTTGTGTACATGGGTCCGAGCACATGCATGGTGTG
The DNA here is from genome assembly GCA_026259375.1 of Verasper variegatus. Classification (NCBI taxonomy): domain Eukaryota; kingdom Metazoa; phylum Chordata; class Actinopteri; order Pleuronectiformes; family Pleuronectidae; genus Verasper; species Verasper variegatus. The sequence goes on along the minus strand of CM048038.1, from coordinate 26,205,659 downwards.
TGCCTTTGCAGATGTGGGCTGATTCAGTTTCGAGGTGTGTATGTAGGCACCGTGTTCACCGTGTTTTCTCTAGTGCATCGTGAATTCTCTCTGAAAAGTCCCTGACTTGATAAAAAGGGGTGAATTGTCATGCAACATGTGGTAATTTGTGATCGCCTGCAACCATGTGATTTCTAATGCATTGTGGGTGAGGAATATGCTCCAGTTTTACATCCAAGGTCACGGTCAGTGGAGAAAAAACACACAGTCGGTAATAGAAGACGTCGATAGCAGACAGAAACTCTGACGAACCGAGGACGATAAACCTCAACAATAATGATCGGTTGAAGGTGCCTGTTTATGTATAGAAAGAAGGGAAAAACACTGCTGCTCTGTAATTTGTCATTTTACAGTTACAATTAAATAATAATTAAACAATTGCCGTGTAATTTTTCATCTATGTGATATCTAGCTGGTCCCAAATAATTAGCTGTCTGTTGCCATTTGACTGAAAGCCACCAGGGATAATGGAAGGGCCTTTTTTTTCAATCCTGATTCAGACGTTCAATTCAAATTGAAGGTCAAAGGTCAAGAGAGATATCTCTGGAACACCCCCATGAAGTCCTTTCAAATTTAGTACAAACGTTCACTTGGACCCATGAATGATCTGATTAGGATTTGGAGGTTAAAGGTCAAAAGTCAAGGCCGTCTCAACCTTACAAATCCTTTTTGGCCTCTTTTAACATGATATGCCAACTCTCCCTTTAGGGAACTTCTTCAAATTTTTACCTGAGAGATTAACTGATTAGATTTCAGTGGTCAAAGGTCAAAGGTGACCATGACCTTATAGAAGTCTGGACTTATTATTATACTTAATATAAAGAAACAAAGTGCATATTGGTCGGACTCTTGTATTTCTTACTTTAGATCATCTATACAGTCACTAAAAGTACGGTGCTTACGACTATTTAAACTATAACCAGCTGAATTGTATGAAAACGTGTGTATGTGACGGTGTTTCTCTCAGCTGAAGATTGTAAACTGTCCGCCTGCTGTTCTCAACTGGCCGTCGAGTCTGCCTCTATCTCTCCCTCCTTTCTTTTTTTCTTCTCTTTTCTTTTCAGCCTTCCACAAGTCCAGTGCACCAGAACGTCTACACTGCATAGCAGATATGATTATGTACCTTGGCAGGAACAGTGCACATACCTCATTGTGTTTATGAGTGTATGTGCATGCATGCATCAAAGTGTGTCCCTAGTTGGAGGAGAGAACCAAACTATGGAACACTTGACAGGAGATATACATCCTTTTCCAGAGGAAAAGGAAACAAAGGCCGTCTCCAAATGATACACGGCTCGTGTATGACGCCTGTGAGAGTACTTTGGTCTCGCTCTTGATTCCTCTTCTCCAGGTAAACTCAGCTGCGAACCCATGAGCTCCACTGGAGCAGTTTCTTTAATTTTTTACGGTCCTTTTAACGTGACAATAATCTCTCACAGCCAGGCTGTCTGCTATCTCCAAGCATGTGCTGACTCGATTTGAACCCAGCTTTTTCTCTCAGCTCTCCTCGTGCCAGATAGGCAGAACTCTCCCTTCCCTCTTTTTCCCTTCTTTATTCCTCACCATGCCCCTTTTACTCTCTCCGACCCCTCCTTCCTAGTATAGCTCCTTCCCTCCCCCCTTCCCTCTCCATCCAGGTAGGTCTTTGGTGCCAGATAGAGGAGCACAATGTTCCTTTGTTATTTCCAGGGCTTAAGTCTAGATAACAACTGCAGCCACTCAGGCTCACCAACACATCAGCAGCCTCATATCTGAGGCTTTACATTTCCATAATTGGGGTTTGAGAGTCAAGTCCTCACAAAGGGAAGGGATTTCCGGGTATCTAAGCTGAGCGCTCCCTTTCGACATTGGACAATAAAGACTTTTATGGACACTCTGACTTCTCTTACATTAAAAAACAGCTTTAAAACTTGCTGCCGTGGGAGCAAAAGTTGTATTTTGGTCGAGATAAAATCTTTTTGTAAGCTTCTGCACATGCTCCCTTGGTGCACTTCCATTCGAAAAAGGAAGAATGATACATTACCAGCTGGTTCTGCTCCAGTTGGCCCCTCCGCTTGACAACGGTTGCCCAGTGCCACAACTGGAGTCGATCACCAGGGCGGGCGTGCAGCCAGCCTGCCAGATGTGAGGTCTTCTCCACGCTCTGTGTAATCCGAGCAGAAATGAAAACTTCACATACACAGATAAACTAAACGATTGCTTATAATGAACGATTGCAAATTTACCTGCAGAGTGTGACTTTGCGTATAGTTTTCATCTGGACTCGACTGAAGAACATGAGCCGCAGCTTCAGAAATCCCATGCGGACCTCTGTTTTCCATCCAAACCCAAGAGTGACCTTGTTGTGGCCACAGATTCCCCCTGTGGAAAGCAGCCTCCTTCAAGACCCTGCTATTAGCGGCTTTGCGGGGCAGAGTGGCGACATGTTAATGGCACACAGACACAGAAAAGAGGCTACAGATCCCTGCACAACTCCTGCACCCAGAGCTCAGCTGACTGCAGGGAACGTGGACTCTCAGAGATAAATGTTGACAGCAACCACCGAGGGATGGTTTGGATTTGTGTTGGCAGGCATCGAGATGAAATGAAATATTTCAGACTGCTTTTACAAGAAACTATGCGTAGCGTTTTAACATCTATAGAACATGGCCACATTAATTGTGAGGCAGAAGAAGGAAACAACACTTAGAAGATTAGCAGCCTTTATGTGGTATTTTACAATATCTACCACTGGGTTTGATTTGGTACGACATTTTCTGGATTGCTGCAAAACCATATGGACATGTTAACAAGGTTAAAAACTTGGTTTTCACTGACGGGGGTGAAGGTATAACCAAGACATTATAATCTGGATTTTAATCTGCATTCAAATTGAATTAAGAGTGACAAATGGGGTTTTATGTGCCAGAATAATTAGAAGCAGGTTACGAGTGGTAATTTCCCTTAACCTTAAAGATGAGAGTGGAAAAACTCCCATGTAAACCTCGGCAAGAAAGTGATCAAGCATATTCCCCAATAAACTTTTCCCTTAAAATGTTTTCAAACTGAGATTTCTTTAAAAATAATAATACAAATATATTGCATATCAATGTTTAACCTTTCCTGTATTTTTAATATATTACATTGCTACTCGAAGTACATTTACAGGACAAGGCTGGTGTCATTCTTACTTTTTAAACAAATCCAACAAATAGACCAAAACCAACCTTCCCCCCCTTGTCTCTGGCATTAGCTCTTTTGTTCCTACTGCGGATTTAAGTCTTTATAAATGGGTCATGAATGTAAAATTTAATTATTTAAGGCTACGTAGTTTTCTAAATGTTGTAAAAGCTCTGGAAACTATAGTTTTTTAATTAACAGTACTTAAACAGGAGGAATTGGTGAATTTGTTTTTGCTGCGGATTAATATTTTGTGTGCCTGAGGGTATTTATACAAGCAGAATGGTAGAACAGTAGATCTCAATTATCAGTACTTGTTAATAGGATAAATTTTTTATTGCTTTTGTTTTTTTCCACCATCCTTATCCTTTAAAGCAATGGGGAAAAACTAGTTTTCTCTCAGTGGGTAAAGTTTTGCAAGGCTCACGTGAACTACTTTAGCAGGAATTGTAATAATACCTGTGGCATTCAAGGTCATTCTACTAAAACTGTAACTAGTAAAACAGATTTGAGGTTATTGGATAAACCTCCTGAGACTTCAAGCGGTAGTGTCATCAGGCTAACAAGTCACCGTTTCTGGCATTTCAGATGTACTAGTGTGTCAAAGGTTCACCACACTCTAACTTGGACTTTGTTAAGTTGAAAGATCTCGAGAATAAAATGCTTGGGTGAAGGTTAGGGTTATACTAACATTGTTTTTTTTTTTATCATGTTTCCTCAAGAGTGTACGAGTGGCAGAGCTGCTCTGACAAAAAAAGATTCACCATCAGAAAAAAAAAAAAATGAATGTTGTGTTAGTAACAAGGCAACAGCATGATGTAATTTCACAGAAGCCAAAGGTCACGATGATGTGGCCAATGGGCAATCCATCTGGACTACTCCCTTGTATTTTCTTCAAGAACAGACCAATTTCCAGTGGCAGTCAGTCCAGACCAAAGACATTTACCAGGAAATATAAAACCACTCGCTGGAGATCTTGGTGTTGCATTTGATCAAATCCCTGACTTTTGACCACCACAAAGAGAAATTTGTTTAGCCACTCTGCCCCAATTACTTTACTTCCTGTTTGCTTTAAAACTAAGTTTAAGATCTTCCTCATCACATTCTAAGCCCTCATGGCATGGCACCCTCTGATATTTCCTGAACATCTAACACTTAACTCTGCAGCAAGATTACATAGATCATCTGCTCTCAAATGTCCAACAGTGCAGACTCAGGACCAACAATTTATGGATTGGCCTCCTCCTCGATTGTCAGGTCGGCCAAGTGTGCAGCAGTGTTTAAAAAGACGTAAAAAAAAACCACTTATATAAAGCAGCTCTGAGACGTGCCCTGAAGTGTGGACATTTACCTGAAATCTTCTGGAGGGGATGCACGTGAGAACATGAATGTCTTACTCAGTTGCTCTGAACATTTTCCGGAACTTTTCCTGCCAGCCCCCTTAGTAAAATGTCAGAGAGAGCCCATGTGAGAATACAGCAGGAAAATGTCAGGAAAATTCACAGCAACTGAAGCAAAACTGGAAGAATACTACAATTTTTTCGATGAAAAAGACACGTACGCGTAAAAGATGCTGTCAAAGATGTAGACTTGGAAAAAACTATGAGATTCGAGAGCCAACACCAGTGTTGATGTGCTGAAAACAAAAACATGTGATTTCCACAGTTGGAACTTCTACGTCATGTCCTGCCTCCTGTACGCTCCAGCCAGGCACCACCCCTTGCATAAACATTTCCGAAAAAATGTCTTGTTGTTGTGAGCACGACTGACAATCTCTTGCTGCGTTCTCCATATGGGAAAGAAAAACTCTGGACCCAATTTTCAGAAAGTGCTACATAAAAGGTTTATTTTTCTAAGATTGACAAATGGCTGTCATCGACTAGCCGTATCATTGTTTTATTAGTCACCAGAGACCGTTCAAAGAAGGAGTGTTGAATGTCTGAAGTAGGCACCATCAGATAGGCTTGTTAATGAGGCCTATCTGAAGCAGTAAACAGTTTGAGGTAACCAGATTTTGGTATAAATAGCTGCATTTCCTTTTACCTAATTAAAGAGTCACTCCAGTCAACAAACATACTCTTTCATTTCAAACTTCAGGGACAATATTACTTCCCTCAGCTTTCACACAGTCCTCGACCTTCTGCAAAACCTCATCCAACCACCCCAAACCTCTCCTATTGACCTCATTTCCCAGAACCCTTTGTGTTCGGTCACAGGCCATGAGTGTTAAAACATAAACAGAGTGCTCCCTGATGAGTCACAGGGAGCTCCATTGTCACTTGCCAGCGCAGCAGCTACAGTACTCACAGAGATAGCCAAGAAGCAATGAAGGGAAAAATACCAGCATTTGTTCTTTGAGTTAAAACACTCTACACGTATTTAATTCAGGTGCTGCCATAGAAACCAATGTAATGTAATATACAGACTCATATATGTACTTGCGGAAAGCCAACTGACCGCTTTAATGGTGCACATGCGGTATACATTTAGAGTGTTTGTCCAGGGAAAGTTGACAGATCGACACCCACGATTGAATATTTGCTTTACGTCCAGATCATCGACTTGTAGGCCAGTTACATGGATGATCGAGGATTTTTTACGCATTCACAACCGCTCTGTACTCTACATGTATCCCACTCTGGGTGGCCTATATCTTCATTATCACTCTCCCCGTTAGAAACAAGTCCGCCGGTGTTGTGAGTGCTCAGCGAGGCTAACTTCAAAGCCTCCCATAAGTCAGCTGGCGTTTGGCTCGCTGCTCATCACACTGGCAACCGGCTGAGCTCGAAACTTCAGAGGCGTTGGCCCCACGTCTCACAGAGAAAGCAATGATGTCAAGATCGCTGGACACATTGCAACATCGCACCACTTTGAGGCTTGAGAGGAGCAAAAAAAAGCTTGGCTGAAATTTGGAGACAGAGGTGCGATCGTAAATCAGAATTCCCTCACACCCTCTCACTCCCCGACTCGTTCCTCTCTCTCTCTCTCTCTCTCTCTCTCTCTCTCGGCTCCTCTCGGCCAGAGACGGCACATTTTAAACCCATTAGTGTTTGGCCTGCCAGCTGTACATCAGCAGAAAACCATAAATTGTTTTATTGGATGAAGTCGCTGCAAAGTGATGAGCTCAGCTCTACTGTTTCCCGGCACACCGCAAACTTATTGTGTGTGTGAGAGCGTGTCCCTTTTGAAGTTTTCATAACGTGCATTTGTCACACCTTTCTTTTAGATCTGTGTCAGTAGGCTAGGGGCTTCGCAGCGTTTAGACTGACACTGCTGTTCAAATATTTGACTTCTTATTTGTGTGCCTGCAAGAAGCCATTCATTATTACTCCCGGCTTTTGCTTAGTAAGCATAAATATCACAAGAGCCTCTGGTAAATACACTGTCCCAGCTCCACCTCTCCATCTTTATCTCCGTGACTGGTGGATGAAGGAGCAGCTTGTGTGAGGCTGTTGACATTACTACCCATCTCCCACCCGCCCCCACCTCCCCACTCTCACCAGCCCATCCAAGTCACACAAGCGTGTGCAGTGCAAACACACCAGGCCCCCTCGGACTGCGTTGCCAGGGTAACAAAGACCACAGCCAGGTATACCTACCGTCCTCCTGCTGGCCGTCAGCCCGCGGCAAGTCAGACGCTCCGTAAATAATGCCTCCTGGAGGTCACCATATGAACATGCCGGCACCGGTAATGTCACGGGCAATGGAGAAGGGGGTCAAGGTTTTACACAGTGATGTTTGGGGGAGGATGTGGAGGGTAACAACGGGGGCTCTGGTTGGTCCGCTGTTGGTGTTTTCCCTCGTCACCTTGGAAATGAGATTCCTCAAGGATGGGAAAGCCCGAGACCCTTAACTACCTCCTTACTCCCTCTGCCCCCTGCCCTCTCACCCCCACTGTAAACACACACCACGTGTCCAGTCCTCTATGGAATAACATTTTGGTGCTGTCAGCAGGACTATGGGCTCCATGGAGGAATGTTGTCTAGAAGGACAGGTGTGTCACACCTGTATGGCCTGCAGTGTGTATACGGGAAATATTCATCACCACTCCCCCTCGAACCCAAGGTTACTGGTTAGTGGACACTTTCCGTTATAGGCCTGAAATAAAAACCAGTGAGGATTGTGGGTGTGAGGTGGAATATAAAATGAATGCAGTCATTAGTGGACTGTGTGTGTGCTATTCATGGCTGTGGAAGATTACACACAGGGAAACGGAAAAAGTTTACAATCAAGTCTGCCCAATGTAGCGGATGTGGGATGTCAATGATCAACTTTAAAACATTACATATAAAGGTGCTTTAGGGGGAGACTGTAACTTTGGAGGAAATGACACATTTCCGCTACACCCGTATTTGTTCTGGAATCTGGATCTAAATGACAACTTTGCCAAAGATGGTATATTTTGGCTTGGTTTCTGGATAGTAAGAGGAAGTGGAGACGCATCAGCCATCTTTATATACGGTGCAGTTTGGTGGCACTTCTTCACTTGCTCTCCGGCCAATCATCTGATTTTCATACTACACCACTTGGGGCAAAACAAAACCAGTTTCTGGTTTGCACAAAGAATAGAGTGGAAATCAACTCCTTCACAAAGGAAACCTGGCTGAGATTGAATTGTTATCAGTGGCAGATTGCCCACCTTCCTCATAATTGAGTTCCAGCTGAATGATGACTGCTGCCTTTCCAAGCATCTTGTTAATCAGCTGTGTTCTACTGAAAGAGAGCGAATAGGAATAAGTTAGAAAAATTTACAATTAGTGGACCTATTTTCTACTAAACCAATTTCTGCTTGCCAGTCAATCTTGACACCAACATTAAAGCAAATACCTGTGCAATAATAATTTGCCTTTTCACTCCTGAGTCACCTGGCGTTTAAAGATGGCCTTGATTGAGCAGTTTTCACAATGATTTACATTCACGGATTTTAAAGAGTGGCTTCCGATTTCAACTGGTGCACATACCGTCCCACGTTCTTACATGGACTTTCACTTACGTCCAATTAAGGCTTGACCTCTAGACTCTGGACAGTGTATTGACTGGGGACAACCGCCTGATGTCTCCCATTTCCTGGAGGGCCTCCACGTGGCCGATTTGCATCATTTAAAATAAGTAGGTGGGTGAAGGCGGAGGTGTGTTTCGGGGTCCAGCTTTCTACCGCCTATCCTTCCAGAATGCCATCCAAGAAATACAAACTCGGCCGCGCTTAAAAGAGCTCATGAAAGATATTATTCTTATCCCGAGGTGACGTCTATTTCAAAGCGAATTCGTGAAATATGAATACGGTGGGAGCTTTATATCTACACCTAAATGGCTGCTTAGGAATTCTCCCATAGTGTTGTCGCTGAAGCGTGGAGCAGAACTGCAACGGTAAATCAGTTTTTCTCAACAACTTTTGGTGTTTAATTAAATTACCGACCCGATGGACTCTTTAAAGAAACTTCTTTGCATCGTGAGTGATTTCCACTGGGTGTCAAAGTCAAGCCATATTCCCCAGGAGGGCAGTATGTCTTTCCACACTTCTAAAAGGCAGTGTTTCCTGCCTGCAGCATGAGGTGAACCCATCCTTTTAAGGTATGCAGACGCACAGAGATGTTCCTTCAAAATCAAAACACGTTTGTGAGCCGGGATGGACGAATACAGAGGGAGCGAGCAGGGGGTTATGAATCAGCTGGGATTTATGGGAAGCATATATACAGTCTGGAGAAGTGTGTGATTTAGGTGTGCGGAGGGACACTACCTCCGATCTGTTCCTCATCAATACATGATTACATCTCCCCTCCAAACAGTACAATATGTGTAGCCCCACCACATTTCTTAATCTCTCTCTCTCGCACACAGCCCTGACGTTTCAGTCGCTCCTCTGACGTGGATGGAGGGGGCTGAGGGATGCCTGGGAGTGATAACATGTTTACTGCAGAACCAGAACAGATCATACTGTACTTTCACTCACAATTGAAGATGAAAAGAAGGAAGAGGAGGTCAGGGAGGGAAACAGCTGAAGGTGGGCAGTCTAGGGTGGAAGACCCTGAGGAGGACACATGCGATGGTACATTACATGTCCGAGAACACGCCTGGGATACGGGCACGGAACCCGGCAGAGACATAACAACTGCTGGACGTCAAGTCGGCAGCGCCAAAGCACACTGACACATGAACACAACCATATGTCGGGAGGCAGACGGGAGAAAACAATGTGCCGCTCGCCACGAGATATGCAGCTGAGGCGGTTGAGTGCGGTCAGGTAACTCTGGGTCAACCGCAGCTTTCATGTCTGATTTGTCACAAGGTTAGTCATAATCTCACGCGCATGTAAATGATTACTGCCCAATGAAGAGACATTAGGTGATGTCAGGGGCATCATTTGGTGACGTGGAGCTGCGAAGGCTTGATGGCAAACTGCTGGGAAAATCCACATGGGTTTTGCAATGGCGTTTTCATTCCTGTGAGCAATTGAGGCTGGTGTTAATTAAAACCAAGAGGGTTTTCCTGTTTTTGAGTGAAATGCTCAAGTTTGTGGAAACAATCTTTTGTTTTGTTGTGCGCCTGGTGAACGATTGTGCAAGCTAGACACTTCCCGAAGGTTTAATCAGATTCCCTCCTACTTGGGAACATGGATGAGAGGAAGACGACCACAAGACGACGATTATAAACAGAAGAGCAAGGGAGTAACACGATGACTAGAACATAATATTGTCACACAACACGTAACAATTAGCTCTCCAACGTCATAAAGACGCACAGTACAACGCACATCTACGAGAGTGTGTGCCACGAGAGTGGTGGTCATCCCACCAGAGTTTTGTAAAGGAGCTCAGTGCCGCTAACTGTTAATGGCGCGTTAAACAAGAAGAGTTATCAGGGTTAAATCTCCCACTGAAATGGAGTGGAAAGGAGACCCTGTGGTCCAAGAGGGAAGAGAAGAAACGACGGGGGAGAGCAGGAAATTTCCAAACTTAAAAAGAGACAGTGGACTTTCCCTTCTACTGTCCTCATGCTTCTAATTATTAATGAGTCACTTTTTTGGAAAAGGATGTGAGGGGTTGGCAAAGACGACATCAATTTGTCTTAATTATTTCAGAATTTAAAACACATCTCGGCAGAACCTTGGCGCTGTAGTTATTTCTAAATATAAACCACCATCTGCAGGATTCCAAACAGGAGTACTTTGGCCAGTTAAAGGGAGAATAAAGTCATAATATTAAGGAGCATAAAGTCGTACTTTTAAGAGAATAATGTCGTAAATTCAGGAAATTAAAGTTGTAATAGTACCAGATTAAAATATTAAGAGAATAAGGTCGTAATATGAAGAGGCAAAAGCCTAAAGAGAAATAAGTGGTATTGTTACAAGAATTAAGTCGTAAACTTTCAAGAAAAATAATGATCATCATTTACAGTCAGATTTGCTTTGTGGAAAATGGTTATTCTTATAGTGAACTAATTTTTTACAGTGAGTTTATAAGAAAGCTGCTCTTAAAAATATTTCATAGGGATCATGTGACTACTTGTATGTGAAAGTGGTTTTGTTTACAGATCAACCCAAAGATAATTATCACCCAGTTAGAAGAGACTGTTCTTAATTTGAGTATTTCCATCCTACACTGCTGTATAATGCAACTCCCCTACATTTAACACAAGAAGACTTTTTCTTTTGTTCCTTCTTACTTATGCAACATGTTTACCCCCATGCAGTTTGTTCACTGTATTTATTTATCACGCTGTAGGTCGATTAGTCTCTTTAAAATGAACCGCAGCAGTGGATTTCAGAAATGCCTGTGAAGCCCTGTAACATTTTCACTGTTGATTTGTCCCTTGTCATACCCTGCTGCATTTATTTATAGTGGAGTGTGCGTAATCTAGCATGGAGACTTAATCCAGATGTAGGATTATCTGGAGGAAATGTGTCGTAATTCGCACAATCTCCGCTTCCATCTCGGGGCAAACATTCGCCGCGGCCATACATTTAGTCTCAGATCAGGTTTTGTGTATGTAAAGCTGCTAAGAACAGGACTCGGGTCACTGGTCAGGTAACATGGCAGCAATTTACACTATAGCTTAAGGACAAATACCTCCAGTGTCGGTTACTCTGTGTACGAGGGTCTCATACCATGTGTGCAGACGTGTGTGTGAGTATAAATATGCGAGTGGTTAAAATGTCTCCAAACACCAGAAACTCCCGTCTGATTGAAGAGAATCCAGAAAAACGTGATTCTAATTAAGTTGTAATAAGCGGTGGGGTTTATTGAGTTATAAGAAATAAGAGAGAGTTTGTCCCTGCTGCTAATCTGTGATATAACACACATATGCAGCGTCATGGAGTCTGAATTACAAAGGGAGGGAGGCGTTAGAGGACGTCGCTGAAATTACGTGACACAATGGTATTGACAAGATAATTACCTGTGGTAGATGACTCGGTGTTGTGCACATTACTACACTTGTATCTGTAATGTATATAGAGTAATGTTATTGTGAAGGAAAATCAGAGTTGCACATGTGTAACATCATCCATTATATTCATATATAACATCAGACATTATCTTCACCCAGTTTCCTGGATGGATGGATAATTATCACCCCGGTCCAGAATGTTTTCATCTGTGTTTGTTCGTTAGTTCGAAGGATTACGCAGAAATTACTTTACCGATTTCCATGGAATAACATTTGAATTCATGTCAGGATCAGGGGGAGGTTCCATGAACTGTCGAGATGGTGACGTGGAAAGATTTCTGTTGATTTTCAGATTTGGGCTGATAACTATGGGTGTGTGCAATTTGGTGTGCAATTTGGTTCATAGAGAGTTGCAGTAATGGACTGTAGGAGGAAAGTGACCCAAATTATAATAATGAACCTGAATATGAACAGAATATATTTCCTTCAAAATCTGTGTTTAGAAAAATGTTAAAATATAGGAAACTGCAGATATTAGCATCTTGATTCCAGACTAAATTCCTGAGTAGAATGAACACACACCACTTCTCATGTAAAGGAGCAGACCTCCGAGTCCGTTATGATGCCTGCTCACAATCAACAGTCTTGCGCCACCTACGTTATCAGCGTTTGACTGATATCTCACCGATCACTGTGTTCTTAGGAAAACACGCACACTTAGAGGAGTCATTATACGAGCTGGATGCCTGAATGCCAAAATAAGCCAATTACACATTCCACTTCAGCCAATTATGGGACCACAACACACTGTAGATCCTTTATTCCAATATATGAGTCCCTCCAGTGACGTGCACACCGTGATTTATGTCATCGTGATTGGTCTACAACAGAAAAACAATATCCACACAGACAAATGTTTTGCTTCTAACAGTTTCCCCGGAGTATAAGTGCACGGTTAGGAAATGTTAAACTCCAGAGCTGTGGTAGCAAAGTCCCGCCGATACGTTACTCAACTGGGCGTGAGTCAGTCTCAGCTGTCAATCATGGCATTTCACTTTGTTTTTATAGCTTCAGACCAAACAGTGTGAAAAGAACTTCCTAAAATGTAAAAAAAAAAACATCTTTGAGAAAGTTATTTATTATTCATGTTTACTTAGATTTTTTAGTTTGATCAATGTCCCATACACTAACATGGAGGAGGAATTTCCAACTACAACTTACTGTTGACAGGCATTAAGGTGCAAGATGCTCAAGACGTTACAGAATTTCTTCTTCTTCTTTTAGTTTTTAAGAAATAATATTCTCAACTACTGGATTAAATGATTTGTGTAGATTGCAGATAGTATTTTCCCTCTGCCTCTCGCTCTCTCTCCTGTCCCCTTTGATTTGCTGAGGGGCATTTGACAGCGGGTCGACAGGGTCGGATTCAGACGTGGTCGGGGTGGTGCGGAGGGCTGTGATGATGTCCGTATAGACTTCCCAGCACTCGAGGAGGCAGTGTGGCGCCATGTTGAAAGTGCTCGCTCGTTGGTGTGGAATGTTTGACGGGCAAGGTGAGTCCGTTTGAAGTGCGTGCTCGCGTGTGTGTGCTCGCGCACGAGCTTCACCGAGTAAAAATAGCCGGAGCAGTCCAGGTGGGCGTGTCTGTTTGACACCACTGTGGCCTGGGTTATGTGCACACTGGCCAGACATACCGGCCTTGCAGCCAGGTGCAGCGGCCAGTTCGCCAGAGGGAATCATGGGAAACATTTTAGATACAGATAGGACATCCAGGGCATGGCTATCTGCTGGAGACGCTTATCAGTTTCACCCACATCAGTCAAATGTATCAAATTTAACAATTTCCCACGAGACAAATACCTTGTTTTATTTTTTATTTAACCTTTTGAGGGATTATCTAATTTATGAATATTGTGCATTGTGCATTTCATGTAGTATATTTTAAATAGATCTTTTATCAGGTTTCCTCTTTGCGTCACAATTTAGTCTTATCTTATCTGTCACCCAAAGGATGAAGAGAAGGCATGTGCACAGGTCCTGTAAACTTAGAGGGAGCCTGGCTAATCCCTGGGCAGAAGTGAGCAGTGAGGGGCTGATGGGAGAGGAGCAGTGTTAGACAAACAGTAGCCTGGTATCCTGGTAACGCTCGAGGAAAGGGGGTCGTCAGGGGCCCCGCTCCTGCGGCGTGATGTCAAGTGGAACCCCTCGTCAAAGACGGACAGTTGCCATGGGTTCATCCCTCGCTCATAACCACACATCATATTCCCACATTCTCCATGCATGCACGTTCACACCAACATGCGCAAACATGTGTACAGATAGCAGCGCACGTGCAAGGCCCGCTGACACAAATATCCACATCTCCACGCCGCCAAAAATGCCCTCGAGTCATTTTTGTCTGCGTCTCATTGAAAGTAAACCCTCCAGATTCACATTTACCTTGGACGGCAGCTGTTTGAGCGGTGCCAACTGTAGCACTTTGTCATGAGAATCGTCAACATGGCTCAAAAAGAATACAAGAACCGGCATTCTCTCTAAACGCTGGTGTGTGTGTGTGTGTGCGTGTGTGTGTGTGTGTGTGTGTGTGTGTACAGGCTCACTGGGCAATACACAGCAGTTTCTGGGAAGGGGTGGACCTGGAGTGTAGGCTCTGTATGTTTAGGACATATAGCCACACATGTACCAGCTAACACAGGGTGCATGAATACATGAATACATGCAGTATGTGCATGTTTGAATGTGTGCATGGAACCTTTTATGGGTTCAATTTCATGTATTTTCTGATCAATCTACTGTTTATTAATCCTAATAAATCAATAGAAAGGAACATATGTGGTGATAGAGGTATGTTGTAGGTTCTCTACATGAAGTTGAAAGTTTTTAAATCTTTATTCAAGAGTGTGGTCTTTCAGTCTTTCAGTATAAATTCACAGATCTTTTGTGATGCTTTCTCTCAAACCCGCTTTTTGCTTTTCATAATTTGCTTTTTATTTCTGTGGACTTCTCCACTCACTAATGCCTCTGCTGCCATTCCTGTGGTCTCGTCTAACTGCTTCCAATGTTACAACTACAACTATAGCTTATTGCTACACCAGCATAGCACAATTTAAACTTTAATTGTATATTCAGTGAGGTTTCTTTAAACAGCATCTGTGTGGGCTGGAGAACAGCGCGTCAGTAGCAGAGCTCATCTTTGTTGTATAAACCTGTTGAAGTACATCACTTGCTCGACTGAGCTTTCGGACGGGGATGAACCAGGATTTACTCTGTGCCCTCAGATAATGCAGGTCTCCCTGTTTTTCATCCTCACACACTAACGTACATATACACAAATGCACGCAGATGCTGCAAGAAAGCGCTGCAGGAGGCTAATTGCCATCTGCTAAGTAACGCTTGACGTTTCCCAGAGCTTCACCTTGGGCGGACATCACAGCCACGCTCTGTGTCCGTCTGCGTATACGACACATCTGGGGTCAAAAGGTCAAACGGCACTTCCCAGCTCTGATGCTAAGTGGACCAGTCGCTAAATAACAGGTTCCAGTTTGCTCAGGTCAAGGGTCAGAGGTCAAACATCTTGATTACATCATCTCAGACAGATCCTGTTCTAGCCCCCGCCCCACAAAAAAACCCACACACATACACACAACATTTTACTGTCTCCATGGTGACGGTGTGCACAGCGTTCAATCACACATACTTTCCAAGTACCTTGTTAGCGCAGTGGCGCTACCCCAGACTTCCATTGCTCCCACCGTGCGCTCTGAAAACAATGAGGATGGAGCGGGGCCCGTCTCCATGTGAGGCTTCGCCATGGCAACCGCGGCATTTATCCGTGGAGCAAACCAAAACATTGTGCTCAGATTCCTGCCACATTCCTGCTGCCAATCAAAAAGGAGAAGAGAATAATATGAAATCTCTCCAATGGTTAATTTCTGATGGTGGAAAAATGCTGCGGTTTCACAGATGTATTTGTAGGCATTTATTACATATCCTATAAAACTTGTGTTTGTATATGTAGGCAGCAGGGTTTAGGGTGAGGGTAACATGAGTCGTATATGGACACAAAATGCATAAAAGTAACACAAACATTAATGTGTAGGTGGAGGTAAAGCAGTCAAACAACTCACCCAATGCCTCAGGTTAAATGATATAAAACTTTAATATAAATATATAACAGAGAACACACTGTCAAAGCGTCACATGTGGTGCATAAAGTTGAAGAAGAAAAGGTTTTTAAGGACGTTTAAGAATATACTCGCCCATGTTTCGGTATATTAAAACAAAGTAAAAATAAACTAAGATTGGGTAACTTTTTCTGACATAATCAGAACGTCCCGTCCAGCTCAAGATCCCATAAATAATGATTCCAAGGAATTTACTGGCTGAGGCCTTTTATTGTTCTCAACTGGGCCTGGGTTTCTGCAATTTGTCTTTTTGCCGTCTTCAAGCTGTACTATCAGCAAAATCTTAGAGCTGCTTTTTCCAATTTTTTTCCAATTCCTTATTCCAAACCACCCGTGTCTCTGACGCCGACTGAACAACCGTGTGTGTATCTTTATCTGTATCTTTTACCATTATCCAAGACTCTCCCTCCCCCTTTCCACCCTCATGTAAAAAAAAACTGAAAAACCCTCCCCTCGGTCAAGGTCATTTTTCGTGTCATTTTTCATGTGATGAAAGCATGAGGAGGAGTTCAAAGGTTACGGTGTGGCAGTCCAGGGGTCGCGGGCTGCCGGGAAATGGGACGGGCACGGCCGCTGTCGGACATCTTGGTGCTACCCCTCTTTGCACATTCCTCCCGTGCCACTTCCTGTCCATCACGATAGACTTTGGGAATGTGCTGAAGAGAGCCGTCTCCATGGCGACGGGGGTAAGCGGATGTCAAAACACTGAAGCGTCGGATGCCACATTTCACCTGGGGAGTTCTTGCCTCAACTGGTGCACTGTGTGGGGTTCACACAAGCAGACAGACTTGTTCATATTAGCTTGTCTTAAATTGTGAATCTGCAGTTTTGTCACTTTTATTCTATATCAAAGAACTACAGATCTGAATTCTCTCTAGATACCAATACCTGAAGACTAGATTTCCACCATAAATTCCCAGTTAAAACAGTCCTTTCTCAAAAGTTGAATCTCTATACCTCACTGCACATCCATGCACAGAGTTACATTTTAAATGAAGGTCGGTCATTTTTCTATAATATATTTAGTTTTATTACATTAACTGCATTGTGTTTGGTTCGAACAGATTTGGACTGTGGTCTGCACTCGTTTCTAAAAAACTTTTGCACTTCTCCTTCTCCTTATGTTTGATGGAGTTCTGGGCAGCACATGGAAGTGTGCAACCACTAAATCCTCTTTTTTGACTCCCTGGTCGCTGCTCATTAAGCAGACAAGCAGGAAAATCTATCAGGGCCTTTGACAAAGTCAAGGTAGGACCTCTGAGTCCCCCTGGAGCCGTCCCTGCTGCTTCAGCTGGAACCGACATCCACTAATGCCACATGTTCTTTTTTTAATCTCCTGTTGATGAGGGACTAGAGGAGCTCAGAGAGACAAGGAGGAAGAGGAGTCCTTTTGAGCGGCGGGAGACGAGTCTGGGGGAGATGAAAGGATGGAGCGCGGAAGAAAGAGGGGGCCACACGTTCATCAGTCTCAGCCTCCGTGATCACAGGGCCCCGCGGCAAAACCGCCAAACAATGGCCCCTGTGTGTGCGCGTCATGTGTGTGTGTGTGCGTATCATCTCAGATAAGGGCAGCCCGCTCTCCTTTTTCTCCTCGTCTCCTCTCTCCTCTCATGTCCCCGTTGTTGCTGCCGCTGCTCCTTTCCTCCTCCTCTGTTCTCTTTGTCCGCGGTGCTCAGAGGCCTCTCCCGAGATGAAAGCGGCAGGAGATAAGGGCAGGTAAGAGAGTGCAGGAAGGGAAAAACAGCAGAGAGGGAAGTGATAAGGAGGGAAACAATGAGGGCTTTGATAGCCACTGTGCATATGTGTGTTTGTCTATATCTATAGGCTCTGCGTAGACATCTATAATCTTATATTTTGTAAGCAGAAGCCTTTTTCTTTTATCTGCAGCAGGTTGAAGCTGCGTCAGTGAAGGAAAGGTGAAGATATAAAAAGTGACATCCTTTTGACCCCTCATTTTACCCCTATTAGCCTCTTTTCCCCTTTTTTATTAGCACTCACTCATCATTTAAAGCCATTATTTCTCTCTTAGCCAGGCATGACCTTGCGAACGAAGAATCCTGCCACACACACACACGCGCACATATTAACTCACCTGTTTCTCCCATTTGATGCTCTGCACTCTTTTAGGCAGGCTTCCCTCTCCTGTCCACGCTCGGTGTGGTTTTCCAATCAGCCTCTCTCGCCCCAAACATCCACCTGCCACCACGTGTGCGCATGTGTGGCTATCCTGGCCCTGCATGTGCATGAGGGAGAAATCCAACTTTTTCAAGGCGTGTGGGTGTTTGCGTGTGCACGTGTAGTAGGGGGGAGCACATTGTTTCGGCAAACGCTGCAGCTGGTGGTCAAGAGTTTGAAAACAAAAAGAGACGAAGGTGGAATTGAAGAAAATAGCTGAAGAGGAGGCTCGTCATGATGGCATTTCCTCAGCCAACGCTCCCATCCATGTGATGTGTACATCCCAGAGTCTGGTTTGTTTGAGAAGACAATGGCATCTCTATTATGTCAATGTGTGTGTGTGCAGTACAGGTGGGATACACACTCTGCGAGACATTCCTGAGGATATGGAGACAGAGGAGCCTCTGGGTTAAAGCGGACTCTGGGAGATGAGAGGAGAGTGCACAGTGTTCTTTAACAGATATTTACTCATATCAAATAAAGGGAAACAACTGCTGATGTCAAACTATAGGCAAAATTAAGTTTATTCTAAATTCCTCCTTTTAAAAACAACAAACCAAACACCAACCTATAAGCTCAACAACTTTTTACTGTGCTTTACTTTGACTTAAGAGAATAAAGGGGGAGAAACACAGACTGAAAGCAAAGTGAAGAATAGTCCTCTGTATAAAATGTTTACTATTGGCTGGCCTACTTTCCCACAGGAAGCTCCTTTTTACCTCCTGCTGTTTGCAAACGTGTACAGCAGCGTTTGCAAGTACATCCCTGCAGTTCCTCTACTAGACTGCAGGTGGCAGCACGGGCAAAGGGACGCTGGATGACAATGGTGGATGGTGTTTTGTGGCTGTCCTGCAGGGGGAGCTCTGTCTGGGGGTGAAAGTGGTAGTTTGTGTGCAGTGGGACTAATGGGAATAATCTTTTTTATTTGTTTTAGTGCAATTGATTAATGCATGAAACTAATTTAATTTAGTTTAATAGAAACTCATGTGGAAGTTCATATTAGGTGAGGAGATATGAATTGTTTTTAGTTCCCAGTACAGTTTGTGGACTTGAGGCCTCACACAGCTGCATTATGGGAGTTTTCCCTCTGCATTCAACCCAGCAGACATCAGACAAACCAATCATATTTCAGTTTAGCATTTCGTTTGAACCCTAAACGCAGCTGCATGGGCTGTTTTTTTCTCGCTCAAGTGCAAACTTTCCAGTCTCCTCTTGTACAGTTACTTCTTTCCTCATCTTTTCTCTGCCATGCCCATCACATCCATCATCCCTTCATCATTCTCCGCCCCGCTGTTTGCCAACTCCGTGACCTTCTGTCCCTCCGTCCTCCAAAAGCCAGAGACTCCTTCCTGTGTGAACTCTTCTGTTCTTTTATCAGCGCCTCATCCTCTCCTCCCGTCTCTCTAAAAGATGCCTGCTTTTGCTCTGGATTGGACTTTTCTATAGGTTCTGCACGCCTATAGAGTTGTCCCCCAAAACATTCCAACTGCACAAGGACTTAATGTGTGTTCCACCAAATGAGACAGAAAGTTAAATGGAGCTTTTAAACTGTCCCTTAAATATTAGTCATCATACTCATGTTTGTCCCACATCATCTGTGCACAATGGCAAAGTTCGTGTCCTGGATATTTTGGCTTCATTTCTGGAAAGTGGGAGGAGGTGGAGAGGCGTCATCCATCTTCATATGCAGTCTATGTCACATTGCATTCAGCAAGCTCGCCATCTGTGCCAATAGTCCGAGCCATGAAGTGGGTAAAACTTCAAATAAATGCAAAACAAGAATGATCCCTCCATCTACAATTTGATGCATGATGCAGCTGTGGTCGGGTTTACACAAACGTTAAACAATGAAACCAGCAGCATCACTTCACTGTCAGCTCAAAATGTCAAAAAGCGAAAGGCCAGGAACACAAACCCGAAAGCTGCATCAAAGGTAATTAATCTATTCTATTGATGTTATGAATTTGTATCATCTATCATCTAAACAGACACACGCCTCATTGAAGATTTTAACAACCTCCCCGGAACAATAGAACCGTACACAGCTGCACTGCGTGACCGGTGTGTGGTTTGTGAGACAAACAGGCTCTTAGAGTGATTTATTTGACGAATGCAACAGTTCATTGAGTGCTTTTGCATTACGACTCGTCTTGGCCTCATTGGGGACGGAGGAGGAGAAGACAGAAAGATTAAAGAGGGAGAAGAAGTGATTTTCGGGCACACGTGAGGATTCCGATGAAGGACAAAAAGGAGTTCTGGCCTCAGCTGACTGAACTCACTGGACTTCCTGTGACTGTTGCCTCACTGGCCTACTGACAGACTTCCACTCTGCAGACTTTAGTTTGCATTCTCCACGAGTTTGCGCGCCAGCGGGCTCATGCAAACCTGCAAGAATGGAGCAGGATTCGATTAGTGTGCATTGGAAAAACGTGACTCATGACGAAAAAACTTTAGAGATGCAAATCGTCTTGTTGGCTCCAAACATTTAAAGCTTATGTAATGTGGCATTTCTGCAATATTGTAGTGGACTGACATGACTCCGCTTTCAGTTTTTCCCCCGGTGTTATCTTTTTGCGTTGAAAAATAGATTTTGTCCATGACTGGCCTATAGGTGGAGCTCTTAACATACAGACATACATAGGAATAATGGAGGTGTGAAGGACAAGGGAAGAAAGAAAAAACAGAGATGCATTACTCATGCACACTTCCTCTTATCCTTCATTTCTGACCTCGTTCATCATCTGATGTTAATAACCGCTGTCTCATCTCGGCCACAGAAACCCATAGAGGACGTATTATAGTATCACTTTTTGTTTCGAGTCTACAATGGCCCAACGAGTCATGAAAGCTTATCATTGTGCATTGTGATGTCGAGAGACACCACTCCACCGAGCGCACCACCCAGGCCCTCGGCATAATGCTGCGTCTCATCGTCGCCTCGCAGTTCATCACGCTGACGCAGCCTCGCAACATCGGAGCGGCGGCCCACAGCAGTGATGTCAAGAGGCGAAATGACAAGCATCCCTCAGTAAGGCAAGCCAGCGTCTCCCATGTGACATGGTGTTCCATTATCTGTTGGGGAGAACCGGGTGATGACAGCGGCTCTCCCTCCTTCCCCTCACCAGGGGAGCAGTGACATAATGGGAATCCCCGTCATGCCAGGACAGGATGACCCAAAAGCTGACATCAGACGGCGAGGAGGGAGCAGAGGAGGATGAATGAGATCCCCTCTCGGTTGTCATGGTGCCATCCAAGTGGTTAACTGTACTGGGCTATTTAGCGTTGTCGTGCATTGTGTGAAGCTAAGTTTGGTCGTTACATGTCACAGTAACGTAAATAGGCCTGTAACTAATTATTTTCTCTATTAATCATCTATAAAGTGCCCCAGGCCCCAAACTGACATATTTGAATGACGTGATGAGGGGGAAGTGATTGGGGTCGGTTTCAGATTTTGAGAAGTACGCTCTAATTCTGCATACTCAATTACATAACTGCAGGATGTTTGCATGACAGCATTGCGAAGAGGATTTGCTGTGGGACAGTGGCACATATTTGCATGTCACTGTTTGCAGGGATCAATTTTCAATTTGATGGTTTCCATGAGAGCAGCTGGGGACCGAGGCCTAAAGTGCATTTCAGGACATTGAGTCACACTTTAGTGCACATGAGGGCGTGGGGCTTGTCAATGTACGCAGGGATCAGAAAATGCAACCCTATTAAAAGTCAAGGGAAAAAATAGTAACAACAATACAATGATTATGGGTGGTGATACAGTTTTGGCCGAGTTTGTGTTGTTGCCGTATTGGATTACATTCCTGTGAGGTGCAGTGTCTATTGCAACATACTCTAAAAAGAGGGGAAGTGGAGAAGATATGGAGGAGTAACATCACAGCCTCACGTTACAACCCAAAAGTTTAAACCCTGTCTTCTCACATCTAATCCCTGCACATTATATGAAAGATACTAAAGTGTATCTTATTGTGAAGGGTCCGTGAATAAACCCTGGCATGCAGGGTCCATCTGTTGCCGTGCCAACAAGTACACCATGATACACATGAGACATGACCCCCAGACATAAACATCCCTCCACACACACACACACACACACACACACACTCGACCTCAGTCTCACACGCATGCTGAAGTGTGAGAGAGCAGCAGTGTGAGGAGTGGGTTGCCTTGGCACTGCGGGCGGCAGCTGTGAAAACAGGCAGCGAGTGATGTCAGAGCGGCGAGGGACTCGGCGAGGCCACTTTGAAGTGTTCTGGGGCTTTATGGTAGTCTTGAGACAGGGTGGTGGATTTGAAAGATTGTGTGTGTGTGTGTGTGTGTGTGACGTAAAAGGCCGACATGAGCCTAATATCTCCAGACGTAAAAAAGAGAGGGAGGGAAACACGGGAGGTGAGGGAAAGTATTTCCAGGTAAATTCCCTGCATTGCGATCGACAGTTTGGCCTCCGACAGGTCACGAGTGCTGCAGGTGCAGAGTTGCAGCCCTCCCCTCCTCCTTCTTCCTCTCTCACTCCCTCCATCCCTCCGTCGTTTCCCCTCCTCGTGGAAGGGAAAACACAGCGAGGGGGCAACAGGGGCACGGTGCCAGATGTGCCAAGTCATACCAGCAGACAGGTTCAGGATCAAAGAGCCTGAGTGTGTGTGTGCAGAAAAAGCAGGTGGGAGGTTGGAAGGAAGAAATACAAGCATGCACACATCATTTTTTCTCTCTTACGTTTTCATTCTTTCACCCTTTTCTTTAGTTATAGAAAGTTTTCAACATTTCCTAAATTGCAAATCATTCAAAGGTGCCTTCTACCATTTCAAGAACAAACACTGCCACTCCGGCTCACCGCACACTCATCGCGTTTTCCGTTCCATTACTCAATGTTAATGAGTATCAGATAATTCCCGACCGAGGCTTAATCCTGGCTCCCAACTGCTGACCGAGCAAAGTTCTGAATCTGGGCAGTGCTCTAGTTGGTTGATGAAGCAGCGTGGAATCCGCCCGCACGCTGCTGATTTCAACCAAGCAGGGTTTTGTAAGGTGCCATGTCTGGGATCCTCCTCCTCGTCATAGTTCAACAAAATACTGTATGTCTGGGATTTTAGAGGAAGGGGGATGAAGTCAAAAGATTCAGAAGAATGTGGATCTCATACATTCTCCATAGACGTAGATGTATATAAAGATGGATGACACGTCTCCTCACTTCCTTACCAAGCATTTAGTTCATCTTGACATTGCGCTTGTTCTTGAGTTCAATCCTCCTGTTCTCCCGTCCTCATCCCCACTTACATCATCAATCTGACTTCCAGGTAACTCCTCTTTGAATCTGGAACAAGTCTGTGTGACACACACAAAGAAGATGCCTCAAGTCTCTGCATCCAGACTGGAGACACAGCCCACATGGCTGCTCATGAGGCCCGAACACTTGACCTGTCAACCTTTACTAGAAAGTGGGCGGACGTTTTTCCCCGCACGCTGACAGAAATACTGCCCTGCAGTCACCTCTTTCCCACCCCCGGCAGTTACCAATAAACGTCAAAACAAATCGCTCCCCTTTCCCTCCACGTGACAGTCGAATAATACGTTTTTTTACGCCCGTAACTTCGAGAGCCTGCTGTAACTTGATAAAGACACTAGATGAGTTTGATACTCGCTGAGGTATTTGCTTTATATTTTTGGCTGCGTCGGATCGGCTTGAGGCTAAAAGTTAAATTTTTTTAGGGTTTTAGTTTCATAACCCTGATTCCGATTCACAACACAGCTGACAGCGCTGAGACATTCTTTATGAGTTGAGGCAGATTAAATGACGAGAAACATCCCAGAAATATGTCTTCCACTGAGATGATACAGCAGATTATATTCTGTGATGACAACAAGATATGTTTAAGGCGGAAAAAAACTCACTGAAGGTGCCGGCCAAGAAATTGCATTATCAAAACTACTCAATACTTGGGTTCATGGGGGCGGCTCGAGTCCCCCGCAGCGACCCCTGATTCGGTTCCAACCCGATCCTTTACTACACGTCTTCCTTGCTCTCTCTCCCCCTTTCACATTTTCGATTCTGTCTTTTCACGGCACCCAAAAATATGTTAAACTGCTCATCAGATATTTGTCGACACTCGTCAACGTCAGGGATCAAACAGGGTCTTTATGAATCAGTCGGAACAGCTGCAGCCAAATTTGCCTCCGTCTGCAACCGACTCCAAGCAGAGTGAGCGGCATACATTAACACCCTTTATCTCACTTTAGGGACAGATGGTAGAGAGAAGGTTGACATTTAAAAAAATATTTGAGCATAAAGTTGATTA
The DNA here is from genome assembly GCA_026259375.1 of Verasper variegatus. Taxonomy (NCBI): domain Eukaryota; kingdom Metazoa; phylum Chordata; class Actinopteri; order Pleuronectiformes; family Pleuronectidae; genus Verasper; species Verasper variegatus. Next base: position 26,181,412 of record CM048038.1, on the reverse strand, counting down.
TTTTATTTATTTCTCTGTTTACGTTTCATGTTTCATTTCCTTTGAGACAACATGTTGTTCTCTTTCTTTCACTTTACTGACACCTTTTGAATTTCATCAAACATTTATCTGTCACTGAGCTGCTCATCTTCCCTCCTTCCTCCCAAATTCCTCCACTCATCTTTCAGGACTTCATTCCCTTTATCTGCCTATTTATTAACTTTTTCTTATCGTCTTAGATTACGCCTCATCTTCTTCAAATGTTTCACCGGAGAGCCACACTCCTTTACCCCGCAAAAACCTCATTAGAGCTTGCGTGTCTTGCAGCAGAAAACATAGGTGTGCTTTTCTGCCCTCTGGGCTTGTAAGAAAGTGAAAGAGTGTGCTCCGAGCGTTTTTTCTGTGTTTCCAGCTGCATGCTAAGAGTCAGTCTATAACATGTCAAGTCTGTCAGCATACTCGGAGAGACCTGGTGGAAGCAGCGAGTGCTCGGGGGGATGGGATCTCACTCAATGACCCTGGATTAGCCAGTTGTAGGCCTGCAGGTTTCTGTCAGAGACAGATAGTTTTACCGTATTTGGATGTTTTATGAATCCGGAAATCCACTTTTTCTCTCTGTGATGTAGTCAATTTTTAAAAACTTATGTAGACGAACAGTTTGAAAAGTACACAGAGTATTCATCCATTTCCTGATGTCAGCGTCTGGCTTTGGCGTCTTTTTTTTGTTTGTTACATATCCTAATCACCCAGGCATCACTCCTCTCCATCTTGGAGACATGCAGATGTACTAATGGACGCCCTCTGTCACTGCTGACAGAGCACAGGTTTGGAGAAATGTCTCTAAATGTCAGGGTTGAAGGCGCAAATGACTGTAATGTCAATAATTACAGCTCTTACCGTAGCTGGAGGTCACAGAGGTGCTCCACTGATTTTGTCAGAGCAAATAGACTCCTGCAGTGGTGTGTGTTTGTGTCTCAGACGTGTGTTTATAAAGGACTGTTTGTATTTTCTTCTGCATTATTTTCTGCCTTTATGTCTGGTCTGTGGAGAAGAACGGGGCTTTTTCTGCCTGCAGCAGCTGCTCAGTCCGTCAGTTCATCAGGTCAACATGGCAGCCGATTAATCAGTCAGCGCACACTCTCAGAGCCATAATTCAATTTGCCTTTTCTGCACCGCGAACATTTTGAATTATGACATCTAAGATCTGGCACTAATCCACCAAAAATGACAACTCATACGTTTGTGTCTTGTGTGTCGGCCCTTTCTTTCTCACACACACACACACACACACACACACACACACACACACTTCTCAGGCCATCATTTAACATTTTCTCTTCTAACGAAATCGTCTCAAGATCATATTTTTACTGTTCGAGTGCCAAGTAGGCCAAAGGATGGGGAAAGGGGGCTGTGGTTAAAATACATTATGGTATAGAACTTCATATAAAAATTTTTAAAAAGAATAAATTACACTTTCATCCCTCTCGTAAAGCAGGTTGTGATTACCACAGATGACAGGCCAGTCATGCCCAATCAGATGCAAGCTTCAATCTCTGTTATTGCCCTTATTCCTGCACATGTTCCCCACAGTCGGGAGGAACAGTGCTGTGAAAGCAAAAAAATCTCGGGGCCGAAGTGGTTGATGTGGTCAGGAATGTTTCGAGGTATGTTTGTGCGGGTTTCGTTTGTCAGAGGCACGCGGGAACCACAATCGCTGCCCTACATCCGGATGTTGTGTTTTGACTTGGCTGCGGAATATCAATTTGTCAAGTGTGAGGGGTTCAAGATGGAGCGAGGCCAAGCGCTGCAGCTGGGACGGGCTTTTTTAAACCAGAGAGGCTTTCAAATGAACGCTCAGGGGGACGGAGGAGGAAATTTTACTTGCAGGGATTATTGTCTGGACTCTGTGGTTTGACCTTCGTGTGCCTCTGTACACTTGGCTTGAAATGGCAAGTTTTTTTGAAAGCCCGTTCACTTGTTGTGCTCTGGATGAGTAACTGAAATAAATGCTTAAAATAAAATATATCCCTTTCTTTAACATTGCTAGATTGATGCTTTTTTGACATTTTCACCATTTTCCCAGAGAATGATTTACTAGCTTCAGGTACACCCCAACAAAGTGATCTTCAGTGAGAGAATGGAGGTGAAACACTGTCGCTGTTTTAAAAGTCTAACATTTTGTAAACATCTACTTAAGAGAAAATGGGAACATATGTAATTTTAAGTGTTTTGGGACCAAATGTCTAGAGCTAGCAGCAACAGTCATGGCTATGGAGGTATAACCTATAATGAGGCAGGAGCAGACTGAGCTACAAGAGGCCTGGGTAATTAAGATGACAGTAAGGACCAAGTAACTCATCTGAGAAACCACCTCCTCCGACCCCAGCTGAGATCCGACTCTCCTGCAGCTTGTCACCATTTCCCCTGCAGACTCACTCACCAGAAAACAAGCACATGCATCCACAAATAAGCACCAAGACAGACATCGTCTGACCACTCACGGGTCAGAGCTGGGCCAAAGCCTGTTTTTTGACGCAAAGCTTTCTGGGAATTCTGTCTTAATTGCCTTGTTTACTTTTCCAGGTCGACTTCAAGTGGTTTCGTGACTAAAAGCTTCTCTTTTTTTTCCTACAATGATGACTGATGTCTTGGAATGAGTGGGATTACAAGACACTTTGGCCACCGCAACAAACATGAATAAATCCCCATAAGATTTGCGAGCAGAAAAAAAATCACCGCCTACTCATGAAGTCTCTTAAATCATCGGTGACACACGGTGCTACCAGAGCTGAGGATGAACAGATCAGGAAAGATATTGATCTGAATTCAGAAAGGGATTCTTGTAATATGACCAAAATAAACCACAGGATTAGATTTTCTTTACATTCGGTAATTACACATATGCGATGGATTTGAGTTTGTGTTTGTGCAGGGAGCGAGGTGGATAATCACATTTGAAAGACTAATGGCTTGTTATGAAAAAACACACACATACACACGCCACCTTTGAGCTGGATTATGTCATCGGAAAAAATATGGAAAGTATGCTGAGGGGAAACTATGACCGTGGCTGCTGTTTATGTGTGTGTCTGTGCGTGTGTGTGCATTCCGTGGTGGCATGCATAAATCTACGTCCATGTCTATGTGTGTGTTTTCTCGTCACTTTCAGGCGCAGTTTGTCTTTGCTCTTGAATGGTTCTTAAATACACACATTTTGAAATCTTCCAGTGATGTACTACGTGTCCGTCTGTGTGTGTGTGTCTGTGTATGTGTGTGTCCACCACATGGACACACACACCCTTTCCCCCTTCCTCGTGGAAAGACTTGTATCCAGGACACTTCAGAGGACACTACAGGTTATTGGTGTTGGAACTCTCCTCTTCTTTTCAATGCCATTAATCAGAGGTTGTTAAACAAAAAAGGAGCAGGGGTGAGAATATGAATATTTTCTCTGGCTGCACAGGTCGTCACCTGTCTCTGAAAACGTTTTTTGGCAGTGTCAGTTGTTGCAGGCCGGGGCTGTTTTTTTAATTTGACTGGCAAGAAATTAGCTAAAAAATGTTTTCTTCTGTCCTTTCCAAGTTCTGCATGAAAGGTAAGTATTACAAACTTCCACGGTAGGCTATTATCAAATCGCACTTGTAGGAGCTTAAGAAACTTGTTTAAAGCTGCACTAGCAAAAAAAAGATTTATAAAGTGATGTATCCACTCAATAATCACTCAACTTCTTTATTTTTTATTTATGGCCTGAAACGTTTTGATTTAGTACTTAACAGTCAAAGCATCCTCCGGATTTGGTGGAGAACAAAATGAAAAGCCAATAATAGAGTTAAAATTTGACTTGTCTAAACCAGCCCCGAATTGGAAATTCAACCACCTTGGCACAATCAGTGTAATAATTAGAACATTGTGGATACACTGTGGAGTGTTTTCCCCAAGCTTTCCAAAGTAATTACCCTCTAGGTGAGTTTGCATGTCTGTGGTTTTAGTCCGCGTTTACTGTGACAGTGAACCGTTCATTCAACACAGATAATGTGACGCTGTTAAGATCATGTTTACCAGCGCTGCCACGTCTGCGATCACTTTGTATCAAAGGATACCAGAAACATGAGAGAAGCAGAAGATCTAATGTGACAAAATCCAACTCTCTTCTGGACAGTGTTTGCAGTTTGCATTTTTATCTGATCATGTGGGTGGAGACGTTTTCAGCAAAGCTCCAACATGTCAATTAGAGGAAATGGGAGCCAGCACTTGAGGCAGCCCCATGGTTTTGATTTAAGCAGATAACTTCTATGAATTCTGCTCAGTGAGGCTCCAGAAATAGTCTCAACAAAAAGATTCTGTCACGTTTAAAATCAAATAATTTCAACTGAACTCATTAGATCTCCTCGCTTTTGAGTTGAACAGCTCGTGAGTGTAACTGACCCGGGTCTCCAGGATCCACAGGTAAACCTGTGGTTTCCCATAGCTTGACAGCCTAATCGCACATATGCTACCTGGAGCAGCACATGATCACAAAAACACATGTGAGGCCAAGCTGCATGAGGGTGTGTGCGCATGTGTGTGAGGAAGAGACAAGAAAGCAGAAACAGACAAACACATCCGACTTAATCCTCATGCTTTAATCCTCCAGGTCTGCACTTTGTCGACTAAATGACTAAATTGTGTTGCTCCGCTCGCAATCGAGTAAATATTCCACATTGTAATATTTGCCACACGTTTGAACCGACCAGGTTCACACTGCTCCACCAAACACACATGGGATTTACAGGGGAACAAAGAAAAGGCAGGAATGCCTTCACGTGCATATATATATCTGAGCTAATGAGAAACACATGCCTGCTACAGCTCAGGATGGACACATTGCATGATTTCTTTTTATAATAGCATAACCATAACGTATGGAAGGATGGAAGTGGCTTGAGTTGATTAAATCAAAACACCGGAGACAGATTTTTCTAGCTGGGTTTGCAATAGTGACATGACTTCATGAAATGTACAGCCAAGAAAAAACACATGAAGTGATGCAAGGTCATCACATGTGTCTTTTATATTATCCTATAGCTAGGATAGAGTCCTGCACTGTGAGCCTGGCCTCCGTCTTTCACTGTGGCCTCACAGCTTGGAGGCTACCAGGACTGTCAGCTCGGATCATCTGCGCAGTCACATTCCCCATGTTGACTGCACACACACACACAGAGTGGGTCAGTGGGACAATGCTGTGTGTGTGTGTGTGTGTGTGTGTGTGTGTCTGGATTTTAGTTTTATTTTGATCTATAACCCCACTGGGGATCTGATCTCCACCAGGATACAAGGGATGGATGATTGCACAGTTGGCAGAGCTTTTAACAGGGACTTTTCATTAGGCTGCACCACAGGAAGTAGAAAAAACATGCATCTATAAACACATTCACATACACACTCTTTGAAGCCAAGACCATTATTGCATATACTGTATGCATACAGTCAAACCCTGCAGCTCCAATCTGTTTTTTATGGCGTACAATGTCCACAGAGCCTCTCAGGTACATTCACATTCCACATTAAGCCACGCAGTATCACATAGATCTTGGCGAACGCTCTCAGACATTCGAGGCTCAAGCAGCGAATCAGCACGAAACTAACACCGGCCGCAGCCAATCCCTTGTTTCTGATTTGGCAACCGTTCAGCATATTCATTTTCAGACAATCTCTCCGTGAGCAACAAGATGCCCTCGGGGCCAGAATGTCGAGCACCACCGGTGTGATGGAGGAGGATAATTGGAGAAATGGCTCCAAACGAGGAAATCTCCCATTTTTCCGCACCGCTGTATGTTTTCTTAACGCGACAGCATCACATGTTGTGGTGTGGTCGCTGACTAACCGCCACATGTCTGGGAAAAAGTAGTGGGAGGAAATATGACTGTCTCGAATCATCATCTTCAGACAAAAGTCCCTCCGTGTAACGTCCTCTTTTCTTATGAAATTTATATTTAAAAATCCCCTTGCTTAAGGAAAATCAGGTGTCCTATTCTGTGTTTGTAATGTCTTCTTCCAGGAATGTCTTTTCTCAGAATACAACGTCTGCTTTTAAGAAAATAACGGCCTGTCTGTTGAAAAAGAATCCCCTGTTTTCAAAAGCTTCCACTGAAAGCAACAAAGGAAGCTGACGCTTAAAACAGCATAAATCTCAGCTGCTTTGCCAAAAACTTTTAAAACAACATGGTGAAGAGATGCTGACAAAGAGGTTGAAAATCGCCTGCTGGGTACGCACACCATTTCTCTGTTTGTGTATCCACGTGCGTCAGAAACTGACCTCTGTTCCCTTCCAGCAAAGTCAATCTGAATGTCATGTCATGACCAGCCCATCCACGAACCGATCTCACCGCCTGTGTTCGTATAAGTTGTTTTTAGTAAATTCCTCTGAGCCCCGAGGCTGTAAACAAGCTCTGGATGAACTTCAATATGCAACCATTCATAGTGTTTATGTGCTATTTCTACATGGCTCCTCATATAGAGCCTATCTTGAACATGAAATGATCCATGACGCCACAGGAGCAGACTGAAACATAATGAAGTTTCCAATGTCCAGGAAACCGCACCATACAAACTTTTTGATACTCTGTGAGGGAAATGATGTTTATGATGACTAATGGGGACGTCAGCAAAATGAAGTAAATATCTGAATAAATGAGTGGGAAACGTCAACAAGGAACAGGGAGGAGGTGTTACGAAATACTGAGGGGTGAAGATGTGAATCATGCTGCGACCATCTCATGGTGGCTCAACACCTTAAGTAACACACACACTTTTTCTCGGAAGTGTGTTCATGGGCATTGAAGTGGGAACATGGAAAAACCTGGACACTGTAAACAACATGTGTTTAGAGCATGTAAACAGCACCTTGATACAGCTGTATAATATTTATGTAATTATGTAGAGAAAAGAAAAATGATTTTTAATCCACATTAATCATAAAACATCTGTATCGGCTAAAATGTGGTGATAGAGGATTATGGGAGATTGACATACACCCATTTGTTGTGTTCTCTTTAAAAGCTTCAATTTTGAGCTGATTGTAAAATAATGTGTATTGGTTTATGAGTGATGACATTGGCAACATGTATACCAAAGTTTCTGGCGACTTTCCGAGTTGATTTAAGGTGGCGTTGACGTGAATTTTCTGACACCACGTGAAATGCAGTCAGTGTTGGATTTTACTGTATATCACAGTACCAGTCACATGGCTGTGAAACCTGAATTAAATCTCCTGCTGTGTGTTGAAAGCAGCATCTCTTGTGCAGATTGCAAGATGATCTGTACCATGTGGGGTCTTTGATATCAGGTCCTTGTGGATTGTACTTTTGTTATTTGTTTCTTAAGTCCACACAGTCTGGAGAGTCACTGTCTGCACACCAGAACAGATAAACCATCTATGTCGGACGCACTTTTGAAAGGATCAAGGTCAAGAGTGAAGCTCGGTTCCTTCTCTCTGCGTAAGGAAAATAGATCAGAGCTGCTTCCACAGGTGACATGTTGGATCTTGGCTGGATAGGTTTGGCCTGAGGGAGAGATTTGGTAGGAAATAGAGAGAAGAGAAACTATAAAAGTTTTTTTGGTCCAGACTCCACTTGCATACTTTCCTCACATGTGTTTTTCTTTTTCTCAGCGCTTGTCTCTTGTCTCTAAATCAAAAGCCACATACAAACAGATCGGGCAGCCGATCAAAGGGAAATAAACATGGTCAGAAGATATCAGTCATTAACCTTAACCACACCCTGAAGGAAGAGCTCGTGCCTCTGTGGTACTCCGTGTTCCAGGCTGATTGACTGAGGCATCAATTGACTGAGGCATCAATCAACATCCAAATCTAACCACGATGAGGTTTGTGAGTGTGTTTGCAAGAGGCGTCCATTCCTCAAATAAACTTTCCATCACGTGCAGTCGGCTGGAGTGTGACTTGGCTGCGTAATCACAGAACGCACTCAGCTGACCATTATGTTTTCGGATTGTCTGTCCCCACGCTATCTAATGAACACATTGAGGGGATTTCTTCAAATTTGCTTAAATATTCACTTGGACTCAGAGATGAACTGATTAGATTTTGGTACCTGGAGGTCAAAGGTCAATGCCACAGTGACCTCATGTTGCTGTGAATGTAATATATGTGGACTGTTTATGACTCATTGCATCTGGTACAATTCACATGGACTCACTGATTAACTGGTTAGATTATGGTGGTCAAAGGTCAAGGTCACGGCCTCAAAATCTTTAAAAAGCAACCCTAAGAGCAGAGGAGAGATCCTGAGAGTCTGGACTGTACCTGCTGCGGAACAAATGGAAAAAGAGAGAGAGAGAGCAGCAGTGAAACCGACATTTTAACAAGTCACTTTATTGAATTCAATCTAATGTCTTCGGATCGTGTTTCCTCCTAAAGCAAGTGAAACAATGCTAATGGGGTGAGATAAAGGCTCTTAGCTCCAATACAAATTGTGTCTCGAGCATTTCGTTTCAAGGCCGTGTTTTTCTTTTTGTGATCCACCTAGTAGGGTTTTTATAGAATTTTGGTTTTATTGTTTGTTTTCTGTTATTTGGTTTAACTGAAGCAGAAACTCCCATGAAAAGTTATTTGTTTGTTCGTTTTAAGAGGATTTCAGGTCTGGAACACGGAGAGTAAAAGTCTTGAGATGGAACAGAAACAGTGAAATCAAACTAATTGCATGTGTGTTTGAGTGTGTCCATACGAATGTGTGCTGTCAGACTGGGTTGGTCCTTTGGCTGTCTGCGCTATGTCCCAGTTGGATGCAATTGGGAATGCAGGAGAAGGCTTGCAACTAGTTTTTCATCACGCTTAAGCATTTTGCCCAGTTTGGAAATTGAAGTTTTTTTAATTCCTGTGGTCTCATGATTTGGTGACATGTGTTTATTTGGCAGGCGAAAGGTCGAGAGGAACAATCTGTGCACTCTATAAATGATTCTGTCTTGATGAAACTCTTAATGAAAAAGTGACCTCATCCGAAAACAGAGCTGAAGACAATCAAACAAGGACTTTTGCCTCAAAACAGCATTTTTCATCTAGAAGGAAATCCAGCAGAACACAAACTGCACTGAATATAAGTTTTCAATATTAGGCCTTGACCACAAGGTACCAGGTGAACCACTAAAGTCCTTTCAGTCTGTGAATAACTGCACAATAGCTTATGATTTACATTGCAGACATTGAGTTGCTCGGACAAAAGTTGTGTGCCTTTCATATAATGAGGTACATCAAATGAAAAACTAACCTAAATGTCCTGCTGTTTTTTGTAGAGCTCGACTGATGTGGATTTCGGGGGTTGATGCTGATGATGGTGAGTAAAACATTTATAAAATATCATCTGATATATACATCAAAATCCCTAAAGACAGAGACATGTAATTGAGGCTTAATGTTTTCTAGTAAACCCTAGAAATAAAAATGGAAATAATCTTCTGCATTGTTTGTGTACATATAAAAACTTAGCAATCCCAGAGGTTCCATTCACAGATGTCGTAAAACTCAAAACTTTGTCCAAAGTTTTGGTTTAGTTTGGGTTTCTGTGTTAGATGATGTCCTATCAAAATAAAAGCTTAAAAACCAAACCAGCCTGACAATGCTCTTAGTCCTAATTAGTTCACATTTTATCAAGAGTTTAATCTCTAGTTAAAAAGCTTCCAGGGTTCGGTTTGGTCTTTTGGCAGAAAACATTTTGGCTCCTCGAAGGTACGCACATTGTCAACATTCCTGGTTAATTAGGGGTTGAACGGGGAGGTATGTAAAGAAATGACACTCGGCTCAAAGCGTAGTACCTCCAAGAAGTTCTCTCTAGTTCTGAAGTATTTTCTAGCAGATCTTTTTTCAATGGGTTAAATCTGTATTCAAACTTAAAAAACAATAAATTATCTGAGTGTACAGGAATGTCTTACTTGGTTGAACTTGAGGGAAGCCAGCTCTCTATGTCCCTGCTCATATAAAACTAAACACTATTTACATTGAAAAGTCATGTAATCACTACAATATGGTTTACTTTTATATAGCCTCCCAGCTTTTATTCATAGAAAACATACCTTAGAGACAAATGTGATTATGCATGTGCACACACCCATGCTCCCGCTCAAATTACTGTTTGGGTTAGCAAGCAGGAAGTAGGTAAGCCCACTCAATCTGACCGTTGTCATGGTGTCGGCCAATGGGAGCTCGGGGTTAATGAGGGAGTCAGTAGCCCGTAGTCGAGTGGGACTGTCAGTCATTCTCTGGTCAGCGTGAATGCAAAGAATTCTGGTAAAATCGGCGGTGGACAGTCTGAGGGAAACTAAATTAGGAAAAAAAAAAAGCAGAAGAAGAAGAGGAGAGGAGGAAGTCGAGGAGGCTGGAAAGCACCTGAAGTGTGAGTCAGGGGAGGAGGAAGAGGAGGAGGAGGACGGCTGGTTGCAGCTGCAATAACACTGTTTGGCAGTCTGAGGGGGAGCTGCTCGGCTACGCACAGACGTCCATGTGCCCTAAAAACATTTTCTCATACGCAAAGACTTTCTTGTGTCGTGAGTGTGTGTGTGTGTGTGTTTGTGCGCACATTAAAAAAACACATCAATCAGCAGCAGCCTTTTCTCTCGCCACACAATGCAGAAAAAGACTGTCATTATTGGTGTGTACACAAACACACAGGCCCAGGTCAGCTAGTGCAGCCAACCTCAGACATGGCTACCGCCGCAGATCCACACCCCCACATCTGGCTGCCGGCACTCTGGCCTTGGCCCCTGTTCCCAGCCTGCGGTGGTCCTCTCCGGGTCTGGGTTTCCCAAAAAGCCTCTCGCCTTGCGTCTTGCCGCCTTGGTGTCCGGTGAACCAAACCGATGACTCTTTGGGAAAGAGGTCAAGAGTCTCACTCTGCAGAGGCCGAGGTCCGCAAAAGGACGCGGTGTGCCGTTTAGTTTGCTCACAAGTCTGAATCGGAGGTCACGGCGGTAGCAAACACAGATCACGGGTCAAAGAAGATGTTCAGTGTGCGGTGGTGGAGATTTACAGACTGTGTGTGTGCCTATATTTTACAGAATATCAGCTCTTTTATGCACAGCTGCGGGTTGAATGTGACACGTTTTCACTGTGGCGAAGGAAATGGCATCATCTGACTACTCTGTCATTACTCTCCTTGTGAGGTCATTCACATTTTACTCTTCACTACTCGGGAGAATCAACCTGCAGTGGAGCTCGAAAAGCCATAAATGTTCCCGTCTGTTGATTTTAAAATCTTTAAAAAAGGTGTTTCCATCGTGGCCACTTCACCTCTGAATGTTGTTGCAGAGCCAGCAGAAGCCGGCTGACCTTCTGGTGTCTGGTCTTACTTGTGTATTGAAATATGGTTTATGGTAAAAACAACCCTGCAATAAAATGAATTCATAGCAAAAGCTATATTTGATTGACCTGAATAACCAGAGTTTAATTTCTCTATTCACAAAATAAAGGACAAATTTGTAAAAATGCAGATTGAGCTGTTCATCTTGTTTGCGAGTTTCTTATATAAAGCTTTTGATATGACAATATCTTTTTATGCATATGCCCAAACCTGCCTCCTAATTACATTTATACTTATTTCCATCAAAGCTTGTTAGAGCTTAAATAAAACAACCAATAATCTGCTTACATTTAAACCTACTAATCCTAGGTGTGAATTTCAGGTCCATAGTGTTGTTTACACCTGTGTTGTTTTCAGGTTGTATCTACTTCAGTGAAAGAAATCCATTGTGTCTGACTCATGTGTGTTTTTAGGTGTTTACTGCAAACACTTGCCGCCCTCCCATAGCCGAGAGGAGGAAGGGAGAAAGAGAGTTTAAAAAAAAAAAAATAGAGGAAAGCAGATAAAACTAAGATGAAAGCGGTTCCAGGCGCAGGAGGGAAAACACTTTGGGGAGGTATGTTTATGAACGCAGCTTAAGATCATAATCGTGAAAACACAAGCTCAGGGGGGAAGGTCTGAGTCGGCCGAAACGCTCCGAGGCCGCTGGGAGGGGAGAAGCTGCTCCTGCTTTAACCCTGAACTCGGCTCCCTGCTGCCGCTTTTCTGTGTGCTCAGCAGATGTCTCCCACTGATGACACACACAGATCCCAGCGTTAGGCCGGTCAGCTGGCTCCAGATCAGCGTTCAGCTTCGACAGAGGCAGAATATAAATACAAGAGGATGCTTGATCTCGGTTCCTGTGATACCTCATGTCTTTATTTTATACAGCACAGAAAATAAAACCTTCATCTCTTTCTTGTGTCACTATATAACAGTAATCTGCAGCTTACATTCAGGAGAACAGGTAAAACCAGGTGAACCCAACCTGTAGTTGGATACATGTGTTGTATACATAGGCTCATGTGGTTTTATATCAGAAGTCAATGAGAGGAACTTTCCATCCATTCCTCAGTCATCAGGTTTCTTAACTACAGGGGTCGTGGCAGCTGTATCCCAGCATGCGTTGGGCAAGGGCAACACCCTGGACAGGTGGCAAGTTTTGAATTTGCCAGGACAAAAATATACTTTACCCAACAGACAACAATGCCGTCCATGTTCGCTGGCCGCTGTAGTTTACAAGCTGCCCCTTTCCCACCGTGGAAAAGTTTCTCAGCTGCTCGGAGGCCAACCTGGACCCTGTAAACAGGCTTTTTATATACAGATTATTTACAGGGGGCATTAAATCATAAGAGAGTTCTTCCTGTGTGCAGGATACACATCCATGCTTCTACCCTTCTCCCTTATTGAGCAACTTCTTTGTTTGCTCCCATGAAATGTTCTACGATAATAACATGGCGACTGCAAATCCAGTTCCTCTCGTAAAAAGTCTTAATTGCTCCTCCCGTTACTTCCGTGCGACCCCTTCCTCCCCTTTCAGACAATCACTCACACACAGCCACACACACACACACATTTAATTGTCCACCACAGGGCCAAATGGAAACACCTTTCAGATAAGATTGCCATCACTTCAGGCGTGGACACCGGAAGCTTTGGATTTATACACAACGTGGACAGCTGCCACAAAGCACTTGAACACAAATAATCATCCCTTTATAAACCTTACAAGACCCCAAATACCGATAATTAACTTAATGGTCATCGAGGTCCAAAACCTGCACCACACTGAGTGAGAATATGCAAAATTACATAATAGCGTGTTGAGTGTTTTGCTTTGGCCATCGTGAAGGAAAGACATTTACTAAAAAAAGATCTTTCAGTTATGGCTGGCATGTCACCATGAAAAGACGGATTTGTTCCAGAGTCCTTTGGGGTTAAACATGTCACCGCTGCCACAGTGCAGTAGCTTTAAAAACAACTCAGTCGTACAGAGGTACCTTTATGCTGTGCCAACTGTCACCGGAAGCTAGTTAAGATAATTCTGATGGGAAAAAAGGTGTTTTGTGACTGTAAAGATGACTTTAAAAGGAATCGTTGGATTCAAACTCCTGATCTTTTAAAAGAACAGTTGTCTGTAGTAACCTCTCACACAAATGTACACACAACAGACCCACTTTCGACGTTTAACTTTATATACAGGCTATGATGTCAGCTTGCAAACTGTAGAAATACCTACATGCATAAAATATGGGAATCGTTAAGTAAGGGTAAAACAAGGTGAGATTTGTACTATCTTGAACCTGATCTAATACAATTTAAATGGAGATGATCTAATTTGAGCTGGAATAGTAACAACAGCACCTCTGCCATTACTCTGGGGCATTACCTTGTTAGCTGCACTAAATTAATAGTGTTTATGTATAAAATTCTGTTGAGTATCATTCAGTGTTATCTGATCTCACGAGAGGCTCCCAGAACAAGGGAGGGGCTGACGTCATCAGAGTAATTACTCTAAAAGCATTTTTCTCCCATGGCTTTGATTGTCCTTATGGGAATGTTGCTCATCAGTGGTTGTAATAATATTGGCTAAAACTCACCGTTTCATGTACAATCACAGGGAACTCTCCGCATTCCTCTGTGAAACGCGAGAGTGAAGGAGTTAGAAAAGTTAACAAATAACGCCGCAGCCCGAACCTGACAAACAAGCTGAGAGGGAGGACCACACAGTTTGCGCCCCGAGAAACTGGGCTACGAGATCTATTAACACAACAAACCGCTGGGTGTAATTTCCCCACAGATGAGCCAGCTGCTCGCTGCCAGGGAATGTCCTGTGGATGTCAGGAGTAAACCTCAGAAATGCTCTGAGCCTGTGGCGCAGGTGAGGGGATTCACTGGAGAGAGAGAGAGAGAGAGAGGAGCCTGGGGGGGAGAAAGCCATTAGCTTCTAATTGTTGGCGTTCATCGGATAAAACCAAACAAAGGCGGAGAGTTTGGTCCAGACTTTCTGAACTCTCCTGGTCCTGGACTCTCCCATTTGTTGGAATGAATGACGGATAAGATAATTAGTCCCAAATTCACCCCAAATTACAGGCCGTTTCCTCAGTGTTGTAAACTTCAACATCCGGTTTGTGGTAATTGTGTTGGGAAATGACATAATCTCCATCATCAGAGAAACAGCTAATAGCCATCACGCTGACTGAAGCATAAATGTACATGTAGGACATCTATGAAACAAAAAGCACACAATGCAAACACAATGACTACAGACACACCAATTATGAGTCCTAAACAGAAATTCCCTGGACACCACTGCTCTGAGTCTTTAATCTTCCAGACCACAGGCCAAGGTGGAGACAGCCTTCATGGTGCGGCAAAGGCTGCGAAGGCCAAACTGAAATGAGATGGTCTGGTCTTTGGAGGATTTCCTTGATTTGGATCACCATCTTGTACCCCCAGATTAAATATTTTGGTCTCCTTGCTTGGTGTCAGTATCTTTTTTCGAAGATTGCATTTGAATGAGCCTTCAAAAGGAGACAGTCTAGCAACCGTTCTTCAAATGCAGCCTCCGAAAGGATGCAGCTCCTGAATTGGTCCACAGCTCACATTTATTTTAGTTACACTCAGATAGGCTGAACACATGCAAACAGACGGTGTGTGTTGGTGGGTGAGGATTACTAATATGTCTTGAATTTGAATTTAATGGTCCCAACCCATTTCTACTGTGACAAGTAAGACCAACAGGACAGTGTATTTTTAAAAAGCCCTTATGGAACATCCTGTCCTGTGGTTGTTTGATTGCTCACTCAGTTTCTTTGGAATAGCATCACTGGTGAAACATGTGCCAGAGCCAGTCTATCTTCTACAAGGCTCTACGGTGACCTCTGACCTCACGAGGAGCGGAGATACTCTATTTACCTGAAGCACATGGTTTTTATTTTGCCTCCCCTGTTATCGTTCATACATCATAGCTGATTGGCGGGAGGTTGGTGAGGTATTCTTTACACAGGGGAAGATTTAACTCTTCATTAGAAACATTCTGTTTTCAGCACGAGTTAAGGAGTTGACTGATGGGTCTATTTCTGTAATGCATCACGGCCTATCAGCACCTCTCCAGCTTACATATGCCCTCTGGGTGAATTCCCACAGTTACTAGAAAGAAATATGGACAACAAATGGGAAAAAAAAATAAAAAACTCTCAAACCACAGGCGGTTACTGAGAATGTGCAGTAAAATATGAGAGAAGGAGAACGGAAAAACTGTGCATGGTGCAGATGTAAAAAAACTTCTGAGTTATTGTCTCATGAGTAGTGACATACTCTCCTGGGATTCAAGGATTTGTATTTGACTCTGATATTTTATGGTCATAACTTAACTGATTTTGTAGACGTAGGATTTGGTCTTATCATTTTATTTTATTACGTCTATGTAGGAGTCGCTGGGATGAAGCAGACAGCAGCTTTCCCGTGTGGCTGCACAACTCTGTGGCTGTTTATCATCAAACTTTCATTCTTGTTACTCACTCTTTAAAGAAGAGAGTGACAGTGCAAAACAACACATCACTCAACCGGGGTCTCGCCTCTTTGCAGCCACCTCGCACTGCTCACGCACCCAGTGTGCCCTGGATGTGAGTCGGTTCCAACAGGTTGATCCAGATCCAAGTGGGATGTCTGACCGATGAACACATTTCCCGCTAAATTGCAGTTTTTTGTTTTTCTAATATTGGCAGAGGTGTTCCTCCAAAACAGCTGCACAAATGACCTGCACAGTCTATTTCTGTAGCTTAATTGCCTGGTGATTAATGCCACATGAAAGCTCGCACAAACAATCACAGAACCAGTTCAGATCAAGTCATTTTCCAGTTTCTGCCTGACTTAAATTACACTCGCTCCAGTAGTATTAGTGGAGGAAAACAGGATGCGAGGCCTGGTTCCTTGAGTTCATCACAACAACCTGGAGGTAATCCCGGGCTAAGCTCTTTACGTCAACAGTTCGGCCCTACACACTTCTTAATTGTGACAGTAAATAAAGTGAGACCTTAAAGGACCTGACACCTCAGGATTTTCCACATCACCTTGGTATTTCAGCGTCGGCTTTGAGCTGGGCGTGTAAAAGCCGCGCACCGAGAGTGAGATCATACTGTTGTTGGGGCACTTAAAAATAGCAAGACGTTAATTGGCCGTAAAGGATTTTCTTTTATTGGACAGTATAAAAAAAAACAAGCAGAGAATGCTCAGGTTTTGATGAACTGTCACTTTAAAGACACCTGGCTGAGGTATTTATTTATGACAAGGTGACAGATTGCTTTGACCCCTTTCAGTCTGTCCTAAGTGATCCAATCACAAGTGGTAAGCGTCAAGTTAATGTGAGTGCACCCAAATGCCTCCTCAAGCATGGGTTTGGGGCGTCTCGCTGGCACCGACACACACACAAACATTGTCATCGGACACAAACCTGAAACTCAGACTGGGAATTTGATTTGCATATACAACAGGGAAGTGAGATCCGATCACACGTGGTCACAGGAGACACTTTCAGGACACATTTTAATACCAGGTCTGATCAGGGGCTTTGTTTTGCTGACTTCCTGCTGTTTACAACACCCAGCCCTGCTAATAAGCCAGGCACGCTTTGAAAAGAAACCCACGTCCCACCGTAGAGGTGCCGTTTGGCCGGAGATGGTAAAGATCAGAGGTCAACTGTCAGTGTCAGGTTTAATGTCAAGATCAGACACCAAGCGGTTTGCGGCCCCGGGTTAAGTAAACGTTTGTTCATCTTAAAAAAACTGAGCTCGACCTCAGTGTCAACTGCTTTGGTCTCGACTTTGCTTTGCACCAGTTAGTTGTAACTAATGATAAAATGACCATGTGTCATTTAAAATACTCTTCTATTTATTTAGTCTTTTGTCAACTTGAAAACAAAGATTAAAGCAGCATTTCTGTGGGAGAAAGTAGGATCGCTTGTTTTGATGCAGCCGATGCCCCTAATTAAAATATAGCACAATCGTTGTCAATAAGAAATTAGTTCTCACGTAGGTGTGACTCGAGATTTTAATATGATTAGTCGTGCATTTCTTCGTTGAGAGAACGAGAAATCCTTTGCATGTGGCTGTAGGAAAAAGGATTTAGAAAAAGGGAACAGCAGCGTAACAAAATCCTTTTATTTTATTATTCATTAATTGCTTCCTCTGTGAATTCAGAGTCGCTCCGTCATCGGGGTCTAATGGGAAAAACATCTTCTGTTCTTCTGTTTTATGCACCTGCTGCTTTTGGCTTTGTCCTGTGGGAGGCTGCCCATTAGACCAGATTCAATTACACTCACACACTCGCACTTGTGAATTTCAGTCATTAGTCACTGCTGTATCGTTTTCAGCTCTCAGAGTGGTTCGAGTCCCTCCTGAGCCCAAGAGGGAAGAAAGATTTGGGGACAGAACAGAAACCTTTGCTTTCATCCTGATGACAATGGAGGAGGAGACTGAACATGTTGTCTTGAAGCTTGTTGTTACTTTGCTGGAGCTTTATGGTTCTGTTTCATTAGCGTACAAAGATGAGAGGAAAAAAGAGAGGGATGGCCTGTGCACACTTTTAGAACCAAGAAAAAAACATTGTAAAAATTTGAATGTATATGTATAAGCATAAAGGTGCTTAATAAATGGCGAAATCAAACCAAACCTCTGAGCAACAGCGCCCCCTGCAGTCACTTATAGTGATTTATTCTGTTAGAGTGATTAAGTGGTTTTCATGCAGAGAAAAAGCAAAGTCAATCAATCTCTGACTGCGTAGTTTGACTCACTGAACTGAACGATGAATATTACTCATGATCCCCGATCTCCTGAACCTGAAGAGCTAAGGATGTAACAAATACACCAAACTCTGTCCAGAATTCTTGATGTTTTAAAAATTTCCCAGCTGAATATTCAAGATAAACTATGTTTTTTAATGACTTCACTGATTTACAGTTCAGAATTGTTCTTGAACTCACTGGACCCGAGTCAGTAACACACTTCTCACAGGAGATTGTCCCCGCTCACCAAATTGGGAATGAAAGCAGCACCATTCTCTCTATTCCCAGTCAGTGAACCATCAAACTAATTTTAAAGCTGCTGTTTAATGGTAAAACGTTTCGTAGAGTTGCTTTAAAAAACTGCAGTCGAGAAACACACTTGCATTGATGCAGACATTCATGCGAGTTCCACCCTCTAACACCCATTGTGCAAATTGCCTCGTTTTCACCACCCACCACTTCCTCCGGCTCGCTCCGACTGCTTTGCTCCACGTTAACAGGGAACAATCAATCGGGGTCATTTCCTGTGCAGAGTGGATGTCCTGTCTCACAGGATGTGGCTTAAGAGGGTCACGGGCACCAGGGACTCGGTGGGCAGGAACAGCGGAGCCCTTCAGCATTTCATGTCAGGAAATCTCTACATGCCTACAAAACACTGTACTGCATGCATGTGTGTAATGTATACGCAGGCACCTGAGTGCAATAAGGAAATATGTAGAGATTAGTTCTAGTTCATATAAACCGTGTGTGGAGTCGGAGTTAAGAGCGTGTTTAATGGGATGGGAAATTTGTGTGGTTGGTGCTTGTTATCTCAATTTATAACACTGCTCTCTCTCTTTCTTTCTATAATGTGCATTGCCTCCCTTGCTCGTCTCAAGGTCCCGTTCCCCTGCTTACTCCCAGTAATGCCAGGGTGAGAGAATGGAAACTGCACATTAGTGTGTGTGTGGGTGCAGACTGCGCCTTCAGCATGTGTGTGTGAGTGTGTGACACAGGCTGGGTAATACCAGCGTCCACCACATATTCACACACATATGCAATACAGAGGCAGCGTCGGGCTTTCGGAGCATCTCGTAAACGTTGCATTCCTCTGCCGCCACAGACAAACGAGAGGAACGCTGGATTCCACAGGAGTCCTTTAAATAAACATGTTGTAGCTCTTTACATTGCTGGTCTGGAGCAAATTGCATCCAAGTAAACATTGCAGAAATGGGGGGGGGGGATCAAGGAATCAGTCTGTCTAGTAAAGACGTTGAGACAACTTTCACACCTCAGGAGGATGTCTGCCTCGTATACAGAGGAAAGGAAGGTGCACACTGGTGTCTGACTCCGAATGGAGATCAAACAACCGGGATAACATTTCGTTTCACACTCCTCCTTCTATTCTTATTCCAGTTTTACCAGAAGAAGAGCATCTGCTTCAACAAATGGTTCAGGTCTGTCTTTGGAAATTAATGATGAGTGAATTTACACCCTTTTGGAAATATTTAACAACCTTTCAGGGAGGGCAAAGGACGAGCTGGTTTCGGCAGGAAAAAACTAACAGTGGAGCGATTCACGTTAGGCCAAGTTGGGTTTTTTTATGTGGAGATTTGTGTAGTTTAGAATGGGGCTGGGTTCAGATGCCATATGTGTCCCAGGTTAACCTAATGCTAGACTGGGAGTGGTGGCTCCCCCGGAGGTATTTCCACACTAAATGTATTATTGTCAGCCTAGTTTTCTAGAAATGAAGTCGCCTTATGATTTATGTGAAGTGTTTACAATCAGTGTCCTTGAAGATACCTTAATATTTCCAATCATCACATACTAATTTGCACACAAGGAACATTGGATTTTGTGAAGTCCTGGGGGTTTGGGGAAGTCAAGTAAAGCCAACTCTACCTAAATGGCATCAACATTATTCTGCTGCAGGATCCACATCACGACATGTTATTGAAATATTTGCAGTTTGCACTTTTATCAGCAGTGTGGGTGCAGCTAATGAAGACACTGACTGTCAGTCCTACGCATGCAGGCCAGTGAGTCAGCCACGTGCTGATCCACTAACACAGGAGCCATCAGTCAAACGCGGGATGACTCCCACTCTCACCCCACGGACCAGGCCTGCGATTATCCAGCTGCTGGCACGATGCCGCGGACACAGACCCCTGCTCCTGTCCTGGCTGTGCAACGGAGGTGCACAAAGAAACAGGGGGAGAAAGCTGGAAACTCAATCCATGCACTGTCGCCAAGTTCGACTCAGTTTATAGTCATGTGTTTAAAATATTACAGCTAAAATCCATGTCACAACCTTGTCTGCGTTCCAGACATACAAAATAAACAATATGTGCATAAGCTTTTGGGATTTTTCTATGCACCTCAGCCAGTGAGGAAAAAAAACATACAGTCCAGTGTGCTGTGGGAAAGTTGGAAAGAGCAACCTCGGGAGCTCGACTCACCCTCCTTCATTCAGTTGGGATTTGCAGCTCAGCACCCAGAAGAAAAGATGGTTAAGA
Organism: Verasper variegatus; assembly: GCA_026259375.1. Lineage (NCBI taxonomy): Eukaryota > Metazoa > Chordata > Actinopteri > Pleuronectiformes > Pleuronectidae > Verasper > Verasper variegatus. Next base: position 26,160,824 of record CM048038.1, on the reverse strand, counting down.
GTATGTCAGACGCAGTCGAGACTGAAATAAAGATGGAGAAAGACGAGAGAAAGTAGCCGTAGAGAGAAATAAACCAATTAGAAGCTTAATTTTTATTCACCTGGTATTTATTTGACAAGTTTAGTGCCGCTGAGAGGAAAAAAATCTCGCTAAATGAGACGTATCCATGAAAGTGTATAAATTCGAATGAGATGTGACAAACTGAGCCACGGAGCAGGAAGAGACCAGGGCTTCTTGATTTGCACGTCCTCTAGGAGGCCAGGCCAAGTTAAGTAAGAGAGCAGCTGCAGCGGGCAGGATACGGAGCCAGCTACTCCCATGGAATCCCCCAAACTCCTTCAGCTGACTGCAGCTCACTCCTGGGCCCCTGGGAGCCAATCACACTGGGCGAAGAGTGTAAAAAGTTTAATTGAAGTCACTTAAAACTCTAAAATAATATCCCTCCACTAATTAAGTCTTTGACGGTCGATCAGAGACGCACATTTTCCGGAGCGGGGGGATGCCAAAGCTGTACCAGCGATCCCACCCAACCATTAGGAACAAAATACGGTACACAGCCTGAAAACGACATTCTTTTACAGCTAAACAGCATTAGCACGTGTGTTTTATAGGAAACTAGTGCCATCAGAATGATTTAATCTAAGAGAGATTTATAGTTAAGTATATAATATGTAGCAATTCTTCATTAAAACATTTAAAAATGACAAGACCTACATTACATATTATGTTGGCTTGTGTACTTACATTATACAAAATGTTCCAACCCAGAGAAATTCCCAATTTTATTTGGAAGCAGGACGTTCAATTTTGGTCACATCTTAATTACATCATATCCTCTTTACCCGTGGATTTTTCTGTCTCTGCTATAACTTCCAGGTTAAATGACGTACGACGAAGGAAATACACACTGTTACAACGTGAATAAATATACTTACATATTGGAAGTTGAACTGCTAACTGTTCACTGACAGCATATTTTATTTTTAATCTCTACATTATCTGCTTATGGCAACTGAAGCATTATCCTTGTTTTCATATATAGATATATATCTGTTCATCTCATTTATATATATGCACAGACACAGGTAGATTAGGACCCACAGAAACAGACACTGCAGCAAACGGGCCGATGCCAAAAAGCACTGTCAGCAAGTTCTCGGTCTGAAGTTTTGTTGTGTCTTTGGACACCCCGACTGTGAAAAGCTGTTTCCCCCGCAGCCAGCAGTCGGACTGATGAGAGGTGTTCTCAAATCCCACACCACCCTGAACACACACACACACACACACACACACACACACACACACACACACACACACACACACACACAGACATTAAAAAATCACACATTTTATACTTTAGGACACACACTTTTCCCAGCCTGTAGTGGGAACACAGAATCTGACATCACTCATGTTACACATTGAGACAGACAGTTCGTCCCACAGGATTAGTCTGGTGTTTCCCACACTCACAACAAACTGGTGCCAGTCGTGGCCATATATAAACTGTATGTGTGTGTATATGTGTGTCTGTAGGCCTGCTCTTGTGTGTCATACATTTTTTTCCTGCATATTCGTGTTGGTTTTCCCATCAAGAAGAAGGTCGGAGAGGCCACCTGTTGCTGGCTCTGTGAGTCAGAGCAGCGTTCAGCATCTAAAATATCAAGGTGTGTCCAAACTGGCTTCGCGGAAAAGTTCTAAAAACCTGCCAAAGGTTTCTTGGATGTACCTTTCAAAGAAATAACAGCAAATTCTTTGTCTCTGTGCAATTGTTTCTGTCTATTTTACTTTTTTTGGTCTCCAGCTCTTTCAAATTATATCTTACCTTGAACTTTAAAAGCAAGACCAAGCTACTTTTTTAGAAGAAATAACATAATATTTGCAGGTCCAGTATTGGTGTTTACTCGTCCATTAGAATGGAATTTACTGTGTGATGCTCAGGTGTACATTGAACATAAATATAGCAACAGTGTCATCCCAACTCTGAATCTGAATTTCCAGAAATTTCCTCCACATCTGGTCGTCTTCTGTGGATGGAGTTTGCTCTGTATGAAACATAATGACATCCACGTGGAAGACCATAAGGTTTGGTTGAAAGATCTGGAAAAGGTTAGTTAGTGGATCTTGCAGAAATCTCAAATTTCAGGAAAATAAACCCTAAGGTATCTGTTGATTCAACAACTTTTCCAGAGCCAGAAATGTGCAGAGGATGCAAATAATATAATTTCATTGTAATTTATGTTTTGTTGCCTCACAGCACCACATACACAACAGTGCTGTATTTCTAGCGTCCTTGGAGTTTGGATTATATAGTGATGCTCTCAACATCACGATGAAGACACGGACATATGTGATTTAAATTTCACTCCATGCACTTGAACTATTTCCCTCCAGTCTGACTTTCTCTCTCTCCAGCTCTCTGTTGTTTTCTTGTCCTTTGTCTATCTTCCCATCTGGAGCAGAAGATCTGAGTCAGAGAGTAGAAAGAGGTCACAGGTGAGCGTGTGCTCGCATCTTTTTCTCCTCAAGTATTTCTGTTAATATCTACAGTTTCTGGCTGCAACCTTTCGCATCGTGTTAACTAACCCCGCTGACTGTCTGTCTGGCTCAGCACTCTGTTTTGGTTTGGACCAGGCGAAAGGATCAGTTTGAACATAGAGCTAAGTGACATAGAGTGGATGTGATTGTGTACAGACGTGCAGAGGGAGGTTTTGGTCGGTTTTACCTTTAGCCAGAGCAAACAAACCTGATTCCATTGTACAGTTGAAGTGAGTGTGGCATATGGATTATATAATCTGACACCACCATAGTCATTTTAGTTATTTACTCAGCAGTGTATCCCATTCACCTTATGGCCTGTTTATTAGGATGGATGCATTAAAGTTCCCGTGTCACGATGTACAAGGTATTTTAGATCTACATTCTTCATCAAAAGTGGTGACAGAGTAGTGTGTGTGTGTGTGTGTAGTATTTAATGTGGCTTTGCTGACAGACAGGGAGGAATCTCTGTCAGGGTCTGAAAGGGGAGTAGGAATAAAAACTTTACACCCACACATACATTAGAAAAACATGTAAAGAGATGGACACACATAAAGACACATGATACTTCAGACCCCCATATGACCTGTATCCTCAACTGTTACCTCTGGAGTGAAGAGCACAATAGTTTAAATGAGTTAGTGTTGCAGTTTCATCAAGAGACAGATTTGAAAACAGTCCAAATTGAAACCGCAGGAGCTGAGACATCCTGACTTGGAGTTACTCATAGGGATTAAACTCTGTTAAACCACATTTCCCACAATGCAGCTTTAATAGTCTTATCCCATCAGATCCCCTCGGACTGGTAGTGTTCGGATTACGGATATTTTTATTTCTTTAATGTCTGGATTGATGAAGGAAGTTGGGACGTGTCGTCCATCTTTAGTTACAGTCTATGCTTCATGCCCAGACCTCAGCAGTAGAGTCAAGTTGGATAAATGTGATTATAATCGATGGAGGTTATCACCAAACCAAATACTGTGGTGGGAATTTGTATTTAATTCCCTGGTGAGGAAATAAACCATCGGACTCAGTGATCAATTCAATGATCTCAAAGTATTTAATTAATGGTCAAGAAACAATTTACAGAGAATGGATTTGAACACAGACAGAGTTACTGAGCAAACACTTGGCCAAGCGGGACAGAATCTCCAACACCACTGCAGGTATCAAGATTCTGACAAAGACCAGTTGAGATGTGCCAGCCTTTATGCACAGCTCAAGGGTTCACGTCATCCTTCGATATCATGCAGGCAGGACGTGTCCAGTGGTTAAACTCTTTCAGCCAAGGGTTAAATGCTCCCTTCTCTCCTGAGTGTATAGACATTGCGCAAAACATCAAATAGTCACAAGGACATTTAGGCTCGAACTAACTAACATTTCCTGACATCAGGCAGATGCAAACATTAAGTGGAATTTATATAATGATGTTTCCTCAGGTCAATCCAACTGAATTTTAAGCATAGCTGTCAGGACAGGAGGAACACAGATGACAGTTAGATTCAATAATTTCCATGACAAATACAATTCAAACTGTCTTGTAGTAGGTTGTTGATTTCACTGTCTTTATAACATGAAACAACATGTTCAGCACACACACATCCACACCTCTACTAAAAACACATTCAGTCATTTCAAGTGCCAGCCACAACTAACCTCTCACCCTCTGCAATCTGTCAGGACACTCCCTGCTTGATTAGATTTCCTGCTGTGCAGGCGCACTGACAGAAATACGACGGTGGGGGTTGGAGGGGAGAGTTTGTGGAAAGAGTGTGAGCACACACTGTGTCCTACGTGGGCAAGTCAGCAGCTTTACCGTCTTTCCGTCGTCTCACACTCACTTTCTGTCGAGGAATATGGGTCAGAAAAATACATTCCAGCCTCCGAACGTTCATTCGATCTCCGTGAAAGCAGGTGAGAGGGAGGAGCGGGGAAAGAAAGTGCACTTTACTCCACCACACTTGAAAAGAGGGGTGAAAGGAGGAGAGGAGGACAGGCAAGCAGGTCAATATAAGGGAAGAGAAGGAGGGGCACAGGAAATCATTAACAGGGTTATTTGGAGCAATCTTTTTCATTTGAGCAGCAACTGTATATCTTAGATAAATTATATACCCAAGTCCTGTGGAGCGTCAAGATCTGGAGCCGAGCCGATGTGCACTCCTGCTACTTTAAATAATTTACAGGGTATCGGCTCAAATGATGGATTTGATGATGGATGACAGATTCCATAACATTCCCCTGTTTTCCTGAGTTTTAAAGAGTTAGGATTCAACAGCATGTTCTCAGTTTTTCCACCTGCAGCATGTGTGAGCTAACTCCTGTATGTTCTTAACCTCTGGCCCCAAGCCTGTAATGTTGAACTTAACCGTTCACCAGACTCTGTCAACACAAGTTGCTATTTCAGCTTTCTAAAGGAAAAATGCTCACACACATGCAGCATGCATGATCTATTTATATACACATATACAGGTGTCCAGGAGAAGTAGCTCTGCTCAGAGGCTGTATTTACAACTTCTTGTCTTGAAACCACCACGACCTAATTCATCAGCCAGCCTGTGGAAATAAAACTAACACTAGAGATTATTACGAACTGGAAACTACCCCTAACATAGACTGTACTGTATATAAAGATGAACGACGTGTCAATCATGACGTTTCAGCCTGATTTTATTGCATCAAAAAACTAATTAATACAAAAATTACATAAACATACATCAGTGTGTTAAGAAGTACCTAAAATGACAGAAACCATCTTTTAGAAGAATTGATTTGATGTGTACTTTGGCCCATGTCCCATCCGCTAACATGGAGGATGCAGGATTCATGATCTAAACCTGAGATGCTTTGGCTTCACTTTTAGGGAGCTGTCATGTCGTCCATCTTTATTCACAGTCTCCATTCATGTGATCCATCCATTCAAGATGATGACTGACAAAATAGTTTAAATGTATTTTTCTATATCATAGTTTTCATTGTTACTAATGGACTTGCAGGAAACAACACATGAATGCACAGAGCAGAATTGCTATGACAGATTTGATCATTGCCTTATTATTAATTGCCTTATACTTGTTATAGCATTTTACCATTTGATTAAATGTCTCACTGTCCTTCAACTATGAGTCAAGTTGCATATTAGCTATTGCCTGTGAAACCATAAAAAAGTCAATAAGAAAATCTGTCCACTCCCTGTGGGACTGGAACAAACAAGTCTTTGTAAATATCAGAACACAGATAACTGTTTATTATAATAATATATTCCCTCTTGTTGCTCGGGGTCAGAACCTCCTGAATAAAACACAAAAGACAAATTGTTTCTTCAGCTTCAGTGACAAACGTGTTGTACTCATCGTCTTCATCTTCACCTTTGTCGTGATTGTGTTTCTGTTGTGTGTTAAACATTGCTTGTGGAACTCTTTCTCTGGGTGACGTCCATCCATCCATCCATTCATCCATTATCTAAACCACTTTGATATTGGGCCTGAGGTGAAATACACCCTGGACAGATTGCCAGCATCTCTAAAAAACTAGGGCAAGATTCTGGATTAGTCAAAACAAAATCGAGGATCAGCAACAAAAACTTATCTTTGTGGTACAGGCGTAAGAGTAATTTCTGAGACAAACTTTTTTTTTGATCCTTTACAATTTTGCTCACAAAATCAGAAGCAATTTATTTATTCACTTTAATCTAATAAAATGTTCCATTTTCTAATTCTTGCAGGATTTTTTTAAAGAGGTTTTAGAGCTTCAGTGCTGTTGCAGGAAACTGACAGTACCAGGACTTTGTCGTGGCTACATCCCTAAATGCATTCTGATGTGTTTAGTACTCAGTTGATGTAGAGGTGCGATGGTATGTGAGACAGCTGATAGAGACATGTGCAGAAAGCCCCATGTGACCTGCAGCCATCGGAGTTGTTGATGTTAAACGTCTCGCTGACATGATCCATGTTGCCGCTCTGATGTTTGGCCTGTATTGTATGTGATGAGATAGTGATAACATGTCTGGGTCGCTGTGTGTCTGCTTTAGAGGTCAGGGATCGTGTGTTTAAGATAAATCTTTTTCCATGAATGTTGTTTTCTGTGATTTCTGGTTTTAGGGTGACATTTTCCCTAAAATGTACATGGTTTCGGCCGTTCTGGTCATTCTGGTTCTATACTGGCAGCCTGGCCGCTGCCTCTGGGCACTGACCTACTTCTCCAAATGCTCACTGTCCTTCTAGGCCACTGACAATGATTTATCTATGAACAGAGTGTGTGTGTTGTGGGTTGGTGGCTCGTGAGTGTGTCAGTGTGTCAGAGAGCACTGGGCTTTCTCACAGGGGCGGGTGACATATTTTGCCTGCGAGCTCAGCTTAGAGATTGTCTGTCATCAATCCCCATCGGACATACTGTACGTAGAGAGTGTGTTGACACATGCAACAGAGATGGCTCTTGTGGCGGCCATCCTCTGCGGAGCCACACCCCTCCACAGTGTACTGTACCGTAACTCAGCCAGACAAGGAAGCCCCCAGAAACTGACCTTTCTCCTGGAGGTCAGTGACCATGTGACCCAGACACACAACAACAGGAAGTGCTCCTTTTTCCCTTTCGCTAAATCAGGCCAACCAGACGCTGATCCCACTCATCTCCACATGCCAGCGACTACAGCACGCCATCATTACTGAGGCACACAACCTCACCACCAACTGGACCGGCCGCAAGAAAACACAAACAAGCCGACACCGAAATACGGGTGTGTTATCAACTGCACCCACTGGCTTCTTCTTCTTTTTTTTACCTCTTCCTGTATCAGTATCGTGTTTTTGCCCTTTGACAATGCAAAGAATGCTTGAATAAACACAACCAGACCCTCGCACATGACAAATGTCTAAAGCTGAGTGGACTTTTGACCTGTAAATCCAATAACATTCTTTCAAGTGGGGAAGCCAAGTCCATAAGAGGAATTCCCACCTGACACTGAATAAACAGCCGGAGACGAGGGCTGGCACACTGATGAACGGGAGGCCGGATAACTGAATAAGACCCGGCCATGTCGACAGCATTTTCACAGCAGGTCATACTCAGAGTGAGCAATAATCGAATTGATACATGTAGCGCATCAACTAGAGATGGACGAATACCTGGACTTTGTGCATACATAAACTTTATTTGCCAGTACAGTGTACTGAGCCAGACTAGTGCCAGCCCCTTCACTTTGTCTAATGCTACACTACAGTACAATTTCGTCTACATTTCAAAGAATCCGAATGGGTGTGTTTAGTTTGTTCTGCCATTTGTAAACGGGGGTATTATCATGGTGGGAACACGATCCTGGAGGCTGGGGAGCATCAGAAGCCATTAAAGGAAGGTGAGGAAAAACAGAGCGCAGCCTCTGGACAGTATCACTGTGAGTGCAGGGAGGAGAGGAGTGAGAGGTTACAGTGGAGGTTGAAAAAAGAGCGTATCCCCACTGCCCTGTAGGACTGTAGAGGACACGTTGTATATAACATGTAAAAGCTAGAGTAGCAGATATAAAGGAAATGTGAGAGTTATTCAGAGCAAGGTCCAGTTGGACTCCTGGCGGAGAAAGAATTAATAATATTTTGAAGTCAATTGGACATGTGTGGAGGAATGAAACCACCCATCTGGCAGAGCAGGTTCGTTGACACAATCAAAATTACTCAACACGCCATTAAGGCCACGCCGGGCCAGAGACGCGTCATTCAAAAAGTGCCCGTATTGAAGAACAACAACGCCATAACATGAAACATGTCAGCAGATGTCTTGCTGCTGAGTGTTAAACTGCGAAGTGCAGAGTTCATTCCTGAAGTGAGGCGGAACTGGTCCTTGCGGTGAAGTCATGGTTGCTTCCAGGATGAGGACATGCAAACAGCTGCAGCCTCTGACCTTGTCCGCTGGCCCTCACCGCTGCAGCAGTGCTTACACACTCCCAATGTAATGCTGCGAGAATGCCGGCTTGGCACCCGGAGCTTACATTGCCACACGCTAATGCAATGACAAAAAGGAAAAGAATATCATGTGCGATCGTGTGTGATTAGGGAAGCGTTTAAACACACACACACGCATGTACTCTCAGAAAAAGAGGTTGTTATGTGAAACCACCATGTAAATCACCTTCAGTTGACCGCTAACTCTCCAAGTCATCGTTCCTTCAAGTGCGGCCAGCGCAACCAACCTGACTCATTCTCTCTTTGCTGTTCTGTTATCGGCAACCTTTCAACCCCCTCCACCCGTCGCTGAAAATCACACTGTCAGCGTTTAAACAGATACAGACACACACATAAAGACACAGTGACACGCAGAGCGCAGATCGTGTCCAGATGTCTAATTGGAGAGACATAAATAGCCTAACAATGGCGACGGGGGAAAGTCACAGAGTCAAGCAGAATCAGATGAGAGGCTTGTGGCTGCCTGCCTGTATGGATTAAACATGACTCACACATTCACACAAGCACGCCGACCGATCAGTTTACTTTGCACCATTCTACAACCAGCATAATTAAAATTTGACCTCAGCATTGTACTTCATTGACCCCTGAAAACAGGGTTTCACAGGTGCATAGGTATTTATATTTATATGTATATATTTAGGGCTTAAGTAACACTAAGTATCATGTATAACAATCCAGCTGATATGTGTCATCATGACTCTGCAGGTCTGGTTTCATCAGATGACTGACAATGACGAAGCAATTTACCAACTAAGTTTCTGATTCAAACGTTACACTACATCCGAATTGGTGCTCAGAACCAGGCCCGTGTGAGGCCACTGTTTTCCATCTGTTTCAGGTGACATACCCAAAACTTTATGAGCACAAAATATTCTGCGCATACATAGACAACATGGCTCACAGGGAGAAGCAAACTGAAAAAACAGGTTTCAGAACCAACAAATCCAAATGGAGCAGCGTGATAATAACAGTTAATCTCTTTTGTTTCAACCCCAGCCCCTCACACTGGGTGCAGATTATAAATTGTATAACTGAAGTCACTTAATACTCTAATAATACTAGAACATAGAATTTGCATTTGCAGTTATTTGTATTAAACATATCTGTAAACTGTAAAACTCCTGGACACTGGATTTTACTACATTTGACATTCTGCTTGTTACTGCTCAAGAAATTGCACATACACACACGCAGACGTGAAAAGTGCGTCTTCGCGTGGTTACGAACGCTCAGGGGTCAGCTGGGTTATCTCTGGAACCAGCCGACTAATGTTGCAGGGAGGTTCTCACAGATCGTATCTGGACGAGAGACAATGAACTCTCTCAGAGCTCCCCATTAAAAAGCTGCATGGCTGGACTTTCTCTGCCCATGTCAGACTCCCTCCTGTTAAATGGGATTAACAGCAGTTAGTACTTTTTAAAGGCACCCGCTCCCAGATACATCCTTGAACCTATGAAAACAGTCTGTGAGAGCGAGCCCTGTGTACTGATGCACAGCTGGGTTTTCTCAGCTGGGCACATTTGATACACCCTCCTCTTCTTGTTAGGCAGAAACTTGTCAGTGATCAAATTGGTGTGATGGCAAGAGGGAGAGCAACAGGTCTGCTTGTACTTAGACTGACTGACAGAGCAGAGGTTTAACGTTTTAGAAAGAGGGTGATTTGTATGGCAGCGGAAAATGATTGATGTCAAGGGTCAGGTAGGAGAGAGGGAGGTCAGGACCTGCTCCTCATGGGGAAGTGCACTTTCAACAAAGTTTGGAAATCCAACCAACAGTAAACTGTCCATTTTCTGCCATGTTTCAGGCGATGCACGATGGGAGTCGACACAGTGGAATCCCTCATGCTGAGCGACCCCAACAGGCGGCAGGTATTTCCCAGCTCCGTTCCAAACCGGGTCTCCACCAAACCTCCTCTTCTGTCTCCAGTACCAGCACCAGAGTAAGCAGCAGCTCATTTATGGACAGCAGTCATGCATCAAACTTAACTTGAGCCTCAAGAGCCCTGAAAATAGAAATGGATTTACATTTTTTAACACATTTCCAATGGTTTCCCACTTTCTTTAACATTGCCAGATAGGGCGTTTTCTGAAACATCACATTTAAATGTTAAAACAAAACATATCCTCATATAGGATTGTGTCACAGTGAATCATACAACATATTAATCGTATCACGGCATGATTTTAATATTAGTTTGACACAGTAATGGAGCCGAATCCACAGCTGTAACCTGCTCCTCTCAGCTCACTTTTACAGATGTGTTTTCATGTCCCACTCAACAACACGCTGCACTACTCTTAAATCTGGGTCATGTCAGTGAAAAACCGACAGGAGAGCTGACGGCCACATGGAGTCGGGGGAAGAAATGATGAATGGGTGATATAAGGAAGAGGCTCTTGGCTAATGGGAGCAGGATGTTTTCTGGCGGAGAGAAGAGAGCAAGAAGTTGAGGACAGATAAAGATAGATTTCGTCCTCAGTTCCTCTGACGTGGCGAGACAAATACTGAGAGAAAGAGAGGAGAGAGGAAAACATATTTTTTTCTCTCACTCCTCGCCAGATCTGGTGTCGCATCTGAGGAGAGGAGCTGAGACGAAGGGAGGAAATCAGAGAAAGGAAAGAGACGAGGGAGGAGGAGGTAAACGGAGGGGGTCACATGTCATTGTATTTATACAATGGGGGGGGGGGGGGTCACATGTCATTGTATTTATGGTCATTATTATCCCTGGATGGGACATAAAGGCATTCCTGTGACCACCACGGGAGCATGGGTTCCCCCCCGATAATCCTCACTTTATTGACACCAGGTGCTGGGGTGCAAGAGGCTACAACATGGGACACACAGCCTGCGTTTGCTTGTTGGTTGGTCATGGTTAACTCCGGCTTTCACGTGTCCCCTGCCAGCTCTGCCTCTCTACACTGAGCTGACCTTTTGACAATAATAAAAAAACAAATCATCCATCGTTAAAGAGAGTCAGGAGGTGGAACCAGAAAAAAGCAAGAAAACAAGGATGTGTCAGAGGGAGAGAGCAGCCTGGAAAACTACTGCTCTTCACCCTGGACACTGACAACGTAGTGAAATATGTCATGTTTTTGTAATGCTACTGGTATGATGTCAATATGACTATACTCAGATCTTTTAAAGCCAAATGTTTACTGGGAATCTGACCTCACATGTGACGTGCAAGATTTCTTCCACCCCTTACAAGATGGAAAATGTATGTCCCTTTGAATAAGATAAAACAAAAAAAGATAAAACAAAAAAAAGCATTAATTCAAGGCAATTTACTATTTTGGGAAAATCGGACTGTATGTCGATGTATCATAAGCAGAGTCCCTTCCATCTTCCACCTGTTCCAAATCACATCGGTCACAAACCTCTGCTGCAATGACCACAACCGCGTGACCAGTCGATAACCGTGAAACTGTTCCCATGGCTGGCATCTCCTCGGCCATCATCGTGACTGGCACCTTAAAGGAGAGAGACGTTATATCGGCATTCGGGACACACTGAAGGACCAGCGGTCACCCTGCACAGCACATTTTTTCCAGAAGACAAAACCAGAACCACATGGCGGAGATTTCTTTCTAAGAACCCCTGTGGAAAACATCAACATTTTTCATAGTCCTCTCAACTGTGAGCTCAAACAGGCCTTTAATGTCACGTAGGTGAAATGTCGCATTTATTGACGTTGGGCGGTAATTAGGTCAAACATGAGGCGGACTCCCCACAAGGGGGATTCTGGGTGGTTTTAACTAATGAACAGTCATTTTAAATGCTATAAAAACCTCATGTCTCATGCATGGGTCCTGCTAATGAATTCAAAAATGCGAATGTCGTACGGCATGTTGAGCTTGTATTGATTCCGACAACTAAAGGAGCAGCTTCGTCAGGTGGTCTGGACTCTGCAAAGTTGTAATTAAAAGTGAAACGCAACAAATCAGATTCCACCAGCGTTGGAGCTGAGGGAGTAGTTCATCACGAGGCGTGATGGAACTGTTGCTGCTCAAATTTAGAGTCAATTCCTGCATAAGATGAAGAATGGCTAACCTACTGCAGATCAAACACAATGTGGGTGTATTGATATTGGTTCAGTGTGTGTGAAAGAGGAAGCTGCTCCTGTCAGAAGAGCGATGTTTACAGTGGGTCAGTTTCCATGTGTGTGTGTGTGTGTGTGTGTGTGTGTGTGTGTGTGTGTGTGTGTGTGTGTGTGTGTGTGAGAGCGCAGAAGGATCTCCCTGGCTGCAGCTAAAAGGATCCTTCAACGGCGGGACCCTCCCTTCCAACCCTTCCTCTTCCTCACCCCACACCCTCCAGAACCACCCAGGCCTAGGTTCTGTAATCCCGGGAAGGGCAGCTCTTGCCGTTGCCGGGGTTATTCCGTCACGGTTCTTGCCGTGTTGAATGTTGTGATAGTGTGTGTTCTGAGCCTGTGTGCGCACGTATGTGTTTATGCACGTGTGTTTGAGGGTGTGTCTACTCCCATTGGAGCACTGTGGCAGGAAGAGTACAAGGAAATTGTCGTCATGTTCGTCACAGAGTGTTGAAGTTCATTGACCGTTGTCCTTCCTATTGTTTGGCTACACTTGATCTGAAGGAAAGTTTTTTTCTTTAAGGAAATAAGATATGGATATGACTTCATATTGTGTGCTTGTGTGTGTCCATGATCTCCAAGTTACATCTTCTACTAATCCAATTCATATTTTACAAAACTTTAAAATCAAAATATTACCAGAATGAAGTTGTAGTTTTAGGCTGCATGTCATTTTAGAGGGGGGATGTCAGAAGATCAGCCTGGCGCCTGCTTCACAATGAGGAATGTGGAGCATTTTGTTAAGCAATACTTAAGTATTATTACACAGATAACAAAATACTATCTTTTCTCACATCAGCAGCACATTATCATAAGTATCAGTACTTTGAAAGAAGAGAAAGAACAACACAGACTTGGAGGAAATTTTCTTTTTTTGTGGAGGTTTAAATGTTTAGTTGTGGTCTACTGTGAGGTTACTGTTGTTTACATCCACTTGCTGTAGTTTCTACAGAAACAGTCAGCTTGGTTATTTCCTAATTTAACATTATTCTTCAATCTGGCCCTAACACTCTGTCATTCTTGCCCCATGCATCTTCTCTTTCCCTCTGAGTGACTGGTACAAGCCTCGGAGGCGGTTGGAGCAACAGTGTAACAGTGGCTGCAGACTGATGGATGGTGCAAGGAGTATTTCTGTGTATTTTTCAGAAATGTTGTGGTGGGGGGGACTGCTTTCCCACTCTACACGTGCCACCTTCAGAAGATTGTGCGTGTGTGTGTTCCGAGCTGTGGGAAATGTAGCCGCTTAACATTCCACCTCTCACGCCCAAGGAATCCAAGGCCAAGCTTTATTTTCTTTCCGTGTTTTATGGACGCCACACACACAGGACGCTGAATGTAACCTTATGTAAATCTCATTCAAGAGAAATTATTCTCTGTGTTTGAAAAACTTCTTGTTGGTTTTTTGCATTCATCAAAAATCCCTGTATTTAATTACAGAGCGAGTCCAAAAGAATGATTGGAAGATTCCATGAAGAAGCAGTTTCATGTATATTCTTTAACTCATAACAGTATGTTAAGTCAATTATAAGTAAATCTGTGCTGCACTAAGCCAACAAAACTGGAAAAACATGCCTCCCTCCACCCATCCATCTTTCTGCTCCACAGTCTGCTAAGCTCTATACACAGAGACAGGCGGGGGGTCAAAGGTCAAGCACACACACACATCATCGCACACATGCACTTTTCAGCCATAATAACAACACCGGGCTGCAAAACAGGCCTAATCCCCCCGCAGACTTTAAACAAAACGTCTCCATTCTCCATTGACCATCTCGTCCTTTGATAACAGGACTGATGAGTGATCTGTGTGTGTGAGAGTGTGTGTGTGTGTGTGTGTGCTGTGTTTACCAAGGGGGGGGGCTGACTGTTCACATGTCTCGTCAGGTGATGTATGTTGCCGGCTACCTGTGGCGCAGCTGTAGACGGTTTTGGAGCGCACGTCTGGCCCCAGAACACACTCGCTTTTGGTGGAGAGGGATTAACTGAAACACACACACACACACAGCTCGTCACAATCATATATGGAATCTCTCTAATTTGCACAAACGATGCAAAACATTGGCGCTTACATAAACACTACAGAGGCAAATATTGGCAGTGTCACATGCTCAAGCTCGCACGTGGGTTTGTTTTAATTAGTGAGACGTCAAGATGAGTGAGAGGTGGGATCGTATTCCCTCTGGCGCTGAAACGTCCAACTTTATTTTTATGACATTAAAGATACTGACAGAGCAAGTTCTGAGTTTGATTTATGATAAATAAAGTAAGAAAAAAAAAAAAAAATTCTGTTGCTGATGGGAAAGCATCAAGGCATTAATCATGGCCGTGCTGAAAAGGGGCGTGTAAAGAGCAGGGAGAGCAAACTAATATGCAGTGACAAGATGGAGAAGGGTGTTGAGAGTGACGCCAGGGCTGCTTGTGATAAATGAAACTGGAGGCAATGGTTGACAGGGCACCGGCTGCTTCTAAAGTGAATGTCCCTGCTGTCATACGACTTAAAGCGATGAGTATGGAAAAGAGGGACTGTGTGGACGGGAGGGTTACAAACCTGGCAACCGAGATAATGGCAACAATTCTCTCTTTTGCAGCTCAAAGTATAACACACACACACACACACATACACACACACACACACACACACACACACACATACACACACACACACACACACACAAACACACACACACACACACACACACACACACACACACACACACACACACACACACACACACAGTCGTATCTCCCCGACTTCAGAGGACATTACATTGTCTTCCATTGATTTCTTGAAGAATTATTCTAAACCCTTAACCACAGTTAATACTTTTAACCTAAACCTAACCTAAATCCTTACCTTAACTGAACCTTAACCTTTCCTAAATCTTTGACCTTAAACCTTAATTTAACCTCAAAACTTAATCATCTTCAAGTTAATCATTGACGTTATATGGACTTGCTTTTTGACCCCATTACATGACTGTGTGTAGCTTTAGGTCCCCACAACACGTGTAATACCTGGACCACACACACACACACACGCTTTCTTATATGCTCATTGGCATAGCCCCTACCTCAAGCTCTATTTGATCCCAACCTCAACTAATTGTGTTATTTGATATAGACCTACTTCCCCCGCCCATTGACCTAACCCTAAGGTCTAAAGTCTAACCATATCCCTTAATGCCGATCTTTACCCTCAGGTGGCCCTTTAAAAAACTGAGGACTGTCCAAAATGTACTCATTCCATGTGGTCTATGCTCAAAATGGTCTTCACAAAGTCTGAAGTCCAAGTGCACACACACACCTTCATACACCTGCTCAAATTTGCACCAGAATCATTTGGTTGCAGCCGGTGTGGTTGTGGTCCAAAAGCAGCCGAGCCGCCCGCCAAAGAACATACCAGCAGGCTGTGTAGAAATTGTGTGTGTGTGTGATGGATTGGTGTGATCGCAGGAGCATGAATAAGCATTTTGTGTGCGTGCCTTTGAATCCGAGATCACACACACACGCACGCTGGCGGCACAGTGCAGCGGGTCAGGAGTGTGTGTGTGGGCCCGGGCCCCGGACGGCTGAACAGTAATGTCAACGGGTTGATGTGGTGAGGCCTGTCATGAGAGCGCTGTAGGTTCGCACCGTCAGCTGTGCCTCATCAGGGGAAACCCTCACCGCCAAACCTCTCTTCTTCCTGCTCGGCTCAGGCGCTCCTCCGCCACCGCTCTGTTCTCAAAGCCCCCCCTTTGAGCTTCCATCTGTTTCCCCTCATCTTCACACCGTCACCTCTTCTTGCCTCTTTTTATCAGGTCTATTCAAATTTCCAGCACTCTCGGACATTTCCACTTTTGTCTTTTAACAAATCTTCATTAAAAGCCATGCAACATCTAACATCTCCATCCCCTATCCTCTTTCTGTTTTGCATGTCACTAACCTCTGGAACTTTTTGCACCCTCTCACCTCAATACATCGCTGGTATCCATACCAACCTTCGCCAAACACTAACGCTAAATGTTTGATCTGGCTTGTTTTTTTAAATGCCCTCCCTTCAATGGTGGGAGGTGAAGCGGTGTCACGTTTGCATGCATTCACAGACGGCAAGCACGCACAGTGCATGTGAGCCGAAGCAGGGGAAGTGAAGGCCCAGTCCACATTTCCCAGAGGATGTCAGAGACTGTTTTTCTCACGGTGGTCTGGGTCGAGCTAAGAGCTGGCACGGCTTGGCATGGGTTGGCAGAGGAAGTGGCTGCCTGAACCCCGCAAGGGATTCCGGCCAGTTCCATTTCCTGTCAGACATCCTCCCAGAGGAAAGGAGCTCCGGGACATCAGAGACAAAACCCACAGGGGTAGAAACAGAGAGGACCGTGCTCAATATAAACATTTTATTTCACTTATACCCAACAGTAGTAATGGAGGAATTACCTTAATAAATCTGACAGACCCTTGAAGCCACGGGATTCAGAAAGTATGAATTGGCCTTTACTCTGCAAACGTGCTGTTTTTATAGCAGGGTTTCTGCCTTAAAAAGTCTAAAATCCAAATCTTAAATATGATTTTGACAGTTCTTAAAAATTGATTGTTACCTTTTAAAGGTGCATTAACTTAAGTCCTTCTCTTAAATATGTTTTGCGCTCAAAACATAACTAATAATCCAACATACTGCACATCCAGCTGGTATGTCATAATGTTGTGCGTGGGCTTATGCAGCATCTCTTCTCATCAAAAATTTAAGAACGGGAAGTCATAAGTTTAAGTTGTCTGTCTAGCGTTTTTTAGTCTTTCCTTGTGTCATGACTGAAAAAAAGACAGAGACTTGAGACACGACGTGGTGTGGATGGCAGGACCGTCGGTCACAGAAATTGCAGGACGCGGCTCCGTAGGAAAAATGCAGGAAGAGGAGAGTCAGTCTGACTTGTGGCACAGTGTGGAACTGGACAGCTGTCAAACTTGTATGTATTATTATCTACATTACCACAATGATGAAGTAATAAAACACAACTCACGTCTTGATAGGCCGACTTGTTGGCTAGTTCTTCTTCCTTTACTTCAGTTTTGCCATCCTGATGAAGGAGAAGCATTTTGTATCTGACATAACGTTTTAAGTTAATCTTCTACGTAAAGTAATATGTTGGCATTTCCCTGCAGGTGAATTCTTGGTATTCTATTTTTTAAAGGCTCAGATTCCAGTGGGCTGAATTCTTCCCTGTCTGACAATTAAGGTTTACATTGTAATTTCTGATAACCCGAGGTGTCGCTGCATGTTTCCTCCACAGCATATTTGCTCCGCTATCTTCTACCACTGTCTGGCCCTCTGTCTCCTGAGCTCATGTTTTTTTGATTGCAGACATGCGAGAAGCGGGGCAGAGTTTGCCTCTGTGGTTTTCAGTCATGCATTCTCTCACTCGGCATTCCACACATCTCCATACAGCCTTCTCTCTATCCCTCTTTCTCTTCTGTTTGTGTCTGAGGGCAGAGTACCACAAAAATCACTGCCTGCCACTAACAGACGTGTCACAGCTACAGCGAGAGACTCTACAAATCATGCTTATGGCCCGATACAAATATCCTAATTAAGACATCTACCACTTCAAATCTGCAAAACCTCCGATCAAGTTGGGATTCCTGTAACTAGAAACTTAATTTGGGCTAAAGCTATTTCATATGGAGGCTGAAGCGCGATCACTGCCGAGCACAAGGGAGCCACAGATTCACGAGGAAAGCCGTTTTTTGGTTTTATGACGTGCTAATGTCGAGGAATGCTATTCGCCTGGCTATTAAGGGCTTAGATAGGAAAGAGGCCCTTAAGTTCAGGAAAATGGAAAAAAAAGAAGCAAGATTCTCTAATAGAAACCGTGAGGGGCGGGATATCGTGCAAGGTCAAGCCCTCTTCCAGTCTAGGATATCTGCGGATTCCAGGGTTTACAGCAAAATTCCTCTGACCTTTGAAAGGGTCAAGATAATTCTCTTGATGTATAGCTGTATTTGTTTCAGGGAGAATCAGAGAAAGTTACAGTGCAGGAACTCCTCTCATCGCTGTTTGATAGCATCACAGGAATCCGAAAGGATAAGAATCTTGATCAAGAAGGTTGTCAGATACAGACTTCAGGTGCCAGTGTCAGGAGCGGCGCCACCGCTTCGGCGAGAGAAAGGCGTCAGAGGACAGCAGGGGCATATTGTGTCTGGCGGCAATTCATCACAAGGGAAGGTAATGAAAAGCCTGGAGGGGGACGTGAGGGGTGACTGTAAATCTAGCTAAGCCGCAACAACCTGCATGCCAGAGCACTAACTCATGTAGTGCCTGTCTGTCAAAGTTTGTAAAAAATTAGAATGACACAGTGTGCATACCTCCACCCAGGCCCAACAGTCCCGTTTTGATCATTAATGATCATTAATATCCATGAATTATTTTCTGAGTAACCAAGGAAAAGTGTTGAAAAATGTCCCCTCTACCCTAATTTTAAAGAAAGTGAAGAAGGAACACCTCTGTTTCCCCCTGACTCACAATTGGTTGAGGGATTGTATTGTCGAAACGTCGTTTGAATTTACTTCATAAAATATCATCATTAAATGCTTGAAGTTTGCACTCAGTTTTAACCTGAACACTTTTACAACTGCGAATCTTTAAATCATTAAGCTAACATTAAGTTAACAATATTAAATTTATAAACTTATGTCTCATCCTCCTCTGCCAGGAACACTTTGTCCTCCCTCCGGTTACGGCTGAATAAATCTATTTAAACATCAATCTCCCTTCCTCTACTGGATTTTAAAGTACACTACTTTTTACTCAACTGTTTCTGCTGGCTCCTCTCGAATTTTTCCCATCAACTCAGAGTTCAAACTACCAGCTCATGGCATAAACCTTTGCTTTTGAGGGATAAAATAATGAAAATGATAATGAAGAGGACATGACGCATTCATTTTGCTGTGGAAAGCACTTGTTTTTGTTTTCAGCACATCTATACCGGTGGCTGAGAAATATGAATCTACCAGTTTTGCATTCTTTGCATGTCAGAAATGTCCTCGCCTCTCACATGTCGTGTTCTGGCAGCCGGACCACATTTGTTGATCACAGCCCTTTTTTGTGTGTGTGTTTACGGCTCAGGAATCCCTGTGTGTCGTCAGATTCCTCTCCTCCACCTACTCCATTGAATAAGAGGTGGTCATAGTGAAGGAATCTGAAAGAGCTAAATGACAGTGAATAAATTGTCAAGAATAAAGATAATTAGAGAGAGAACTCGAGTTGACCTGGAAGATTGAAAATGTAGTGCAGTAAATTGCCTTGACGCTTCCTGACCTTTTCATTTTTGCAGGGCAGATAAACGAAATATACATGACACTCAGTGAAGTGCACAACAGTCCCCTTGATTTCACCTGCACCAAATCACACCAATCATAAATATCTAAATACATTTTTTTATCAAGAAGCACGGACCCTATGTTAATGAAAGTGATAAAAACA
Source organism: Verasper variegatus (assembly GCA_026259375.1). Lineage (NCBI taxonomy): Eukaryota > Metazoa > Chordata > Actinopteri > Pleuronectiformes > Pleuronectidae > Verasper > Verasper variegatus. Next base: position 26,140,789 of record CM048038.1, on the reverse strand, counting down.
TTTCTGATTCCACCCGTTTATCCAGATCTACACCAATCTTGGCTGAGATTGCTGCCATGCATGTGTGCTGTTACACAACATGTGTAACTTAAGAGAGGCACATGGGCACCCTCAGGTTCTTGCTTTGGGTCCTCCCTTTGGCTGATGTTGACATCAGAGAAGGAGAAATGTGACGGTGTGCATTTACACAAAAGACGTCTCTGTTTCTCAATTTAATAATAGAGATAAACACAGGTGTTTTCATTGTCTATATATATTGCCACCAGGGACATTGGGAGAGAGGATGATGGAGGAATTATGTGTCCTCACAGGGAAGGAGTTTGTTGATAATTTGCTGATAATTTGCCCCATTTGTCAGATGATTTATCGGTTTCACACTACAGTCGAAACGGGATGACACATTATGTGTTACTAATTATTCAGGGGCCCACGAGTTTTCTATTGTTTTTTAACGCTAACTAGGAATAATTATACATCGACCTCAAAACGTAGCTTGGCAGATGCTGGCTGTGGTGGGACAGACATGGATTTAATCAGTCTCTGACTGTCAGGCCTTTTGAATCCACTGGATGAAGGAAACTATTCAAACCCTCTAATTTTCATGTTTCCCTCTTTTCTTGTCTCCACTTTGCCATTTTATCGACCAACCGCTTTTTATTTTCACCTCCCCTCTGCCACTGTGACCACAATGCTGCTGCGTCAAATAGATTTCTGTTTCTACCCCTCCACATTCCATGTACCCTGACATTTCTGACACGCAAAAAAAGTAGTTGGAAAAGTAGCAGATGAAGATTTGAGATGAACTTTTTCCATTGTCGCAAAGCTACTTTTATTGTTGCCCGTAGGTTTTCAAGTGTACTTGCATCTCTTGAGCTTTACCTCAGAGGATGGCAACTGCAATTATATTCCTTAGCTCCCACGTATCATTTCACTCCTGTCCGTACATTTAAAACTTAAAACCTCGCCATGAGGCAGCGTCTGCGCTGCCTCATGCTAATCAGCTAACAGCTCTCACCTACACTGATTGATCCTCTCACATGGGCTCACTATGACACATTCTGGACATTTTACAAGGGGCCTTGCAATATTTGTGTTCTCACATACAGGCCCTCTGGGAAATTTCAGGAAAATGCACAGACTTCGGTACATGTCCAAAAGCAGTAGTTTATTCACCAAGAAACCTGCTTCACCCCTCTGTGCTACTACAGTGTGCTGTCATTTGTTTTGCACCACATGTGTTTTATTTGTGGTCCCTACTTAGCTGCACGGTCTTTGTACGCCTGCCAAAGTCCACCGTGGATATTTCCAACCCTTTCTTGTGATCCGACCACAGTGCTGAGGCAGCTACTTGGATTTGGGTAAATGCAGTTTTTCTGTCGTCACTGCGTGGCGAGGCTTTGGCCTGCGTTGAGCAATCAGACCCCTTTGATGGGCTGTTGGCAGGAAAATTAAACACAATAACTGGAACCAGTAACATGGGCCCAGCACTGAGCAGTAGCCAGGATCCCTGGAGTTCCACTGTGTGTTGATGGGACGAGGACAAACCTGACGCCACGGCATGTTTGTACAATTTGGCTTGGGTAGCTGCAGGAGGCTGGGTGGGCTGTATCAGAGGATTAAATGTATTTTCCCATCCTCCCCTAATGGAGCTGTGGTCACTTCAATGGGGACGTGTCAACGATGATATCTATCATAACCAGCTTTCATCGTCATGCTTGTGATTCAGTACCCTGGCCTGCACTCAGGTATATCTCAGCAAGAATCTGATGGACTTATTGCCTTATGGTCGTACTTACCTCAGTGTTTATGCAGAATCTGTGCAGGATAACAGATGACCAAATCACTGACAGCTTTCACTGTCAACAATCTGTCTGTAGCCAGGGTGTAAGTAAGGTCACGAGTCCGGAGTCCGCCTGACCACGCCAGAACAACTCAATAACTTTTTTTCCACCTGCCATGCTTTCCTGTAACCTGGCCGGTCAGAGAGTCAAGGGGCCCCTCACACATCCCCAGTGGAGCAGTGTGGCCCTCAGAGCCCCTTGACCAACATGCTTAACCTCAATTACGTCCCTCGGCACCCAAGCATTTGCAACAGCCGTCTGTGGAATGCGAGAGCTGCCAAGTCAGCAAAGATTACAGTAATGAAATGTCAAATCAAGTTATAATGGAAGCGATGGCCTGTAATGATATAATTACATTGCAGGTATCCCACGATGGAGATATTTGGGGTGCTAGTCACTGATAATTAATCAAATTATAATTATTGTGGGTTTAAAAAAACCTGTTTCCATCCAGTTCATGCCTTTAATCCTCCGCAGGGTGGAAAACAGGAGTCATTGTATTTGCTGTCAGTGTAGGTGGATGGAGGGCTTATTATTGGATGTTTGAGATAATCCAGCGCTGCATTCCGTCTGGGAGCCTCAACCAGATTTGATATTTCTGTCACTGCACAACTGACTAAAGGCTTGACCATCTCTCTCTTCATAAGTCTATATAAAGTAAAGGGAGGTGGTTTTAAACTGTGTACTTGTATGTTTTAGAATATCTTGTATGCATTGTTAAATTTAACCTCCTGCACCTCCTCCCTTCAGGCTCACTGAGCAACAGGAATCCAGGTTTGTTTGGCTTGCAGAGATTTGCTCCAGAGCTTTGTTCATCACAGGCAAAGGCAGAGGGACGGGTGAAGGGAACCACAGGGTCGTACTCACTTTTCTGTAAAATGATCTGGACGAACAGGGTCTTAATTACTCCAGCTCATTATGGTGCTACATTGAAGGCTTAGCGAGGATCCGCATCCACTCAAACTGAGGTAAGTTCAGCATGAGGACAGGCTGAGCGAGTCACAACCTCCCAAAAGCTCAGTACGTCATTGTTTCTCCATGACTCTATCTATTTAATACAACCAGTCAAAATGATCTGTAAAAATATGATATATAGTTCTGTGCATTGTTGCCTAGAAACAAGTTCTTTTCAAATTATATCCAACTAGTTTCGAGCAGAAGCAGAACAATACAACTTCTTAAAACTATTTGTGGGTTCCGTAAACAGTAATTAAATATGCAGTGAATGTTGTCATGTCAGGCAGTTGGTTTCTTGGTTATGATTCTAATGCAACCACCAAATTGTGCATCCATGAAGTGGATTAAAAAATGCTGCAGTCAGTAAACAGACAGAAGCTGTACTGTCAGACTGTTTTTATAAATCACATTCTTGGTGGGTATTTTTTGTTTTTGTTGATTTAAGCGTGGTATGATTCTCTATTCTGCATTTGCTCCCTTTTTTCCTGCCCTCCTTTGTTCCCGTGGTGGTTTGGAGAATGAGTTGGCTAAGTATATTAAACCAATAGCCATGCATTTTGGAAATATGCTCTCTCTTGTTGAGACTTGGATGAGAAGAGGGGTACAACTCAAATGTCTGCACAGCAGCAGCAGACTGCTAGTTTAGTATAAAGACTGAAGGTAAATTAAAAAGTATTTTTTTGAGTATCCAATCAAATGAAATGCAATTTGTTAAATAGTCTGCGTAGATCACTCGGCTGATTTGAACTATTTTCCTTACAGTTGATAGCCTATTTTGTCCCATTGTACAGGCCTTGCTCCTATATGCCGAGTGTTGTGTTCTATCATGATCTGTCATTCGTTAGCATAAATATCCATCATACAGTGAATAAAAACTGTCCAATAAGCTAGATTGCAGGAGGGATGAAATCATTTATTGGTCCTTCTCAGCAGCATAGTTTGCAATTACCTCTGATAGACATGAAATTATGTAAAATGGCCATTTTCACAGCTCAGATTATTAGCTCATGTCAACCTTGTAGAGACAGTTTAGGTCACACTTACATTTCATTGGCATTTAAACATGGCAGAGAAATGTTGATATAAACACCTTGGCCTATATTTGTCGAAGTAATTATGGTGCAAACCTGCCCACAGCTTAGATCTCACGTGTTTCATCACGCCAAAGGAGGGTGTTGGGTAATTTAAGGCTGTGACCCCCTCACTGAGGACCAGGAAATGCCACTTGGAAAACATCAGGGAAAGAAAAATATCACAAACCGTCATCGTCTGAGATTTGGACAAATGACCTTAAATTTCCACTAAAGCCTCACAAATCTCCGAGAGCAGCGCCAACACCTCACGGGACTACCTGCTGTGGTTAAGAGACTCGTGTAGGGAATTACCCCACAAAACATTCTCATAAAATCTCCAGGAAGGATTATCAACATCAAATTTCTCACTCACCACAAGCCTCGGGGGAGCCCTGTACAGTGTGGACATTAGGCCAAGGGTTACGTTTAAATGACTCCTCTTTTACAAGGTATGTTTTTCACACAGGTTGCAGAGGAAGGGGGCTAAGCCACAGGAATGTTTACCTATTTAGGGCATGGAGAGTCGAGTGTAGGAACGAGGTGAGGCGGTAGAGGCCTGATGGTGACCACATCAGGACCTCATTTTTTAAAAGGGTTTAAACAAGGCAAGAGGACCTTTTTGATATATTATCATACATTTGATCAAAAGGTTGATTTGCGAAGATTTACGTGTCTGACATTTTTCAATACTATTCCTGCATCCTCCGAGTTAATTGTTTCTAAGACATGATGGGCGCGAAACTTGAAAAATACACATACTGTATCTGAGGATGAAAAAGAGGTGGCATAACAATCGAAATCGCAGACGGATATGTCAACTTGGAAAGACAATGAGATTTAAAACCTACCAACAACAGGATGATGTGCTGTAAACAAAACCACGTGCTTTAACATCATGTCCGGCCTCCTGCATGCTCTACCCAGTTTTCCAGAAGACAGCAGTATAAACAGGATTTCTAAGATTACAGCTTGTAGATTGTGTGCTCGTCGCGCCGCGTCACCTTAGCCATATGGCTGGCACCTAGGTTTGATTACCACGAATGAGCAGGAGGGTTTTAGGTATCATTTCTGTTCATTCCTGTCATTGGACACCACTGCTGGACAGCACAATGAACCTGACACCTTGCACTTGTCGGATGATCTTTTGAACCAATCCCAAAACCGGCGGCCACACGCTTTCCGAGAGAGGTAGCTGAAATTGAAGAGCCTCAATACCCATTCTTTATTTAAGAAGTCACAGTTAAACTGTACTCAGCTGCAAACAGCATGATTCTTCTACAGGCTACAACACTAAGGATTTAATACTGGTGAGTGCAGCTTCCTCTTAAATTTCACTTTTAACCAACATCAGACTCAATTTTCTCGATACTGGTTTTCTCGATTTTGGTTGGGTGTGTTTCTTTTTGAGTATAATGTGTAATATGAGAAACCTTTTTTTCTCTTCATGCTGTAGTTGCTCAATTGCCTGTGTTTCGCCCTCAGGTTTTTTAATTTAAATATTTTAAGTGTACTTCTTTGCACTGATACAACAAGGTTGTCTCAACGGTAGCAGAGTTCCACAGTGCCTACCACTGTATATCAGTGACCAACTGCCCTGAATGCCAGACACCAATAAACGCAGCCATAAAGCACGCTGCAGAAAATTGTGTACAACTGCGCCTGGTCTGAGTTACACCTTGTGGCACCACATTTACAGGGGGCTGCAGGTTTGTCAGGACAGAACAATGGTGACTGTATTGAAGGACCCCTAATGTTGGGGTTTTATTTGGCCCCTGGGAAGCAAAGCAGAGTCTGCAGCTTGAGGGAAGATATGCAGGCTGTGTGGGTGTGTGTGTAGTTGAGGAATTAGTGCATTGTATATGATTGCAGGATTATTTTTTTTAACCACTTCCTGACTCTTGGCCTTTGACTTTTTGATTTTCTTCAGGTATTTCCTCTTCTAATGAGGGAGGGTGAAGCTGCTCATACAAATTGCGTTTTTATTCACAACTCAGAGAAGCATTTTATAGCTTGATGGATGTTCTGTATTGTACAAGGTACAATTTGCTGTTTTAGAAGAATAGTTCAATATGACATAAAGTAGTTGATTTCCAGTGTAATAGTTGTGTAAATTTCCACAGGGACATGCATATTTTGTAACGTCTCTGTGTGTTTCTGATTAATGCTGTGTTTCCCATTAATTAACTTTCATAATGAACAAAAGGAGATTTTTACACTACTCGTAATAGCCTCTAACTTGGTGTTTTGCTCCGTTGCTGCCTTGTATAGCGTGTGCAGCACTATTTCCTGTGTGTTCGCTCACCCTTTCATCTATAAAGTTGTTACCCTTCACACAGATCTCATAGTTTCAGTTGTGCACATAGTGACATGCAATGCAGTACTCTCCCACACACAAGATATTGGCTTTCATTCTGTCTCTGGACCTGTCACTCGGAATTAGTTCCACACGAGATTGTCAGCGGTTATAAAACTGATAACAAGACCTACGCGGAACAAACACCCTTGTCAGACTTATCTTAGTCAGACTGATCTGTACTGCAGTACACCCAGCTTTGTAAAGTCTATCGATACCTACTCTCTCTGCCTGGAGTTTTTGAGATATGGATTTTTCTTTACGAGGCATCTTCACCTTATCTCATAGGGAAGTGTAAGTATCCATATCTGTCGTACTTGACACAGGTCATGAATTACATTTTTTAAGATCTTAAAAGTTCTTGAATTGAATTAAACTTGACAATACCTTCAGAAACATTAAAATAAACTATCCAAGTGCTATAAACTGGTCCACTGGACCTGGTTGAGTTCCTTGAAGATGTTTCACCTTTCATCCAAGAGGCTTCTTCAGTTCTAACTGACTACTGGGAGTACTAAGTATTTAACTTGTAGGGTCGTTCGGAGGTTGTTGAGGTCACCTGAGAGGCTGGCTGACCCACCCACCCCCTGTGAGTCATGTGTCCTAAGGTGTGAATTGTCGTGAAACTCCCGGGGGATGGAAGTCAATATTGTATTGTATGTGGCTAAAAGGTAGTGTCTCAAACTAGTTCCTTTTGTTTGACATACTATGGCTTCCTTCCCCCCTCTTTCAAACCGTCTGTCTTCCCTGGCCAAAATGTGGACATTGTTGTCTTCAAACAAATTGTCCTTGTCCTTTAGATGTAGGTGGACTGCTGAGTCCTGACCTGAGGAGCTGGCTCTCCTGTGCTGTGCCATGCATTTGTGAAGGGGTGGTTTAGTTAACCAAATGTACAGGTCTGTGCATTCCTCAGTACATTCAACTGGATATACTTCACCGCTTTGCTTATATCTGGGTGTTTTGTCTTTTCGATGGACCAGTTTCTGCCTCAGGGGGTTGCTAGACTTTAATGGTACTGGGACGTGCTGTTTGTTGAACATCCACATTTTCCAGATACCCCAGCAACATAAGGAAACACAACGCTGGTCAAATGCTCAGCCTACAAGCCTGAAAGCTCTTTTTTGTTATTCACTACAGCAATGAGGAGGGATATGCTCATTGGAAGAATTTGAGCATATTTGCATTTATTGTTTGCAGATGAGACTGTGGTGAATTCATAATGATCCAATCTGCAGGTCAAACTGCGGAGCCCTCCTCTTCTGTATGTAGTTAATACTCCTGGTAATGTAACCTAATATGTGAAGGAATGGAATCCAATTTTCTGAATGAAGTCATTGAGTGTTAGCAGGAAACTATGCCATTTTTTTTTACTGTGGCTATAAATGCTCAGCAGAATGAGCACAGGCAATGACACAGCCCGTTAAAAGTGTTGCGTGCTGCTGGAAGTGCCCTAAATGGTCAAGACGCCAGGACTATTTACAGGACCGGGTCTGCAACATGGGGGCTAAAGGCTAGTGGTGTTCTCACATTACAAGTTATCTCGGCAGATATAAAGTAGGCAAGCATTGTGATTTGGAATGTGTGACATGAATCCCCACTTCTCTGTTCTTTGTTTCTGTTCTGTGATTCACGTGCTGCGAAACAATTGGCCCTCCAGTCAGCAGTGATATAAGCATGACACCACAGATAGTTTGTCAAGACAATATATTTGGAAAGATATTATTAATGATGGTGATAGTTATTATTGACAACACAACACAAGAATAAGTCCTATTTTACATGTAAATTTGTGTTAGTAGTAGTAGTACTGGTAGTAGTAGTGGTATTACTACTGCTATGTATTATTATCCAGTAATCTATTATATTATGTATCGCCAAATTATTAGTATTGTTATCATCATTCATTTATACATATATTTGTATGTACGGAAAACTTAACGCACACTCTGTCTCTCTCTCTGCTATTTCATTCCATTATCTCTATTTGAATTTTATTATTAATATTATTGTTACCACTGTTTTCACATTTTTTTTATACATCTGCTGTGCCATAATTTGACTCTATCTATCTATCTATCTATCTATCTATCTATCTATCTATCTATCTATCTATCTATCTATCTCAATCTTTAAGGAGACAGGTGGACCTTTACATTTGTTTGCTCACTTGTCCACAGATGATCTTAATCCAGTTGGGTTTGTCATAAATGACCCAAATGCAGAAGCTTTAAAAGGGGTGAATCACCATGGTTACCGTGTGCTAATTTCACAACAAAAGTCCGAATTTCACAATAAGACAAATAAATCAAAAACAAAACGCCGGGTTTTGACCCTAACAAGCACCCTTATGTGGTTCGTTTGGTAACCTGTTCGTTGCGCGGCTCGTATCAATGCACCAGACCGGGGTTATCCCTCCAGTCCCCACACAGCGCCTGTGTTTGCACGGACTGAGGCGGAGCACCGGCGGCTCCCTGACCGGAAGAGACCACTCCACCACCGGACACGACCGGCGCGCAGGGACCGGCGGGCAACGCGGAGGTAGGATGAATTATCCGCAGTTTGATCATCCACCGCGTGTCCTTCAGAGTAATGTGCGTATGTGTGTTCGAGCATCGTGACGCTTCGCCACGCCATGTTGTACAACACATAGTGTCACACGTTATACACTCACACCCACACCGTCACACCATCACACACGTGTTGTTGCATCAGACCCCTTGTGTATTTGTGTACCTCTCACCGCTGTTTTCCGTTACAATGAACGGCTGCTGATGAGAGGCATGTGACGTCACGGCCGCGTGGTTACATGGTACGACAGAGGAGGAAGTTTCACACACACATACACACATACATACACACCTCTGCTCACAATGCGAACAACTGAACATACTTACAGAAATCATAAGGGATCAACTTTTATTTTCTTAATCGATCCATCTGTCGATTGTTTTCTCCATCAATTGATTAGTTGTCAGAAAATGGTCCTCCTCAAATGTCTTGTTTTGAAATTCAACCCACTTCTGTCATTATGACCAGAAACTATTCTCATTTTAGAAGCTGGAATTATGAATTTTGACTTTAATCTTTAATCAAACTAGTTTACATTTATACATTTATCAATCGATTAGTTGTCAGAAAATGGTTAATAAAAGAAATGATCTTGGCACACTCTTCTCTTAGTTGATTTACATGTGATCTACTTGATAGATCCACATGAACCTCTGCTCCTATAATTAAAACATGTAGAATAGAAATAATAGTATAAATCAAACAGGATTATATACCACTATGTTAATAAGAGATGTGTAATGAGTCTGTTAAAAGTGTGAAAACATTTATACAGTTTACCATTTTCTAATTCCATGTTCCCCCTTGAATTAATTCACTATATGAAAAAAAAGTGGCCTATAGTGGAACTGTAGTAAACATGACCAATCGTTGAATTAATAATAATAAAGAAAGGCAGTGTGTGTATGAAGGAGTAGCAGCATTAGAATGCACCAAAGGCCCAAAGTTTTGCTTTTACGGCCATTTTCTTTTTCCGGAACCCCCCCCCCTAGCTGTCTACAATTTTTTTCCTCACTCGATTATTGCTGCTGGATTATTGATATGAGATTAAAGAAAAAGAAAAGTTCAGAGTTATTTATTCAAACTCTGCCCAAATATGACAGGGGAACAAAAGCCAAACAAAGTAATTTAAAAGATGTCATCCTCACACACTTTTATAAGAGAGTAAATCCTGAGCCAGATGCACCATCTGAAAAACAACTCCAAATGTAGGCCTTGACTGTGCTGCAGAGTACAGATAAAGGACACACACCCACGTAAATTTGTCCTTGAGTCACACATCGCAGATAAGTGAGGAGGTCGGACCAACTGTCAGAAAATACACCGGCATTCTGCTCATTCAAACCCAGCTGCTGAGATGTGAGCGAACCCTGCTTTGCGCTCTTGTCCTTGTTTTCTAAATGGTTCAGCATCCGCAGCTTTTTACATTCTGTATCACCGTGTATTAATATGTTGTGTTTATTTTTTATTTTTTTACAGGGGTCTGTGTGTGTGCGTTGCCGTCTGAACAAGTCATGGCCGACCAAACTCCTCTGCAGCAAGGAGACCCGCTGCTGACGAAGCCCCACGAGCTGAGCCTCCCCAGCGGGAAAGAAGCCCCCAAAGACGTCCTGCACGCCAGAGGCCAGTGGGCGAGTAAGGCTGAGTTCCTCCTGGCCGTAGCGGGGCAGATCATCGGCCTCGGCAACGTCTGGAGGTTCCCGTACCTCTGCTACAAGAACGGTGGAGGTAAAGCATGTGCGATAAGAGAGGGTGGGGGAGGAAAAGTAATTTAGTGAGTGGAAATTTAATTTAGATAAAAACTTAATGCAGATAGGGTTTATAACAGTGCACGGGTTGATTCTGGGTTATTACTTGGTTTTAGAGTTCAGAACACAATGAAAAGCCCTAAGTTGAAGGTCCTCACAAGCGTCCTCGTGTTTACTTCCAGGTGTGTTCTTCATCCCTTACCTGTTGTTTCTGGTGCTGTGCGGCATCCCGCTCTTCCTCCTGGAGACCTCGCTGGGACAGTACACCAGCCTGGGAGGTGTCAGCGCCTGGAGGAGCGTCTGCCCTTTATTTGGAGGTACACTTATTAAGTCATCTTAATGTCTGGGGTTTGTGCAAAGCAGAACGTGTGTTGAGGGTCATGATGCGATTGCAGGTCGGGGGGGCTTCCAGAAATGACTCTTCTTCTTCTATCCTCTTTTTTCTCTCTCTTGTTTTTGCCGTTGCACTCTTTCAGTTCACCAGGTATAAACTGTGGCAATCAAGAATGCGCTGGGAGCTTATAGTTGGCTGAGGTCACTCCCTGCGTGCACTGTGTGGTTTGTTGTGTCCTTCTGGTGAGAAACGAGGGTACAACAAATTCCGCACAGCAGGGATTGGGGGATGACGGCGATAACATCCGACCTTCACTCGTCGTTCTTTTCCCTCCGATTGGTCTTTTCACCGACTTTCTCGTGTCTTTTATTTTCCGTGCTGGCTTCAAGCAATCAAAGCATTCCAGTGTCCACACCAATTCGAAACCCATATAAACAGCGTGTCCGCAATCAGAGGGTTGGCACCTCCCCAGCGAGCTGCATGCGTGTGCGCTCGGCCCCCGTGCATTTAAGTCAGGAGCACAGGAGACAATACACTGTGTGCGTGCCAATAAAAACAAACACGTGATGCTAAATGTCTTGTTTCATAGAATCCTCCTACTCAAACAAAACTAAAAAATCTGGGTTTTACACCAATGATCCAGAGCCTGACCTTAATGTGATGCTTCTCAAGGGAAATAAAGTTGTACACACGATCCCAGAAGAATCCAAACTGTTCAGGAATGAAAGCTGGTTTGGAAGATGAGGTATTTGGAGTATCGAAGAAAGGCTCAGTGCTTTTTAAGTTGACCTGCACAGATTCCATCTCTTTACACTTCTTCTAATTATTAAAATGATTATTTCTTTAATTGTGATATGCTTTTTTGATATCTTTTGTTGATTTCCCACGGAGTTGTATGCCTCCACTTTCTGGAGAAACTGACTTGGGACATTTGCAATCTGCCTGTCTGGCAGCAGCGATACACAACCAAGAAATGCTTCTGCAGGATTCCATCACTGGTTTGCACATTTAATTATCATCAGATGAAGGCCTGCTGTTCATTAGAGGCTACTGCAAACAGCCTACGCTCTCGAACCCACTCCAGGCCTCATAAGAGCATCATTCATCCCTAATGAAGAAAGACAAGATGTGGGCTGTGAGTGGAGCGTCTCAGTAAATGGCTGCTTTCATGTGAAACGCCAGAATATTTGCGCGCGATTCTTTTGAAGATTCTGTTTCTGCAACCCATCGGATTGTGTAAAGCCATCACACCCTGTCTCTGTCCATCTCTGCAGGGCTTGGTTACGCCAGCCAGGTGATTATCCTCCATGGCTGCGTGTACTACATCGTCATCCTGGCATGGGCCGTCTTCTACCTGGCGCACAGCTTCCAGGCCGAGCTGCCGTGGTCGCACTGTAACAACACGTGGAACACCGGTCAGTGAGGACAAGACATTCAAGCATGTCAGGTCTTTTTAAAGGGGCTAACCAGGCTCTATTGTGTGTGTGTGTGTGTCGGCAGAGTCGTGCGTCTTGTTCAACCACCTCAACCGGACCAATGCGAGCAGCCTGCCCGAGAACGCCTCTTCCCCTGTCATGGAGTTTTGGGAGTGAGTGCCTTGTTTTTTTTTCAGGATATTAATCATCCAGAATATCAACAGGTGTAAGGAATTAATAACTGTGTGTGTGTGTGTGTGTGTGTGTGTGTGTGTGTGTGTGTGTGTGTGTGTGTGTGTGTGTGTGTGTGTGTGTGTGTGTGTGTGTGTGTGTGTGTGTGTGTGTGTGTTTTGTAGGCGGGAGGTGCTCCGCCTGTCCAGCAATTTGGACGAGCTGGGTCCGGTCAGCTGGAAGTTGGCTCTGTGTCTGGCAGTCGTCTGGCTCGTCTGTTACTTCTGTGTCTGGAAGGGAGTCAAGTCCACTGGAAAGGTGAGCGAGAAAAAAAAACACACACACACACTCTCTCTAACATCACCACACAGCGTGATGCCTTCACCGCCCTGCCCATGTCTGGGAACTTATTTTGCTTCACCAGCATCAAGCAGAAGCTGTAACTCCAGAACCTGCCTAAGAATTTTTGTGTTTTTTTGTTTTCTTCTTCGTCAAAGTAATCCAGTGATAGTTTCTATATCTATATGTAGATTACAAACAGCTCCTGCTAATATGTCATTCGGCATTCTTTCAGCCAGGCTACATCCTGTAGAAGTGACTCACACAAACAGCAGAATCCTAACGGGCGGCTAAAAACAGTAACATAAATCTTCTGTCATTTTCCAGCAAATGAAACGAGCGGCTGCAATAATTTTCTTGTGTCACCACCACCATCTGTCAACAGACTCCAACTTTCCAGGGTTCCCTCTTTAAAGTGTCTCATGTCAGACGTGTCCTTCCTGTTTTCTCCGTCTCCGTGCCATCCTGACCACATCCCCCCCCGCACGCTCTCTCTCCCTCTGTGTACATTCTAGGTAGTGTACCTGACAGCCACCTTCCCATATGTCATGCTGTTTGTGCTGCTAGTGCGCGGTGCCACCCTGCCCGGAGCGACACAGGGCATCATTTACTACCTCAAGCCCAACCACACCCGCCTGGCAGACCCAGAGGTACAAAACACACACACACTTCTGTAGAGTACTTTACCATAAACAGCTAGTTAACACAGCTAACACATCGTGCTCTTACTGTAGATAACGTGTAACCAGTTTTATGGTAGTAATTTTTGCTTTTCAAAACAAGATTACAAAGTCTTTAACAGATAAAACCATCCATTCATTGTCTACCACTCAAGATTGTGTCCTTATAATCTAATTTCCCATTCTCTCTCTCTCTCTCTCTCTAGGTATGGATGGATGCCGGTACCCAGGTTTTTTTCTCCTACGGAATCTGCTTGGGAAGTCTCACAGCCCTGGGAAGCTACAACAAATACAACAACGACTGCTACAAGTGAGACGCTTTGTCACGCACACGCACAATTACCCACCAACTACACAATAGCAGTTCCAAGCCACTTCAGATTAACCGCGTTTACTTGAAATGTAAGATGTGAGTTCCCACTGGTCAGATGGCTTCCAGAAGGAATGGCTGGAATGGACAGAGAAAACACACTGATAGAGCCACACCTTAAAGAAAAGCCCTCGCTGCCATGTTTCCCACACTCCAGGATTCCTTCTCCCCCCACACACACACACACACACACACACACACACACACACACACACACACACACACACACACACACACACGGAGAGAGAGAGCCATGCACTTAACTCTTGGCTTGTATTTACAGTAACCGGCCACAGTTCCACAAAACAGGGCCAGACTCCAAGTTCAAGACCTCACTGTCTGTGCTGCTTTACTGAAGCCACTTTTCCTCTAAGATTATTAAATTGTTTGTGTTCTTTGCTTTAATTATTCCTCCTAATTTGTCACATGTCCGTGTGTCCTTCCAGAGACTCCTTCATGCTGTGCCTCCTGAACAGCACCACCAGCTTCCTGGCTGGTTTCGCCATCTTCTCTGTGCTGGGCTTCATGGCGGAGGAGCAGGGCGTGGACATCGCCACCGTGGCCCAGTCAGGTGAAATAATGTTTTGAGGTGGAAGCTGAAGTGAATAGAGCTTTCCTCTTCTTAGCCATTTAGCTAAATAACACAGACACAGTCAACAGTGATTCAACAGTGAGGACGGGCAAATACATGTCACTGTTTGAAGACTTTCTAACGAAATATAATTTCCACATTTTTGTCCAAACTCGACCTTGGGTTTGTGGGTTTGTTCTTTACTCCCATTTCTGTCATACTTGGACATGTGTGTTTTTTATAGTTGAATAAATTAAATAAAAACACATAAACATGAATCCGGCGCTGTTAAGTTTGAAGAACATGTATTTCCTGTGTTTCCTCTCAGGGCCTGGCCTTGCCTTCATCGTATACCCCAGAGCTGTCGCCATGATGCCGCTACCTCAACTCTGGGCTGTCTGCTTCTTCCTCATGATTATCATGCTGGGGCTGGACACACAGGTAGACACACACAGACACACACTGGCATTGATGAATTACTTTTGATGGAACCGACGTACTATGCTTTGTATAATGTAAAACAGACAATGCGCTCACTGACCCCGTCTCCCTTCTGTCACCCAGTTTGTGAGTCTGGAGGCCCTGATGACGTCGGTGACTGACCTGTACCCGCATCTGATCAGACGAGGTCACCGCCGAGAGCTGCTGCTGCTGTTTGTCTGCATCGTCTGCTTCCTGATGGGGCTGGTCATGGTCACGCCGGTGCGTCACACTCCGGATTGATGGATGTGTGCTTGCGTATGAGGTGCGTACAGGTTTGGTTTTGATGACGTGAACTGATGGAGTTTGTCTGGATGCAGGGAGGTCTGTACGTGTTCCAGGTCTACGACCACTTCTCGTGCAGCGGAGCCAGTCTGCTGCTCCTCTCCATCTGCCAGTCTGTGGCCATCGGCTGGGTCTACGGTACGAAATCCCAATCCTCTCCCCTGCTTATCGTTACCTTTTCCTGTTCTTATCTTTTACTGTTTCCTCCTCTCCTCTTTCTGGCATGTCCATTCCTCTACGGCTACATCCATGCTAATGTGTTTTCCTTTTAAAACAGCCTGTTACGATCTCTGTCAACACAAATATTTTATCTCTGATAAAACATATAAAAGAAACAAAACAAAGTATTATACTCTTTTCTATAAGATTAATGAAAGTCGTTCCTAAAATCTGATAAACACACTCCGACTCCTCCAGTCCCTTTCCTCCCCTCCGTCTGCGTTCCACTCAGAGTCAGTAGACAGTATATTAACATGGCTGCAGCTACCCACTGTTGTAAGGAGACTGGCTCCTGGCCAGGCCCCCGTCTGTCTCCTCCAGGCCCTAAATCAGCCCCCGGGCCCCGTCGCCTCCCAGTCTCAGGCTGACGGGCCCCAGGGAGCCCCTATCCCAGCCAGACCCGAGGCTCTAAAGCATTTACAAAAACATTATTTGTTGAAGTGTGAGATGGGTGGACTGAGCCATGTGTGCACATCAGGACAATACAAATACGTGCTACTGTGTTCGGATGATTAACTTGTATTTGGCAAAGAATTAAGACCCAGAATTGTAAAAAAAAAAAAAGTAGTTCCATTGGAGGTGATAATGAATGAGTGAGTTAACACAGAGTGTGTATGAAGGAAGCAGAGCAGAGTAGAGGGGACTCAGCGGTCAGGACTCCAATCCACCTTTCACCCTTTTTTACGACTGTGGGATTTTACAGATTTTTAAGGACCCTAACATACACTAACTCTGTTGCTTGTTATGCGCTCCTGAAGGAGGAAGGACCTCAACCAAGGGGAGATGCTTGAGTTCACAATGAGGCTTCAGCGTTTTAGAAAGGGGACACATACTGCTGCTTTCAGGCATGCACTGAAGCCTGGGCACTTACCGGTGGGCCTGTATGTGAGAACGTAAATGTCCGAGTCAGTCACTCTCGACATTTTCTGGCGAGACGAGATTGGAAAGAAAATGATTATTGTTAAAAAAGGAGTCATTAAACACACAAGACAGACAATCAATGTAACTTTTTACCATTAATATCCCCTTATGTCCTTTTTGACGTTAGTAGGAGTTGAGAGAATGGGACAGATATGTGCTACTTCCTTTTGCAGCATGGTAGACACGTCTTTTTACTCATTAAGTATTAATAATGGAAGAGAAAAAAATTGATTTTCTTCTAACCTGGGTCTTGTTTGTGTTGTTATAACCATTCTTCTTCTTAAACCACACCATGATGTCAAACCTGACCATAGCCACTCACAGACCTTTGTTCTTGCTTTGGTCGCAGGAGCCGATCGTTTCAGTGCCAACATCAGGGATATGACCGGCTACAGCCCCATGCCTGTCTTCAAGCTGTGCTGGAAATACTTGACCCCGACTGTGTGCACTGTGAGCGACCCCTCCCCGCTGACCTGCCTCTTTAGCGTCTACACGCTGTAAAATAGTCAACACATAAATGCATGTTTGGGATTACGTGCGAATTCCTCCTGTCAGTCAATGTACAATCACAAGCTAGTGGCAAACTGACGGTGATAAGTCTACATAATATACTTTTGACATGCAAAGTCATACCACGTAAAATATCAAGTTTTTATTAACACAGTCCTCCTCCCACAGGCCACCTTTGTGTTTTCCCTGGTGTGTTGGGCTCCGCTGACCCTGGGGAAGGGTCTGGTCGCTCCGCTCTGGGCCACCACGCTGGGCTGGATCCTCACCCTCTCATCCGTCTCCCTGCTTCCCTTCTGGGCCATTTACGCCCTGGCGACCACCTCAGGGTCCCTTACACAGGTCGGTTTAGTATCATATGCTGCTGACGAGACATCTTTTTCATTTGTGTTATTACTTGAAAAGGTTAACACGACTCTACAATACCCCAGAAGTGTCGACGAGACTTCTGATGCAGTGTTTTCTGTGGGAGAAAACCGACTTGTTTAGGGTAATAAAGCTGCATGATTATACAACAATGAACTAACCGTGACCTTTTGATCCCTCAGCGCTTCCAGCATCTGTGCAGCCCGGCCAAACTCTCATTCTCCCACCAGCTCCACACCAACACCTCCCCACTGCCCTACAGCCCCGGACTGCCGCTCACCGAGAAGCCCAAGCATCTGATTGCAGACGTCGATCGTTTGACCTGATGGTAGAGTCAACGACGATGTAACGTGGGATGCTGCTTAGCCAATCAGGTGGGGTGAAGTTCGGTGGGGGTCGAGGTTAGAGTTATTGCGGCTTGATTTAGAGATTAAACAGCCACAAAACAATTTACACTCAAGGGTCTACTTTCTGACTTTATATGTAGCTTTCAACCACATCGTATAATCTTGAAAGGTGATGTTCATAGTTTTAAAATGTTCTCAGCATATTCCAGACCTCTTTCCCACTTTGGTGTTAAGGTTTCTGAAAGCTCTAGAATACACATCTTATTGGACCTTGAGTGGCTGATCAACACTGAAAGGACAGAAACAGACTTTACTGGGTCCTTTCCACTAACATGGCAGAGGCCAGATTTCTGACCTGTACCGCAGCCAGCCCCCCTGCTTTGGCTGCACTTTTGTGGGAGCAGATTTATCGTCCATCTTTATATAAAGTCTATGGTTTGTCAGCACTGAGCCTGTTGTGTTAGCCTGTGTCCTCAGCTTTAGCTCTGATTCTCCACTTAATGTTTCCTTCTCGTTAGGTTTGGGTGCAGGTCTCATCTGAAGTGACTCTGTGAGTCAGACTGGTTTCATACACTGGGTTTTGTCTGGACTTTTTTTTCTGGATGGTGCTTCGGTCATATCGTGGATTTCCAATGGTTCATACTACGCCTTACGCAAGATCTCAATTTAACAAATGTATCTTTTTACTGCCAATATATCAAAGGATCGAACTTCAGTTTTCTTGACAACTTCTCGCTGAGATCGTCGAGAACTGAACGGACATAGTTACTCATCATGGACACTGTTTCATCAAGTACACTTACTGTATATGTTTTCACTCTCGTCGTTTGTGCAAAAGTAAAAGTGTTTGTGCGTCTTTTGCACTGCACCAAAAATAAACAAGCTGCCGACATAATCAGTAAATATATGAATAAAATACTACAAACTGCTGCTGATCTGGAGAAAAACTGATTTTTCTTATTCTATCCTACAAACTAACTCTTAACATTTTTTTAACAAGAAAAAAGTCTTATTAAAGCTGCAAAAGAACTCCTAGCACTCCAGTGATGATTCTTACTGGAGCATGACCAAGAATGTCCTCTATGCTGCGTTGCAATGTTAATGTTGAAGATAAATAAGTTCCCTGTGCAAACTGCTGTTTTTTTCAGAAGTGGATCAAATGTTTTGAAGTTTTCCTCTGAGATTAATTTACAGAAAAGCAAAGTGATGAATCCCATCTGGTGTCTTTTTTTTCCTATGCTTTCATTTTTATAGGTTCTTACATACACGTGCCTCTTTATTGTAGGACGAGCTTCTTTTGTATATGTATCATTATTTTATTTTTCTCAATGGATATATATTTACATTGTGGATAAAAGAGGTTGTGTTGACTCATTTCATGCTCAGTGTGTGTTTTTGTGTGCGAGGGTGTGTTTGTGCTCATGCACAGGTGTGTGTTTGCCTTCCCTATAACAGACCTGTGGTCGAGCGGAGCTGTCACTTGGGAGACGATGCTCTCTCTCTCCGCGCCATTGAAACAGATGCTAATGAACATGCCTGGTTTCTAGGAAGAGAGGAAAAGAAGAAGGAAGATAGAGATGTAGGGAAAGACACACACACACACACACACACACACACACACACACACACACACCATCAGCCATTCTAGCATCACCAGAATAAGTGATTGCCTTCATCTGAAGCCTTTTTATCCTGATGGGAATTACTGGGTTTAACATCCATGAAGGGATGGAAGTAAAGAATGTGGGGAGGGAAAGAGCAGGAGGAAGATGGAGTATGTGTGCGCAGAGGAGGAGAGGGAGTCATGGTGACTAAAGAGGGAGGGAGAGCAGCAGCAGCATCAGTGCCGCCGGGGGGAATTCTGACACCAGCACTTGGATGGAGCTTGGTGGTTATGTAAATGGCTCAGGCTTGTCAATTAACCGTATTGGATTCACTCCCCTCCCTGCCGCCGTAGGAAGGGGGCTGGTCCCGGACACGTGGCTCGGCATGCGGGGCTCACACACACACAACTTGTTTTGGTGACACACAATACTGCATGCGGCCTGCTTTGCAAGTGTGATCCGGGTTACTATGTAATTGTGTGTATGTGTGTGGATAAACGGGGGCGGTTTATGTCCATATGGTTGCTTTGGCATACATCAAGCTTTCAGATGATGGGGATTAAAAATGATCCAATGGGATGAGTTTGTGAGACGAAGAGAGGGAGGATGTGTAGGGATGTGAGCCAAAGCGCGCTGTGTGTGTGTGTGTGTGTGTGTGTGTGTGTGTGTGTGTGTGTGTGTGTGTGTGTGTGTGTGTGTGTGTGTGTGTGTGTGTATGATGCTGTGGAAAGTTGCCTAATTTTTGCTCAGGCTCAGTGCCACTACTTTGCAGCTGCTCTTTTCACCACAATTCTGTCTGTACGCACACAGACACTCACACTTTTTGCAGGATAAACACTAAAAACACACTCATTTTATTTGTTTGGCTACTTTCAACACACACCCCCACCAAAGCTTGACATCCCACTGTCCTGATCAAACATCCTCTCTCTCTCACACACACACACACACACACACACACACACAGCTCCAGTTTGCTCTTGTCTTTATGGCTGTCTTTCTTTTTTTTTTACTGCAGGTAATACACTTGACAGTTTGGTGTAAAGGAGAAGCAGCGGGGGTTGGCTGGTGGCGAGACTTGAGGACAGGAGGAGGAAAGGGAGAGACGGGTAGCGGGGGTGGGAGGTGGGTTGCATAACAGCTGATTTGAACATGAAGTTCTACTCGATTACTGGATCCACTCTGCAGTCGTCGCCGCCTTCAAGTTTGCGGGCGTGCACGCTGTGTTTTCATGGCCGTAGCAAAGATGTTAGGAATCCGGAGGTCATGGCCCCTCCGCCCCTTAGACAAAATGTGACTTCCCTCCTAAATAAACCCCCTAAATTATGACTTGAGCTCCTTTAAGTAACCTTTTCCTGCAGTGTTTGAACACAGAGTGTGTCCACACTGGGATATTTCATTTAACGGGGTGGGGCAGCGAGGCTTACGGCGGCTGTACACCGTGTTCCGTTTTCACGCCCACTCCCTTGCTGCATCCCCCCCATGCTGCTCAGTCACGTAGAAAAGTGGGTGGGGGTGGAGGGGGGCCTCAGATTAAGCAGCCATCGCTTTAGGAGGGACGACGCGGCCTTTCGTCATTTGACGCAACACAGCAGAAACGTAATATCTGCTCTCGGGTTCTGAGAGGCCTCCCTCTCGGCAGTGCACACATACTGACACCCCCCCCCCCCCACACCACCACCACCACCTCCCTCCTTCTCTGAGCAAAATAGCTGTTGGATGACTCAGCAAATGAGCAGTGTTTTGGAACTTTTAAGACGCCACTCTCCGGTTGGCGCGGAGTGCATTTGTCCCGTCCAGGTATGCGTTTGCTAAAGCCCCCCCAAACACACACACACACACAGACACACACAGAGGTGAGACAGCTCCCACCTGGAGCCACACATTTCCCTCCTTTACTTTCCTAAGTGCAGCACCTACTGTATGCATGCTCACAGATTTCCATCCACCTCCCCCCCCTCTTTCTTTCCCTCACAGACACACACACACACACACACACACACCATTAAATGTCTCACACTGGGAACGGTGAACTCCCACAGTTCTTATTCGGGACTGGCCATAAATTATCTATTCCCCCCCCTAGTTTGCTCGAAAACTCTCCAGCCGGATCCTGTTGGACTTTGAGCCTTCAATTATTAAAGTGGTGAAACTGTAAAAAATAACAGGCTGCTGGTTTGATGGAGACATTTCTTGAGGTGAGATAACTGGTGTTGGTCCTGAATGCAGACACTTGTTTTTGTGTTGTGTCTGTGTGTTGTTGTTGGTTTTATTTGATGGAGCTCCCCTCTTCCCTCTGCTCCATTGACAGCATTGTTCTCCTCTGCTATCCTCCAGCACTTGACTTAACTCTGATTTGAGGGAGAGGGAGGGAGAGAGAGAGAAAAGAGAGGGGGTGGAGGAGTGGTGATTGAGCGCAAAGGGGGCAGGACTTTTTCTCTCCGGGTCCTATTAAGAGCAAACTTTGTGTTTTTGTTCTCCAACTTCAGCTCAGTGCTCTGCAGCCTGCACACAGGTCCTCTCTGCGGCTCTTTTTTTCTCCTCCATTTCTTTCCCATTAACGGTTTCTCGCCTGTAGGTCACCACTGTGCGCTTTTTCATGGGGGGTTCGGACACCGGGAGGATGCGCTTTTTGGAGAAACAGACGCTCAAAGTTGTGCGTTCGGACGCAACGGGCTCGTTTTAGAGGATTCATAGATGCGTGTCTGGTTGGAATGAACAATGGTGTGGCTCCTTGGTGCTCTGGCCGGGGGCATGCTCTGGTTTCGGCTACTGTTGCTATGCGCGGTGGAGTTGGAGCTGGGAGCCGGGGTCTCCACTTTCCAGGGTTTCTATCTCCCACCTGCGAACGGGTCGCTGCTCACACCTGCCCGGAGGACGGATGGAGTCGTGCGGACCGTTGACCGGATTTACCACGGAGGAGGGAAGGTGGGCTACCTGGTGTACCTGGACGGGAGCCGCTTTCAGCTGGACATGGAGCGGGACGAGTCGGTGTTGTCGCATCACTTCAGTCCCCAGTATGTGCTCGCCATGATGGGGGAGAGCCATGCGCCCTTGCAACGGGAGTGCGCGTACCGCGGCACAGTGGACTCCAACGCGGAGTCCCTGGCCGTCTTTAACCTCTGCGGCGGGGGTCTGGAGGGCTTCTTCGCCGTGAACCACGCGCGCTACACCATCACGCCTATCGTCAGGGCGAAGGGACACGAGCATGACGTGCGCGCCCTGCAGGACAAGGACGCGGAGAGCGCGCTCCACGTGTTCACGCGCGAGAGCTTCAGCTTCGAGGCCATGCGCGAGGGGCGCGAGAGCTGCGGGACGCGCGACGGGCGCAGAGGACTCAGGGACGCGGCGGGGAGACGCCGGCACCGAGGGCGCGGGGAGGGGAGACGGGACAGACAGGCGCTCACTGATGACCATGACGCGCACGGACGGACACTGTGGAGTCGGCTCGCCAAGACGCCAGCACCGGAGCCTGGCACGCGGAGGAGAAGGTCGATCTCTCGCGCCAGGCACGTGGAGCTGCTTCTGGTGGCCGACGACACCATGCTGAAGAAATACGGAAAGGACCTGAACCACTACCTGCTCACACTGGCCTCCATCGCCTCCAAGCTGTACGGGCACGCCAGCATCGAGAACCCCATCCGGCTGTCGGTGGTGAAGGTGATCACGGTGGGTGAGAAGGAGAAGGGGCTGGAGGTGACCAAGAACGCGGCGGCGACGCTCAAGAGCTTCTGCAAGTGGCAGAACCAGCAGAACCCGCTGGACGACGACCACCAGCACCACCACGACGCCGCCATCCTCTTCACCAGGCAGGTAAACAAACCCCCCTCGCTTCCTACACCTCCTCCACCTGTGCGCAATTCTCGGCTCGGCGCCGGCTCCGCGCGTCTTGGCTGGTGCGGTGCCAAAGAGGTGGAGTGACGCCACGGTTTGTTTTGGTGGAGTAAGCGGTGGCAGCTGGTTGACTGTAAGCTCTTGGCAGGTTGATCCTTGGGTGGCTTATTGCTAATAGCCTATAAAACGCTCAGTGTAATAAAAAGCAACTGACACACCTTTTAATACTTTCTGCGCGTAATGGCCCAACTGCGCGCTAATTCTGGCTGTGAACCATTCCCCACTCGAATCCCAGTTAATCAGGTGTGAAAACTTCACAACCTACTCCTCACATGTCCCTGTTACATCCACCTTTCTTTTCTTCATCCCTCTGTTTCCTGCTCCTCTCCTTTCTTGCAGAATATTGCGTGCGTAAAGCAGCGCCGACGTTTGCGTAAAACAGCCGTAAAAACTGTATTTCCTGCGCCTGGTGTTTTTCTAGGCAGGCTCCACTGTCTCCAGCCCCAAAAGCCTGTGAGATGTGAGGCGCGCGCCCGGGGCCGTGCACGCACATTCTTCCCAGGCTAGGAGGCTTGAAATCAGCTTCTGGGTGCATTGCAGAAATATGTCTAAAACTCCCTTGAAACTGTTGTTAATTGGGTAGACATCCCAGCATTGTAAGCCTACACTTCCCCTCTCTCTCTTTCTCTCTCCTCCCTCTCTCTCTCTCTCTCTCTCTCTCTCTCTCTCTCTCCCTCCCTCCCTCCCCCTCTCTCCACTCTGCACATTTTTTCCCAGTTACTTCTCCAGTGTCTGTCAGCTGGGGCTGGGAGCTGTCAGGAACACATCCACCCTGCAAGAAGCCACGCGTTTACCCAGACCACACTCATTTATCCCTTCTTTCACCGACCCCACAATCCATCTCTCTCCCCTCCTCCATCCTCCTCCATCCCCTCCCTGCCTGGTCCAAAGCCGCAGGGCAACAGATCCACATGCATTTTTCACCTCCTCGGGTGTGGCTTCATGGTTGGCTCCAGTTGATGTGTCAGATCGCTTCGCCTTGGATTGTGGTGTGTTCGAGTCAGGCGAGGTCTTGTCATGGCCTGGGCGAGAGAGTAAACACCAGGGGTATTACCTCGGATCTTCTGGCGCCAACTTGGCACCGTCGTGCATTGGCGAGGGCAGCTGGTTTTGCATACCTGAGGTTGGCATGCTGGCAAAGTGGACCAGTTTCTTGTGTGCCAACCACCTCCTGGCCCCTCACCAACGTTGTTGCCACTGCACCTGCACAGGCAAGTCAGAGAGAAGAAAGAGGGTGCCATGATTAGGTGGGTTTGGCAGGGAGTGCAGGAAACAGTTGTGGATGCTCCTCAAGCAGCCGGAAAGGAGGGCAGAGGTAACACGGACACGGAGCTCTAATGAAACATGACAGGCTGTTTACTGTGAGTTCTTCTCTACTCTACTTGAACTGTCTTCATTTTAAATTCCCCATGATCACCCTGCAGCCTCCGCCTCAAACATTTACCTCACATCGACCTTAACAATACATCACTCGGTAATTAATTAGTGTGTCACCTACCTCAGCACTTCATAAAGCTGTCTCCTCGCTTCCCTTCACACACATCTCACCTTCGCCGTTGAACCTGTAGGTCGCACCGTAGATTAAACCTGTCAACACAGTGTGTAATCATCGCCTCTGAACCTGTGTAACGTGAGAAGCATCCTGCGGTGGGTGTGCGATTCTTAGCTGTGGCACTTGTTGACAACAAATGAGCGTAATTGCAGCTAAGTTTGGTGCAAGCAGCGTAAGCACATTGCTGTTGCATGACTTGAGTTGAGGGTTGTGACCTTTATACTGTAGAGGTGAGCGTTTAAGCCAAAGAAAGCAGCCGCCACCGTATTTCAACTTTGACCTCTAAAGTCTTTTGCACGTAAAGGCTGTTTTTATCAGGATGCTGTGTTTTTGGCTGAGGGCTCAACTTGGCGCTACCAGGCAGACGAGCGGTGCTGAGGTTGTGGACATCTGAACACCTGGTGCGATTGAGGGGAAAGTGGAATTCAAGAAACCGCATTCTTGCAAGAGTCGTTTTCCTTAGGGATTTCCACTCATGGCAGCAAACGTGTGATGAAGGAAAAAAACATAGAAGAGATGTGGAGACGCTGACATTTCATTTTGACGTTATTCCTGCACAAAACGCAGCATTTTACAAACAGGACAGAGGCATTAAAGTTTTCCACTGACAGAAAGCCACTGAGGAAATAACTTTAGTTTGGCTCGGGGAGCTCATTCTGAGCTGCAAGAGAAAAGGAGGGTGATACTTTGGGTTTTGTGGTGCAAATTGCAGCATTAACAAAGAGCGACAATCTTGGATGGGCTGCAGATTCGGTTCAGATGTGTAATAGGAGAAGGGCCTGCCTGGTATTCCATTGTGCTGAATGTCAGAGGTAACTTAATAGCCGCAGACGCCCTCTTTCCTCTTTGCATTTCGAGCGGCTCTGGAGTAAATAACAGGGATTTTTGTCGTCTGCTGAACTAGAACCGGAGCTGACTGAAGACTTAGTGACTGTGGAGTCAGACCACATTAGGGAGTGGGGGGGGTGCACAGGGTTGAAGGGAACCGTTCTCTTTGTGGTCGGGTCCAATTACTCCAACCCCCCCACCCTCCACCCTCACCCCTCCTCCTTACCCGCAGTGAGCTGACCCGTGTGGCGGTGACACCCGGTTCCACACATACCAGCACCAGAACAAAACAACAGGCCACATTGAGGAGTGTGGGGGGGGGGGGGGGGGCTTCTGAGTGTGTACATGGGAACATTAAATTATATGCATGGCTGTGTTCACTTGTTGTGCGCTCGGACAGCAGCGGACAAAGCTCCACTGTAAGGAGGCCGCAGGGAGCTGCAGCGCCGCGGAGATGTGGACATACATGTGTGTTCTGCAGCAGCTCAAATATTTGGAGAGACATCGCTTCGCAGGAACTTGTGACAATTATAATGTTGACGTGTTGACCTTCTCAACCCGGGTTCACGTTTGGTCACTTTCACTTCGCACATCCTATAGTATTTCGTAAGACATTATTTTTGTATTTTTCACATTTTGCATTTATTTTTTTCGCTGACTTCCACGTCCGAAGGAAAATTGACAAGAGCATGAGTGGATTCCAATGAAATTCAGTTGTTCACTCACTATGCTGAGATATCGCACCAGAGAAATAGAGAAAAAACAAAGAAGCAAAGAAAGTGCATGTTTCATTTTGAAAGAAAAACGCCTTTTCTGATGGGAATTTCAGATAAGATATATCTTCTTGTATACTAATTGATAAATAATAAACTAATCAAAGTGACGTTCATATCCAAACAAGCCTTCAGTGACAAATCTGCTTAGTTACTGATAGAAAATGTCAAACGACAACACGATAAGGTCATCGTGAGTCTTATGCAACGATGATGGATGTGAGAAACACTGCTGCACCTATACACAATCCATTTCCTTCACCTGTGTTTAACACTTGAGCTCTCCTCCCCTCCCGCTGTACATTTAAGTGTACATTTCCCAGCCCTTGCCCCCATCGCAGCTACTCCCTCTATTTGTTTTCAATGCCCCTGATATTTCACACATGCTCTGCCTCGCCAGGCACATGCTGACAACCTGTGGACAGCTCCGTGGATCCGTGGATCCTGTCCACATACACAACTGGGCCAGAGAGTTCAGTGTGAGCCTCGCCTGCACCAGTGGCTTTAAACTGCTCTCCCGTTTCCTTTCAGCACTAACCTCAGGCTGGTTCATGTTTCCATGCATTGAAAAGTAGAACAATTACCTCAGTTCAACTTGTCCTGATTTCTCCTTTAAAATCACGTAATCGGAAATTTCCCTTGTGTGAATCTGATGTCACATCTCTCTCGCCTGTTGTTTTGGAGCCTTCAATATCATGCTCTTAACAACATTGCTGGTTTCAATGCGATGGCACTTGCCTGGTTCCACTGACATAATGCAAAGGGTGGTATCCCCTGTTAGGTGAGAGTGAATCGAAATAGTAAAGTTGCACTTTTCACTCATGTTGATCCATTATTAATATAAAAATATTGATTATAGGTGCTTCAAGTCCAATTCTCAACTGAAGTACCTAGTTTCTTTCCCCCACTGTATAATAACCAAATCGTGTCTCATGTAGCTGATGAATCAGACTGGCCAAACATCAAGCAATAACCCAGCGTCTGTTATTCGCTTTGACAACTTGTCCATCACTGGGAGAAACTCTGGTTTTTGTTGCATTTGACTTGCAGCTCTGCTGAAATCAGCCTGCAGGGGACCGAGCTAGACTCGCTCTGCAAGAGGTATTTTACTGTGTGTGTGTGTGTGTGTGTGTGTGTGTGTGTGTGTGTGTGTGTGTGTCTGAGTCTGGCTGGCTGTTTGTTTAACACTCACCTTGGCTTAGATGGCAAGTGGTCTTGTAACACACACACACACACATGCTCAGCTCTGATTGTCTCCTGACCTTCACAACCAGCTTGCCACCTGTTCCCCTGTTATTTCTGCCAATATTTCTGTAACTCTTCTCTTAATTTCCGGCATTCCCCCCCCCACCCTCCACCATCCTTTCGACCCTGCGCCTGTTTCCTGAAATTTCCTCTCTCTTCCTCCCTCCCTTTCTCCCTTGTTTTCTTTACATGTGCAGAGGCCCTTGGATGAAAACAAAGTACAGAGGAGAGGAGAAGAAAGGAAACTATATGTAGATAGGGATGTGAGTTATGGGGTCATTTTCACATGTCGCTCTTTCATTCCTAATGGGAGATTAGCTTGTTTCTCTGTGCTGCACCGGGCGCAAGCTGTGTATACAAGAACAGAGAGAAGCAAAAACTGTGCTCATAGGAGAGCTTGTGCGCAGATGAATGAATAAATAAATGAGATGGAGGTGTAGAGGTGAAAGAGTGTGGGAAACAGGGGGAAAGAGAAACAGTGGAAATATGAGGGAAAGCGTCTCTATATGTTCTCGCTGTCTGATTCAAAACAAACAGGGAAAAGTAAAGAGACACGGAGGAGTAGTTTCATTCGGCCTGTGTGTGTGTGTCGAGTAAGGTGCTCTATGCCTGTATTTACATTTGTTCTGTATGTTCAAGAATGCACCCATTTATTTTAAAGTACTTACTTATAGTTGCGTGCATCTGTGTGTGTGTGTGAGAAAGAGAAAGAGAGACAGAGAGAGAGACAGAGAGAGAGAGGTGGTCCCACCCAGTCAGTCATGTGTGTGAGCACCGAACACAAGGCAGTTTGTTCCAAACCGATCGGCCCAGAACGGGTAAACACCCTCCCCTGAGCGCTTCACACACATGACCCAGCAGGCCTGTCATGACGATTCATCCTCTCCACAGGACATATGTGTGTGTGCGTGTGACAGTGTGTGTGTTCATGCATGTGTTTACCCTTTTTTTAGATGTGCACATGCCTGCGAGTGTGTCGTCATACATTTACGTGCACTTGTTGCACCGCATCGCACTGGGGAGTGTGCATGCATGGGTGCGTGTGCACCAGCCCGATGAGGCGATTGATCCATGCACTCAGCGGGGACGGGCTGCGCGCCTCGACTGCATGGACATGTGTGGGAATCAAAACAAAGATCGATGGCGTGCACTCCGGCGCCCCGTGAGGCACAGAGAGAGAGATGGTGGAGGCACAGGAAGGAAGTTCAAAATTAAAGGGGCACTGATCCAATTTTCCTCATCAGAGTCAGTACAGCGAAAGAGAGGGAAAACTGTTGTGTAATGTCTTCTGTCTTGCTCGGGAGGCTTGATCGATGACAGGCAGGTTGCATTATGGGAGGTGTAGTAAACTGTTTCTGAGGCTGTTGGAGCTTTGGAAGGATGATTTCTGGATCCTGTTTTGATGAAAACAATATTGGAATAGTTGGAGGGGAAAGAGGGATGAGGGAGGATGTGCCTCCCTTTATTAAGTGTCATCACAATTTTATACTTCTTCATCACCGATTATCTCAGATTTCACCAGAATGAAGTCAACTTCAACTGCAGGACTGGAAGAGGCAGAGCTCTGCACTGTGGAAAACATGGCAACAACTTTAAAGAAAATAAAAAACACATTGTTTTTGAAATGGAAGGATTGAAGATCAGTGATGAATCAAGAAAAAAATATTGAGCCCTACATTTCCCCAATGCCTGAAGGGACACAGTTATGATTTATATATATTATTTGGCGTCTTGGGTTGGAGGGTCTTTAATCTTTTCCCCCTTCTTTTGCTGAATTTAATGTTTTTTTGTTTGCTAATTTGTTTCCCTTGTCCAGGACCTCTGCGGCCACCACTCCTGCGACACCCTGGGGATGGCGGATGTGGGCACCATCTGCACTCCGGAGAGAAGCTGTGCCGTCATCGAGGATGACGGGCTTCACGCTGCATTCACTGTCGCACACGAAATAGGTAGGCATGGCTACACACACACGTATCTACACACAAGCCGGGGCATGCACATTGCACTTTGTCAGCACGTCTCTCTCTTACTGATTAATATCACGTGCGTGTTGTCTGATGTTTCGCACCTGATGCCTGAGCGATCGGTATGTTTTCTTTTCTCATTCTTGCACCAAGTGCAAACCTGAGGCGAGTCCTGTTCTCTCAAAAGAAACTCTGCACATTATGTGACTGTAACGTCCTCTCTCTCTCTATTTCTCTCTCTCTGCTCCAGGTCACCTGCTCGGCCTGTCCCACGACGACTCCAAGTTCTGCGAAGAGCGCTTTGGGGTGAACAGCGACAAGCGGCTCATGTCCTCCATCCTGACCTCCATCGACGCCTCCAAGCCCTGGAGCCGCTGCACTTCGGCGACCATCACCGACTTCTTCGATGACAGTAACGGTGAGCGCGGCAGGAAGTGTGGAGCAATAAAGGCGCTTGTGGTTTTGCAAACATCTGCCATCCCGTTAATAGCGAGTACAGGTTTTATGTTCTCCCTCCACAAATTACCTCCATGTGAATTTGACCTTGTGATGGATGTTATCACTGCAAGCTTTTTATGACCCAGCAAAGATGTAATCTAAAATTTACAATCCCATTAAAATGTTAAAGAGTGCAGATGTAGTGCAGCCAGAGGCAAATGCTCGCAGGAAATCAAGACGTGTCATACTTTGTGTTTCCGATTTGTCAGGAAGTGTCTTTCATGACGGCCATAAAGCATTGTTGTTGACGTTCTGCTAAGCGGTGCCATCGCTGGCGGCATAATTTATGTAGCAGCATGCATCGTTTCTGGCTTGACTGCATTCTGGCTGCTGCAGTAAAGACTATAACAGATTTTTACATGCCCTGGAGTGCCAAGAGCATGCAGGTAGTGGAGTCTTTAAGAAAACCCTCCTTCTTCTCTTCCACAGCCGAGTGTCTCCTCGATTCTCCTCGCCAGCCCCTCCTTGGCCCCGAGGAGCTCCCAGGGCAGAGCTATGACGCCGTCCGCCAGTGCCGCCTGGCCTTCGGCCCTGAGTACACGGTCTGCCCGGGCATGGACGTGTGCTCCCGGCTGTGGTGTGCAGTGATCCGCCAGGGGCAGATGGTGTGTCTGACCAAGAAGCTGCCGGCCGTGGAGGGGACGCCCTGCGGGAAGGGACGCATCTGCCTGCAGGGGAAGTGTGTGGACAAGACCCGCAAGAGACACTACTCGGTAAGAGGGAGGCAGAAAGTGACGGAGACAGGAGGTGTTTATTAAGGGAGACGAATCAGAAATTGATCACTTTTTATAGTTCAAGATATTTTAAGCACAATGTACAAATTTATCCGTGGGAGACAAAGAGAACGACAACAAACTGAAAGAGATACAGCACTTAAATGTGTCTTTTGGTGAAATACATAAGTGCTGGTTTTAATTTAACATTCATTACCCTATTGATGAAGAATAAAGAACTCAACCTAGTGTTTTAGAGCATCTTGGACCTTGCAGGTATATAAAGTATATATGAAAAAGTTAACACCCTCTGGTGGGTGCTGCTTCTGGAGTAACTGTTCATAGCTAGGCAGCCGAGATAACCTGCCTCCCAGCTCTGCATTCTTTTTGAATATCCAGCAAAGGAGCTTGAGACACAACTAAGGGGATGAAATTACACCTAAATACACAGTACACAGCCACTAAGAGAGAAACAGATGGAAGCAAAGACATTATTGGTTCCTCGTTGTGTGGTCTCCTTTATTTATGCCACTGCTGATCTATGCTATTTGTTCTCTTGGCCTCACTTACACAGATCTAAATTGAATTTGGCCTGGACGACTTAAAGCACCAAATCTGCCCTTGGCAAGCTGTCCGCGCTGTGTGTGTGTGTGTGTGTGTGTGTGTGTGTGTGTGTGTGTGTGTGTGTGTGTGTGTGTGTGTGTGTGTGTGTGTGTGTTAGAGAGAGAAAAGAGAGTGAAAGAACAGGAAACAGCAAAAGAATATTTTCTTTATGTTTATTTGTCACACAAGTTTTGAAGAGTCTGGACTCGATCCTTGGCCGGCGACCACACGCCCGCGGCTCCGGCCAAGTTCTGACTGGCTCGGTGTTCCGCCGCACCACGTGACGACCAGTTTGTGGCTCAGAGTGACATTAAACCCACCTCAATTTCAGACTGAAACTTTTATACATTTCTTGCAGCGTTACTGCAAACAGCTTAAACAGCTTTTACTGTGGAAATCAGAAGTATCAGCAGTGGAGATCAATGAAAAATCTTGTTTCCAAAGAAGCTACATGATTATAAAATCAACCCAAAATAAAGACTGAGCGTTTCCTTGAGGTTTTCTGCTCCTCAGGGGGGAGCATGTGAGCTGTGGCTTTAAACACATTGGAGTTATTTTCACATGAGTTTGGCCTCGTTCCTTTTCTCTCCGTCTCTTTCCCCAACCACAGTGCAGGCCTCGTTTTCCCTTATCACCGATCTCTCTCCACGGGGCTTCTCTCTGTGACACGTGGCTTGGCCAGAAACTTCCAACATGTCTGATCAGCGCTAATTGTCCCCTCTCATCTCTATTTCGCTTCTCTTTCTCTCCTCTTCATCATCTTCTCTCTGATCTCTCCTCCGCTGTCACCCCCACCCGCATCTCCTCTTTCATCTTCCCCTATCTTCTCCTTTTTCTTGTCACTACTCCTCCTCCTCCTCCTTCTCCCAGGTGTCCAACCATGGCAGCTGGAGTTCCTGGGGACCTTGGGGTGCGTGCTCCAGAACGTGCGGAGGGGGGGTGCAGTTCGCCCAGCGTCTGTGCAACAACCCGCCGCCGCGGAACAACGGGCGCTACTGCACCGGGAAGAGGGCCATCTATCGGTCCTGCAGCGTCACGCCGTGCCCCGCATCCAGTGAGTGCAACAGCCTGAGAACACATGATTATAATCTTACAACAGGGTGATAGTCACAATATATCATGTGTTTTCTTCAGATAAGAGTTTCCGTCAGGAGCAGTGCGAGGTGCGTAATGGCCCCCAGACCGATCCTAAAGGGGTGAAGACCTTTGTCGAGTGGGTGCCCAAATACGCGGGAGTCCTCCCCAAAGATGTCTGCAAGCTGACCTGCAGAGCGAAAGGAACGGGATACTACGTGGTGTTCGCTCAGAGGGTGAGTCAGTTAAAGCGCGGGTGCAATGTGTTCCCTGAAGAAACGGAAAAAAGAAAGTGAGGGATGACATCGTGACTCTGTGTGTTCAGGTGGTCGAGGGGACGGAGTGTCGTCCGTACAGCAGCTCGGTGTGTGTGAAGGGGAAGTGTGTGCGGACGGGCTGCGACGGCATCATCGGCTCCAAGCTGCAGTTCGACAAGTGCGGTATATGTGGGGGGGACAGCACTGGCTGTTTACGTGTGATGGGCAACTTCACAAAGAAGAGGTGAGAAGACACTTATACATGTTTACACTGTATCAGCTCTATAGTTTCCTCCATTTTATGCACCGATCTGATCTCTCCTCTCTCGCCGAACAGTAAGGGCTACACCGATGTGGTGAAGATCCCCACGGGCTCCACCCACGTAAAGGTTCGTCAACACAAGGCCAAGGACCAGACCCGCTACACCGCCTACCTGGCGCTCCGGCGGCCCAACGGCGAGTACCTCCTGAACGGCAAGTTCATGATATCCACCTCCGAGACGATCATCCCGCTCATCGGCTCGGTGCTCAACTACAGCGGGTGGAGCCAAAGGGACGAATGGCTTCACAGCATGGGCCCCGGGGCTCTCCAAGAAGCCTTGGTGGTGCAGATTCTAGCCACGGACGCCAAAAAGCCCCTGGATGTTCGTTACAGCTTCTTCATGCCGCGCCGGACAGCCCCGCAGCCGCCGTCTGCTCCGCTCATCCCTGTCCCTAAGGCAACCACCTCGCAGAGCACTACGACAGTCTCCACCACGACAAGAACCAACACCAGCACCACATCCTCTGTCCTGGACCCGAGGCCAACTACAGCTCCAGGTCCCTCAACCCCAGCCCCAGGGCCCCAGTGGGTAACAGGTCCCTGGATGACCTGCTCCAGGACGTGTGACACTGGCTGGCAGAGTCGGACAGTGCAGTGCAAGGACCAGTACGGGAAACTGTCCAAAGGATGCATTCTGGGCGCTCGCCCCTCTGCCTTCAAACACTGTCTGGCGAAGAAATGTTGAGGAGGCCTGAGAGGGGGAAAACTGATTTACGTAAGATGAGAAAAAGACGTTTTAACTTCAGATAAAGGTCTCAAGTGCTGGATGTAGGACCAATGAATGGACCAATGAATTTAAGACATGGAACCTTAAACTGGACTGTGTATGTTGGCGCTTGGACCCGTCCAACAGACACTCAAAGACACGTTGGCATGGATGTACCCGACTATATGCCAGAGGAATGCCCTGGAGTCCTAGTGGACCACAGGACAGTTTCCGTATATGACAGAGACAGGTGTTGCCCTGGCATAGCTAAGAACTTGAGTTGCATGTCATGTCATCACACGGACAACAACTGATTGTCTTTACCTCCGAACCCCTGGAGGCTCAGTGTGTGTTGCCCTGTAACAGCATGCATGTTGTGTGTCTTTTTTTAATGCTATTCCATGTCTTCTAATCACTGTGGGTATGTGAGAGTCGTACCCCTTTGTCTTATGTCGTGTGTGCGTCTGAGACCAGAGCCCTGCAGGTTGTAGACCCTGCCCTGTTCCACGACTGCTATTCTACATATTTGGGGCGTTTGGGGTCATTTTAGTGACTGAGAAGCATGAAAAGGTTTGTTTACAGGAAGAATGTTTAAAATGTGGAATCACTGGGTGGGAAACAATCTGTGGCAACTTACGCTAAGGAACCAAAACACCAATAAAAGTCTACCTATGGCCACTGAGTATATGGAGCATGATGACAACAGGGATCTCCTTTGCTTCCCTACCAATGTTCTTCCTGTAAATATTTCTAAGAGCTACTCTGTGACTGAAGGTGCTGGATCAGGGTAACAGTACAGTTTGTTTAACGGGATATTGCATTGCATCCTGGGAGTTTATCGGTCATGCCAAGAAACTGCAGCTTGGTGTGACGGGATAGAAAAGGGGGGGGGGGGACCAACTCAACGACAGTGAAATCAACGGAGGGGCAACGTAACCATGACACTCACTAACATTTATGGAGGCTGATGATGAATCAGATTTGGGGCAAAGCTTGATTTGTGTGTGTGCGAATGTGTGTGTGTGTGTGTGTGTGTGAGCTTCTTCACTCTCAGTTCCACTTGTATCGGTCATTATGCTGGTGCTGGGAGGTTTATAGCCCCCATGTGTTTTTGTTTGTTGTTGTTTTTTTGTGGCGGTCAATATGTGTTAGTTTGTCTGTTTATCTGTTTAGGAAACTATGTTAATATGACAACGTGTGCCCTGGAAACTCGCAACGACAGCAAGAGAGACATGAAGGCGGGCGTTACTGTCCTTCTGCGACTTAACTCATTCTCCGTCTCGTTTCCTTTTTATCGTTCATTCACGATTTTACTCAAACATCCTGTATTTGCTAATCATCCCTTTAACTCATCTTTAACCCTGATGGGTGGAGTTTGCCATAATACCACAATTCATATTGTGCCATTCGGGGCAGTAATATGACCATGGATGAACTTAAATAACACAAATGTACTGTTTAAGAAAATATAATAGAAGATCATTGAAATTTGTAGAAATTAGTAAAAAGTGAGTAAAAGGTACTTCAAATGAATACTTGGTCATTGTCCTCAGTTCTCAGCTTTAGTTCTCAGTTCTTGCTTGTGTACCTAATGGACTTAAAAGAAACCCTTAGTTCTGATTGTGTTAAATCTTCTGGCACCAGTCGTGTTTCCCAGTTTGGCAAACTTCCCCCATCAGCCTCCTGTGCAGCAGAAACCAACAAACCACTCGTACAATCTGCTCTCCTCCTGCCTCACACATTCACATTTATTTACACAATGTAGACTTTTTTTATGTGACTAGATCTTTCATATATGTGTTAGTTATCTACCATATTTACACAGAGTTTCACACGTACAGACACACACATTGAAACAATCCATCAGGTACAACCATTGTGAGTTTTTCAAACTTCCAGGAAACCCCTCTCGCTGAACGACAGAAACACAGCACTGAACTTGTAATTTATTGTTTGTACAACTGGTATGTGTGAATAAAAACAGAACAATGAGATGAGTTTTATTTATTATACTAATTTTGTATCAAATTACTATTTAACTTAGGAATTTGACTGTGCAGAATCATTCCTTTGTGAGAATATAGTGTTTCCTTTTTCTAGCCATCCACATGAATATATGTACATAAAATCTATATATTTAAATACTCTTGTCTCTGTGTGGTTTGTGTTTGTCGTTGCACTGAAACATTAATATTTCGCTGTTCGGAACCAAACAGGAAATGAATAAACCTGCCTGTAATGCGTAGGGAGGAAAGTGGCAGGTATATAAAATAAAATACATGTTTTAATGAAATATGCATCACACTGCAATGTTGAAAATCACAGGGAACAGTGGGGTTGACTTCATCAGGCTCAAGGGAAACAAGATATATTCAGTCTGACAGCAGATAAAACAGATAATATCTATAATTATTATTTATCATACCGCAGTAACTAATTTATAAATGTTGTGTAGGTTACAATGTCACATAATTTATCATCTGATCATTTGTGGTGTGAAATATTAGCAGTTGTCAGATAAAAGCACTGATTTCCACCCACAGAGCATCACCTGCTTGTTGCCTCTTGAACCTGACCCAATGACCCCACACTGCACATTTCTGTACCAATACTGCCCCCTGGCTGCGAGTGGCCTCTCTGTTATACAGCTCTGTAAAATTGATATCCATCTAAATGTGATGCAAAGGCGCCCCCTGCCGGTGTCAAGTGTGTAATGTTCCACTTAAGTCATGGATATTTATCTGCATTGCACGTCTGCCACCTGCTGGAATATGATGGAATTACAACTGTACACTTTAGTGACCTGTTGCTCTTAAGGTGGACTTCAGAGATCTGCCCTCTCAGAGACTGATGTTTGTCAGTGAGGCCAGAGTACGCAGAAGCAGGATCCAGCCAATATTTCTGCACTTGGTCAGAAAATTAAACCAATAACACAGTAATCGTGATTGTCTTAATTGATGGGATCTAAATATATTATATTCTCCATTGTTTTATCATTATTTATATCGATTTGGAGCTTTTCTGTGTGTAAAAACGTCCAAACGATCCGTGCGTAAAAGCAGTTTATTCGTTGCTGTGAGTGCCCTTTCTCTTATTTGTGCTCCGTCCACTGTGGATGATAGAATCTCTGCGTTGCCAGTGACTCTTCCTGCCTGTTGGAGAGGAGGAAGGGCCCGGGCAGCAGCGGGAGGACAGGGGCTCCTCCTGCCTTGGTTTGAGCGCGGAGGCGGCGCGCTGGAGGAGCAGATCCACCTTAAGACCTCGGCGGCCCCTCTCTGCTCCCTCTCCCCGGGGAGCAGAGCCGCGGATCCCGGCCAAGCACGGCGCACCACAGCCGCCTTGGCACGGAGGAGGTGCGCACGGCTACGGCCAGAACGATACGGTTACCGTTCCCGACCTGGTGCCATCGCGCTTCTCCTGTTGCACTGACACTACGAACACTGCACCGCATCAGCCCCTGCTGCCCGTCACCTTCATTTGTGTTGGAACAGGCTGAAGTTTAATAAACGCACGAAGCTCAGTGACTTAGAAAGCAGAGCTCGGCCCCAGAGCTGGAGGTTCAGTTTTTATTTGGGCCACTTACATAAATTAACTGAGTAAAATTATCCACAAATATGAGAAATGTAAATGAAATATGTTTCAGTAATAATGTGTGTGTGTGTGTGTGTGTGTGTGTGTGTGTGTGTGTGTGTGTGTGTGTGTGTGTGTGTGTGTGTGTGTGTGTGTGAACATCCTGTAACAGACAAGCAGAGTTTGAAAAAAAGAAGTCCCTCTGCCAAAACCTCTGTATACTCACCATGATTGATTATTATGGCAACGCTGGTGCGTTTTCATTGCGCACGGGATTTGGCCCCTCTCACATCAAAGGGCCCTCAGGAAAGGGGTGGTCCCAGGGCAGGGGGATATATAGGAGGGACCGGCTCTGTTTGGAGAGCAGTGAACAGACTACACGGGCCACAGAGCAAGAGCCTGCCCCGAACTCAGAGAAGCACAGAGCTGAAAACGGAGACATCCGCTGAAGAGGGAGAGAGACTGTTGGAATTTACTGCTGAGATCCAGCTCCTGCTTTCTAATCAACGGACTTTTTGCAACAAGTCAGAGCTGCACGTAACTTTAAATGAGTTTCGCACTGGATTTTGATCCTTCTGTAGATTTTTGTACGCGTGGGGACAATTTTGTGGAAGTTCAAAGACTTTGGGTTTTGTAGCTTATAGTGGAAAAAGCTTTTTAAAGGATTTACTTCTTTATCAGTTCCACTTGTCGGATTTCACAGTTTAATTATGTGGTTTTTACGCGTTTCCATTGGTTTAATTCTGTGCGTCGGCGCGGCGCACAGCGCCTGGGAGGAGAGTGCCGTGGTGCCGGTCAGACTAGACCCCACGGCCCGGTCGGAGAGCGAATCCGAACCGTGGCGGACTCTATCCGCGGAGGAGAAGGAGAAGGAGGCGGAGATGAGGGTGTACCGGTTGGAAGTATTTGGCATTGAGCTGATATTGCAGCTAGAACCCGACCAGACCTTCTTGGCGCCGGGTTTTGTCTTCCACATTGTGGGCAGTCCCGAGTCCGAACCGACCCAGGAGCCCAAGAGTGGAGCCGAGCCGGGGTGCTTCTTCTCGGGGACAGTGAACGGAGAGGAGAGGTCCGCCGCTGCCCTCAACCTGTGCCACGGGCTCAGGGGCGGATTCTACTTCCAGGGCGAAGAGTACTTTATCCAGCCCCTCAACTCCAGCGGCTTCCTGGGCACCGAGGAGGATGTCCACACGATCCGCCGGAGAGGTCGGGCAGCTTTGGCGGAGGAGGGGAGCTCCAAGTGCGGGGTGAACGAGGACGAGGCGCGGGTGCCAAATAATCTGGAGAAAGAGGCGAAGAAAGGGAGGTGCTAACGCAGAGCAGACAGGTGAGGCTGCAGAAACACTGTGCGCATTTTACGCACTGTTATCGCACACAGTAGAAATTCTCAGACCTGCAAACTTAAAAGTGGCCAAGGAAACAACGAGGAAAGTGATTTAATATCTATTTATAATGTCGTGAATCTTTTTATCGACATGTAAGCAAACATTTGGAGAAAGTAGTTTATCAGTTTAGCTGCTGTCATCTGGAGACGTTCGTGTGCCAGAGTTTGCAGCGTGCGTAATGGACTTTTTTTGACAGCGCTGGAGATGAAGAGGGGAGGGGAGGAGAGGAAGGGGGAGAGAAGGAGAAAGGGAGGGAGGGGTGTGCTTCTACTGGGGGAAAGAGAGGGAGGAGTGACGGAGGAAGGGGAGGGGAGCGGCGGGGTTGGGGCCAGCCAGAGCCCGGTGGTGCTGAGACGTGTAAGCGCGCCTCCTGGTACTACGCGCACCGGCAGGACCTTTCTTTTCTTTTTCTTTTTTTCCTCCAGAAAGGATTTTCTCCCTTCGTCCTTTTTCTTCCCAACCGCAAAACTTTCCACCACATAAGGTCATTTTAGGAATGTGGACCCCGAGGAGGAGGAGCCGCCGGTGGTGTGACGCTGAGTCAGGGCAGCCAGGCTCCCGCAGGCACATCCGGAGCTCACTGGAGCCTGGACGAGAACTAATGATTAGCTCTTATTTAGAACACAGGCAGAGTTTAGCTGAGCTCAGACTGTTCCAGATAAACATCCCTGTCAAAAATAACAAGTGCAGTAAAGTCTGGATCCACACACACTGTTTACCTGTGTGACCTTTGAACCCACTTTTGGTTTGACCTCTTGTAAATCTCTCCCCTCAGCCCACCACAGGACCAGGCGGTTCGTCTCCACCCCTCGCTACCTGGAGATCATGCTGGTGGCCGACCAGTCCATGGCCGAGTTCCACGGCGCCGGCCTCAAACCCTACCTGCTGACAATCATGGCAGTGGCGTCCCGCCTCTACCGCCACCCGAGCATCCACAACTCCATCAGTCTGGCGGTGGTGAAGCTGCTGGTGGTGTACGAGGAAGAGCGGGGGCCTCAGGTGTCGTCCAACTGCTGCCATGACCCTCCGCAACTTCTGCCAGTGGCAGCGTCAGCACAACCCGCCAAGCGACCGCCACCCGGAGCACTATGACACCGCTGTGCTCTTCACCAGAACAGTACGTTGGCTTCGTGTAAAGTCCAGATGAGAAGAGAAGAGTAAGAAAAGCAGAATTCAAGACTTTAACTCTCCCTGTCTCCTCAGGATCTGTGTGGTGCCCACTCTTGTGACACCCTGGGCATGGCGGACGTTGGCACCGTGTGTGACCCTGACAGAAGCTGCTCCATTATCGAGGATGACGGGCTTCAGGCAGCATTTACTGTTGCACACGAGCTGGGTAAGAAGAAAAGAGTCAAATTACATGCACGTCTTCTAGTTTTTCTAAAATTACAGGGCAGGGGTACTTAAGTTTTTGTTATTTCATCTCTGTCCTCCAGGCCACGTCTTCAACATGCCTCACGACGATGCCCAGCTCTGCTCCGGGGTCAACGGCGCCCACTGGGGCTCCCACATGATGGCCTCCACGCTGTCCAACCTGGACCAGCAGCAGCCGTGGTCCCCCTGCTCCGCCCTCATGGTCACCACCTTCCTGGACAACGGCCACGGCCAGTGCCTGCTGGACAAGCCGGTCAAGCCTCAGCCGCTCCCCCTCCCCCTCCCCGGGACGGTGTACGACGCCGACCACCAGTGCCGACTCACCTTCGGCGACGACTCCCAGCACTGCCCGGACCTGAGCACCACGTGCGCGGCTCTTTGGTGCACGGTGACCACATCCAATGGTCTGCTGGTGTGTCAGACCAAGAACTTCCCCTGGGCTGATGGAACGTCATGTGGGCACGACAGCTACTGCCTGGCCGGACAGTGTCTCACCAAGAGCCAAGCCGCTAAACACCAGGTAGGGAGCAGATCACAATCAGTCTGTTTTAGCTGTTGTCGGTAAAATCAATGTTTGAGTCTAATCATTTCGTCCTTGGTGGTTTCAGACTCCTGTCAACGGCGGCTGGGGTTTGTGGGGCCCCTGGGGCGACTGCTCTCGGACCTGCGGTGGAGGAGTGCAGTATTCATTCCGCGCCTGTGACAGCCCTTTGCCCAAGAACGGGGGCAAGTACTGTGAGGGCAAGAGGATCCAGTACCGCTCCTGTAACACGGAGGCCTGCCCTGAGAACAACGGTGAGAGACTTTAGTTATCCCATTGAAAAACATGGATTTGTTTGTGTCTTAAAAAAACAGAAAATAATAACATAAAATATAATCTAAATCTAAATCTAATCTCCTTTCCTTCCTCAGGCCTGTCGTTCCGCGAGGAGCAGTGTCTGGCCCACAACGATATGTCGGCCCAAGTATCTCTGGGGTCAGGGGAGGGGGTTGAGTGGGTGCCTAAGTACGCCGGCGTCTCCCCCAAAGACCGGTGCAAGCTGGTGTGCCGTGCCAAGGGGACTGGATACTTCTTTGTCCTCAAATCCAAGGTGAGAGTTGTTTTTATTTGTATTCTTCTCTTTTAGAATTGTGTCAGAAAATCTCATGAAAGTCTATTTATATGTCTGCAAAATACAGGATCAGCTTTGTAATTTCTTTCAGCCTTGAAGCTGCAGCCGTGCTTCACCTTCTGACTCAGACTCTTATGTAACACTGTTACTAGACATAACTGCTGTATTTCCATCTGTGTCTCTCTGCTGCTCCCAGGTGGCCGACGGCACACCATGCAGCCCGGATTCCACCTCAGTCTGTGTCCAGGGCCAGTGTGTGAAGGCCGGATGTGATCGCGTCATCGGCTCCAACCGGCGCTTTGACAAGTGCGCCGTGTGCGGCGGAGACGGCTCCACCTGCAAGAAGGAGTCCGGCTCTCTGGACCGCGCCAGGTAAACATCTGACCACCTCAAACAGTGACACCTCATAACATACATGTCACGTGACCCTGTTTGACGACCACGTGTCCTTGTTACAGGCCCGGTTACCAGGATGTTGTAACCATCCCCGCTGGTGCCACCCACCTGGATGTTAAGCAACGTGCCCCAGGCAATGGTCGTAATGACAACAGCTACCTGGCAGTGCGTCGCTTGGATGGAACCTATCTGCTTAATGGCGATTACAAATTGATGACCATGGAGACAGACATCGCATTGCGGGGGGCCCTGCTGCGGTACAGTGGCTCTTCCGCCACCCTGGAGCGCCTCCGCAGCTTCGCCCCACTCCCTGAGCCCCTCACCATTCAGGTGCTGTCTGTTGGAGAGGCCCCGAGGCCCCGGGTTAAGTACAGCTACTTCGCCCCAAGACCCAACAATGCGGCTTCAGGCTCTAACAACAACGGAGGCCGCCGCCATTCCATCAACGCCATCCGAGAGGTGGGAGGAGCTGAGTGGAGCCTGAGGGAGTGGGGTCCGTGCTCCCAGACCTGTGGAGGAGGAACGCAGCAGAGAGAGGTGGTGTGTCAGGACTCTCAGGGTCGTCCCTCCAGAGACTGCCCAGAGGAGCTGCGTCCCTTAGCCTCACGGTCCTGCGCCTCCCAGCCCTGCCCCTCCTGGCTCCTCGGAGAGTGGTCCGTGTGCTCCAAGGCCTGTGGCCGAGGTTTCCGCAAACGCCAGCTGCGCTGCATCGGCCACGACGGGCGCACGCTTACCCACGACAGCTGTGACCCCAAAAACCGGCCGCGACCCCTGCTGGAGCTGTGCAATCAGGGAGCCTGTTAAGGACTGCTTCGTAAATCTGACCTCCTGTCATCCACCCAGCCTCGAGAGAACAATCAGATCTTCACTGCCTCCTCTTCCCCTAAAGATCTAAAGAGGCCGATGAATGTTTACATCCAGAGTGCTGCAGGTTTTCATGGGTTCTGGACATCCACCAGTCCCACGTGTCAGCGACTGTAACTGACAGTTTATACCCAATTCCCTCCATCCAATCTGGGGCCAGACGTTGAACCACGGGGGCAAAGACTGACGACAGCTTGGCTGCGTGTCGGCCCCTCAGCACATTCCTGATTTCCTTAAGAAAAAAAGCATGCTGCTTACCGTGCCAATGTCATGCTTGTGTGTGAGTGTGAGTGTGTGTGTGCAGGCGAGTGTGAGTGTGTGTGTCTCAAATTTTTTATGCATGTAAATAGTGTTTGTCCAAGCTGGGCTGGACAGACACACGAGGCTGTGGGAGGCTCTTGCAGAGTATATAAAGAATCTAATAAAAGAGAGTAGATCATATTCTACTTGCTCACCCCATCAGGTATGGAAACTAAGATTAGCTTCGTAGTCATAGTGTTTATGTTCAAACACTTTTATTTATCACAAACCTGTAGCACT
Organism: Verasper variegatus; assembly: GCA_026259375.1. NCBI lineage: Eukaryota > Metazoa > Chordata > Actinopteri > Pleuronectiformes > Pleuronectidae > Verasper > Verasper variegatus. The sequence goes on along the minus strand of CM048038.1, from coordinate 26,097,970 downwards.
TCAGCTTTCTTGTTGCCAGTGGCACATTTCTTTTGAACACCTGGTTGCCTTTAAATGCCTCAGTGCACCGTCCTTCAGCCATATCTCGCCCTCGCAACCTTCAATGAGGGAACTCTTAAAAGACCAAAGAAGAGTGTGTGTGTGTGTGTGTGTGTGTGTGTGTGTGTGTGAGAGAGAGAGAGAGAGAGAGAGAGCATGAGAAAAGTGTGTGTGGAGACCTAAAGAGGGACTTGTCTCCTGCTACTACTTCATAAGTAAGTCTCTCCTGCCTTCTGCGAAGGCCCTTTGTTTTTTTTCTATCAAGTTTTCTCTTTTTGTACAGAATATCCAAACATTATTTATTTTTGTACAGCCTGTTAAATATAATCATGTGGCTTTTTTTAACATTATTTTTTATTTGTTATTGAGATCACAGAAGGAAGTAGAATATATAGAGTATTTATACAGTGTTATATATATATATATATATGGTCCTAGGTTTATGAATAAAGTATCACATTGACTTGTGCAGCTCATGTCTCCAGAGTGTTTTGTAATGATGGATGGAACTTAACCTCCCACACTTTCCCCGATACTGCCCCTCCGGTGTTTTACAGGTGAAGCCAATCCTCACAATTGTAGCATTACAAGCCCATGCACATGTATAGTGAAGCTTTTTGTCCCAGGGGGCGCTGTATGACAGTACTTTAACAATTATTCAGGAGATAAAATAAACTTAATGTATTAGAAATACATTTGTTGTAATTCAGGTTTAGTCCACCAGATGTGACTGTTGTCAACACATTATTCCACAGTACATTGCAGGTATGTTGGTTGTGGCATTAATTATAATTTGGGCCTTTTAAATAACGTTTTTGTACATTTTTCTGGATATGTATAATATAAAAACACAAGTATAATTATAAGTATAAATTGTCCTACAAGTCACGGCTGAGATTGAAATATTAATTCTGGCTGAGTACATTTGCAGTCACACCAAATCATCAATACTAATAAACAACTGCCATACTTATATATACATATATGTATATAACAAAATTCCTCTAATCCAAACTAGTTATACCTTTTTAAATTAAGCCTGAGAAATATCCCTTAGAAATAACCCTTTGAAATAAATCTTAGAAACATCCCTTTAACTACACCTCCACCCTCTTCTCTTTCTTATTATCATGTTTTATTTGTATAATTTTCTGCATCCAGGGACTTTCTGTCCCCTAGTTGTGACCAGACACTAATGTACGTCAGCACTGCTGCTAAAAAACCTGGCACTTCCTGTCGGGCTCCGAGGAAGATGGTCCCCTGCCTTGCTGGCTCCCATGCAGAGCAAAGGAAATCATTATCCTGTAATTATAGATGGTTAAGAAGAAAATTGGCCATCTCCGTAATCTGTATAATAGCATAATGTGCCACCAGGACTGTACACCTAAACAACCGGTGGCGGTAAAGATGTATATGCTTCATGTTCTGTTTGAAAAATCCAAATCAGTGAGGAGGGAAATGTGGCATTAATGTGTCCACTTGTAATGAAACATATTTTCTACCTGGTTGTTTGCTAATGTCTCAGCATCACATCATTTAAAAAAAGAGAAACATCTGGAAGGCATCATGAATCACTGCAGCTCCATGTGGGTGGCATTTCCGAGAACTCAATTATCCGCATCCTTTTGCCACCCTCGCTCGGCCACAAGAGTTTGTTTAGATTAAGTTCAATTTGATCCAGTCATCAAAAAGAAACAGTCTCTGAACCTTCGTCGGATCCGCGCAGAGAAAAACAGTGAAGACGTGACTGTTTCAAAGAAAAAGCAATATATCTTTAAATATCACCCTGAGTTGCATTAATCTTCCATATCTTTCTTATAGTCTCCACTTATTGTGCTACAGTGAACTTTAGTTTACAGCCATTCAGGGACCATTTCTAAAGTATGATTCATTTCTTTAACGATCACTTTTATGGGTTCGCGCAAGTGGCGTTTTGGATTTAAGTGTTCCCAGCTCTGAGGGAGGTGTGTGTGTGGGGGGTTGTGGTTGCTCAGCCCCTGCCCCCTTCTGTCCTGGAGCCAATGTTAATTGAGATATTTGTTTTTATCTCACATGTTTCCGGACAAAGATACCCTGAAGTGTCCCATTAGTGCCCCTCACTGTGATGTAATCAAGGCCCCTGGTCCGGACTCTTTCCGCTCCATCTGTAGAGCAGGGTGACGTCCCCTGGGCAGCAGCCAGAGGGCCCAACTCAGGCCTGGGCCCCAGACTTACTGTGGTGCAATTTGATTGGATTTGCGAAAGAATATCCAACAGATGTGACAAAACAATAGTTTTGACAAATGTGTCTGCAAAGACAAGATCCAGGGTTCTTCTCTGCAAGATCAGGACTTTCTATTTTTGGTGAAATCAGCCTTCTCACCGGCGTGTGATGAAGCTGTTGCAAAAAGGTTTGCATTTGACTGAAAAAAGTATAATAATATAATAATATTGAAGAAATATACCATTATTATTCATTCTATTGTCTTTTAATGATCCTCAAAGACACTTAACTAGGGTTAGCAGATAAAAGCATATAACTATGAATATAAAATAGACATCATAGTTACACACTGAAATATACACATCAAGTATATTTAGGTAAGATATGAATACAAGCGATGAGAAGAGTTTGTGTTGATGTATTTTTTAAGAGAGTAAGAAGTTCATTTATCTGGAATATATAGGCCTTAGTTTGAATCTTATTTTGAAAGACACCCAAGTTTCCCACTTTGGCTGACTTCTTACCTCTCTCCCCCCCCCCCCCCCCCCCCCCTCTCCCTGGGTGTCAGCTCAACAGGGAAATTTGAGCAAATGGGTGACGGCAGGGGGAGGGGGAGGGGAGACAGCGCTCAGAGCAGCCAGTCAGTGGGAGGTGAGGGGGGGAGACGCAGCAGAATTACGCCCAGCGCACACGTGGAGGAACAAACGGAGCCTCGCTGCCTGGACGACAAACACCGACACATCCTCCACAAGTCTCCGACAGTAGTTCCCCCTCTGCTGCGTTTATTTCGAGTGAGCAGGGGTGAGAGACAATGCAGCTCGCAGAGTCCATCAGGTGACGGCCGGAGCAGGACGCACAGGGAGAGACGCGCTTTTTTGGGGGACAGACACCTCACACTCCTGACAGAAAACCAGGAGTGTGAGCGCGCACGGGGAGAGAGGGGAGGCTCATGGAGAACCTCTGGAGGAGGAGGAGGAGGACGCAGCAGCCGGAGCGCAGATGGAGGTGGCTAAGCAACTCTCTGCTGCTTTGCTTATTCACCGGTGAGTTTCTAAAACCCACTTTTACGCAACAACATGTCACCAATGTGCCTTTTGAATTAGGCTCCAATGGTTCCTCTTCATGTTGAGTTAATGATGGGGCTGCTCCAGCTCCAGGAAAGTGTCGTGGGAAACATATTAAAAGTCTTTCATCGTACATTGTTTTTGATTTTGGGAACTATTTTAAACATGACGCACAGCAGAAAGTGCTGGAAACTTTTAAAAGACCTCAGACCTCCTCTGAACCATAGCCTGGTCCTGGTCCTGGTCCGGGGGGGGGGGGGGGGGGTAAAATAAGATTAGGGTTAGGCATGAATTGGTAATGGTTTTGGTTTGGTGGTCCACAATAAATGGAAGTCAATGCATTTTGAGCATGGATCTTTTTGGGCTGATCCTCCCTTCTGAGGGTTGTGAGGGTTAAGACCTGCTCTATAGGGTTTAAAGGGTTACAATTAGGGTTAGGTTGGGGTTAAATCACTACAAGTGTTTGTCATGCAAGAAAAAAAGTCCAAGAATACAAAAACCTAAACCAATTGACAATTAAAATATATATAGATAAATATACATGTATTCAAAGGGCAGGGGAAAATAAAGGAACTGGTTCCCAAGGCACTGGCAGGGTTAGGGTTGGGATTAAAACCAAAGTGTCCTCACTCAGATAGAAGTACAAGTGTGTGTGGGGTTAGGGTTAGTGTGTGTGTGTGTGTGTGTGTGTGTGTGTGTGTGTGTGTGTGTGTGTGTGTGTGTGTGTGTGTGTGTGTGTGTGTGTGTGTGTGTGTGTGTGTGTGTGTGTGTGTGTGTGGTGGGGGGTGAAGGACATGCTGCCATTGTCTCCAAGCATGTGGAGAGACAGGAGCCAGGACCTCTGAGGACCACCCAGCGAGTCTGCTGATGGGACCTCCCGACAGTCATTTACATGGAAATCTCACAGCTCTTTAAACAGGGATGTCGTGTTAAATTAGATTAAATTTGAAAAAAGAAAAGAAGGTGGGTTGACTGTGACCTCCTGTCATTAAGAAAACATCCATCAAAACTTGTTTTGCCCTCAGAACAGCAGGTTTTCCTCGTATACCTTTATTTCCTACCTGGAAATGTGCACCTAAGCCTCCGGGCGGTGTGTGAGCGATGGCTGAGAGAAAGCAGATACACACTCATACGCTGAATCACAGAGCTTGTTTTCATTGCAGCGTCCTCCTTCATTTGAGCTGTGCTGGATTGTGAAAGACACAGAATCTCCCACGAGGGAAGCAATGGGAGGAGGGGGTGAGAAGACTTCAGATGAGACAGGCTTGTGTCGTGCACGGCGGCAGGTTGGGACGAGTACACGCAGAGGCACAGCTGTGTGTACAATGCTTTTGAATGTAGAAGGGCGGGGGGGAACCACATTGAACACAGGCATGTAACAGGCCGTGCAAATGCCACGTCTGTTCATAGCAGGAATAAGCACCTCGGGTGGAAAATGATCGTGCTGGATCAGGAGTCGCAGTGGAGCTGTGGTGGTAAATGTCAGATCTTAAATCATATTAATTTGGCCCCACGCAAAGAACATGGCAGTCGCACTGTGGCTCGTTCTACAGGCTTCCCACTCACACCAGTAAGCATTCAATCGCTGAATCACAGTGGGGTTTTTTTAAGTTTTCAAGCATCAGCTCTCAATGTCTCCTTGTCCTTTGAATCTGTAGTAAACACTGTACCCTACACTACCCACAATGCAAATCTGCCTATGCAAAACATCCAGTTGGCGGTCAAGAGGATTTGGCTTCACTTCTGAGGAGCAGTCATGTCGTCCATCTTTATATACGCTCTATAGATTTGAGAGAGATGCTTTCCTTTAAAAATTTACAGTCAACTTTGTGTCTTTACTGATTTTTATCCTTGATTTCCTTTCTAAATACAACAGGAACATTTTACAAAAATCTAATTACTTCTAATTGTGTTTTTTATCTGTAACAGAACCCAACTAAACCCAAATATATTCAGTATTTATTCTACAAAACAAAGAGAAGCAGCTGATCTTGCAACTTTGAGCTGGAAACAGTGAATATTTATAATTTTAGCTTAAATTAAAAGACTCAAAAGTATTTGATGTATAAAATTATGAATGATTTCTTCGGCAGAACGACAAAAAGATGGATATAGGTCATTCTGTGTCAGATTGTAATATATGTCAGAAAGTTTTGTCTTTGGTTTTCATTGCTGATAATTTATCCGAAGAAGCATCAGCAGATCCAAACCCTTTTTACCCCCCACATATTATATCGTCCAACTTGAAAGAGCAAGTCACTTCTGGCAACGTGGTCCAAACTCATTATCGTCTTTAGCAGAGGTGCTATGTTTCCGTGCTGTGTCACAGATCATTAACCGGTCGGACTGAGCTAGTCTGCGGCCCACAGTGTTGGATTCAGCTGCTCCGCCATGTGGGCCGCGTTTCTCCTCAGTCATGGGAAAAATAAATCATGCATGTGCACTGTTGAATCAGCGAGATGCTACATAACTGTCACGTGGCAACGGCTGCTTGCTGCTGAGTAGCATTATATCATATATTACACAGTAAGTGAGCAGACATGAATTTGAGAAGGGGAGAAAATCCTTTGTCTCTTTTAGGGAAAACTCACTGTTCCTATCCAAACTTATTTAATTGTCCCGATCTGACTGATTTATTATCATTGGTTTATCTACTATTGATTCTTTTATTGGAGCAAAACATGAGATCCTGGGTATGAAATTGTCCCAGACATCTTTTTATTACCTCATCTGTGCAAATTACCTTCCTGTCTGTTTTCTATCTGCCAGAGCTCGGGGAGAATTTCTGGTCCCACAGAAAAAAAACTCTGTGCATAAGCAGATTCTCATGAGAGTGTGTGGATGTGTGTGTTGCAGGTGGCACCGAGGCCCAGTGTGAGGGCTGCATAGAGTACTGCTGCAATGGATCGCCGCCTTTCTGCTGCTCCTACTACGCCTATGTGGGGGACGTCCTCTCGTAAGTCCACACACAGCTAATTAAGACCACGTAGATACATTTGGAACAATGTTTTACATCACTGACACCAAAACTTGGCTGTTTATAGACATGAAATCTGGAAAATTGGACAAATTGGACGTTTGCATTCTCAAATATAGCTACTCCAGAGATTTTTAGGGAAAATACCAGTCTTGTGTTGTTTTTGAAAAGCCTTGACTTAGGATAATCTCTGCCAAACAGAAGTTGCTTACTCGAGCATCGACAGGGTGCAACAGGGTCAAACAGCTGAGATTCCAGGCTCACTGCAGAGATCTGTTACAGACTCGGGCTACAAGAACCTCATTTAAGTGTTTTGACGTCAAACTATTTGTGATTCTCTTTTGGAATAAAAGTCCAACATGAGCTTTAAATTTAACAAGGCTAACTTTTTTTTCAGAGGGAGTGTGGTTCTAATCTTTTAGAAAAATGAGGTGATGCTAGTTTTTGGACAAAATGTGGACACGTTCAGTTGATTGATCTGCACTCACCTATAGCTTTGGTTAACTCACACACCAGCTGTCTTTTCCTGTCACTCTTCAGAAGATCTGGCCCTCTGACCTCTTCCTGACTGGACTCTGCCCAGCTGCTCTCACACTTTCACCTTTTTCTCAGAAGAAAAGTTGTCACAGTAATAATGATCTTTGTGTACAAGTAGAACATCTACACTGATGTTTTTATTGCAAATTATTGGACCACTTGTAAAAAGTCAGTTTTGGAAAGAGCAGCAAATCTGTTAATCATGCATGTTCTTCTGCAGTGCCACGCCACACACGTGCACTCACATCACACGCTGAGTTGCATCAGATGCTGCGGTCCATCTCCATGGCAGCAACTTAGTATCGGCAGCATGTCTGATGGAGACAGCTGCCTCCTCTCACACTCGACTGGGTGGCTCACTGGTTGTGTGTCTGTGTTCCAGGGGCACTGCCATCTCCGGTATCGTCTTCGGCGTGGTGTTCTTGATGGGGGCGGTGGCGGCCTTGTTCCTGTGCGTCTGTATGTGCATGAAGAATGGGCGGGGCGCCCGGGTCGGCGTGTTCAGCACCTCCTACATCAACACTGTGTCCCAGGGGTATCCAGGTGGGTCCACAATGCACACACACACACACACACACACACACACAACCTTCGAATAGTACGACTTTATGGTACCTTTTTGTCGATATTACAAGATCAAAGTTTATATAGTTTGACTTGTTTATTAACGTATTTATTAGTGGCTTCATGGTGACTGACGACATATCACATTACACAAACCTCAGGCAGCCAGAAATGAAAAGAAAAGAGCTGATCCACCAAACAAGGAAGGAGGAAAAGAAAAAGACAGAATAGGTGTAAGGTGTCCACCTTGGCCTTCCCACTGCAACATGAGCTCTGATCATGAAACCACCATCCTCCTACTTTAGCACATCCTCCACTTTTCTCAATCAAACCACAACACTGTTTCCCCTATCTCCCTCTCAGGTGATTTGCCTGCACATCAGAGTTTGTACTCTGTGACTCTCTCCAGCCCCGGGAATACAGTTTCTTTTTTTCTTTCAGGGCCTTATCCTTTATTTATTGCGTTTCATTCTCCTCAGTGTATCGCGCTACGCTGGACCGCCACTCTCTGCTCTGCCCTGCAGCGCCGATCATGTTGCATAAACATGCTGGAACACACAAAGCATTGCAGTGTGAATGAATGTGTGTGTGCAGCTACAGTGATATGAATTATTCTGCATCCTGACACCAGATGTGAGGGGCTGGTGTGCAGTTATTTCCCGGCTCCATTGAGGCCAAGATGGCTTAATCTGTATTTCTGTATGATTTTAATTGATTTGTGAGTAGTGCGTACATTGTTTATTCATTTTTATTTAAGTATCGGTGGCTTTTAATAAGAAGAAATATAGATTAAGCTGCGTTTTGATGCAAAATATCTAATTGTAGCTTCACAACAGATTCAAATCGGCACTTAAAATATTAAAACAAAGCTTCTCCTTTAAAATTGTCTGCGAGTTATAATTAATAATAAATTTAAATATAAATGTGCGTTTCCGCTGATGAAACCTCAGTTTGAAGTGACTTCACTCCTCATTGCCTTCATCTCTGCTCCTTTGATGTCTTGGTGAATAATGTAGTCGTCCTGGTGACGCAGATGCTTTGTGGTCTGACTGTCTCCTTGGTGCCATGTTTTTTTACTCCCTTTTTAGTGTTAGTTATTTCAAGTCCCTGCCCCTAGAGAGTGAAGTTCCACTGTTCAACCATAAGAGGGTGTAACTTTACTATCGAACTCCTTAATGAAATGGGGGCAAGTATCCTGAGCTTAAAAGGGCCTCATTCCCTCTTTAAACCAAAGAGCATGTGAGCATTGTGATTATGGAAAGAATAAATGCTTGTGACCAAATTTTTGCATTTCACCCCCTCTCAGGTCCTCCACCTCCATACACCTACGACTACGAGATGTATCCTCCCTCACTGCATCCACCGCCTTACACCCCGACTCAGCCTCGGCCGACTAACTACTCCCCTCCTCCTCCATACCCCGGCTGCACTCGCAAGTAAATCTCCCCCCCCCCCCCCCCCCCCCCCCCCCCGCTGCACAGATCGTCCACGGGAGCGGCTGAAGAGAAACTCCGGTGGCCTTGTTTTCAGAGACCTGAAGATGTCCGTGCACCTCTGGCCTCTAAAGACAATTCTAAAGGAGCCAATTAAAACAAATTAAAGGGAGGCCCAGTGCAATTTTTGTTCAGCGGGAGTCTGGACCAAATGGTGGGGAAGGGGGGGTAAATAATAATTTCACAAGCTGTGGGTCAGGATGCTCAAAGAAGGCGCCGACATGTGCAGGTCCTGATAACCGTTAGCAGCCCTGCTTGCCGGTGGCAGGTACTCCCCCCTCCCGCTAATAACCAATATCCTTATCCGTCCCGGCCTGTGCACATCAAAGGCGCTTTGATGAAGACCACTTTTTGTCAGCGTGGATGGGGAAGCGCACATCACTGGAGTACAGAGGTCTTTCCAGGAGACAATGCAGTTTAAAATAAACTTTATTCATATCTCGGCGACTGACATGGAAGCTGATGATTAAAGCTGTGTTAAACAAGTCTGGTCTGGACTTGAACATAATGCACAATAACGCTGACCTTAATGGCACAGACACGGGTTATTATCTAACTTGAAAAAATGTGAGGGTTGAACTGGGGTCAGATTGAACCAAAAATGGAATGTCTTACAAGAAAGTGAAAAAATATATACATTTTTTGTTTAGCTTTTGCAGGACTTGAGAAAATTGTGAAGCCTTCATTTGAAATGTAGTCGTAGGGTAACTATGATGTGTTGCGTAGGAGAGAAGCTGCTTGAAGCTGCATGTGTGAATGTCCGAGTGGGAGTCTCCGGACTTTCTGCACCCAATTAATTCTCTGGCCTTCCTCCAGAGGTCATGTAGAAATGGAGGACTGTGAATGATGGACTTTTGAATCACGTGCCGGGTGAAATTATTTCAAGTGTTGCAGCTGTGTTGTAAATTAAAAACGTCAATAAAAAGTGACCTTTTTTTTATTAATTGTGAACTTGTAGAGTCTTTATTCAACAATGTGTGTGTGTACACTGAAAAAATAAACTTAGAATTTCCGTTTTTTTCCCAAATTAAAGCTATTTGTGTATATATAACTTGTTGATTTTAATTTAGAAAAAAAATTAATGTGTTATTTGAAAGAATACCGTTTTATATATATGTATATTAAATATGATTACTTACATTTACAAATTGTAAATGTAAGTAATCATGTGTGTGTGTGCTAGTTTAGTGTGTGTTGTGTCTGTGTGGTGTTGTGTGTCTCTCTCTCTCTCCCTCTGTGTGTATGAGGCTCTCTCTTTGTGTATTTGTGTGTCTATGTCTGTGTCTCTCTCTCTCTCTTTGTGTATTTGTGTGTGTGTGCGTGTCTCCCACTCTCTCTCCCTGTGTGTATTTGTGTGTATATTTGTCTCTCTCTCTGTGTCTGTGTCTCTCTCTCTCTTTTTTTTGTGTATTTGTGTGTCTGTGTATTTGTATGTGTGTGTGTGTCTCTCCCTATCTCCGTCCCTCTCCCTCTTCCTGTGTGAGTGCAGTCAGGTGACCCGGCTCTCAGCAGCTGTGCAGCCTCGGTCTCTCTCTCCATCATCAGACATCGTGAGTCTCTGGCGCTGAATACACGTACACTCACACTCCGCTCCTCCGCCCCGACGCTAACGTTACACCGCCCGGCGAAACACTGCCCGCAGGAGCGCCGTGTCCGCGGAACAACATGTGGGACCGAGTAGCTCTGCTGCTGCTGACCGTGGCGACCACGGCCCCGGCTGCCGAGGTAAGGAAACACCGCGTCCGTGTGCTTGTTGCAGGATTTGCAGCGTTTTTCCACCATATTGTTGCTGTCAGCCGGTGAAGCTAGCGACCGTTAGTTGCTGCTGCACCGGAAGCGGAGAGGCTGCCCTTTCAGAACACATGCACGGAACATGTTTTAGTGTGAGATCATTAAAAACCAGGGCTGTAAATATCATATAAAATCACTATTAAATTGTACTTAACAAATAATAACAATTGCAAAGGACGTTGGTTGCATTTATCTGCTTGTTCTTTAAAAAATTGCAATGCAGCAAATCCAGTTAAATAACGATAATTATATCTAAATGACGCATGTAATAGCAAAATTAGATACTTATTCTAATGCTAACAGGTTGTGTTTTCCACATGTAATCATATTAAGTGTATTGGAATAGAAACTACGCCTTTTTGCGTGCTTCTCGTTTTACTTTGAAGGTTTTAAGCGGAAGTCTCAGTGATTGGCACTGATTGTGAACACGGGTATTTGTTAACCAGAGAATAAACGCTTTTTAAGCACGACATTGCGGAACAAATGTATTTTGTTCGTATATATATTGTAGCTCTATGCGCAATTTATCCCGGGATAAGGATAAATAACGCGTATTTGAATCCAAATACACTCGTTCTCTGACCCCGTCCTGTCTCCGGTTAAAAGCCTGTAGCTGCTGATTTATCGACACTATCCAACAATAGAAACAACGTCTGACTCCATTTTCTAAATCTGTGGCTACGATCTAATATTGTTTCTTTGCGTTAAAAACAAAAGTCGCTTTTCTCTCGTTCGAAATATGTTACAAACAAATTCGGTTCGTCAACAAATGGCGAGAAAAACGCTGCGCAAATGTTACTTACACGCCACTGATGGTGTTGTTGTTATTGTTGTTGTTGTGATCGTGTTGAATAAAAGACAATATTTTGTTATTTTCCATATCCCGAGGGCTCGATTTGAGGGAGTGGGCGTGTTTTTCTTTATTCGGGGAACGACAATAAGTCCGTTGTTCTCTCGCAATGACGCCATGTTCTGATTCAAGCGTAATAAAACGAGAATAAAACCTGAAACGTCCGCTCGAAACGAGGATTATTATGGACGCTTCTCCCACATATTTCAGTCAAATGAGAATGGAGAAGTAAGATGGCGGCGGTGCACTGCAGCATTTGCAGAGGGTCGTGGAAAACCTGGAGCTTTGACTCATTGTTTCCTCCTGTGCTCCTTTCGTATCCGTTTTATAATCTAGAGTCACACCAGCTGCAATGTGAATGTCAGATTCGCTTTAATAATGTCTGAACAGCGGATCTAGTCTCTTATAATCACCCCTCATGCATTTTTAAGGCTCATGTTTCTTTGTGAACATGCACTGCAAAAAAAATCTGTATTCTTCAACATGGCTTTTTTTATTTGATTTTGTCCTATAAATGTGAAAATTCCCCCATGTTTTCTTCAATTTCAGCCATTTTCCAGCAACATCTCGTAAAAAATGTCACGTCATCCTTATTATCATTATGTAATTTTATTAATTCCATGAGCCAATTAAGCTTTAGGGCCTGTCCCAATTCACCACTTGGCCCTAACCCTTTGCTTTCTCTCGTGGTCGTAAAGGGTTGTCCCATTTCTCTGTGATATAGGGGTCGTGGCTATCTAACCCCTTCAACCGCAGTGTATTCAGGACCCCCCCTCCCTAAAAACAAAGTGGTAAGACGGAAATCCCAGAATGCTGTACGAATGGACGAATCAATCAACATGGCGACCCGCTTAGCTTTAGCTGTCCTTTGTAATCAAAGGAGATTTCCCTCATATTTAAAACAGCTCATTCCGCTAATGTCACTTTACTGTAGTTGGATATTATTTACAGTGTCAGGAGATGGATTACACATTCCTGTGGCCACCAGTAGCCTCATTGTTTCAGAGCAGGACCTGGGATATTGTCTTTATGATCTCAAACGATTATAGCTTAAAGGTGTTTTATATAACAGAAAAATGGGGTCAAACTGAGGTAATTATCCTCCGTTTAGGCCTCCTTGTTTTGAATTTTTCTTCAGTAAGACGTAGCAGGTGAAATGTGGGGTGAGCTGACCTTCATTCTTCCTGCTAGCAGCCTATAATCAATACAGTCATAATGAACAGTTTGGGCTGCTCATCAAGCAAACCGCATGCTTTGTTCGCAATCCGTTGCTTACTTTGCTTAAGTCAATCTTCCCCCTTTGAGTCCTGCGTTTACATTATCAGAGGTTCGAGTGATGAAATGCGGTAGAAGAAGTTGTTTAAAATCTGAGGGATGATATCTGCGAGATTAAATCAGACTTGAAAATGAGATGTTGCAAGGTTTTGATCTTGTTTGGGCGTGTTTATAGCCTTCATTATCGTCCCATGCAAACACACGCACACACACTTCTAAACACACAACTCGGGGAAGCTGCTTTTCCTGATGGGCCCGCCCTTGAACACGCAGGCCCTGGTGTGGGGCGTGGGAGTTGGATGCCAGCCTTTGTGTGTTTGTAAATCCTTGGGAAATGGCCCTTGGATGGGTGCAAGCAGTCTGTTTGTGTGCATACTGCAGTTTTTCAGCCTGGGGCGGACCAGCCTTCTCCCCTTATTAGCGGGGCCCTAATGCCATTATGCCTGTTGGCACTGCCAGTGTCTCTCTCTCTCTCTGGCACCTTCTCTGCTGCTCACGCCGCAGTTCAGATTTATTGAAGGAGAACCCCCGACACTCATATATCTTTGATTTGCTTTTTATTGCATCTTCTTTCTCCAGCCTCACTTTTACTTTGGCTTCAGTTTGTCATTTGGTGGAATGCCTCTCAACAACCTCTACGGACAGACTGAAGTTTGTGCATAACCCCCGCCAAAGTGATTAGTCAATAAATAATTAGTAGCTCGACAGAGAAGCACAGGCAATTGTTTTACTGATATAAAAGACAAAAATCAATGGTTCTAGATTTAACCATATGAATATTTACTGGTTTCTTAGATAGTCAATTGAACAAGTTTGGATTTTGGGCAGTTGGTTTGACAAAATAAGCCGTTTTAAGATGTCTCCTTTGGTATCTGGGAATATGTAATGGCAACTTTTTTTGCACACTTGCTGTCTTTGAATAGAGCAAATGATTTCTCAGTTCATTAATAAAATAGTCAGTGAATTAATCCATACAGAAAATTGTCATTAGTTGCAGTCAGTTGACTAAAAGACTATTGTATATATCATACGTATGAAAAACTGCCAAATATGCTGTTTTTTTTTCTTATAGATTACATGGGCATTATCAAATAATTAATCCTTGACTTGAAAATAGAATTAATCATAATTATAATATAAGGCACCAGACTGTCATGATGCTAGCAAGTTTGTTCTGCTGTGTCTGTGCTTGTCTCCCTCATGTCCAACTGGTGTTGCAAAGATTGCCTATAAAAATTCCTCGTCTGAACAGCGCACATTGTCCATCTTGGTTGTGTCAACAACAACAACAATGACACTGCAGCGCCCCCAATTAATGTCCCCCCTGCATACCCTGCTGTCTGTCCCGGAGAAAAGAATTCCTGACCTTTTGATACTGTTGTCTCTATTGTACCGGTGCCTGGAAATGGGAGGACGCTGATGTGCTTGCTGTGTTTTGGAGCTGCCTGTCTGTCGCTTCTCTGTCCAACTGACGTGGTGTGAATCAGCTGTTTATGAACACTTTTAAATGTCAATCTTTGCCTCTTCTTTGCATCTTACCTTTAGTCATTTCTGTCGTTATTCTCACAGTCCCAATTCTCCGTTGTGTGGTCATGTTTTCCCAGTGAAAGGTGGTTTTTATTGCATTGTAGGAATTTGGTCGGACTGATTCCAGAGGTAACAGACCGGTGTGGAGCTCAAAGGCCTCCTTTGTGCAGTGCAACCTGCCTTCAGAATGAAACACTATGAATATATGAAGGAACAAAGGCTCTTATAGATCCAGCAAGCATCTAATCGTATCAGAAGAAATCTGTTGTGGACAGAGATGTCGCTGAACTTTCCCACTCAACCGCAAGCAGCACTAAAGTCTGACATGCTGGTCAATGAGGAAGGTCTGCAGGTATTAGAGTGCGGATACCTGGGTTCGGACAAAAGATAAGAGATGATATTCGGGCTCGGGTCAGGTTCCTACACATAAAAACAGAAGGCATATCAGTCTGGGGTGGGGCTCTGTTAGTTTTCTCTCGGGTCTGTACAGAAAATGGCGAGGCTCTACTTGATGACATCAGTATAGGTGCCATCTTCGTTGTGAAGACATAATGTTTGTCTGAGGGGTTGTAAGTCAGTCGTCCGGTTGAAAACCCTCCTCTTCATCTTTCTCACCTCGTCCTCTTTATGACTGGCTCATAATTACCAGTAATGGAGCAAACCAGCTTTATTACCTGCTCGTCTTCAGGCAACACAACACTCTCCCTCCCACTCCTCACATTAGAGCGACTCACCCACCAGGCAGCACCATTCATCACCACTGCGCTCTTGTTTCGGTAAATAACAGCAGTGCGCCGCCGAAGACACGCTCCTCACGTCACCGCTGCTGAGTAAGCAGGCGTTGATACAGAATCTGAATAACCAGCTGGGAAGCAAGTTGCCCTGATCCACGCAAATTACTCAGCAGCAGCATTGAGTACATCCAGCTTTCACTTCATCAGTGAGGAAGCTCCAGACACACAAAACCTCCATCTGAAAGCATGTTTCTGCTGTGGCTTAGCAAGGCATCAATGCTGTATTGCTTTTTTTTGGTACATCTACATTATAAGTGGCATGTGTCACTGGCATGGTGTGTTGTCCTGTATATGTGTGGGTGAGACTGATCTTCCATTGGCCATTACAGGCTAATACAATCAAGTTTTAACCATGGAATTGCTTTCTAGTGTATGATCAGTTTCTGTGCTCACCTCTAAGCTCTTGTTAAAAAGGTGAGGAGCCCACTCTCAGCTTTGTGCCAGGAAGGGTAGTTTGACATTTACTCTGGATCCTGATCATTAAAAGACTCAGTGTAGAGATACTTCTCTGGTGCTACTGTCCTGCAGCGAAATGGGTTGGAAAATGCATCTCCTGAAAATGTACAGAGGAGCTGTATGTGAGAATGAATCATTTGCTTCATACATTTTCTGGAAGCCCATGTGAGGATACAGCAGGAAAATGATCTCTCTAGAGTGTTCTGGTAGTGTTGTGGCTCAGATCCATAGAGTATAGTCACAACATCCCAGCTTTAGAGATATAAAGTCATATAGTATCTGTCCATCACACCTACGTATCAAAAAAGTGTGAAAGCATGAATTTAATCAAATATTCACAAGTTTATTAACTGAATTTTAAAATGAAAAGAAAATGTCAAACATTTATTGTATTTCCACAGTTGTATACGAAAAATCCAAACACAAGCTGTTCACAAAAACAATCTTTCCACAACTCTTTATTTCCTCGAACCACAAAGGAGAGCTCTCTTTCTTCCAGTTTTTCAACACCTTTCATTTTTTTTCAATAAAAGGACATATTTATGGATGAAGGTACTCCGAAATCACGCCTCAGCGCATCTTTGATTTTTGTGAAGGTTGCCGACTCATTATTTTAAAGACGGAGAAGAAGTGAATTATTGCCACCTCTATAAACTCCAAAATACCCACGGGGGTCTTTGTTTTTCCAAGGTTTTATTCCTCCGCTCGCAGAAATGATCTCATCCCCTCGTCCCCTCTCTCCTCTTTTCCTGTGTCTGCACTCGTCCTCCCAGGTGTTCAGGGTTGCCATAGCAGTGGAGTCTTCCCCTGGTGCCTGGTACTTGGACTATAATTAGGGCCGCTGTGCGTTATTGCCGTCGTCCTTCTCACCCTCCTCAGACCCATCAGAAGTTTTTCTCACTCTTGCGTTTTTTTCTTTTCCCTGAAAGGCTGTGTCATCCGTTCAGTATGTTACCGATATGCTTCTTGCCCTCGGCTTGAGATTCACAGTTCAGAGGGTTTATGAAACTAGTACCTCTTTGGGGTCGGGCGACACGCCATCAGTTGTGGGTGACAAGTCCTCTCGGAGTGTGAAATTGCAGTGCTTGTCGGAAATGCCAAAATCTGTGTGTGCGTGTAGCTGGTGTCGGGGGGCTTTAAACGAGACTGGAGATTTCCGAGTGTTCCTGACTGTCTCCTGCTATTTCTGGTTCCTTTTCCTGTTTGGTCCTCACAATAATAGAAGACTTCCTGTGTTTGTTCGACAGAAGCAATGCAGTATAATGTGCGTACAGGAAACAACCTCATGTTTGAAGTGACTTTGCGGAAATTCCATTTGGGATTTGTAAAATTGTAATTTCCCATTGTGCCACTCTGATATTAATCATCATCACTCAGTATTATATCAAGAGTTTTAATTCCAGCCATTTAACATATAATTAAATTAAAGTCGAAGGAGGGACAAACGGGATTCCTTTCACGATAGAAATCTTCCGCTGGTGATTGTGTTTATCGTGTGTGGAGGTCGTTGCTCGTGTAACAACTAATGATGATTCCAGTTACACACACCCATCAGCCCTAGGGCCCTGATTCACAAACGACTTGTAATAACAACGCTGATGAGGGATGACCTCAACTCACAATCAGCCATTAGGCAGTTTTCTTTGTAGCAGTAAACATGGTTACTGGGCTTCTGGATAATTTCATCGTTGTTTGAGTGAAATCGCTGCTGAAGAAAACACATTAGGAAAAAAACATGTATTTTGTGTTTTTTCCAGCATCTGACACAGAAATTATGAAAAATATGTCTTGATGGAATCCAGCTGAGAGAAGACGATGCTGTTGCGGTCCAAGCACATTAATGCTGGACTTTAATGGGATATTTAGAGTCTGGAATCTGAAGATGGTTCATTATTACGACTACGTGGAGACCCCTGTCTGCAAAACGCAGCCACCACTGGTTTTAATGATGCAGGATGTTGATGCATCTTTCACTTTGGGCACAAACAAAATCCTTGTTAGCATATTTTTGGGAGAGATTACGACGAGATTTGCATAATTTCAGATCTGAGTAGCCCCAGTTCATGGTGTGACTGCTGAGTGTACTTTCAGTCCTTGGTGTGTGTGTGTGTGTGTGTGTGTGTGTGTGCATAGGTGATCACAGCTCCATCTGTGTGTGCTGGCGGTCGACTGCAGAGTTATTCCCAGCTGGATACCAGTGAAGTCAGAGCCAGGTTAGCATGCTGGTGCAGAACGGGTCGACCGTTGCACTGGGTGAATTTTCATAGGTGCACCGTCAGCTATACGAGCAGAACACACACACACACACACACACACACACACACACACACACACACACACACACACACACACACACACACACACACACACACACACACACACACACACACACACACACACACACACACACACACACACACACACCAACCTGATGATGAAATTCCTTCTCCCAGATGACTTGGATAATGGTGTTGCCTCGGGTTGCCACAGCAATGACACAGGGAGGTTTATGACAGGCGGGTCTCCAGGGGATGAGAGCAGCCACCGTATCCATGGTGATAATAACTAAGGCAACCAAGAGTCCCTCCTTCACGTCCTGGCAAATTAAGTGGGCAGAAGTCAGGATTTTCTTTTTCCTCTCACACCCTTAAGATCAAATTTTAAACAGATTTGTCTAAGATGCTAATTCCTGGGGAACCGCTCGACAGAAAAATTTAATCACATTGAATATGAATGAAGATGAAACTGAAATTCTCCTCACATAGGCAATGGGAAGTTGTGAAGATGAGAGAAAACTGACAAGACGGCGCGCACCAAATTTGACGGTTTTAAATTTGAGGTTGATCATCTACAGACAAGCGTGTTTACAATTTGAAAGGAGGAAACGTTTCATTGTGTCAGTTTGACCTTTTTAAGCCCATACAAGTCAGGAAAATCAATATTGATCCCAGACCGACTTGGATCTATTGATTTTAAGAAACGCCTGAATGAAGTCAATGCTGCGTCTTTCGAGGTGCTCGGGTTTCATCATAACCTGATTCACCGCAGCCAAAACTGTCGCCGCGTTAGAGGATGAGCCAGAGCTTCTGTTTTGCCCCAGAACATTTAGTTCTTTTTTTTTTATGAAGAAGACGTTCTGTCTGGTCTTTATATTCTGGTCTGTAATTGAACTTCTGGCTGGCTGGGAGTGTTAGTGGAAGGGAAGAGGGTCTGGCTGCCCTGTAATCAGGGAATCACCCTATACCCACTGGATCTGCTTCCCAAACATCCAGTGCAGATAATATTACACACACAACAGAGTGGGATAGCGTTACACACACACACTAACGCCCCGGTTACACTAGTTCCTCTGTGTTTGGGCCTCTGTTCCACACATGGTGTTTTTGGCAATTTTTACAAACGCCTTCCAAAATGCAGATTTTCAAAACCTCTCGTTTACGTGTATCTGTGCGTACATGTACAAGGCATGCCCACTTGTTTTGGGTAATGAGCATGCACCAGAAAGAACTACAACATGTGTATATATAACAGATATTTAGTAAAACGAAGGTCGTGTGGAAAGTGGGGGGAAAATCCATTAAAAAAATATCTGCAGTGCTGTAGACAAGGCCAAGGTCCAGTCAAAGACGATTTAAGAGTTTTAAGTAACGCCTGCTTATACAGCGTGCACATGCAAGAGGGTTGAGCATCTCTTGTCCCCTCGCCAGCCTTATCCAATTCCGCTGTAGCACATCCTCTCAAGCTAAGCACACAAATTCCCACAGCCATGCACCTCGTAAACAACTCACACTCACTCGCACTTCAGCTCGATTCCACCACAACTGATTGATGAATGACCCAATGGGAAGCAACCTAAGATTACTGTATCACGTAACGCATTATCCCACTCGTAAACATCTACAGGCTGCCAAGGAGAACATGATAAAGCCCTTATTCTTTGCACTGTGTCGCACTCTCAGGACTTTCCTTTTCTTTCTCGTCTCCTCTGCGATTGTGTGTCTCAGGCCATTGTGAACCATCTGCAACACTTGGTTGACATTATCTTGCATGTGATACAGTATGTTCCAGCCAGGACAATAACGCCTTGTCTTGTCTTAGCTCCTGGTTTGGACGCAGCTGAAGATCCCTGTGAGAGATGTGTCCCCCAGAGAGAGAGAGAGAGAGAGAGAGTGTGTGTGTGCGCGTGTGTGTGGAGCTCTTTAAGACACATCTTGCTCTCCAGGGAGTTTCCCCCTGGGGACGAGAGCTGATCTAAGGCACCACCACCCACCCCCCGCCTTTACCCAACTTCCCATGGCAGGCCTGGGCCACTCAGATAAGACTGTACAATTAATAGCACCGCAGGACCAGCGCCCACAGGGGCACTTCAAAGATTGTGTGTCTGTGTGTTTGTGTCAGGAATACATTCAGTCCGTTTCTCTGCCTCTTTGACTGAGAAGATACATTGTGTGTGTGTGGGGGGGGTGTCTTTATCCCATCTCAGCCATAGTTCACTGTCCTGCCGCTCGGCCCGGCCAGCCGGTCGTCCTGCAGGGGAGGGAGCAGTAATCGTTTTTAGTGCTGCTGATCACATCTATGAACGGAGCAGCTGTGAGCAGCTTCGCTCACACATATCACTGCATTTTACACAATCACTTTGAGATGGGGAGTGGTTGAGTTATTATGTCTTTGAGAGTCACACACAAGTGGAGAGCCGTGCAGCTGCGTGGATTGATGAGGATGTCGAGGTTGCACCTAATTTATGTTTTCCGCCATAGTCGAGAAAGTCAGAAGAGGTGATTCAGACACAGATTTATAATTTTTTTTTTTTTTTTTTACAACTTGAGCTTTATTCCTATCATTTTATATTAAATAGTATCCCCAAATATTTTTTTCTCATGAATAATCACTAACCAATTAATGTTCTGTTGATAATTAATGAATGGACTGCTCATTCCAGCTCTAATCTAACCCACATTGGATCCCAAAAAACAAGACCTAATTTGTCAGGAATGCACTTTGCACGTGGAGGACGGCTCATGCAAATGGCTGCAGCGAGCTCGCCGTCCTCTTCATGAACCATCTTGGTGCGGGAAACCACTTTATCGAATTGCAGCAGCAAGTAATCTCACTTAAATTGCTTTTCTGCTGCAAACTTGTATGTTGCGTTATTAGATTGTCGCTTGGTTCTGTTTGTGTTCTTGTGTGTCTTTAGTGCGTCTCCCTTGGGGCAAAACAAATTCCATTTCCTCCTTAAATCATTATGGCGTCGTTGCTTTTTATGGTCTATGAACCAACAGTGTATGCCAAGCTTTAACAATTTGGACAAGGACTTGCGTGTGCAACTTAATTCCATGGTCCTGTATGGGTCAGCAGGCGCTGGCGTTTCCATCTGTGTTTTCTTGCTGTGACTGACTCGATTTTGGCGAGCTGCAGCTTCACCCTGCTGCAGCTCCCGAGGCACGACTGTCTTAATTTCTTCTGTGAGACGTCGCACGCCAGGCAACATGCGAGCCGGGTGTCTGCTGACTTTAATTGAACTATCTTCTCGGGGTCAATCTTTTATAGCGTTAGCATCCGCTCCTCTGGCTTATTCCCTGCTGTTGACTGCGATGGCTATCATGCCAGATTTAGAGCAAAGGGGGATATTTCTCCTGACCAGGCTGCCGTCCTAATCCTCAGTGCCCAGATTACTGCTCCCTCCCCTGCAGGACGACCGGCTGGCCGGGCCGAGCGGCAGGACAGTGAACTATGGCTGAGATGGGATAAAGACACACACACACACACACACACACACACACACACACACACACACACACACACACACACACACACACACACACACACACACACACACACACACACACACACACACACACACACACACACACACACACACACACACACACACACACACACACACACACACACAGCCTGATTTCTCCCTCTGTAATATACATTTGCCGCTGGTGTGTTCCGCCATTTGTTAGTCTGCCTTTTTTCAGTCCATCTGTTGCTCGCTCAGGGTAGATTCTAGCTGCGCAGCACTTTACCTTTTTAGTCTCTGGATTCTTATCTGTTCTTTTTGGGAGTATTTGGAAAATTTAAATTGTAAAAGATGAAGAAGGGTAGAGATTATTTCTGTACGCTGTATAAACAGTGGCGTTACTGTTTGTCAGGAGGATCTTTTTAGAATTTTCACTTAACCCATGTTGAACTTTGCTGACAGAACATGCACACAGCCTTCTTCTCTGAGCTGCCTCTCTCCGACACCAGAATTACTCATCTTTTCTCCATTAAGCCTTCCCTGATTTCCTTCAGACACCCGCTCCATCTCTGGCCCTTCATCCCCTCAACCTTTTTCTGTTTTACAGAGCACTTGACCTCCTGCTCGCGCCCCGAAGGCTTATTGTCCAATTCATTTGTCCTCCGATCTCTCCCTGCCTCCTCGCCCATTGTGGTTATTGTTCTTTTCTCTCACTTTCTCCTCCCACTCATGTCTTTGCCACCATCCTGGGAGTCAGATTTATAAGCTTATAGCGAAGGCTTGGCCACTCGCCTCCTCCTCCTCCTCCCTTCCTTGGCTAAAAGACAGACTGGTGAAGAGATAGTGGTGGAGAGGCTGAGAGGCAGGAAGGAGAAGAGAGTGTGATGGGCAAGGATATGATTTGCCAGCCAAAAGAGGATGACACAAAGAATTTGAATGTCAGAGAGCCACTGGAGCAGATTTGCGTACCTATGCCTCCAGCAGGGAGGAAGTTCGTTTATCTCTTTCAGAAAGCGACAGGGAGAGGCCACAGGGTGGGCAGATAAGGTCAGAATGAAACGGGGCACCCAGAAAGTGAGTTAATTAAAAGATAGAATGCCATGCAAAGAGACTTTTTAAAGATTATTTGAAAACTTTCTGCTCTCGGCCTGCCTTGGGTTGTACTATAAATGAGTGGTACAGGATTTGATCTATGCCCGGCAGCACTGCTCACACACAGATGGCAGTGTGGGAATCGAGCGTCACAGCCCTAAATAACCCCATCTGGTGCAGATTGCTCTGTGTCGAGACCGATGGCCACCAGTGTTAAGTTGCCATGTGCTGGGGGCAAGAGGGGATTTTGAACCCAAAGAGAGAGAGAGAGAGAGTGTGTGTGTGTGTGTGTGTGTGTGTGTGTGTGTGTGTGTGTGTGTGTGTGTGTGTGTGTGTGTGTGTGTGTGTGTGTGTGTGTGTGTGTGTGTGTGTGTGTGTGTGTGTGTGTGTGTGTGTGTGAGTGTGTGTGTGAGTGAGATTTACTGATTTCCGTTCTAATACAGCTCGCGGCTCATCCCGTTGACCTGTTAGGGGTGTGAACATTGCTGATGCATATTTGACCCATGGGAGTGAAACCTGATCTCTCTCTCTGTGTGGGTGGGTGAACTGTTTTAACCAGAGAGTACGGCCCAACCTCCAAGAAGTCATTACTACTCTTATTTTTGACCGTTCCACGTGGAGGAAAATAAACATGTCAAATGTTTTTGGTTTCTGAAGGTAAAGAGGTCATATTCTGTACTCAAAGATATAATATGAAACAACATTAGCATCGACTGTTTTTATTCCATGGGTCAAATATGCATTAATATTTTATGAGAATATGGCAAAATCAGAACCATTAGCAAATCTAATTACATTTCCCTGAAATCTAGGGCAGAGCTGCATGGATCGCTGTGGTTTAAACTTTGTCAAAGTTCCTATGAATTGATAAACCCGTCACATATTTGCTGAGTTATTTATGGTCGGGTGGTTTATGAATTCACAGGCTGTAAATCATGCGTTCTGGTTAGACTCCACTTTGTGAACAGTTATTAAATCAACTTGTCACAGAAAATATGAAGATGAACTCTCACATTCTTGGAATAACTTGGTGGCAACATTACCAGTAAAAAGCAGGAAATGCTGATAGTTTGTTATAGTTATATTTCCTAATATGTATTATAACTGTTTATTGTGATGACCGTAATGTTTCAATATTAGAATTACAAATAAGACATTAAGAATATTTGATGATAATTTGTGAAATCATAACTCCGCTCAATAATACAGCACTTTTTATTGCAGGCCACAAACAGGACAGAGCTAGTTATGTGATTGTCCTCTCATTCAGAGCAAAGCAACAGCCAATCACATAGCTGTCCCTGCCCTGTTTATCTTTACTGCAGGTAAAGACTTTGACCTTGTTTGACTGTTTGCGTTTATAATTAAAGATGTCACATTGGTTTTATTGCATTCACTTCATGCTTGTGTAGCCCGGCGAAGCTTTCTCCTCTGCCTAGGCCGGTTTCTGTGAGTGCAGTCAAGTGTAGATGGAAACAGCTGCAGCGAGGACCGATTCATTCATCTGCCAAATTTCATTGTTGGTAAATGAAATATAATGCAAGCTGATAAAGTCCATCTTCCTGCCGATGCACTAGATATATGGCTGTAAAATCGACCCAAACATTTTGGTTTTCAGCTTCAAATTTAATCTGAATTGATCACCCCATCAGCTTTTCTCGTTTGTTGGACGAGGACTTTATGCCCCCGGCTGCTTGAAGAAAAATCAAGTCTGGAGGAAGGAATATGCTATCCATCTCACAAAACAGCATTTGTTCGCCTGCCAGGGCCTTGAAAACCATTAACACGATTAGGCAGCACACAATGGCAACACTCCCTCTCCTCCCTCCCTCTGTCTCCTTCTCTCCCATTTTGTTTGAGCTTGTTTGCCAGTACAATGCAGACATTCACTGGTTTGTCTGCACCTCTTCTCATGGGGGAAGTTCGGCACAAAAACGTCAGAATTCATGCAGATACACACACAGACCAACGCACAGGAGGATAAATTAACACAAAAATTAATACATTCATGCCAAAGGGGGACTCACACACACACAAACATTCGCTCACGCACACTCCCTTTGCCTGCAGCCAACCTGCTCTTATGCGCAGGTTGTGCTGCGCTAATGGAGAGAAACAAACCAAAACCAAATCAACAGAGGGTTATATAAACACTATACTGTCCTGGAAAAACTTGGGCATGGGCACAGAGATGTACACCCGCTGTTCCCATATAAGCAGCAGAGCAGAGGATTGTGTGTGTGTGTGTGTGCGCGTGTGTGCGCATCACAGAAAGCAGCGGGTGGATTGCTTCAGGCCGGTTGTTTGAGGCAATTTATTCCTCTGACATTATTGATTTTTCATGTCCATCCTTTTGTTCTGTTCTCCAGCATTTTTTCGGCGAGATCGTTTGCCTCGAACACACAATTGCAAAGAGGTGTTTAGTACGATGCTCGCAGTGCCATGACTAAGAGTTTTTTAAGAACACAGAAATCCAACCCAGATCCTCGTCTGTGGCTTTCCTCCTCCTCTATCTTCTCTCTCGCTCACCTCATCTTACTTTTCATCTACCATACTAATCTCCTTTCCTCTCCTCTCCTCTCTCCCCCCTTTATCTGAGCAATAAAATTTTATTGCATCCATCTTGCGTTTTTTTCAGCGCAAGTGTTCAAGGAGTTTAACATGAGTGGTAATTCTCATTAAATCTCTCTCTCTCCTTTTTTTTATCTGTCTCTCTCCCCCCCACCCCCCACCCCCACCTCCAGGTGCCTACAGATGTTTCCATGGGTCTGTTGGCAGAGCCCCAGGTGGCCATGTTTTGCGGTAAACTCAACATGCACATCAACGTGCAGAGCGGCAAGTGGGAGCCGGACCCCTCAGGCACCAAGAGCTGCATCGGAACCAAGGAGGGCATCCTGCAGTACTGCCAGGAGGTAAGATGTGTGTGTGAGATAATGGGAGATGCAACAGAAGCTGCTTACCTTCTGTTCCTTATGTAAAACAGTTTATTTCCCCTCCTGAATCAATTAACTCTGATATTACGCCATTTTAAAGCTGATATGAATCTTAAGTGTCTGTAATGTAACAAGCAGCAGCTGGATGTGGTGTAGTTAAGGTGGGGAATCTAGATATTGAATGTCAGGGTTGTTTTGAAATGATAATATCGTGAAGGTGAAATGTTTTGTCTCCGGTTTGCAGCAGGGCTAAGAGGTGTTGTTTCCTCCCCAGACCAATCTTCCTCATCAATCATCATAATTTGTTATGGCTTCATAGCTTGAAAATGGCTCTAATTTAGCTGTGTGCCTGTTGATATATGGATTTCTTAAACAGTAATTACCCCGTGTTTATTTAGTTTTGAGCGAGAAATAATCCTGGATGATAAATGTTTATAGTCGTGCCATTTCAGGTGGAGTTTTGGGTCGGATGATTTACACTTAAGCCATTAAACTGACACTCTGAGAAAATAACAGTGATTGAGCAGGTAGCAGTGTAGCGTCTTTATGGAGAGGAGAGTTCGCACAAAGCGAGATTTTCTTTTCTAGGGGATTTACAGTTTTATTTTGCAGTGTTTGTGCAAGTGAGAATAATCTTATAACGTGTGTGTGGTTCCACACAAGAACGTACAAAAATAATTGATGTGTTATTATAATCTGAGCCAGATGCAAGAAGATACAGCGATACACAAAGTACAGTAGAGACACTCTAGACAGAACACTCATGATTGGAAGCAGATCATGGTTTTTAGTCATGCATCAGAAAAAGTTTTGGATCAACACAAGATATCTCTCAGTTATTGTTTTGGAGGTTTCTCCAATTCTTCCGCTCCTCTCTTTGCCATGACTTTCACCGTCAACTGCTTTTAACATGTGCCATTCACATGAACACACAACTGCTTTGATTAAGCTACATCTCAGGGTTGAAATTTAAGTTATTACTTAAATAACTGTATTTTAGTGTCCAAACTGTGGGGGCCGATCCATGCAAATCACAGATCAACCGTGGTCCGTTACTCTACAAAGTGGCGGACTGAGATATTTGTTCCTGCTGGGATTTGAGAACACAGTCCGCCATGAGAGTCTGCAAACAGATTGTGTTTTTTTTATTCGCCAAAATCCTCCACTTTGGCCGAATGACAAGATGCCAGAACTCTGCTCAGTAAACAAGCTGCTTAGGCCCATATGACCTGCCTGATGTTGGAAGCTAGGGTTAGTTTGTTATTAGGTGAAAGCTAACCAGGTCAACCACCACACAGTGAACGCCTCTGTTCTATGGATTAACTGTTGTGCTGAGTGATTTTTTTTTTTTTTCATTTACTGCAGCATTTCATTTGGGAGCAGTGTAGAAGATCATTGCACTATGTAAGACAGGAGTGTTAAAAGGGAGTTGTCCGATAAGAGGAAGTGATGCATTATGAGTTTCTCTGAAAAGCATTTAAGACAAGCTCAAAGGAGCATTAGCTCATCCTCCCTGTGTTACCACAAATAACAAACCCTGCAACGACAAATAAATGCTTTGGAACAATCTGTCTCGGGTCCCAGAATTTGAACTTTGAAAAATAGACGACATGAAACGTTTCCCCCTCAAAGCCGAGTAGAGGAACACGGCTTGACAAATGCAAGAATAGGAAGGAGCCAAGAAGTTGATGGAGTTATTTTTTGTGCATGAAGGGAGAGAGGAGGTGTCGTAGAAAAGGATGAGAGGAGTGGGCACAGGGACACGTTGAATATTGTGCTGAGGCAGATGTCATGCATGGCTGAGGAGAACACAGAGGTAAACACAGAGTCTACCAAGCAGAGACGGCATCGGCTAGCACTACGGTAATGTTAAGAGCAGAATATTTTGTAGAACAAGGGTCGCTGAATGTTTCACCAAATTAATAATCGGTCTCTGTAGAAAGCAAGAGTAAAGGTGGCCTGCAGAAAGAGCTGCGAGGCTACGAACAAGGAGCTGCAATGGTGAGGGGATGTATCAATGTAAAATGAAGAAATGAACATTTCTTGCACATAGCACAAGAGCCGTTTGCAAAGAGAACAGAGTCAGAAACGTTTGTAATTGATTATCCATGTTGCATTCTACACTGGAGGTCATGTGATAAGAGCCGAAGTCGAGCAAAGGCTACATCCAGACCGAATAGATCCAAGAAGATCAAACTACACTTCTCAGTTTTAGCAGCTGTAAAACTCGGAGTAGTGTGGACGGCAAGCGTATCCATAGCAGAGCTGATGAGTTTTGAAACAAAAATCTTGTAGAGGAGGTTCTGAGAGAGAAACAGCTGCAAGAAGCGCGATGTGTGAGTAAAAATACAAAATAAATGAGCAGTGTAGGAGGATAAATGGGTCATGCACATTTGAAAGTATGTGTGTGTAGGACACAGAGAGGGCAAATCCACGCTTATTGCATCTCTGGTTCCCACTGTAGAGTAGGTGCTAAAAAGGTTTGGCTGTAAGTGATGGATGGATCAGCATATATTATATAATGTATATTCCTGTCTTTGTAGGTGTACCCAGAGCTCCAGATTACCAATGTGGTGGAGGCCAACCAGCCAATCAGCATCCAGAACTGGTGCAAGAAGGGACGCAAGCAGTGTCGCAGCCACATGCACATCGTCGTGCCCTACCGCTGCCTGGGTGAGTCCGTTATAGGATTTCGCTGACTCACAATTTTGAGTGCTTTTCGTGGAAACCATTTCTAGAAAGTGGTGTTACCATAGCAACCAAGGAGTCAGGAGAGTCAGCTATGCTCACTTTGAGTTTTTTTTTGTGTTGGTTGAGATGTGTCTGGGCTGTGCACAATTTCTAAATATGGATGTTGTTGTTGTTGCTGCTGCTGCTGCTGCTGCAGTGGGAGAGTTTGTGAGCGACGCCCTGCTCGTCCCGGACAAGTGCAAGTTCCTGCACCAGGAGCACATGGACCAGTGTGAGAGCCACTTGCACTGGCACACTGTCGCCAAGGAGGTGAGTACATGCACACACACTCACCTTCATACGTAGTTAGGATGACTATTTCCTAATCTACAGTCTATTTCTCACTTTGTCTTTCTTTCTGTAGTCCTGTGGAGACCGCACCATGAATCTCTATGACTACGGGATGCTGTTGCCGTGTGGCATCGACCGTTTCCGAGGAGTAGAGTTTGTGTGCTGTCCTGCTGAGGCGGAGCGGGAGGCTGATAGCGCCGAGCAGGACGCTGATGATTCTGATGTCTGGTGGGGCGGTGCTGAGACCGACTACTCTGACAACAGGTATATACACACTTACACATCCACACACATGCACACACACATCCTCACACACACAGATAAATGAGGGCAACGGAGCAGCAGAGTAATACATCAGTGCTCAGATGATCATAGATTCTACCACTTTCATTTTCAACGCTGGCATGAGGATGAAATTTCTGTCCTTGAACGCCATGGTTATAATTTAGAGTCTCTGTCCTCATCTCCTCCTCATTTATTCTTTGTCTTTCTCATCCCTCTTTCTCTGACACCTTTCCTTCCATCAATCGTGCTCATTGGCTCCATATGTCTCACCTTCTCCCCCTTTCCTTCTCTCCCTTTTTCTACCCATCCCTCCTCCCCTCCCAGTATGGTGCGGGAGCCAGAGCCAGTGGAGCAGCAAGAGGAAGCCAGGCCATCTGCGGCGGTAGAGGAGGACAAGGAAGAGGAGGTGGCTGAGGAGGACGAGGAGGAGGAGGAGGAGGAGGACCTTCTGGACAATGACCAGGACGGAGATGGGGAGGAGGATGAGGAGGCAGTGGAGGAGGAGGATGGTGACGACGACATTATCGACGACAACGACGATGCTGACGAGCCGACCACCAACGTTGCCATGACAACCACCACCACCACTACCACCGAGTCTGTGGAGGAAGTTGTCCGGGGTGAGGAACTTTTATATTTCGTCACCTGTTTTTTTTTTTTCATTAACAGGGTTTGTGAACATGATCAGATGACGTGTTTCTTTGCGTTCGGATTAATGTGGAACAAGCGGCATCATGTTTTCCCCATTTTTTTCATGCTTTGCTAAACACAGCCGAACCTCGCCCTCCCCACCAATTAATTTCCTGCTGTCATTTTTCTTATTGCGCTCATTTGTCATTTCACAGCGCTCATTAGCTACGTTCCATTAGAATCAGAATTGGTTGTACCAGCTTTGTTTTTTCATTTCAGTGTTAAATTGTTCTTACAATCGGTTCTGGCTTTCTTCACACACCCTGTTGTAGCATCATGCATTTTATATCTATAACATGTCCTTTTTTATAGGTGAACACAAGATCTTTACATAGGGACATGAGATTAAGTGTGTGTGTGTGTGTGTGTGTCTGTGTCTGTGTGTGTGTGTGTGTGTGTGTGTGTGTGTGTGTGTCCAAGATGTGTGCTGGGCCAACGCAGAGACCGGGCCATGCCGGGCCATGCTGCCACGCTGGTACTTTGACCGACAGGACGGCCGCTGTGCTCAGTTTATCTACGGTGGCTGCGGAGGCAACAGGAATAACTTTGACTCAGAGGAGTACTGCCTGTCTGTCTGCAGCAGCGTCAGTAAGTCCTGCTCACATCTGACTGGCAGCTCGCCGCTCTCAGCAGTCGTTTTTCCTCTCGAGCTCGTCCCTAACCCTCGTTGTTCCTCGCTGTCCACTTGATATTAACAGCAGAACATTCTCGCCTGGTGTGCTTCTCCTGTCGACTCCATTCCTAGCTAACGTTTACTTATTCCTCGCCGTGCGTGTGTGTGTGTGTGTGTGTGTGTGTGTGTGTGTGTGTGTGTGTGTGGGTGTGTGTGTGTGTGTGTGTGTGTGTGTGGATAAATTAAGCTGTCTGCACTAAAAATAGACTTTACCTTTCCCACAATCCTTTGCAGGTTCTTGAAGTCACCGTCCTGATCCCCTTTGCACTCACTGTCACCTTTGCTTTTAAACCCAGGTCTGTTGTGATTGGTGATTTAAATAAATTTATAAATAGTTATCCAATATCAAAGCAAAACTAAAAAACGATTTGTAAATCAGAACTCCTTTCCCTTTTCTATTAATAATCTCACAACCCCTCAGAGCACAAGCACGTAAATTAATCAAATAGATTAAGAGATGGCTAAACTAAATGAAGTAGTGAACCACTGCCAAACAGCATGTTCCAGTAATAGTGGTTAGATACATAGGGTCATTTTCATGGACAATTTGCTTCAGTGGCTGACTGGCACAGTGGATTTTTTTACATTACCATGGTGGCAGTGTTGTTTCCCTATAGAGCATGTATAATAACTGTGGTTCATCTCTGCGATTACAGCCGTTTCACAGGCATCGCCTCACACTTTAGCATGAAAATGAGCTGTAAAACCATCCAGGCAGGAATTATTCTTTGCAATAATCCTTACCGCATGGCACATTATCCTTTGCATTCCTGACACGTGGCGGGCTCGCTTACATTATTCCGTCCTTATCACCGAGGAAACGTATTCAATTGACTTAAATCGGGTGTCACATTAGCCTCCTGCAATTTTGAAAATGTGAGACGTTTCTCAGGCAGCGGTTAAAGAAGAACTCATCAATACATCATTACCTGCTCTCAGCGAATACCTGCCTCCAACATCACATCGTGATGATTGATTAGCGGGGAAATGGGGTCGACTGCTGGAGGATTTTTCTCACCTTGTCAATATGTTTGGAATTTCTTAATAACAGAGAGTTCTCCGATCATTGTCACAAATGGAACTGATTGGATTTTAAGTGTGTGTCTGTCTGTCTGCCTGTCTGTGCATGTTAGCATGTGTGCAGATGGGGGCTGTATGTGATGGCGGGGAGCGGAAGACGGTTTCAGTGTTTGGCTCTGCTGCTGATTTCACTCAGTGTGTGTGAGTGTGTGAGTCTCATTCACAAAGTGTGTGATCTGCCCTGCAGCAAAATGGAGTCACGCTATATGGAGTCCCTATATTTGGATCTAATTCTATCCTCTGTGTGTGTTTGTTTGTGTGTGTATTAATATGCATGTGTGTTTGTGATAAGGGATTTCTGCCCTGCGTAGCATAGTGGAGATGAGAAACTGCTGCAGTGTCTAACCCACGCCAACACACACACACACACACACACACGTTGTGTTCAATTAACATTCAATCACAGTAAGTCTTCGAGTAAAATGGAATATATTCATATGACAGATAGTCACATGATGATAATAATAATCATGTCATTTTTACACAGCAGAAAAAGCCCTCTGTCATTGTTCTCAATCTGTGTTTGCTCCAACATTATAATAATTCAGTCTTTGTCCAGTTAATGAAAGATTTGTCTTTGCCCAAAATCTCTCCCACTCTCACTGTTCCCCTCCTCAGTGATTCTCAACCTGAGGGTCCTAATCCCCACGGGGCTTGCAAGATAATTTTTTCGGTGTCGCCAGATATTTGTGGAGGAAACATGACGTAATATATTCAGAATAAAATTACGTATTTTAGACTGGGGGATGTAATTGTCTGCGTGTTTGTGAGAGTCAAAGTTGGACACTAACCCTAAATCAGGAGGTCAGGTCAGAGAGGTGCGGGTGGCGGCTCAGGGGATTTATATTTGTAATCTTTTTGACTCTGCATGTTTTTGAAAAAGTCATTTACATTTACATACCACTGATGCTAAATAATTTGCTTCACAGAGTGATTTTTGGAAGGCGTCCATATAAAATGGTGCAGCAGGAAGAGGCGGCAAATAGGGTCTAAGGAAAACTATGTCACAGTGCTTTGATTTGTGAAAAATATCCAGTGCAGTGGGGACGCCTCACAGCATTGACAAAAGAAAAAAGTGGAATTAGTGGATTGACATGTGAAGGGTTTACCAAATTACCAAATAATAATTTATTCTCGGATTATCTAACATATCCAGATTTTTGCCTCCTCTCAACCCTCTGTAGTCTGTGGGTTTTTGAGTCCAATATGTCGATATACCATCTAAAATTGAAACATTAATTGTGTGCTAATATAGACAATGTTGTTCTGTTTGCATTGGGATGGTAAACATCTCTAAATGTGGTTTAAAACAAAAAAAAAAAACAGGCTAAATCAAAATCATTCAGAAACGGCTTAACCAGCCCACGACTTCTATGGGTTAAACACAAATTTCATAAGCATTGAACGATGACAAAAAAAAAGCAATGTCCTTGTCGCTCTGGATAAGAACTGCATGTTCTGGGGATTAGGACACTTTGACAATACATGTTGCTTTTGAGTTTTTCACATGTTACTTTCCAGCACCACAAACTGACCTCCGTTATACTGAACTGGCAGCAGAAATTCGACTCAGATCTCTATTCCTGGGCGAATGAAACCGTTGTCATGATACGACCAGAATAAGAGAGGAAAGTGTTTTCGAGGAACAGAGGCTGACACAACACTCATCATCAGACTCAACATCTGTCCTTCAGCTCTCTCATCAGACATAACCATATTCACATGACGTGCGACCTTCACGCACACACTCTCAAACACTTTGAACAGCACACATTGAAGATAATCAACTTTCCGCTGATTAAAACTACGTTTCACGCAATATAATAAGATGATACAGTTCGCTGGCTAGTTGACCACAGCTCGGTCTGTTCTCCCGAGCCCACAGCCTCAGTGTTGTCTTGGCAGGAGAGCGATCTTCACACTTTGAATGAAGTTATATAAGTGAGAGACAGGTTTTTGTCTCTTTTCTCCAAAGGACCACGGGTCAGATGAGGGAAGCACTTGTTTGCTTTTGGAAGGTGCTGGCTTCCAGCTACAGCCGCTAACTTATTGTCTTTTCTCTCCTTTTGGTCTCACACTAACCCTTTTAACCCAAATTCGGCCTCTTGTGATTTGTGTGTGTGTCCCCGACTGACCAACTAAAAAAGAGAAGATGCGTCAGTGAAAGGCTTTTCACCTCCCTGCCTCCTCTCTCTCTCTCTCTCTTTCTTTCTCTCTACATTCATTCCCCGCAGTACCCACTGCCACGCCCAGCTCCCCCGACGCCGTGGACCACTACCTGGAGACGCCCACAGACGAAAATGAACACGCCCACTTCCAGAAGGCCAAGGAGAGCCTGGAGGCCAAGCACCGTGAGAGAATGTCCCAGGTACTGATGGAGAAGGGAGAGGAAGGATTTTTTTTACTGTTAATACTTTAAAGCTGATCAGAAGAACAGAAAGCAGGATTTTCTTTGTCGCAGAAAGAGGACAAAATATTTTTTTATGAATAGAATAGGAAGAGGAAAGAGGTGTGGCGAGTAAAAAACCAATAGGTGCGTTTGTTAATCCCTCCCGGGTAAGCTGACTGAGCCATTACGACTTTAATTGTATTCTTTAATCAAGCTGCTCGCTCTCCGGCAGAGAGCCAGATGGTCCTCTGCAACATCGCACATTTCCAAGCTCCAGACTCAGAACACTAACATCCTTGCACGGCCCTCAGAGCAACCCTTATTTTTTGGTGCCAGAGTTTGTGCGCCACTTTGGTTTTGGTCTCTTTGTTTTGCTCGGGGAGTTCCAGGCGCAGCTTCCTCTGATTTCACACACTTGACTTCACCCTCACAGATACTGTTAGGTCATGTCTGAAGAGGCCCGAGCTGAACGAAGAAAAATCCCCCTGTGCGTCAGAGAGGACGGGACTGAGGCAGGTTGTACAGGAAAATGAAATGGGAACCGAAACCGTTGATGTTAGACTTGAAATGTCTTTAAAATGCTTCACTTTAACCCTGAAAGTGAAGCTAAACAAGTTCCTCGTATGACGAGGTAGAATCTGAAGTGAAAGCCATGTAAAATGTCTGTTTTCTTCCATTTAGCCCCTGTCCACCGTAATGCAGATATTTTGCAAAAAAACTTTTTTGTTTGGGCCTCTCGTCCAAATGGCTTCAGACAGCCGTGAAAAGATCAGATCAGTGGCACAAAGAGCAACGAGATGTTTCGCTCAAGTGTAAAGACAGCCTGTGACAGAGCATGTGAAAAGAAAAGGTTGATTGACTAGGGTAATTAATGTTTCCTTCCTTTTCTTGTCCTGAGGTGATGAGAGAGTGGGAGGAGGCCGAGAGGGAGGCCAAGAATCTCCCACGTGCCGACAAGAAGGCTGTCATCCAGGTAAGACCAGCATGAACCGGACTTAGAATATCACCCGAGAGTTTTTTCTCCGGGCCCTTTCACCGCTCTCTCTCTCTCTCTGTGTGTGTGTGTGTGTGTGTGTGTGTGTGTGTGTGTGTGTGTGTGTGTGTGTGTGTGTGTGTGTGTGTGTGTGTGTGTGTGTGTGTGTGTGTGTGTGTGTGTGTGTGTGTGTGTGTGTGTGTGTGTGTGTGTGTGTGTGTGTGTGTGTGTGTGTGTGAGATCATGCAGCGTTTCCAGGAGAAGGTGGAGGGGCTGGAGCAGGAGGCAGCCAGTGAGCGCCAGCAGCTGGTGGAGACCCACATGGCCCGGGTGGAGGCTCTGCTCAACGATCGCCGCCGCCTGGCTCTGGAGAGCTACCTGACCGCCCTGCAGCAGGACCCACCCAGGGTACAGGAGTTTATGTTTGGTACAATTAGATAAATGTGTTGGATTGGTAAAAAAATGTGACTTCCTCATAGCGCCAGCCATCAAACCCAGGACATGTTTTGTCAAGCAGTTGGTAAATGTCGGCTGTCAAATAGGAGAAAAACAACGTAACTGACAGATGAACAACTGTGGGATTTGTATCCTCGTAACAAATTACAGCTTCAGCTCGTTGCTTTCTGATCCAGACCACATTTATATCCATCACTGTCACCGTCTCTCCCTGCAGCCTCGTCACGTCTTCAGCCTGTTGAAGAAGTACGTGCGTGCCGAGCAGAAGGACAGGCAGCACACCCTCAAACACTTTGAACACGTCCGCATGGTGGATCCCAAGAAGGCAGCGCAGATTAGGCCCCAGGTAAGTTCACTGTGTTGACCTCATTTCAGGAGGAAGAGCGAGTCGCCGGTGGTTCGATCCCCTGACGGCTGTGCCAGCAGTATGTTTTCTGTGTGAGATTGAAAAAGGACAGTGCATAATAGCGCTGTATGAATGTGTGTGTGAATGGGGGGAAAAAAGGGCTTTATGAATTCATTCCATTTATCATCCATTTAGTTATAGATCTGTAAAATATGATTCTGCTTTTGCGATATAACCACAATGCAAACAACCACATTGTGTGTGTGTGTGTGTGTGTGTGTGTGTGTGTGTGTGTGTGTGTGTGTGTGTGTGTGTGTGTGTGTGTGTGTGTGTGTGTGTGTGTGTGTGTGTGTGTGTGTGTGTGTGTGTGTGTGTGTGTGTGTGTGTGTGTGTTATATAGGTGCTGACCCACCTGCGTGTCATCGAGGAGCGTATGAACCAGTCTCTGGGACTTCTCTACAAGGTGCCCGGCGTGGCCGACGATATCCAGGACCAAGTCGGTGAGTTTGTCATTTCGACGCTTAAAGACACACTGAGGCTTTTACATCGCTTAAAAAAATAATCAATACAATATGCAAATGAGTATAAAGACAGATGGAAGTCAAGAGCACTTAATGAAGAGACAAGAAAATACAGATAATTTGGATAAGCACACCACTACATCTTGTTAACATGAACGTTGGTTGTGTTTCATATTCACTGTGTAACTGCTGACCCTGACACCCGAGAGATATGGCAGGAGACACACTGTCCTGTTTGTGCTACATGTGATGGAGAGAATGCTCCAAATTCCAGCCCCGGAAAAATACATTTTATTTGTTGATAAGGGCATTGGAGCCATTTGTCCTAATCTCTCTGTTCAGAGTCAAATGAAACTGTTCTGCCGGGAAGATAAATCCCCTCGCCTTCCCTCCCGTCCTCCCCCAAACGTCCCTGCATTTGTTAGGTTTCTGTGGGTTTTTTGGGTTTATTGGTGTTGCGTGCGTCACGCAGCCATCTGTGTTTCTGTCTTGGAGACTGTCACAGTCTGTGCTACCCGGCAAAACACACACACACACCCACAGGAGCAAACATACTCTGGGAAAAAAAAGGCACCATTCAGGCATTACTAGGCACCAAGTCTAATAAAGAAATTGAACTTAACATTCCGTGGAGGCTTTATTTTCATGGGTCACTGCGGAGAATATGATTTTCTTTCAGCAGAAATATACACACTGGCTGTTCTTTATTCTGATTACTGAATATTTTTTGATGAAAGAAATTGCCAGTGATTTGAGTTACAGGGAGCTGAGTAAAAAGGAAATGGACATCCTGAAACATCCATTTTTGTGACAGGTTGCAGACTTAGATTTTTTTGTACAAGGAGGTTCCTGAAATACATAATAGTAAAGAAATATGTCGAAGTGTGTTTTCCGCACACAATCAACACAATGCTGTCTCTATTCCTGCTGTTGCCATCCATGCATGGTAGCGCTGCCTTCAGATCACATATGTTTGAAGCCACTGTGAAATTCACACATTCCTCATGTCTGCGCATCCAGAGCTCCTGCAGAGGGAGCAGGCGGAGATGGCCCAGCAGCTGGCCAACCTGCAGACAGACGTGAGGGTGAGCTATGGCAACGACGCCCTGATGCCCGACCAGAAGCTGGGAGACGGCCAGACTGACTTCTTGCCCCAGGAAGACACTCTGGGCCTGGGAGGCGTCGGCTTCGTTCACCCTGAGAGCTTCAACCAGCCCAACACCGAGAACCAGGGTACGTACTGACCCATAAACGTGAATAACATCATCACGGAGCCTGCAGCTACAGTTTGGTTGCTTCAAGGTTGATTGAAATGCTACGAGGGCATTCCTCTTTTGGCCTTGAAGGACTAAACAGAGCTTGCAAACAAAATGATTAAAAAGTTAAATCTCTCTCTCTCTCTCTCTCTCCCTCTAGTTGAGCCAGTGGACTCTCGTCCTAATCTTGAAAGAGGCATTCCCACACGACCAGGTTGGTTATATTGTTGAAAAAGTATTGTGATTTTAAGTTTGAATACACATTTAGATCATGAGATAGACGGGGATTAAGGCCTGTGGATATTATACTTTGTCACATTCTCCTTATCAGGTTGCTACAGCAACTGTGGCACTTTCTTTAAAACCCCTTATCGGTGTTTGCTTACTTGGGCGCAAAACTGCTCCATATTAAGAAATGCACCCCCTGGTGGCAATACTGGAGGCCACATATGAGCCATAGGATTAAATTATAAATACATAAGAAGCTCTACTCCTCAGATCCATCATACAACTTTAGTGAAGTTGCCACGTCGCCCTCCTACAGCTTTTATTTGCCCACAGCCAGCTCTACTTGACCTCCATTTAGGCGCTGGCTGCGGTTGTCAGGGGATTTCTGATGCAGCTGCAGGGTCTATGCATACTGCAAATGCTGTGCAGTATGTGCCATATTCATTTCATGCCTTGGTAACACCCGGTGCTCCTCCAGCGCTGTCAAGTCCTGCTCGAGCCAGCGAGTTTGATTTCAGCAAGTTTGTGTGTGTGGTGGGGTGAGAAAGCGGCTGAGTGTCACCATCCATAATGGATACAGTACTTTTTTCTTCGCTTTGCCAGTGACTGGAATGAAGATGGAAGCGTTCCCTGAGCTGCGGATGGAGACGGAGGACAGACAGAGCACTGAATATGAAGTTCACCACCAGAAACTGGTAAACCGACACACACAGACACACAACCGCACAGCAACAATAATAATAATAATCATAAACAGTGCAGGTATGCAGACTCATCTGAATCTCACTGGTGTGTGTAAATATGCAGGCTAATTAATAAACATGGAGAAATCGACAAACACGCAAGGATGCTTTTACTGACACATGCAAACACACATACCCACACACACACTCACAGATCCATGTTTCCACTTTGTCCTCCCCGTCAACTCCCAAGGTTGTCGCCATGGAGACAGGTGTCCATGGAGACAGCCGTGATCATATGCGCGTCATGCTTTCTCCACCGTCCTCTGATCACGGTTATGTTTTGGGCTGTTTTTTCACCGATCAGCCACAGGTTCTTAAACCGAGCGTAACAAGGCTCCAACCCAGTTTTGCGTTCATTCATTAATCTCATCCAATACTGTAATACCAGCACAAAAAACCCTCAATCCATGCTCAGTCGAATTATAATCCACGTACCTTATCCCTTTCACCTAACGCCTTTAATCCCTTAATCCCTACTTTTTATTACATATCACATTTCTTGCATTCACAAGGAGCAGTCAGTGTCACAGTGTGCCCCCACTCAACCTCTTCATTTCCTATTCACGGTTACCCTGATCGGCGTCCTGCAGGATTATTGTGGAGGACGCGCACAAGCCTGAAATTAAGTCCCGGCTCACTGACACAAAGTGGGTGTTGAGATGTTTGACACTTTACTGATGTTGTGGAGCTTGTGTCGACACAATAGACCGTATATAAAGATGGACGACGCATCACCGCTTTCTCCCCTTTCTGAAGGCCGACCTGGCTCTTTGCTGCATGTTTTCCCCCTTTCTCTTAAAAGCATTACATTACTTTTACACACCAGGGGGCTCTCAAAATGGTTTGGCTTCATTTCTGGGGACCTGTCATGTTGTCCATCTTTATATAAAATCTGTGATTGACACAAAATGTCCAGACAGGTGGAGATATCATGCGCCTGTTTGACTCCCTTCCCATAACGCCACCTGCTTCTATTTCTTCTCACACAGAAGAGCAGAAGCCCTCATTCGTTTTTAGGAAATCTCCTATAATCATGTATATTTTGATTGTGTTGTGTGGGAGTTGAGTCATGCTTCTTTATGTCACAAATCAGCTGAAGGAAAAAAAAAAGTCTGCACCAGGAAATTTCCTCTAGAATAAGTCATCTTCCAGTTTTTGTCATGTCCATGTGTTTGTATGCGCTGCCTCCTTGTTCTCCAGCAGCACCATGAGTTATTTTGGGGCCTCGTTTGACTCTTTTATGACGCAATTTTAAAAATAGCAAATGTAATTACACAAAGCATCCACTGCAAAATTAAAACTGGGAAGAAACAGTAGCGTGTGAGCTGCTGCAGCTACAAGATCATTGTCTTTCTGAGGGAAGTTACATTAAAACCATTTCGCAGCACAGTTAATGTAATAATTAATAATTAATTTAAACAATTTTTTATCAGTGGTAGAAAAACAGATATGTAAAGAAAAGTCATTGATGTGGTTGATGTATAAAAAACACTAATTTTATTCAAAATCATTTGTTTGTAACTATGCCAGTTGTGATTGGTTGTTGCCGTGTGACTGACCCCTCCTCCGCCCCTCCATTCCCGCAGGTCTTCTTTGCAGAGGACGTGGGCTCCAACAAGGGCGCCATCATCGGCCTGATGGTCGGCGGCGTCGTCATAGCAACCGTGATTGTCATCACCCTGGTGATGCTGAGGAAGAAACAGTACACCTCCATCCACCACGGAGTCATCGAGGTGAGAAACGGCTGACCTGTGTGTTTGTATGTGTTGCATGTACAAGCTGTTCCCTCAAGCGCCGGTCAATCTGGTGTGTGGCGAGCGTGATGCTGTGTGTGTGCACGTGTTAGCTTAAGCTGTCTGTCAGGTAGAGACACTTGAACTGGTGCATGTGTAGATAGATCAGTGGATGTGTTTATAATTAAAGTCTGAAAACGAGTCAATATAATGAGACAAAGGAATTTCCTTCTTTGCTTTTCAAATTGATTTATTCTGTCATTTCATAGCTTTTATTATCTGTTTAATTAAAAACATTCAGTAGTTGTGTCTGCATTGTGTCTTTAGTTTTGTCAATTAAAACAATCACATCCAGGAAACGTTATATACGTCTTAAAATGCAGATCAGGTTTTCTTTGGCCGCATATATAGTTTATAATTTCTCTGTTTGTTCTAGTTCTTTTTTAGCGATACAGATATTAGCAGTGTAATAAACAACAAACTAGACCAGTGTGGAACTATGACTATCTGTCGTATTTAACATAGGTCATTAAGGTCTTAAATTCATCTTGTTGAAACCAGCAGAAACCCTGTTTATGGTCATCCTCACTATATAAGTGTCTGTGTATGTGTGTGTGTGTGTGTGAGACCCCTCACCCCCTCCTCTGGTTCCCCCCCCCCCAGGTGGACGCGGCTGTCACCCCAGAGGAGCGCCACCTGTCCAAGATGCAGCAGAATGGCTACGAGAACCCCACCTACAAGTTCTTTGAGCAGATGCAGAATTGAGGAGAACACACACATAAACACACACATACATCTCCCCACTCATCACGCACCCACCCTCCCCCATCTTCCCCCCTCCCGACTCGTCCCGATGTGGCTTAGATCATAGAGTGACTGAAATAGTCCATTACGAGCGGCTGCAGTCAGGGGTTTGTTTTTCTGCCTGGGCGGATGCCGCAGCCGAGCCAGTTTGCACCACGTTTGTTCACTTTATCGGAGCAAGTCGCATTTTAATTAAAGAAAAATGGGGCGGGCAGGGAGGGGGGGTTTATATGTTTGCTCCGTCTGGGCCTGCTGATGTATAGAAGAGAGGCCCCTGCCCAGTGCATCGAAACAAACCCACCCACAGGGGAAGGAAGCGGCTTCTCTCCACACTGATTCAGGGCCAGTGTATAGTTGGGGTTTATTTTATATCTCTTATTTGTTTCTGGCTTGGGAAAGTTTAAGGTGTTGACTTGTGTAGAAATCTGACCTCTGATCAGTCGGACACGAGGTGCACGCTGACCTGGGCCTCGTCTGCAGGAGCCGTGCAGGAGACTCCCATCCAATCCTTCAACATTGGTTTGTTCCTATCGTATTCTTTGTAATGATTATATAAAGAAATATCGATTTGAACCAAGCAACGTGACTTCTGGAGACGAGGCCCGTGGTTCCCCTCAAACTGCACCACTACTGCACTCACTCTACAGTCTACACTGGAGTATAAGTGAACCTCCTCTCCCTCCCCTCCTCCTCCTTCATCCCTCCCTCATCCCTCCCTCCAACCTCTTTTTCTTTTTGTGCATTCTTACGACAGCTGGGCTGTGTTAAGCCACACAAGGCTCTTAAAGGATATTCGGGGATGCTGATGTTACTATGTATTCTGAATGAGCTGTTTTTATTTTGGGTTTTTTTTCTCTCTATCGTTTCCGGTTTTGTTTTTCAAAAAAAGAATGGAAAAAAAACGTAGAAAAAAATAAACAAAAAAATGATCAGCCAATGTAAAGTCCTTTTTTTAAATTGCGTGTAATGTTAACTGAAGTAATGCTCAAGTCTTAGCTGTTCCTATGTAGTGCATGATGACAGGATTTGGAAAAACTGAAAAAAACGAAGATCTTAACGCTGCTCTCTCTTTCTTTCTCTCTCTCTCTCTCTCCTTTTCTCACATATAGATTGTCATTCTAGCAAGATTGTACATTTAGTATCTTCTCGTGATCACGTGACTTCAAAACAATGATGAAGAATATATATAAATCTAGATGAACAGGCTCTGCTTTGATATCATGTAAAATACACATTTAAAAGAGATCTGTGATTTTGGAATTTAAGTGTGTTTTGTCATTTCTTATTAATTATTATTATTATTTTGATCATATCATGCTACATTCCTTAAGCTGTAGGAGAGGTGGCGGGGGGGGGGTTGGGGTGCTGGGGTGCTGGCTTCATCTGTTTGTATATTATTCTCTTCACTGAAATATATTGTGTTGAAAATCCTCATGCATAGGGAGCTTTCACCCTATTTAATTTTTTCATGTTGGCGTGTTTTTTTATTTTAAAGGGCGTGTTACGGGGGTGAAGGTTACAAGGAGTCGGGGGGAAACGGACAAATGAGAGAAGTCAGGATGGGGGATGGGTAATAGTTATCTCTGCATGCCCGTGTTTTGTCATTTTCCGTCTAGTGTTTTATCCAGTTGTAAGCCGAGGTCGTTCCTTTTTCATTTTGGGGGTCTTGTAATCGTTTCGCTTTCTGCTGATAAAACAGGTGAAGTGCTGAGAGGGGGAGGAGGAAGGAGGAGGAGGGCAAGGTAGAGAGGAAATGACTTGCAGTTCCGGATGGATAGCCAGCCAGGCTGCGTGTGTGTGATATATATATATAATGGATTTTCACTTCCCCCAGCACCTCCCTTCGCCTTCCCTTCAGGCACGCGGCTCACCTCTCGCCATCAACGCACATGCCACAGCACTGGAGTTTTTAGCTAATGGGCGTCGAGAGAGCTGAGAGCGAGTCAGGGGGTTAAAAGCAGGGATCAGATATTGGTCTGAGGTAAATTCACAAGAATTCCCCCCCCCCCCCTTCGTTCATCTCCATGCACTCCTGCTCCTGCCACAGAGTCAACACCATCTCAGCATCACAGGAAGTAGTGCAGTGTGACCTCTCACTCTGTTTATCCATCTAATGGCAAGTAAGATCTGGGAGGAAGTGGTGCGTGAACGTGCATGTGGAGGCTGCAGTGAGGTGGTGGTCTTTCAGAGGGTGCTCAATAGAAGCCCAGCAGGGGGCAGTAGAGTAGAAGAGGAAGCAGGATTTTTCTTTCCATCTCTTTTTTTTTTCACGTGGGTAATATATTGGTTTTGTTTTCCACTGTGTAATTTTGTGCAGGCCATTTGCATTGACTGGGAAAAACGCTTTCTACACTGTATTCCATAATAAAGTTTTGAATGTACATACAGACACTGTCTGTTTGTTGTTTTTTATTCAACTTACACAATTTAGATCCTCATGCATCTTGTTTTATTCGAACAATCCAAGTTCATTTATGGTTTTGAAAATCAAAAATTAATAATAATGAAAAAACTGATACTCTGAATCCAGATGAATCCAAACTCTCCTGCTGAAGGTGTAATTATTTTGTATCACATTA
The DNA here is from genome assembly GCA_026259375.1 of Verasper variegatus. Lineage (NCBI taxonomy): Eukaryota > Metazoa > Chordata > Actinopteri > Pleuronectiformes > Pleuronectidae > Verasper > Verasper variegatus. Next base: position 26,054,849 of record CM048038.1, on the reverse strand, counting down.
AAACCAAAGCAGCGTTTTAAGTGTTCCAGTGGTACATTAAAAATAAATTTGTAATATCACAATGTAAAAATACTCCATCGTGTCTACAACCATTCTCAAGTCTCATAAGCAAAATATACTTAAAAGTAATTGTGCTCCCTCTGCCTGATATACATATCATTACATGTATATTGTATTACCGGATTTTTAATACTACTGCATAAATGTGTGGAGAAACAGATGTGTAGGTTGGGTCATGTGGTTCCCAACCTAAAGGCCAGGACCCTCCATAGGGTCAGATGATCCGAGGAGTCACCATATGACAAGTGAGGGAGAACAGATTAATGTAGAGGATTAGAATAAAATAAAATCATGATTATGGATAGGACTTGAGTTACCACCATTGTTGTTTTTCTGCAGTGGTTATCACAAGGCATGAAACCACAGACTATAAAAAATATATATAATTTTCCCACTTACATGCCCTCTTCACTTTGGTCAATTTTTAGAGACCTTTTTAAAAGAGAAATATATTTTTCAACATTGAATTGCTTTCAAACAAATGGACAAAAATAGACAATAAAGTAAAGAAACTGCTTCTCCCAAAATCAAGCTTCCCATTTGCTTGGTTTAGTTTGTCTGGCAAAAATAATTCGTGACACTTTTCCAGGAAGCTGCTGTGTGTTGACATTCATAAAACATTAATAGTTTCCTCTTCAGTTTTCTGTTTTAAAACCAAACTGAAAACTTGTTTATTCCCAAGTGCCTTTGACTCAACAATTCTACAATGTCATACCATCTTTGTATTTATTAGGGCCCGAGCACCTCCGGTGTCCAGAATACAGTTACCCAAAGAGTAACTGTATTCTGGAGTAATTTGAAATGGGTGTGGAAAAATGGCTCAACAGCGACATCTAAGGAAAACCCCCTCAGTTAGCTTTCACCGATCTTCACAAAAATCGTAGCCCAGGTGTCTCATGACCAGACAAACAAAAAAGGTCTGACGTGTGACCGTGGCGTGGCATCAAAGTTTGCGCTTTAATTAGGGCCTGAGCACCTCTGGTGGGAGACCCTATTGTATTTCGAAGGATTTGTATTTCCCTTTTTGCCGAACTTTTCGTAGGGCTTTCATTAGATCAACTTCAACTTCTGGGAATGTCATCTCAACAAGATGGAGATATAAACTACCTTGGTATATTTGATTTCATCACACGGTGTGACCGTGGCGTGGCATCAAAGTTTGATTACATGCCATCAAAACATGAGGTTCTGTATCTCTGACATATTTGGTCCAATCGAGTCCAAACTAGACATGTAAGACAAGAGTCCCGGCCTGAAGACATCTAGGTTTCCCTTCGACCGATCTTCACAAAAATCGTAGCCCAGAAATCATGACTTAAAATTACAGCGCCACCTGGTGGCTACAGGAAGTGACATGTTTTATACTTTGATGAACTGCTCCTGGCTGCTTTACAATATACAGCTCAAAAGAGCTCAGTCAAGTCATAGGATCAGTGGTCAGAATTGTGACATTTCCTCAAACTGTGTAAACATTGAGGTGCGGCGAAGGTTCATCCTTCGCCAAAGGAGACGATGTAGTCATAACTCCAGTGTGCATTGTCCTATCACTACCAAACTGCTGTCTCATGATCAGAGACCAAGCCTGAACAGCTGTATGTGCCAATATTTCCTCAGTGTCATAGCGCCACCTACTGATTCACCATGAAACAGGAAGTACCTTGTAAATCCACTCTGCATTATCCAACCGGCTCCGAACTACTGACCTATGATCACAATCCTGACCTGAACAGCTCCATATATTAATATTAGTTCAGGGTCATAGCGTGTTGTAACATTGTCCAATTGACACAAAATTGCTCACGCTACATCAGAGCCCCTACTTGAACAGATATATTAGTCTGTACGTGATAATGCACTAGCCACACCAAGGCAATTTCCTGTTTGTGTAAACATACTTGGCAATAAAAAGAATTCTGAATTCTGATTCTGATAAAAGTGATGTCGCCACCTACTGGCAGCAGGAAGTACGCTTTATTTTACATCATTATTATCATTCGATTTACATAAAATGTTCACAGTGTGATGTGCTATTTGATAGCGTGGACCGTAATGAGCAATTAGCAGGCAAGGATCGACATCGCGTGACGGACGCAGGAAGTGAAGCGTTTATCGTTGCCGCAGTGCGCAAAACGCATGCAACGCGGAGACGTGCGCTTGTTCAATGATCGCTCTCTCCACTGACCGCAACAGGCTTCAAAATGCTTGTGCTCGGCCCCGTTAGTGCTACAACGTAGCCCTAGTTCTACTTTTATTTGATCAGTTTACACAGTTCTATCTAACTTTAAAATTGTATAGAGAGCTGTATCATTTTTATGTCTTTTTTAATCTCTTTACCTTTTTTATTCTACTCTTTTTAATCTCTTTTATTTGGCCTAAAATTTGTTTTTGATTTTAAATTATATTCTTGTTATTTAGTCTCTGTGTTGTTTGAATGTCCCTGTGCAGCACCTAGGATAATCCTCCGTGTATGAAATATACTTCATAAATAAAACTACCTTTCCTTATTTAAAAATGTACATTTATTTCAATATTCTTCATTAGAATAGGAACAAATGTTTTGGATTATTTGAGGTTCGGGACGACCAACACGTACGCACCGTAATGACGTCAGCTTCCGCTTCACCCCCGTCACCACCACATTCCCACAATCCACTGCGTGCCCTCCACTTCCGGCCCTCGTACTCTTGCGTGTCAAACCCAAGGTGAGTGCAAACATTTAACACAAAGTTAAATTAAAGTTCCCTTCATCTATCGACACCTCGAACACTTAGAAGCACGGTCTCCTTTCTCCAAGTGAGTGCAGCGTTATCATTAGCACCGCAGCTAACGACAGGGGGACACTGTCTGACAGCCCTGTCGCCTCGGCTAATGCTAGCTTAGCTCGTTAGTTTGGGTCGTTGCGGTGAATGAAGTAAACACTTAGCTTAAGGTAGGACAGAACGAAACCAGGCTTGTTTATATACCTTATTAAACCGAATCGACAGTTTGAGAAAGTTGACAAAATCGCTTTATACGCGTAAACAACTTAACTCGGATGATTTGGACGGTCGCTAACCTATGATAACTGATACTAATGGTGCTAACAGGAACTTAGCAGCTCCACACATGAGGGGCTGTAAGTTCTTCTATATGTTAAACGTATAACTCTTAAGGGCAGTACGTTGTTTCTATTCCATCGTGGTGTATTTCATTGTGTAGCAGCTATTTCCTCGGCTGCTAGTGTCCCGTTGTGCTGATGCAGAGGTCGGATCACACTTTAGCCTACTGCCCTGTTTTCATCCCAGACGCAGCTTTTACAGATTCAGTAGATCTCATTTTTACTGTATGATATAGTTTCCCATTCCTCTTCGTGGTTTATATTAATGTAGAGTTACCTTTTCATCCTCAAGCAGCAAAGTGGAGGCTGACCTTTACTTGCAGACTTCATTGTAAATATGGATTACAAGGCATATCAGCATTGCAAAGTTTGTACCAGTGTACTTCATGTGTAGAAGAGATTATTTGCACCTATGAATTAAGTGCTTGTCTAACAGGATCAGGTTATTTACCAGAAAGTCCAAATTGTGAATCTTTCTTACTCCATCTTTAACCAACATCACATTTAGAGGGTTCCACGGTCTCAATTTGCCACTCACAGAAGTTACATGAGTTCTCAATTACATTTTTCATGTCAGAAACGATTGGTTGGTTAAATGTCATTCATGTAAAGTTATGGGGACACAGAGGACCGATCCCACCTGCTTGTCCTGGGTTGAGACTAACCAGAAGCCCTGTTTTCTCCACCAGATGGCACTTCACCAGGTTGTTCCAGCTGTCCTCCCTGCTGCGCTCTGCTGTGAGCCTGACCCTGCGCAGGAACATCGGCCTCTCCGCTGTCCTCTTCAACCGGGCCAAGGAGCTCGACCCCATCCAGAAGCTGTTCCTGGACAAGATCCGCGACTACAACACCAAGAGCAAGTCAGTTGATGATGCACAACATGAACCCCCTCATTTCTGTGCTAACAGTCTTTGGATTTTACCTGAATTCTCAAACATTATCTAATGCCCTTACTCTCCCAGGAGCTCCGGAGGCATTGTGGACGCGGGGCCTGCTTATCAGAAGAATCTGTCTGAAGAGGTCGTCAAACTGCAGAGACTATACGGCGGCGGAGACCTCATTAAGTTCCCCGAGGTCAAATTCACAGGTTCGTCAAAGCTCATGTTACTTTGACTGTTGTCTTGTCTACTGACCTAATTGTTTCACGTTATATATCAATAAAACAAACAAATCCAAAAAGGGGTTGAAATGAGTCAGGATCATTCTTCATTTGTTTAGTTTCGTAACCTTTGCTCAAAAACAACAAAAAGTGCACAAACTATCCTTTAGAATTTAGATGTTGGACCATATTGTTTATTTAATGTGGTCAGTGTTAAATTGTTACTAAGGTTTTAACCATTGTTAAACTACTATCCTGCATTCTCCCATGCGAAGCTACAATTATTTGCTAAATACTGCTGCAACTTGTGTCTCATTGTCAGATCTAATTGCAGGTATTGTTAAAAAGCTGCAGAATGTTTCTTTTCAAAACGTTCACATGGCAAAACCACCAACACTAACAGTTATATTTTCCTCTTTTTTTTTTTTTTTTTCAGAACCCAAGCTTGAAGAAGTGGCCAAGTAAACACTGTCAAAGTTGTAAATCCCCTACTCGTCACCAATATGTTGTATTTAATAAAAAGGTAATGGAATGAACCTTGATGCACTGGTCATCATTTACCAATCATATATCAACACACTGTCGATAAAGTTTTCAGGTGCTGTGAATCATTTGCATTGTTTCCACAGGTTCCTTTAACTGAGGGTGAAAAAGATTGTGGATGTTTTACTGAGAGGTACTTTAGTTTTTTTTAAAGACTCATTGGCTGGATGAATGCCTCAAGAATAAAAGAAGCCTCCAAGACAGATGATGTCTTATTATTATAACTATTCCTACAGGTAATGGGAAGAAATTGTGCTTTTATTGTGATATTCATTCAACATAGTCAACGTACATCCTTTCCAGAATGGTAACACACCTGAAGATATAATAATATATCTAATAGTGTAATGAATCCTTATGAGTCCATCCTCTAACCAGCTTGACCAGTTAAAAAAAAAGTCATAGGATAGCATGTCGTTTGAAAACTGGTAAAGAAGTCATTGGTTAGTATGTCGTCTGAAAACTGATAAAACAAAGTCTTGGTTCTTGGTTTAACACCCGCTGAGTTAAGCTTTAAGTTCTCTTGTGAAAATGCACTATTCATATAGAACTTCCATTACAAATTTACAATCATCTTCCTGTAGTTTTGAGGAAAGGCTACAGGTCTTGAAAGCAGAAGGTTCTTGGTTCAAAACCCGCCGTGGTCAGCTTTAAATTCTCTTGTGAAAATTGTACTCTACATATAGAACATGTTAAATTTATTCCATTCTCCATAGTAGTGTGGAGATAATGTTAAAGGTGTGTGAAGCAGAAGGTTTTTGGTTCAAATCTTACCGGAGACAGTTTTCCATTCTCCCGTGCTCCAAGCAATTAAAAAAATAAGACTTAATTAGACAAAAGCTGTTTTTTATTGCACTCCTTATAATACTAAAATACTCAACTGGACAATTGTCTTTGCTTTCTTTGAACCTTTGACTATTTGCGTTGGGTTTGGGCATTGAAAATTGTTTGGCTGTTGCAAGATTGAACCCAAGTCCAAGGGTTTATGAGTCTTGCGTCTAACCATTTGAGCCATTGGCCCGGACACAAGGCATTTTGTATTGCACTCTTTATAATATTAAAATATTGCATTCTCCCATGTTTCGCTTTTAAGATGCCCCAGAATGGATTTGAATGGAAATCTTCTCTAGTCAGATTTGAACCAAGAACCTTCTGGTTCAAAGACCTGTATGATTTCCTCAACACTACCATGGAATCATTTTTATGGACATTCTATATGTACAGTGCATTTTCACTTGAGGAAACTAGTTTAATGAGCTTTGGACCCAGAATGTTCTTTATCCTGACCAAGTTGCTCAGTCTGATAGAGGATGGACTAAGCAGTCTGAAGTGGTGGGCTTGATTCTTATGAGATTCCATCTTCTAAGAAGCTGAGCAACTTGACCAGAGACACACAAGTCTCTTTCTTTGGGTTCTAAAGTCTTTCATGTGTATAACTTCATAATTTCACTCAGTCTCAGTGAGTAGGACTTGAGAACTCATAGGAGTAGGCTTGTGTGTCTCTGGTCAAGTAGCTCCGCTTGTTAAAGGATGGACCTTCATAAGAATCAAACTCACAACTTTTGGTTTGCAAGTGTATCCTCTATAGTACTGAGCTACATGACCAGACACACAATTCTTTCTCTTTGGGTCCTCAAGTCTTTAATCTGAGGGTTGGACTTCAACAGATCATTAGTGGTTTGCATTGGGAGCTGGACTTTAGAGAAGAAGCTTCTAAGAAGGAAACAGCAGGTGTCTGACCAAGTAGCTCAGTCTGTTGGAGCAGGACTTTTTTTTACCAGTTTTCAGATGACATACTAACCTATGACTTTTTTACCAGTTTTAAAACGACATACTAACCTATGATATCTTTTAATTTTTCAGACGCCATCTAACCTATTGTCATATGGATTTGATTGTGACGTATTAGGAATCCCTTCCATTGCAGCGTAACTAAAGTCAACAATAACAGCAGTGTAGTTTTGAATAGAAAAAACTTTATTACTGATACACCATTCAAATAAAACTCTGAACAATCCATTCACACACTGTCTAAAAACAGACACTAAATTTTTGATAAACAGTGGCACAAAAATATAAAGACAGAAAAAAGTAAGGCAAATTCTTTACAAAAAGCTGTGTTTCATAGATACATGACAGACAAATTAAAAGGCACAAGGTATATATATATATATATATATATATATATATATATTTATATTTTATATGTATGTATATATATATATATATATATATATATATATTTATATATGTATGTATAAAAAGACCATGCAGGCACATTAGGATGGAATGGGGTTGGTCTCAATAGAATTGGCTGGAGCGGCTTCCTGTTCTTCCGGACTGGCTTTGTCTGCGTTTGTATTCTTACAAAACCACAAGGGTCTTTTGTGGCACTGTGGCCCCTGGGAAATATTACAGAAGACAATACTGGCTGAGGTAAACTGCATTAATGTTGGAGTCGACTGAACTGCTCATTCTCTATGGCTTTAACAAGAAATCCCCATGTGATGATTCAGTTTTTCAAACAAAGATGTTAAATGTCCTTTTAGATTTAACTGTCAGTCTTTAGTAAAACAAAACAGACTTAAATAAGTGGCCTGCAGAGGGAAGAAAAAGTTCCTGGATCTGACCACCAGGGGGGAGCAGAGGGCCATGAAACTACTTAATCCCATAAGAGCAGAAGACATCAATGACAAGAGTCGAGCCACACAGCAAAGCAGGAGAGTAAGAAGCCTTGCAGTTTTGCTTTTCGTAAAACTCGTCCGAAAGGGAGCGGTAGAGGAAGGAAGATTGAAATTAGCATGTGGTGGAAGATCAAGAGCTCATTCAGGGTCCAGAGAAAGAAAAAACTAAATCAGAGAATCCAGTGTTGGCACCGTTATCACGAGGGTTTCGTCTCCTCAAAGAAAGGCCAGCTTCTCAGAGCATGAACGACTGGGTGTGTTTAAAATCCTGGGGCTGCGAGACACAAAAAAAATAAGGGTTTGAAATCTGTTGTGGTTTCAATCAAAAACAGTGACATTCATTAGGTAAAGTATGAAACACTGGTGCTTAAGTCAGCGTTTCCCCCCCAATGCCTCCACTCAACATGAGGAGGAGATGCAGGGAGGAAGGAAACACTCAAGGAAACACTCACTTCTTGGGGCGGAGGGACGTAGTTGACATTGGACCTGAAAGACAAAAGGCATGGTAAGCACATCGGACAGTTTGACACAGTTGCAGAGAAGAGGAGAAACCCGAGGCGGACAGCTGTATCCTGAGTCATATCTTTCCCCACATAAATAATGCACATCATACACGGCAAGCCTCCCATTGGGTAAAAAGAAAAGCCAAATTGAGCTGGACAGTGTTAAAGTGGGGAGAGCAGCGTTTGAGATGCTACTTTTAATATAATAATAAATAAATCTGTGTGTACAGAGGAAAAAAAGAGTTATTTTACTATAGAAAGGTATCGAATACATCACAAAAATGCCATAACTATACTCTGACGTTTTATGGATACCAAAACCACATATCAACATCATAGTATAGTTATGGCCTTAAAAATGTATTTATATATATAAAACAAGGGTTATGCACCACCCAATTTCTTGTCTTACTGACAGGACCAGTAGCTCAGGTCTATTTACCCAAATCAAACGTTTCCTTCCTGTTTTGAGAACTTGGCATTAACCCGCATTTAAGATTCAAAGCATCATTGCTGTTATTTGGATCTCATCCGTCTGTCGGCTTGTCTGTGCGTCACACTCACGTGTCCTCTGTTCTGTGCAGGGTTTGGCTGCTGATGTGGGCTGCACCATGACACTGGGAGATCCAAAAGGACCTGTAGGGGCCAGCGTGTGGGCTTTAAAAAGGGTCAACAACAAGGGTGTCGAGTCGGACTCTCACTGCACACCATGCTTTTATGAAGTGGTTTGGAATATCTTGTCATTCATAAAACGGTGTGCGTTAAACATATGGGATTTGTACACGTAATTTCTGTTTTGTATTTTCAGGTCGTGCAGGTTTAATTTGTTTGAGTGTGAATTTTCAAGGACTCTGCAAACTCTGCTTTACGTGTTTTTTTGCAGCAAGTTTGATTCTACAAGCTGCAAGGAGAAAAATCAAGTAAGTGTGTGTTACTGCTGCATTTGGAGATAGAGAGCTAAGCTTCTTCTGAGACACGGTATCCAATACATTACCAAGCAGTATAACTGTGAATTGTCTCTGCACACACAGTTTTTTGTCCTTGCAGCTCGTAAAATCAAGATTGAAGACACAGATCTGAATGGATAAAACCGCAGTTTTTATCACTTGAATACACGAAACAGAAATCACAGATTCAAGCATACCTTCATGAATGATTTAATATTTCATATACTAGCGGCAAAGCTGTACAGACATGCAGCCAGCCATAATTTAGCAGAGCCGAACTAAATGCTACAGTGAGCAGGTCAAGTGGTGAGCCAACACATGCAGCAATCCAGCACCCAAATATTAAATGTCCGGGTCCTGTGCAACTTTCAAGACTTTACTGCAGCTGTCAGTGACATTCAACACCTACATATTGAGGATTTCTGTTTTTAAAAGGATATTTTATGCACTGAGTTCCCCAAGGCTCCAGTTTGGGCCCCGTAAATATCTCTATAATACATTAAAGAATCTGTATAATAAACAAAAAGCTCTCATCAGTGTCTTCTTTGAAATATAAACCATTTGGAACTACTGTATAAAGCGAAAGGAATTGTGTTTTCTTCTATAAAACACCATCAGCATTATAACGAGATCTAAAATGACAATTTGAGACCGATTCATGGTCCGTCTCCAGCATGATATAACATTCATCTGTCAAACCACGTCCCCTGGACCATTTGTCACTAAAAGCCAGAGCTACATCCCAGATCCGCATTCATACTTTGTTAACTCCCTGCGATTGGTGCATCAGAAATCATGTCACATTGTCTTTGAGTCTTTGTGAAGGAGCCCGTTCTATAAATAGGAAGTTGACACTGACAGCTCCAGTTAGCTCAGTGGGATAAGCATCAGACTTTAACCTAGACAAAAGAGCTTTCGCATCAGCTTCAAGGAGAGCTCCGCGCTGACTCTCCATCAAACGCTGCGCAGTAACAAACCAGTAATCAAATAACATAAAGTCAAGCAAGTTAGGCCAGTCACATGAGGACATGCATTTATGTCTCAGTGGTTTCTGGCTCAATGGCCAGTCGAGCATCTAAACGCTGTTACGCCCACTCTGGTGTGTTCGCAGGACAGGGGGCTGTTATAGTGTATAAATGCACTGACAGCACTCTGTGATGCTGCCATCTCATTCTTCAATCACTTCAATATCGAAATAATCCATTTCACATTAGCCGCCCCAATCAGTTTAATTGCCTGCGCTTCTTCCTGCTGCAAATATTTTCCTCCTCGCTGATTAGCAGCCGCTAATTATTCCATAATTATGTTGCGCAGATTATTTCTCCTCCTGTAATTGTCTGCATTTTTTGGTGGGGGGTTCATATCTCCGGTTACGTCTGAGTGAAAAAAAGAAAACAACCTTTTCCCATGACTTTTACATCTGTTGGCGCCAATCACAGGACGAGTACTAACAGTGGTTTGAAAACACACACACACACACACACAAGCAGCCACAGCTGTCACTCTATACAGTCCTGAGTCAGCACACAGACACGCAGTCTAAGTGCAACAACAACCCACCCACCCTCCTCTCCCTCCTCCTCTGCGTGTGGGGTATTAGCCTGTGTGTGTGTTCACATCAATGTTAATGCAATCACGGAGCTCTTACCTTCCTCTGTGTCCTGATGATGGATGAGTCAGGAGGAGCGTGGAAGAAAAAAAGAAAAAGACATTGAAATTCACTTCTTTTTTTGGGCAGAGATTAAAGACAATATCTTGATTAATCCAACGCACAGTTACACGCTAGACTGGAAAAAAGAGCCGAACGGAAGGGACAAACTTACGGCTGAAGAATCCGTTGCGGTGCAGGAGGAGCCCCCCGCAGCTGCACACCATGACCAACAGGGCGACCACCACCACAGCCGCCACCACGGCTGTGATGTTGACATCCTCTGGAAGCGAGAACGGAGCAGAGACAGTTGTGATGTATTGCCCGCAGGAAGTGGTAAATATTCAATAAACACTCCAACAGCAACATTAAGAGCAAGGTCATATATAATGTAACTACCCATTCCTGCACTCTGCTAATATGTCCTATAATTTATTAAGAGCATAAAACAGTTTCTTGCATTAACCTAAAGGACATTATATAATTTATTAGTAGAGTTTACAGAACAGCCATATAATGTTAGATGCAGGTTGAAGTAAGTTTCATGGGTTTTTCCTCTCTACTGCATCTCTGATCTTGTCTAGTGCTGAAAGGGCGTCAGGGGGGAAAAGGGAAAGGATGTGGCGAAAACACACACACACACACACACACCTATTGCCATGTGCTTGGCCTCGCACGTTTTGGGCAGTCCCACCCCGTTGGATGCCAGGCAGCTGTACCGGCCGGTGTCCTCTTTGGCTACAGCTTTGAACTCCTGCAGATTAAAGCCAAAAAGAGAGGAGGAACATTTTTACAGCTGCTTTTAGAAAAAAACATGATTTAAATGGCTCGAGTTAAAGTATTTATTCTTCTTATGTGTCCTTCAGTGAACCTCAGAAACATTCCTGTCTTTACTTTCTGAAAAATACTTCGGACACGTGCACTTTCTTACCAGTACTCCCGTGTGTGAGTTGATTAAATAGGTGGCGTTGGCGTGGCGGGGCTGGCTGATTGGCAGGTTGTCCTTGAACCAGGAGTATGTGGCGGGCGGAATGCTCTGCTGGTCCCTGCAGCGCAGTATCACCACCGAGCCCGTCACCGCCGAGCTGGGGATCTCGCAGGACGGGGTGTGGGGGGGCACTGGAGGAAAAAGGACAAAGTTAAGAATCAGAGGAACAAAATGTCTCCAAAAAAAGGTTTCAGATATTTTTTCCCCAGTCGTACCCAGGACTTTCAGCGTCACGTTGGTCTCGCCCAGGGTGACGGAGTCCTGAGGGGCACTGATCTCGCAGCGGTAGTCGCCGGCATCCTCCTGGGTCACCCTCTGCAGCGTCACCGTGGCGCCATCAATGGTCGCGCGGCCTTCGAAGAGACCTAAAGGGAAAGAGGAGGTGGTGAGGAGGAGGAAACGTCTTCTCTGACTTAGAGAACTGTTACACAGCTTATTATCTCTGCCAAGTAAGATATTTTCACCCCTCTCTGTTTATTTGTCAATCAATCAATCAAATTTTATTTGTATAACTCAATCTGCAGGAATCCAGGAATTTTACATCCAATTTCCTTATTCCTTGATTTCTCATAGAATTATCCACAGATCTTTATGATAAATAATGTGGTGTATATAGGGACTGATATTGTTGAGTGTCTGCAATTTGGTGTGGAACTTGGGGGCTAAAAGGTGCATTTACAGCATGTGCCAGCAAACGTGTCACCGCAGAGCGCCCCCAACTGGTAAATCCGGCCAATAGGAAATTTAAGTGAGATGCTTTTTCATGATTTACAACCATACCTGCTGCCAGTGTCTGGGGTTGCGTCTTTATTTATGTCACCTTTTAAGTGAATCAGCTGTGGCGTTGCTAATGAAGAGGAGGCGGCCGGTCAGAGGCATTTATGAAGCCTTGACATATTTGATGGAACCCCCCCATGCTAACAGCGTCGTCTATAAAAAGACGCTCCTGTGTGATGCATTATTTATTTCGCCCATTAAATCAACATCCTGGAGCATAAAAGGTGAAAGATTAAGGTTAAGAGACAGGTTCAACTTCTTTACCTTGACTGTGCCAAAATATCTCTCACAATTCATCCATCACTCCTGTTGCAACAAATCACAGCAGCACTGTCTCTCATCCTATGTGGCAAACCCCCTCCCATCTGGTGCTGCAAGCTGATTAAAACAAATGCCCTGTCTGTCAACGAGGGGATAAAGAGAGACGGTCTGCGTGGTCACCTTTGAAGTGTCCCTCAAAGTACACGAAGGAAACCCCTTTCCCCTTCTTCTTCCACTCGATGCGCGGGTGCTGGTCTTTCTCCGTGTGGAACTTGCAGGACAGCACCGCGTCTGAAAAACAGGGAACGGGACCAGTGAGATATTTTTGGCACAACTGCGACAAGTCTGATCTTTTTTTTCTTTTTTGTCTGTCAAACTGCTTGGTCTATTTACAGCCTCGTGGTTTATTCTGTCAGGAGAAAATTGTGTGTTTCTGCCTCACCTGAGAACTCGCGCACCTCCACCTTGGGACTGTTGGTCGACACGGTAACGGGAACAGACGGGGAACCTGGTGATGATGGAGAGGAAGAGAGAGAGAGAGAGAGAGGGAGAGAGAGGGAGAAAGAAGGAGAGAGAGGGAGAAAGAAGGAGTGGAAAATAAAAATGAAAAGAAGGGTGAGAGCAGATCAGAACGCGATATCGCTCATCATCCATTAGGGGGCAAGGTGATTTGGGTGAACTGCTCCACATTTGACCGCCAATTGCGGGAGGAGAATGCTTAATGGCCGTCAATGGTTTCTCCTGCTCTACAGTCTGAGCTGAATGCAGCACTCGGAGGCCAAGTGGAGCTTTCTACAGGAGATCTGAGGCAGAGGCGGGATTACTCCCTCCTCTGCTTTAATCCTGCAGGGTTAAGGAGCAGCCGGCCGTATGTTTACTTAAGCACAGGTTAGGACAAGGTCATCGAGCATCTCACCAACGACTTGTCCAGATTAACCTGATGCATGAGGGGCATTAGCGAGAAATGGACGACGTGCTTGGTTGCGTTTGTTTCTCCCTTCCGCCTGTGTGTTACTGATAACCGCATCCAAACAGGAAGGGGAAACCGGAGCTGCCGTTCCTGTTTGCTGATTGGTTTAGGGGGCGGATTATTGCCCTGTTGTTGTGGGTGAAGGTTACCTGAGGGAGAGACACGCGGCAGGAACATTAAAAACGCTCTTAGGGTGAAAGCCCGACATCTCCCAAACGTCTGCAAATTAAGAAAAGTGGGCGAGCTTTTTTGGAAATTACGGATCATAATAAATGTTGGATGGGCCTCAGGGATACTAACTCAGAACATTAAGGGCGACGGACAACTTCCAACAAACTTTAAACTTGGCGCAATGAAGATGTCACCTTCACAAACTCTTGAAAGCAAAACGCCAGATAAATAAATTAACTCGCTCCTGCACACACACATTTTTACTGCCGCTGTTACTGCAAATGCAATGAGAGATGTAGATCTCGCCTAAAAATCACAGCTCCGCAGCTTCCTGTCGGCCCATTGTTAGTCGCCAAGGTTTTTCCCCTGCAGTGAAGGAAAGGGTGACGTGGAACAATGAAGGGCGAGCGATGACAAAAGGACAGGAAGTGTGAGAGAGAACAGGAAGGCAGCCATGTTGGAGTGCTACACAAAGTGGAGTTGTAGAAGCAGGGCCTCTCTCGCTCAAATTTCCACGACGGCTGCTATTTTTAATTTGGCTTTTAAATAAACAAAAGCCGACATACAATAATAATGTCATCTGCCAAATGCAGCATAACTAACGTTTTTTTTTTTCATCTCTTGACGTTGGCTCAATTTACGCCCGCGTCACTCGGTCAAACTCTGAGCTAAGCAAATTAAAGCTGCACACTCTCCCTGCAGACGCACCCCCCCACCCTCGCTCCGCCGCATGTTGACTCGTGGCACTGTAACGGTATTACCACAACTGCCTTGGCCCGCGCGCCTCAACACCCTCTGAGGAGCTTCGTCTCACTAAAGGATGAACAAAATGGGGGAGGAAGATACAATGAGATTAAAAAGGGATGAGAATAAACGACAAAAGGAGAGATGAGCGGGCGCTAAGAATAGAATACAAATGAAATGGAGTGGAGGGTGAGTGGAGTAAGACTGGAGGTTGGCAGAGGGGAGGGAGGGGGGGCGAGGGACCCGGAGAAGCATGAATAAAAGAGAGAGTGGGAGTGAAGGCGAGGGAGATCCTCTCAGACAGTGGGACTGTAAATGGGAGACGCTACTGTCACATAGTGTGAGACCCGGCCTGCCGCCACCTTGAAGGGTGTCTCTTTGAGGGAAAGGAAGTGCAGCAGGGCTGACAACATGCCTGCACTTAACCGCTGAACTGACTGACACACACATCAAAAACTGAGCAAGGACGCCGCGTGTGCAAGGTCCCGCCGCCCCCCTTGTGCTCCGCCGCGACTACGAACACTGTCGACTTCAATGGCCTCAATTAACTGCGAAGGCGTCGAGGCGGACAACGAACACATGGCCTCTTCAGATCCTTTCACAACTGCCTGGTGGGTAATGTTCACGTGGTGCGGCGAGCTCTCTGCTGTCCAAGAAGTCAACGGGAGACGTTAATCACATTTAGTAGACGAATGCCAGCAAGCATGCTAAAGTTGACCCACTGAGCCCTGGACGCCACCTCAGTGTTACTCCGCTGCTGCTCACTTGTGGCTGGTGGATCTAAACAATGAATAAACAGCTGTTAGATATGCACGAGGCATCCAAATATAGAAAAATATAATCCTACAAGACGAGCTGTACTCTCCAGTGCTGGATAATGGTTTTCCAAAAATACACGTCAACGTCAATGCAGGGGGAGAGGAGCATTGTGGGTAAATGACGCGCACACCTGACGAATCTCGACAATGCGTTGTGTTGAACTGAGAGTGAAGAGACTCGGGTTTAGAGGTGAGGTCCTAATGGAGAAGCTGAGGAGGTTGTGTTTTCCCCTGAACGGATACGATATGGGTCAGGGGAGAACCCATTAAAGCCAACATATGTTACAAATGCAGATAGAAACATAATACGACTTAAAATCATAGTTACTTTACAAAGAATCTCAGATTTGCTAATAGAAATCCATTTAATGTAATGTTATTCATTAGCTGGTCGTCTTGGGCCAAACCAGGGCTGATCATTCCCTATACGGCTGCTAGACTTGGCTCATCCGCTCCAGTTGGCTGCACCCCTACCAGAGTTGGGCCAGTGTTGGCAACTGGTATCAGCCCCAGATCCTGGGCCATGACCCAGCAGGACGGAGCCCAGCAAATAGATAATATGGTCATTGGCCACGGGTGAGCTGAGCCTTTTCAGCCATCCAAGTAGCAACATTGGCAACCGCATAGTTAGTTTGAGTTTTAGTTTATTATTTCTATATTTACTCATTAAGAAATATAAGAAATTTCCTAACGAGTATGAATCAAACTGATGCACGTGTCAGAAAATAGCTTCAGTGAAGTTTTTAATGACGTTTATCGTGTGCTTTGCCGCAGCAGGTCTCTGGTGGCCCCTCCAATATGGCATCAGATATGGCCCCTGCGGTAATTGAAATGCTTCTACTGAGGCCTTGTTGTGCCTCTGAAAAAAAAAAAAAAACACAAACATGTACACAAAGCCGGCAACAAAGACAACACACACGCGCGCACACATTCCGTGCGTGGCATTAACATCAAACCCAAACACTGCGACAGCTTAAAACTCACAGAGGGGCAGCCACCCTCCTGCTGGAGCAAAAATAGAAAGATGGCACGCTCACTACTTGGCACGCAGCTTTACTCTCATTACGTGGTCCGTACTGAGTGTTACAGAGACCACGGGTGGGTGTTGCCAGGACTGTGCCGAGGTCAAAAGCACGGGCGCGGTAATAATTAAGGCACTTATTCAAATTAACAGGGAACAAATTAGACGAGGAAGGGAGATGGACCTGTAGGAAATGTCCTGTGCGTCTGTGTGATAGAGATAAGGTGGATGTGGGCAGGGACACACATTTCAAGGCTGTGGGGGTACAGGGACAAACAGGGAGAGGACGCTGTGTGTGTGTGTGTCTGAACAAAGCCTCTCTGTAACCCTGTGAGCAACAGCTGTCTCAGTCAGACATGGTGTGTGTGTGTGTGTGTGTGTGTGTGTGTGTGTGTGTGTGTGTGTGTGTGTGTGTGTGTGTGTGTGTAAGATTGAGATGGGGGATGTTGGGTCTTTGGCCACAGAGACCCTCCCAAAGTGTTTCCTCCTGGACTTTTAGTCTTTTTTAAAAAACAGTACAGTCTACAGACATGCACGTCAACACATTTCACACTGTTGACATCTTTCAATGAGCTGGAGGATGAGTGATTTCTGTCAGTTTGTCCACACCAGGACTGGACACACACACACAGACACCTTTGTGAACTTGTGACCTGACAGGTGGCAAAACGTGGAGTCAAATGTGCATCACTCACTCTCACTGTCTCATCGCATCCATGTCACACACTGCTGCTGCTGCTGCTGCTGCTCCCCTGGTGTCCCAATAACACAAATACTCTCTTCTCCTGCATGTCACACAGGTTTGCCCG
Source organism: Verasper variegatus (assembly GCA_026259375.1). NCBI lineage: Eukaryota > Metazoa > Chordata > Actinopteri > Pleuronectiformes > Pleuronectidae > Verasper > Verasper variegatus. Next base: position 26,037,709 of record CM048038.1, on the reverse strand, counting down.
CAGCAGCATCATCATCAGGGAACATTAGAGGCTGTTATTCTCCATCCAAACACAGTTTATCTCAGGTTTTTCCACTTGGATTCCCCTGTTTTCGCTTCAGCCTCCTGCTATGATAAATCACAGAGTGACGTTTCTGGTTACAGTCCAGCCACTGACCTCATAGGCTACACGGAGCCACAACCTGTTCTGCCAAAAGAAATCGCCGGGCTGTGCACACCCCAATAGGTGGCACCCGGCCATGTACAACTTTTGTTTTGGGCCAACTTGTGGGGAACGATCCAGTGGAAAAAAGTCAAAAAACCACAAAACTCGACAGAAAAACGTTAAAAAGCAAGAAAATCTTCCTTTTAAAGACATTTAAAGTCTAGAGTACTGATTTTAAATGAACTCTTTATAAGATAAACCATATCAATGGTTTATCCATGGGGAATTATTCTAAATTTCCTGACAAGCTCAGTTAAAACATATTAAACTCACTTGAATCAGCCTTTTTCTATAATATTTTATCCAACACAAGTAGACACAGAGCAACTGTTGTTCTCCTGAGTGAATAGTTTCCATTTGCCACTTACATTGCATCAGTAAAACGACAATAGGCAGATACAGGGACGTCCCCTCCATCATCGTCCACAACTCTGGCTCTGGAGTCTCTTCTTCCCTGGCCGGAGCGAGGAGCCTCAGCTTTCTTCTCGCACTTGTTCCCAACTCCCCAATAATTCATCCAGCTTTCAGGGAAGAACCTGCTCTCCAGTGGGGGGGGAGGAGGCGACCGGACCGGCCCGGCGTAGGGGCGGAAAGGAGCGGCGAGGACGCGGAGCGGCTGCGGCTTGCTGCTGGCGGGGCGTGGAGCGGGGATGAGCGGTGCGCACAGCCGCGGCGGAGAGGCTGGAGACGCCGGTGTCCTGGCTGCGGGAGTGTGGCTGTGCTGCCTCGGTGACTGTGGAAGACGCGGATGAATGACTCCTCTCTCTCTCCCTCTCTCTGTGTTGTCGGCTCTCGCTGGCTGAGGTGGAGGCGGAGATGGAGACGGAGGTGGAGGGAGGGCGGGGTTGTGCCTTCAGCCCGAGCGCCGAGAGCGCAGCGCCGTGTCCAAGACGCGCACTGCACTGCCAAATGGCCACATCCCGGGTGTCAAGTGGGTAGGACAACAGTCGCACCTCAGCCGGAATCGGACCCGGTTTGACCCCGGTCTGTTTTCTCATATGACTGAAAGACGTGAACTGAGTTTTTCTGCAGATATAAACATCGTTTATCTCTGACTTGAAAGCGTGTGAATCAATGAACCACTTACTAACAGGCACCCTTGTAATTAATAGGTGTATTAGAATAATCACAAATCTATAATTAAAGACATTAATAAAACCAAACTTTGGGTTGCCAGGTTGTGTGAAACCTATTGAGACCGATGAGCACTTACCTTTTGGCAAAGGGCTGCAGACAATATGGACCAAAACCCATTTGTTAAAAACTTAATGTATAAGCATTTACTAATGATTTCCAACATTAAGCATTTTTACAAAGGGTTCCTTTGATAGTAAGTGTTCAAATATTAACAATCACAAATAAGGAAAGTCTTGCCTCCTTACATCCTCCCTTCCCAGGCTAAATACCTATAATAATAATAATATATAGTGGCAGTAAGTTTCCTCCTTGTCCTTTCCTGTTAATAAATGTGAAATGCCCCAAAATATCTTTTAAAATGTGGAGTTGCGACTAAAAATGTGAAAGAATCTGCTTCCAGGAGATTTGAAATAAGAGCAGCATGGTATCCAGTTATCTGATAAGGTTTGTTAAACTAATTGTCGGCACAGAGATAAACCGACGGTTTCATTAACCCTACTCCTGCAGATCAATGACTCCCCAGTGAATTACTATTGACCAAGCAAGTGTTGGACTGAACCCCAGATTTCATTAGGAACACTACAACTCGGATCTCAACACCTAGACAAACACTTTCAGTTTGAGGGGAACCGGCCTCGGGACCATGTGAGTCATTCTAAATTCACTTCCAGGAACACATCATCCCTGTGTGCTAGTAGCTATTCAAATTGAATCATGTTTGAGCAGCGGCGGTCATTCCTCAGCACCTCGCTGCGGCCGCGAGGAATTCAGGGCACGGGTTCAAACATCTCAATTGGTGTGACTGGCTGTAAGTCCGGGCGGCCAAATGTGCTTGGGTGTGTCTCACACACAGTGAGTGTGTGCTGGGGTGGGGGTGGCGGTGGTGGGACGCCTGAGTGTGGGGGGGGGGGAACAGCTGCACAGCGTAACTTCTCCTTCCTGATTGTTGACTCACAGTTTGAGAAAAATAATGTTGGTTAAAGTGCAGAGAAAAAAAGGTTCTCCATCATTTAAACGCACGTTGGAATAAAAAAGGTGATTTAGTTTGTTTTACGTGAACCTTTCCTCACGTAAAACGTTCGTGTACACACACACACACACACACACACACACACACACACACACACACACACACACACACACACACACACACACACACACACACGTGTCAAACATGGGGGAGGGGGGACGACTGCTCAATTTTCTTGATGTCATTGGTGGTGATTAAACATAAGCAGCTGTCTGTACAAGCACCTGTACAGTGAACACAAATGGTGAGCTGAACGTGTCCACCCTTTAAAAACTACTGGTACCACTTTCAAATGAGGCGTCTGTATAAAACGTTTAGTTTGCTTTAGTTTTTTTTAAATGGTTAAGAGAACCAGTGGACACAGGCCAAGTTATCAGCATAAAGACACGTAACTTAGTGAAACCACTCTTTGTTTACGAACAAGCAAAACACAATATAATGTTGATGCTATCCTTTATTTTATAAATGTTTTAAGTATTTTTTTCCTTCAAATTCCATTTATATGACTTATGAATCACTTGCACTATGAACTGTATACCAATCGTCTTTCCATTGGGAAGGAAAACCGAAATAAACTAAATAAAACACACTTTCCCTATAGGTTGACACAGTGTGTGTGTACAAGTTGCATTTGTGAGTGGGGGTCTGTGGAGAGTCTCTGTCCAGGGTCCTGAGGTCGTGATAATCCATCTTATTAGAAAGTGGTGCCAAACTACTACAGCCTCCCAGTTCACTGAAGATTTAAAGTAGCAGGGATGTTTTTCTGTGTCATCTCCAAACTTGTCAACACGCCTGGAATTCTGGGAGAAACCCCCCCCCCAGTGAAAAACAAACCTTGAATCCACACAGAGGATTGAGAGCCACCTGTTTGACCAGCGATAGACACAACAGCTGCGCCGCCACCGCCTGACCTTCACCCAACACACACGCCGCTTTTTTTGTTAAGCAAACTGCTGACACACACACACACACACACACACACACACACACACACACACACACACACACACACACACACACACACACACACACACACACACACACACACACACACACACACACACACACACACACACACACACACTTCCATTTTGTCTGCTCACTACTACACACCCTCAATCAGCTGTACAGTTATAAACCACCCTCACCCTCCCCTCCAGGGAGTGCTAAAACCACTTTTAACACAAAAACACACAATGCAACAGTGACGTCTGTAGTGAAGTGTCCTTCCGGGTCGAGGCTTCGAAGCGTGTGTCGAGTAATCCAGGAAGATCCTTGTGAAGCGCGTATCGAGGCTTGTTTTGGTTGATGACATATGTGGTGACGTTCAAAGCCTCGGCCGTACCCCCCCCACATGTTGTGGACTTTGGACACGTTTGTTTGCAAACAAAAAAAGAAACCGCCTGAAACCCAGCACTGTGGAAAAGTTGTTATTTTTAAATAAAAAGGAATAAAATGTTGTCCCTATTTTACGTGTGACATGTTGTCCCGAGTCACAAACCAAGTCACACAAGCACATTCACATCACAACCCTCTGCCCAATTTGTTTCCACTTTCCCTTTTGACCCCACCATTGTATCATAAAGACAGACACCATATTAATAAGTTCATAATTTATGTATTGGCACCACAAACATCATTCATTAATTTATTCAATTCAAAGCATCACACACCAAAGCCATGGTGTCATTATAATCACTCTGCCTGTTTTACATTTATTGTCCACTTGATGGCGCAGTAGAGCAAACGAAGCCCCATGAAGCTTCGGCCCATGAGTGAACCAATTGGATGGAAAGCTTCAATGCTTCATGAAGCTTCATCTCGCCATCACTAGACGTCTGTGTTTTATACGACAGAGGGGGTCAAGGGAAACGGTTCCCCTGCGGTTTCCGTAAGAAAGAGATGAGTGGAAGTGTTTTGTTACAAGTTAGTTTTACACATTTATTGAACAAAAGAATACAGCGGGACACATGTCGATGTGTGTATGTGTGTGTGTGGAAGGTTACGCAGAGGTCGTCACCGGCAGGTCGGAGTCAGGAAGTGAGGGTGGAGTCACTTCTTCCGGTTTCGGCAGCTCAACCTGTGCAAATTAAGAAAATGTCAACTTCAATAATAATTACTTTGTCTCTCCGAGCTGTTTCTGTCTTTAGTGAATGTTCGATAAAGCAGAAAGGGCTTAAAAATTAAGCCTTGTAAAGGACACTTCCACAGAGAGGTTGTCGGGGCAATTTGGGAGAATCTGTTTGCAGTGTGGGCGGCCGTGTTTGAGCGCCAGCTGGAGGCAGACGGGGGACATACCTCCCCACTGACTGCAGCCGGCTGCAAGACGTGCCCGCCCACGCCTCGCTGCTTTTATAGAGGCGTAAGTGGTGAGTTCTGTGCGGTGACACATGCAGACGGTGGAGAAAACAACAAACCGTTTAACATTTTAACCCACAAAGAAGAGTTTAAAACCTTCACGCAAGAGCAAAAACCTTTAACATTTCTTCTCTCTATACTTATGTACATATAATAACTTTGCAGATGAAGTTTTCCTCCACACTGAGGGATTATTAGTGACTTTTGATAGACACACACTGAAGTTTTCAGATAATGTGGCTCAACATGTCTGATCACATCTAATCGCTGGTGCTTTTTCTCTTTTGGACTTTGTTGCGCCAATCTGGGATTTATATTAACGAGCACAACGTTATCATGAAAGCTAGAAATAATCAAAAAAACAGAACTAATCTTCAAAAACGTAGCGAACATTACTGCAGCAGGTGATAATATGGAAGTGTCCTCTCAGACTGTGTTTCAGCTCTGCATGCTAATCCTGGCCTTGTAAAAACAAACGCCAGAGAGAACGTCATCCCAATAACATTCTTCACATTTAATGTCGGTCCAACTGTGACATTCAGACATTTATCTTTAATAAAATTAAATTTCCCGGAATAACCGAATATCTGCAAATAAAATGTAGGCCACAGAGTGCGGTGTGTCATCAGTTGCCAAATCAAGCGTGTCTATATGAGTGCATGTTTTTTTTTCTTCTTCATATTACGCAATCGCTGAGCAGAAAATGCCAGAAAAAGGCTGTAGCAAAATATATTTCGCCTAGATGGCTCAGTCCAAAATTAACCCACAGCCTAGTTTTAATGTGAAGAATTTATGCTTCTCCCTCAGAGTCGAACTTGCTCAGACGCAGATTCAACACAGCGTCAATCTCAATGTCAGGATCAAAAACAGCTTGAACCTGGAGAGATTTAAAAATACTTCTCCTTTGGATCTCGAGCTTGTGTTTGTGTCTCTGATGTTGAGATCAGAAAAAAGGTTTGTCCTTCATGAGACCTGGTTTTTCCTGAAGCACGCGCCGCATCTCCTCCCTTGTTTCTTTGCCAAAATATAAATGAAAAGCAATAAAAATAGCCGCGTTAAATCTCAACCTCTGGCTGCTGTGTGAAATCGGAAGTGGCGGCTGCAGCACGGGGAGCAGACTGGCTGAATGTAGAGCGAATATCCAGCCAACAAGCCCTCGCCTCGTCACCGCTGGGGAACAAGTGCATTGGGTAGAAAACAGATACATTTGCTTTTCTTACCAGTTTCTCTGCTCGCTGCCGCAGTTTCCTCCAGACTGTGTGGTGAGCCTGCGACGACAGAGAGAGAAAACGTGACTTGGAGACAAGTGAACGCACCGAGGACTTTTACTGCACCTTACCCTTCGGAGCCTTTATAAAGGACGAGCATTGATATGAGGAGAATCATTAACTGTCGTGATGCATTTACTAATCAATGCTAAAATAGATTTGACTAATGGAAAACCATCGCAAAAAGAAACAGATTTTTTCTTGGTGACTGTGAATAAAACAATAAGAAATGAAGTCCTCAAATATAAGTGAAAAAATAAAGTATGTGTGTTGTAAATGAAATAAAAAATATAAAGTGTCTCATACGTAGGTGTATAAAATATTTATCACTGTGTCACATCATCATATTTCACACGCGTCCCTACCTGCAGCTGCAGAGGCAAAGAGAGGCCCTGGGCCCGGCGCTGGAGGCCCCAGGGCCCCTGTCCCAGGCTGTGGAGAGCAGTCACCTCGTACTGGGAACACATGCCTGTCCTGGCCACTAGAGGGCCCCCACTCAACATCACATGGTCGCCACATCTACACAAATAATGTGCACATAACACAAGGTAGTGACAGTATATTAAGAATATTAGGCTGAAATTAAGTTATGCAGCATAACTTTGTTCTATCACCTGTAGAGCATCACTGATCCTTTGGGATTTTGTGCTGCTTTCTCTTCCACCTCCTCTTGTTTAAACCTGGGAAGAAATAAATAAAGTTCAATGCTGTGGTGGATCGACCAGTGACCATGTGAAGCAGGACTATGTATATGTATAGCAGGAGTATCAGAGGTAAAAGGTACTAATTTACCTGCTGTGTGAGAAAACCTCCAGCGCCACAGACGGCACCACCTCCAGAGGCTCCCAGGGCAGGTCCTGGTGGATCAGCTGCTGGGCCCCTCGGGTCAGGGAGCGCAGCGTCTCCTGGAGAGAAGAGGACAGAGAGAAATCCAACAGACGTGGTTCACAGGAGGATCTTTTATTTTATTTTATTTTATTTAGGCCAAACAATGACTGTGAGAGTTTCTTTGTCTTGATATGTTTTGCCATCATCTTACTGAATGAAAACTGATAACCTTCATATTTTATTGATTAATAAGTAAAGTGAAGTAGATGGAAAGAAGTTCACACACCTCTGAGGGAGTCCATGAATCCAGCTGAGGGTCGAGGGCCACATCACAGCAGAAGGCTCCTAAAGTGACTGTGGGGAAACACATGACGTGGATACAATTGTAATGTCAATAAACACATTAGTGCAACAATTTCACTTGTTTTTAATTATGTTCTAATCAGTCTGGGAACAGGCCGAGACCAGACACAAATTCTACTGCTCTCTGATTGACTGATATGACGATGAAGATGAAGAGGAGCTCCTCTACCTGGCACCTCTGGCGAGCTGAGCAGCTCCACAGTGTAGTTGTCCTTAAAGGCAGTCTCCAGCACCTGACCCAACATGGCAGCACAGGAGCGCCAGTAGGCCTGGAAGGACAAGACAGAGGAGAGTCACTCTTCACGTGAAATCCACAAACTGCTTCCAAGATCGCAAGAGAAGTCAAAGATGATTAATGAAAATATGATGATGGGACAAATATAGACACTGTAAACTGGAGCAAGTACGAGAAGGAATTTTGGTCCAGACTAAACAAGAAGAGGCTTTAAAGAAGGGATTTTTTATATATTTATATTTGTTGAAATTTCAGCTAAAAAAATGGACATTTAAAAAAGTTTCCATGTGTGAAAGTACCTGGTTGACCAGCGTTGGGTCACTGTCCTTAAATGAGAGCAGGGTAAGTGAGCACGAGCGGGTAAGGGGCTGGTGGAGGGGCCAGAGCTCCCCATCGACCAGGGCCAGAGCCGAGTTAGTCACATGATGCTCTGTCAAGTCTGAGGGAAACAGGAGGTAAATCAAATGAGAAAACAAGTATGTAGGACTACATAATAAATATATGAATACAGAGCTGAAGCTGCTTCTCAAAGATTAAAGATTGTTTATATTTCCGATCCCTCTCACTTACGCCTGGCACAGCTCAGCGGCGTGGAAATCCCTCTGTTCATGACGAGCAGCGTGCCCTCCAGCCCCGGGCCGCGCATGGACACCTCTATCTTCTCGATGCGCGGGTAAAGCATTCGCTGCCGGCCCTGCTCTCTGGAGAAGACGGCGTTGCGCTGGCTGCGGAGCGCGGCAGCCGGGGGACGCACGGCTGCTGCTGCGGTGGATGCATAACCTTCGAAAAGCAAAAGGAGAGAGAGAGGGGTTCAGCTTTAAAGATAGTGACCAATTACACATTTAGATTAAGTTTGGTTCTTTCTCATGCGACTGTGGATGCCCTTCTATGTAGTAACTGATCACACCACATGTCAACAGGGATATGTGGGTTTAAGACGATAATTTATTACATCTATGTTTTAAATTGTATATAATGTACAAAGTGTCATCATTATTATATGTTTCTTCTTCTATTCATTGCACCTTTTGAACATTAGTTTCTGTTGTTCACATAGCTTTTCACTTATATTTTAAAGCAACTCATTGTCATCTTTTATGGTTTTTAGCTCATTCCTGACTCCTAATTGAATGAACTGTGAATCACTAGAATAAACAGCAGGAAAGGTGCAATACGAACATTGATTGGTTGATTGGTTAATTGATTTAATTGACTTTCGTGCAGGTAAATATGTAGGGAGTCAATCTGAGGTTGGACATGATGTCTGTGGTCTGTAATAATGTTGTCTGTTGTGTGTCTGTTGCCTTTATGATGTCTGTTGTGTGTATTTCTATCTACTAGTGCAACCTGACGCTATGAGCTGTCCCTGCTAGCTCCCATGCTATCGCTGACTAGTCACCGGTAAACCAGCAGCTACTTACGGCGAAGAAGAAGTTGACTCGCGGTCCTCGTCGTCATTTTGTCATATATATCTTAAGACTTATGGAATAAAATGAGCAGAAGCGGAACGAGAAGCTGCAGCAGACGGAGGAAAGTCAGTTAGAGACTGAAGGACGCCATGCCAGCTCTGTGTACGACCTGTATTTAGGTCCGGGGAGCAACTAGGACCTGAGGTTTCGAAAAGGTTCCGCCTGACGGAGAAAATGAACTGCAGTTATACATTACGACAGCAGGTGCCGCTGTTGAGACCTTTTCAATTAGGCTCATATAAAGGGAGCTGCATTGTACCGATTGTACTCTTTATTTTACTATTAGTATTATATATGTAATAATTACGTTACTTAAACGTGTTATAATACTTAGAAATAATAATTTAATAATTAACTGCAGTTTATAATAGCAGGTGCCGCTGTTGTTATTTTTTTAACTTGAAATGAACTGCAGTTATAGTTTATGACAGCAGGTGTCGCTGTTAGTACTCATTTCAATTACGTTTGAATAAAGGAAAGTGCAGAAATTCGCAACTGCAGAAATTTCGCCATAAAAATTAATTTGCATGGAGAAATAACAGAGGATCATAGTTTCCCTCAAGAAAGACACAATATCATATAATATAAATAATATAATATGATGGGATATAATAATGGTGTTTGTTCATTATAAAGATAATAATTGTTTTCCTTATAATTTAAATCTTGTACTTCTTAAGTAAAATTAACTGCAGTTTTATTTAGCAGGTGTCGCTGTTGGTGCCTGTTTCAATTAAGCTTTAATTGAATTTTCATTATAATCTGCAGAGAGAAACAAACGTTATAGTTTCCCTCATGACAAAATCAATAATACACAATATAATATAATAATATAAAAAACATTAAAACAAGTTATTTAGTTCTTATTATCATGATAATAATGATCCTTACTATTCTTACATACATCCTATAATACTTCTTTGATATTTCTACAGGCACTTGCAGTAACATTTTTATTATTTAAATAAGTCCCTCCACACTTTATGTCTTAATCACCTGACTCTCTCTTTCTTGTTACTTTCCAAAAATCCAAAGTCAAGCTCTTGGGTCTGGACCCACACGTGTCCTCCCTCTAATTGGCTCCCTAATGGCATGTGGAATTTGACGAATGCTTGTTTGGATTCTCCGGGACCAGAATCAGCGGCAAAGTGTCGTCACCGACAGCAGGAGCGGCACGACACTGGGGGCCTGGCAGACACACCGCCGCAGGAGCAAAACATCATAAATCACCTCAACGCCGAGGCAGAGCCGCAGCCAGAGAGAGAGGGAAACATTCAACGCCTCCCCAGCAACAAACTAACACGACAAACTTGTGCATAAAGGTTTATTTTTGTTGAAAATAAGTGTTTCTGACATTGACCCACAGACATTTCTGACGTGATTTAAGATAAATGAACTACACACTGACACTGATGTTCACTCCACACAATGAAACAAGGCATTTGTATCGTCTGTAAAGTGTAAAGACAACCGTCCCCGCGACCGATCGCTCGCTCGATCGATCGGCCGTTATCTCTTTGGGTGAGATTGATTGTACTCGATGTCAGCGTGTTGACAGTACGACTCCATGCACACACCCTCCACAAGTATGTCGACGTTTGGGATCTTCCGAGTGACTTTCCCCCAAAGGTGCTGTTTCCTTTTTCTTTTCTTTGTTAGACATTCGTTCATCTGTTCATTCATTCGTCATCAGGCGGGTCCGCTGCACGACTCCCTCACAGTGGTGACATCCCCTCAGATACTCAGTGATTGTTCTTGCACCGTCACAACAAGTCTCCAAAGTGCAATAAAGAAAAGACACAAGGAGACGGAAAAAAACAGGTTGCCGATAAAACTCGCCGCGCACGCTGCCGTCCCTGCTGAGAGCTATGGCTGGTTTCCCAAGAAGCGTTGAGCGCTGCGATTCGCTTTGTCAGTGGCTCTTGAGATGGTTTTGGCACCGTGCTGCCTTTGGGAAACCCAGGAAAGTTCAACCTTGTAAAATCAGGGACGGTGATGGACGTGGGAGGTCAAGTGGGGGAATCCGCCCTGTGTGAGGAGCAGTAATGAAAGTTGAAGGTCGTCTACTTCTGCTACATGATTTCCTACGTTTCCAACTCAAAGGCCTGAACTTTTAGATCAAAATAAGTGAAAGCAAGAGCAGATGTTTTTGCTTTTGAACCCCCCTCCATCCCTCCATCTTCAGTCTAGCTAACGTTGAGTCCATCTGCTTCCTAACTCCAGCTCACGCCTCCAGCAGGCCGGCGGGGCCGCTACTGAACGCTGCAGGCGGGGCAGCACGTCTCCCTCCGGTCCGGCAGGGGGCAGAAGTCCATCTGCCTGACGATCTCGGCGAACAGCTCGTCCACCATGGTCTTGCTCTTGGCCGACGTCTCCATGAAGGGGCAGCCCCAGTCCTCGGCGAGCGCCTGGCCCTCGCTGGGGGACACTTCCCGCTCGTCCTCCAGGTCCACCTTGTTGCCCACGAGCACCACGGGCACCTGCTGGTACCTGGAAACAACAGAAAACGTCACGTCAGGAGGAGTCCACGTTTGAAACAGGAGACGACGGGAACTTCCTGATACTGAAAGAGGGCAATGAGTGTGTCTGTGTGTGTTATTGGCCTACATACTCTATTTGTTAGATGCTGAAACAATAAGCGATTGGAACAATGCACAATGGAGCAGCTACATTCAGCCCCAGCTTCCCAGGAGGCCTCCATCCCAGCCCGGGTGTCTAATACCAGCAGGAGGTCCCATTAGAAAACTGTCATTACAAGGAAAGAAAGAAAGTAGCTCTTCTGAATGCTCTATTTATTCCTGAACACATTAGACTTCCACATTTACCGGCTTAGGATTCTCCTTTAAAATCATTAGCTCTCCACTTTGCGTCTTTTCCATTTTTGCATCTTAACGGATCAGAAAGCTTTCTCCTCCCGCCACCCCCCCCCCAATCCCAGCGTACGGCCGGCGATCCCAGTGCTCCTCCCCGTTGGCCATCAATACGAGGAAACCAGGCTGCGGGAGAGTAATGGAACAGGTTATTGAATAATTGAATAAAGCTAATGTGCTGGAAGGAGGCAAAGGTCGGAAACAACTATTTTCTACTTCATATTTAGATTCGCCTAATGTGTGCGTGTACATTTACGGTGGATTAGAAGACACAGGGGGTTTTCTGAGGAGCAAAGATCCTTGAAGGGCAAAGCACAGAGATTAAGTTGTACAAGTATCTCTGTGAGGTGTTCCGTGTCGTGTACGCTGCACCTTGATGTATAGTTAAATGTTTGGATATTTGGATTTTGCAAGATTAGGCCTATTTAAATCCTGAGGTGAAGCTGGAAGCTGCTGACGTGAACACAAACATAGTGAAGTTCTAGTTTTTAAATTTCTAGACGCTGCACTTTAATGGATGTTATTCATTATAGCTCACGTGAAGTACAGAAGTTTAAGCCCATTTACTTTTCTAGACCTTAATGGATGTTTATTTTCCATTTCTTTAACTTATATTTGAGAGAATATTCATTTTGATTTACTTTTGTGTTTTAAAGTTACTTGTTTTATTAGTGGGGTGGGCGGACTCAGACATTTGCGTTCTTGAATACAGCTCCTCTAGAAAATTTCAGGAGAGGAGCAGATTAACATTTAATCTTAATATAATAAGATAAAATACACACATTTTCCATTTAAGTATATTTTCTGGGATTAAATAACGACAGATTACAGAGGGTATAAATTCTCACTACAGGTAATGACGCACACCAACTAATGGCCTTCAACCATCAGTCATTCATAAGTGCATTCCGAGCCTGGCTTATCGATCTGCTGGTGCTGTTCAGAAATGGGCTCTTATCCACAGATTGGTGGCCTCTGCTGCCACTCTACTCAGCCGGGGGAAGAAGTGAGGCATGGCAAGCATCTCTGCCGAGCTAAAGAGGGCCAGAGAGGAGGCGGCAGTGAGGAGAGCATCGGCATGAAGGACACAGAAGCACCTGCCGAAGTGTCCTTGAGGGAGTCCTTGACCTCTGACCCCCCCCCCCCCTTCTGGAGGAATTCAGCACAGAACTTCTCAAAAAGCGCAAATGATTAAAAAACGGGACAATAAGAGAAGAAAGAAAAAGGCTCAAATGCCATTGACTTCCCTGCAGCTTGACATCCCTCCCCGTGGCCGCCGCAACACGTCCACGCCACCAGCAGCTGACCTCGGCAGGACGAGCATCTCGCGTTTCGGAGAAGCCAGAGTGTGGAGGGTGTGAAGTGTGAACGAGGAGAGCGCCGCGCAGACAAATGCAACCTGACAGCCTCGCAGGAGAAACTCTATATATAACTACAAAGACACAGGGAGGGCCAGTGTCTCCGGGGGGGTGGTGGTGGTGGTGGGAGCATCAAAACAAGAGCCCCCTCCTCCCCGATAGATGAGGAGAAAGTGAAACTGCTCCACGCAGCAGGAGGAAAAATTGCCCCCCAGGGATTTACAGGCTGATATCATGTGTCATTGAATAACACGTCAGTCAAGTCAGGTCCCATTGTTTTTTCACCAAGAAGATATTTGTATTATGTATTAAACATCACAGCAGAATTAGCTTCATCTCACCAGGCTACAACATTTAAACACTGTTCACATATTCCTGTGCAAAGAAGCTGATTCCAGAACACTGACAGATGTTATTCTCTATAATTAATGCTTTTATTTTGAAAGTTTAAAGCTGCAGTAATCAGAATTTCATGGAAAGGAAACAATTTAAAAGGAAACGTGGAAATGGAAAGAAGAAGCAAGTGGATGGAGATATTTTTCTTGGGGGAAACTGGTGGAGACCAAGACAGAGGTAAAAGTGGAGTAATTGTTGTAAATGAACTTCCATATTTACGCTAACGTTGCTTCATGTTTGCCACTGGGTGATAATATGTCAGTGTTTCGGTTTCATCTTGTTCTTCTGACACCAAGTGGCCAAAAAACTGCAGTTCTACATGATAGTAGATATTTCTTGTAGTAGTGTATGTTTTCACTGGAGTACTTTTACTTCAAATAACTGGTGAATACTTGCGTCCTCACCGCTTTAACCATAATCCCGTCAAAAGCGTGGCTTTAACTGGTGTTTATGCTCTGCCTGTGCTGTATTTACCGCAGATACTGTACAAATATAAAGCAGGAGGAAACCACAAACACAACTTGTTACTGGTCCAGCACCAGAGCTGGCAGCCGTGCATTGTGGGAATTACCAGCACACTTGGAACGTGTTTGGATTGCTTGGCTGAAACGAGCGGCTGCATGAATATGCAGATTTTTTGTGTTTGCAAAATGCAGCGGGAGAGAAGTGGTGTTAGATTTATGGAACAGGGAACAGCAGGTGGCTGACGGCTTAGGAAATTATACAGAGATATGGATATAAAAAAAAAATCTGTGGGGTGTCTGCGGTGGAAAAAACAACAGAATGATACTGAGAGAATTAAACTGTGTTCGGCTACAGGACCCACACGCTGCTATCTATGTGTATAAAGATGGCAGCTGCCTGAAAGTGAAGCCAAATCATCTTGATCTGACATAAATCCCGCCTCCTCCATGTGGATGGGACATGGATCAATTAAAAAGTCAAAGTCCCCTTTAATATATTTTTATCAAAGATGGCTTGTTTGTGTTCATCTTGCCGATGTGCTACTAAATGGGGTGAAACATTATGATTGACAGCCGGGACTGGCTCGTGACTGGTCGAGCACATGTATAGACACAACCTTGCTACTGAGGCTCCATCCCCTGATCGCCATCGGAAGTTTAGTCATCCATCTTTATGTACAAGTCTAAGATCTGTAACGAAAAGCCACAGGTCCAAATCCCTGCCTCCTCATAATTCATGTGGAATCTTGAATAACTTTTGCGTCATTTGACCTTTAAAAACACACAAGAACCCGTTGCTGTCATTGCCTCCGCTCTGCAGGGTGTTATTCCAGCTGTTGGGTAAAAGGCAAACACACACAAACCCTCCCACCCACACACTCACACAGAGAATCTGTGTTTATAACTCCACATTTTCCACTTATCCTCGGGGCACGACAGCCTTATTAATGCTACCTGCTGTGCTAAAACGCTACGGCGACTTCACTTACCTGTTTTCACGAGGCCCACAGCAACGATAAACACACATTACGAATTACAAAAAGAACAGTCAGGCTTTTTTTTCCAGTGCGAAGCCCCTGCAGCCCCGCGGCCGCCTCCTCGCTCACCCCTGCATCTGCTGTTAATTAATAGCTGGAGCTGCTGCATCGTGTGACACAGCTTCACGCTCGTGGCTGCTCGTGCACGACCGGGACAGAGGAGTCACAGAACCTATATATTGTAGTGCCTACACTGTGTTAACTCCCCAAAGGGTGTTATACTGCAGGAGAACAAAGCTTTTTCAAATGTTTCCGAGGCGCCGTGGCGTTCAGGGCCGCACGCAGACGAAAGGAAGAAAACAACATAACAAACATTCCTGTGATAAACAGACAAAGAGAGGGTCTGCACAGCAGATGGAGAAGGTCTTCAGAGTCTGTTTTTTTTATATGACGAAACCCCCAAGCTTCATTTCCATCTTTAATGGTGCAGCCGCAGCTCCTCTACACTTTCCTTCACTTCAGATGTAAACGCTGTATAGTGTAGTGTATAGGGGCTCGTTAGTTTTACTGCTGTTCCGAGAAGTTAAATGAAGGAAACAATTCAAAACAAGTGGGAAATAAAGACCTAACGTCCTGTTACCTTGAATAAAAATTTGGATTTCTCTGGGTTTGAACATTGTTGCAAACAATTTGTATAATATTTGTACACAAGTTAAAACTATACGTATATATCACAATGTGGGTTTAGTCATTACTCGGCAGCAACTCCGAGATCTTGAACCAGGCTCCAATGGCCTCAGAGTAAAAAGTGCGACCTGATGTACAGTCGTGCAGGAAACACATCCAAGTTCAACCATCCGTCAACTTCCTGTTGGTATCAAAAATACCTCCTAACTGATGTTGTCGCACTTTAAATGTTCCGCTGGGATCTGGAATCCAAAGCTGACAATCATCTAAATGTGGGAACTCCCAGATTGCCAGATCAAGGCAAAGCTACCAAATAAATAAATCTGTTTGCGAAACGTTGAGGGAAACAAAAGGGCCATTTTTTGCTGCACAAATTAAGCTTTGTTTTGTGACATTTCTCAGATTTATGCTTTTGGTTTTATAAAAACAATCTGGGAAAGTCACAATACTCGTAGATTGGTTTGGAACAATGCACGGATGTGTTTCCAGATATCTCCGTTCTGAATGTGATAAATGGTGAGATCACTTATATATGTTAAGTCCGAGCACTTTACACACCAACAACCTAGCACTTTGCTGGTGGCTCTTCTTCTCTCATGTTTTCAACAACTCTCTCTCCCCCTCCCCGATGGCGAATGCTAAAAGCCTGAGGTCGGGGAGTTGCTTTGTACCTATACACCAAAGTGCCCCCTGGGAAACACAGTTTTCACCGCTCCACCCTTGCTCCCACTCAGCAGTGCGTGATGGTCACCTCCTGCTATTAGACACAGCATCAGTGCAGCGTGGAAATGTGCTTCCTCCTCCTCCTCCTCCTAACGTGCAAGTGAGGAGATCACTGGGCGACACCCAGATGTTGTCTGCACTGATAGCAAAGGGGTCAGTGGAGAATATTTTGTGTGGTAATTTGGCACAAGTATACACTAAATATACTGCTATATAACAAAAAGCACAAATTTCATCACAGACGAGTGTATAATACATATTTCCTCTGACTTTCCTTATGCTGGATGTATTATGCAGTTACATCAGAATTTCTTTCTCCTAAATAGTATTGCAGATAAAAATCATTTTAACATGACAGTTGTTTTTTGTTGAGCTCGTATCGGCTTCCACTCTGAAATGTAAGTATCAGGCTTCCACTCAACCGAGCAGCTAAGAGTACACAACAAAACACAGAGGCAGTAAAAGTATCGGGAAATACACTTAGTCCTGCTGCCGACAGTTAGAAGAGAAGATTGATTCCTTGTAAATACGAGCCACTGCAGTAGAGGTTTCACATCCCGTCTCCACCATGTTAATTGATGGGACATGGACAAAACTAATATTTTAAAGTAGCTCTCGTCACACTGATGTTTGATTTTTATTAGTTATTTGAGGCTGTAAAAAACGCGGTTTAACGTCATGATTGACAGCTGAGACTGACTCGTGGTTGGTCGAGCATGTGTGTCGGCAGGAACACATGACTGCGGCTCCACCCCCTCCCCGATCGCTACGGCACAGACTCTCCTCTCCGGGATATTTTAGCCTAATTTCTGGATATTGGGAGGAAGCGGAGACGTGTCGTCCACCTTTATATACAGCCTATGAAACAGACGTGTCAGTGGTATCAAACTTGTGATCTGTCAGTAAGACGGCTAATTAGTGCATGAATTCAAACCACTTTCTCTGAGCGCCTTTCCTGCTTCTCGCTGCACTTTCACAAATCAAGTCGACGCAGTGATATGTGGACTCGTGCGAGGCAGGAACAGCCTGTCTCAGCAAGAGGCCGTGGCTTGGAGCCACCTGCACCACACACAGCACAATAACATATAGGGTCTCACTTCTTTCTCTTGCTTCCCACCCCCCCACAAAGAGCCCTGCATAAGCATTCTGGTTTATATGGCTCCCTAATGGATGCCTGCTGTCTTCTTGGCTTCCAACCCAACACAACTCTCATTAAGTTCTGGTGAGTGGGCACATGTTGTATCTCTTTGTGGTTCCTGCTGCTGGATCAGCAAGAAGTTTGGGAGGAGGGAGGCTGATCTCCTGAAGACAGCTAATGGCAACCAGGAGGTGTTTTTATTAATGATGGGCTTGAGGCTTGAGTCAGTGTGTTTAACTGACCAGATGAGCCTGTTCTTCCCATCCTGGAATGAACCGATAGAGATATTACAGTCCGCCTTGCAGCTTTCCAAATGGGGTTCACTTTTAGGGGCTCTTGGGAGGTTCCAGGGGGTGCTCTGGCAAGATTGTGACTGGCTTGATTTCACAGTTTTATGTCAAAATAAATGAAGTAGGTTACATTTTCTGTCAATGTACAGTACATATCAAATTATTCCCTCCCTGACAAACATCTCTGTAGTGATCAATAATTAATAAAATCTTAAAATGATGAATATGGCTTTTGGTTAAGAGAATTTATTTATTCACAGGTTTGCATGTACGGAGACAATCCCTACTTCCAACGCAGAGCAGTGTGAAATAAAAGTATGAATTATTTACACACACACACTTGAGGACAGTGGCGGCTGGTGCAGTGTAGGAAGCTGCTCTGGGTGGCGTCTGGCTGGCGGCGACAGACCACTAGTTTTATCCCATCATTATATTATTCATTTCAAAGGAGTTCCCTCATGCATCCGTCCCTGCCGCACTTCGTCGGCCGTGACGCTCTCCTGCTTCCACTCAGCCTGTGACGTCTGAGCCACACAGGGGCGTTCGCTTCGCTCCCGGGGACGCAGCTGGAAAAGCACTGCACCAAACTCTAAACATCAAATCATAAATTACTGTGAGACAATATGCAGCGAGGTAAATAAATGTGCCACGGCCTTGAGTGATGGAAAGGAGGGAACTGCAGGGAAGAAAAAATCCTCAAGTACTGACTGGGATCAGATTAAACCTTCTACCCACGAGTACTGAAATTGAATTTTCTCAGAGAAGACGTCATGAACTTCAGTCGCCTCGTTGTGAGAAAATACTCCAGGTCCAGTGGGTTCGGGGTCAAACAGGAAGTCCTCCAAAATATGTTGAGTTCTTCCATAGGTCTTGCTCCACCCCCTCCCACAAATATTCAAGGAAGACGGTTGGGTAGTTTTTGCGTAATCCTGCTACTGAACAAACAAATGCGGACGAATACCGATCAATGAAATGTAAGTGGACCACTGGAGTTTCTGATACTTAAATTTAACCGTTTTGTATGTAAGTATTTTAGGCTTTTATTTTGATAGCTGACATTCATGAGCAGCACCGTCAACCAGGTCCAGGATGTCCTGATAAAATATGAAGTAAAGCTGAAATCTAGGATTGTGACGGTATCGTAAATCACAGACATAAAGGCTTCAACACAAGTGATTTCTAAAGCAAATATCTTTTTGCCATTGCCATCGTGTGACCTAATTATATTTGTCCTGTAGAGGTTAATAAAACTCTTATCTTGCAACCTGTGATATATAATCATGCATATATATAAATCTACAAAAGCTTTTCTTCCACTCTGTCTCCCTCCGTCCTGAGACGAGCTCAGTGGGTTTGTTGAGTAATGGACGGCGCTGATCGGAGCCATCCTGAGTTAGTCATGTGCGAGGGAGCGAGAATATCAAACCCAGCCGGAGTTCAGCGGGTTGATGTGTGACAGGTGAGCCGCAGCTGGGCTCTTATGAGGAACATATGAGCCGGTTGCCGCTTCTCACGAAGGAGAGGGAGGAGAGGGAGGAGGAGCAGGAGGAGCAGGAGGAGCAGGAGGAGGGAGGGGGGATGAGAGGATGTGAGATCACTCGAGTTAAAAAGAAGAGGAAGAAATCACATTTTTTTTCTATCCATATTTCTGTCCATCTGTCTTTTGGGGGCTTTCCAAGTGGGGGTAACTTTTAGGAGGTTCCAGGGGCTACTTGAGCATCTATCCATCCATCCATCCATCCATCTATACATCCATCTGTCTGTCTGTCTGTCTGTCTGTCTAGACTTCCAACTGTTAGGGGCTCTCGGGAGGTTCCAGGAGTAACTCCAACAAGAGTAAGAATGTCTAAACAGCTTCATTTCAGTGTTACTTTCAAAATAAATATGAAATAAATTGTATAAAAAGATATAAAAATAATGTGATGTAAGGATGTGATCAAATATTATGATTGAGACTTTTTCGAAGACCATCTCTTGGGGACCAGGAAGTATCTAAGGGGCCTAAAACCCTTCCCATCCCCTCTCCTCTACTGCATGAGAGTATTTATATTAGACTGAACAGTAAAGTGGACCGTATCTCACCTCTTGACCCGGATGATCTGGTCTCTCATGGGCTTGATGTCCTGGAAACTTTGCTGGTTCACCAGGCTGTAGACCAGGATGAAGCCCTGGCCGTTCCTGATGTACAGGTCCCGCATGGAGGCGAACTGCTCGGTGCCGGCCGTGTCCAGGATCTCCAGCACGGACGGGGAGGAGTCCACCTCGATCTCCTTTCTGTAGAAATCCTCGATGGTGGGGTCGTACTTCTCGATGAATGTCCCGGTGACGAACTGCACGGTGAGGGCGGACTTGCCCACGCCGCCGCTGCCCAGCACCACCACCTTATACTCCCGCATCGCGCTCCGGCATGTGCAGGGGGGGAACCAAGGCGTCAGCGGCGGCTAGAAGAGACGCATCCCCGCCGCACAAAAGCCTGGACTCGGGCTAGGCGCGGCGGATCCTCCGGTGGGTGATTGGCTCTGGCGCTCGAGAGGATGCTGGAGCATTTAGCCCCGAGACAGACTCACTGAGACGTTCCCACGCTACCTCGAAGGGACACCATTCCACAGGCATCCATAATGCAATAAGGCGTGGTAAAAATAAGATCGGCTATTATTAGAAACCACCGGACGGCGCATCTTTTTCTGTGCCGGCCGGACAGCGGGCTAGCGCCGCATTTCTCTGCTGCAAGAGCCGGTTTCGTCCTGGAGGAGACAACAGTGGGAATCCACGCCTCTGGAACTGCTGCATCCACCGGATCCGTCTATTTCCTGGGCGGTATGGGAGGTGATCAGTGCCACGCGCGCACGCACACACACACACACACACACACACACACACACACACACACACACACACACACACACACACACACACACACAGCAGAGGGTGGACAGGGAGGGATGCAGGTTGTGACAAACAGCATTGCTGTAGTGTGTTTGTGCATAAAGCATATATACAGAAATATTGTGTCGTTAAGATGTTATAAATACTAGAAGGATTGTGTAATATGTTATAAATACTATAAAAAGGATTGTACAATATGTTATAAATACGAGAAAAGGATTGTACAATATGTTATATACGCTAAAAAAAGGGATTGTACAATATGTACAATAGATATTTACAGTTTGAAGTATGTACAGTTTGACCGTTATTGGCCACAGAAAGTTTTAAGTGTTGGAATCACTTGACGAGAATCACAATGAACAATGAAAACGTGGAGACACTTCCTCCATCTTTATTAGTAACCTCTTATATTTCACCCATTGTACTCTACTCTTTTTTTCAATCTCCTTTATTTTGCTTGAAAATCATTCTTTTAACTTTGTCTCTGTATAGCCTTTAATGTCCCTGTACAGCAACTTGAAGTCTGTCTATCTATCTATCTATCTATCTATCTATCTATCTGTGTGTCTGTCTGTCTGTCTAGTTTAGTCATAGAACTGTGGCTCTGTAATAACGTGTGATGGACAGGAGTGGTCTGGCTGCTGGGAGTCTGTGTCACTCTGGTGCAAACTCATGCTGCTGCTTATTGGGCCGTTCGCTGAGACATGTGATGATGTCATCCTTCTCTCCAGGAAGGTCTCCGCAGTTGCCGTGGAAACTAGGTCAAGCGCCTGTTCCAGGTGACAGATGAGTCTCCTGCACTCGCCCATCAGCAAGGTCATGAGGAGTCTCGGCACGTATTAGTGAGTCAGGGGCCCCCCCCCTTTAAATGGGTCTTAGTGGGAGTGACATATCCATCCATCCACCCATCCCCATCCACCCATCTATTTATCTATCCATCCATCCACCCATCTATTTATCTATCCATCCATCCATCCATCCATCTAGATATTTTCCTTTTGACGTTTCTTGAAACTCCAAAGATGATTTCCAAAGCACCTAAAAGCAAAAATGTGCCATTTCTAAAATGTAAAGGTGGATGAGATCATTCAATACACACACTACATGTTTGACATATGAAGGATGTAAAATGTTAAATAAAGAACGGATCCAGACAAACAGACATCCTTTGATTTTCTTTATTTCTGTCTTCCAATAGATTTTACACTATCTCGCTGGAACCAAAGGAACATTGGACTATAGAAACATAAAATAGCACAAAATATATGCAAAAGAATACATTAAGAAATGATTACATTGAAACTATAAATCTGATGAGGGTCAATTTATCTTGGCTACGCTGCAACAACGATGGCACAGGCAGTCGCCGCACGTCACCTGCAGTCTCCACTGTAGTGCCCTCTGCTGGCTAAAGCTGTGAGTTACAAATCCAAACTGCTCCATTGTAAGGCAATGGGACAAAAATAAAAAGATGTCACTACAGGTTTTTTAGGGAGACCGGAGGTAACGATCAGGAGACTGTTCACTCTGTTGCAGTTGCTGTCTTTTGGCCAAACTTTTTCAATAGAAGTGTTTGAAATGAAATCGAGGAGGGATTTTGGGGAGAGAGACCCGCTCACGTCTCTTTGAATAAATTCCAGTTAAGAGCTTTTTAAAAACAGAAAAACCTTTAAGCACGATGGACTCAAGATAAGGCAAAGTGTTTGGATAAGCTGAGTCTGCTCAGTTGGCCAACTGCTCAGAAAGTGCTTACATGTTCTTTTGCTTTCATTTTAAAACCATCATCAGTCAATCACCGCCGACACATTTCTAAAAACACCACATCTCAAGAGGATTCCATACACAGGGGCATCGTGGGTAACCAAATGAGGACGTGTTGTGTACAGACATGTTTTTTTTGTTTGTTTTTTTCACTAGTAACATTCAGTATCATTTAGTAAGAAAAGAAAAGAAAAGAAAAGTTGTTTTTTCCATGCAACAAGTTGAATTAAAGTTATTCACCGTGTGTTATCTGCCTTTGATTGATAAACAGATTTGTTGTAGTAGCAGAGGAAACAAAAACAACTAAAAACAGATCACATCTTTAAACATTATGAAAAGTGCAATCCTTAACTCTAGTGATACATACGCCTCAAATAAAATGTCTCAGAGTGGAACCTCACGGTCCTTTGTCAGGGGAGGAGCTGTACATCTCAACTTCTTAATTTATAGATTATTTAGTTCATATATATATATATATATATATTTATATATATAATCTATGTAACATTGATGACTTTGAATCTATTTAAGTGTTACGGTCACAGCACTACAGAGGCTGTTGTTTGCTAATGAAAATATTAGGTCGTTGTCGTAATCTCAGTGAAGAATAAGAAATGTTCGTATCTTCTTTACAATCTACCGTGTGTACAGTGTTCTAGGCAAAAAAAAAGAAGAAACAAAAAAAAAAATCGACTTAACAATGTCATTTACAAAAATACCGAACTTTAGTAATTGCAACATTTGGTTGCCACAGCAACAACTTAATATTGTTATGAAATACTATTATACTAGAGTGAAAAGTACATCTTTTTTGAAATTTTATTCTCTTTTTTTTTGGTAAAATGTCATCTATACAATAAACATTTTTTTTCCCCAACAACACAGACGAGTCTATAACTATGCTCATTACTGCGACACCGTGATTTTTCTTCTTTTTTTTTTTTTAAATCAATGAGAAGGCAAGAGAGATCCAGTAGCTTTCTATCGGCGGGTGGACTTTTTCAAACGCCGCCCGCCCCCCCTTTCTTCTCATTCGCTGACCTGACAGGTTAGACCTTGAAATGACCAACCGTGCAGTGACGTAGCACAGCTCAATAAATTACATTCATCTCAAAATAGAATAGTTTACAACATTTCTTTTTTTTCTCAACTAAAATTTGACCAAGAGTAACACAAGATAAATTACAACAAAATAGAAGCTTTCACCACCTGCCACGGATATTACACACGAATCGAAACAAAAACTAAAAACTCACGCGGAGACGAGTCGAAGTGAAAAAGGTCTGATTGTGGATTGTCAATGTTGATCAAGCACCATGAAATTACATCCAATGTTTTTGTGTGAAAAGAAAATGGAGAATTAAAATTTTGTGAAATGAGTTAAAACAGGCTAAAGAGGGTGTAAAATAATAAAATAATTAGCTTTATTATCTAAACGTGATTGTTCTAGAAGGTGGCGGTGGTGGTGGTGGTGGTGGTGGTGGGGGTTCGAAACATACCTCGATAGGAGACACAACACAAAATTTTTAAATAACTTTGAATATATTTCTAAAACTATGAATATAAACTCTCAAAATAAGAGACACCTTACATACATTACACAGTTTTACAATACAGGTATTTTTTTTCTCACTCACGTTCCTCATGTAAACTACTCAAACCATGGTAGGAAACAATGGTACACCATAAAAGTCACCAAACATTCTACAAAGCTATGTTTTGATTTGTCATTTCTTCAACTTCTTTTTTTTGTTTTTTCCATAAAGTCACTTGTGATGAGACCGCCTCCGGGAATGGAAAGAAGTGTGATGTCATTTCCCCCGGGGGAAAACAAAATAAAGGTCCATGTTATGACGGCAGGTGTGTGTTTTGCGTCTGTGACTTTTAGTGATACACTCCGGATGCACGTGTTGTTGAGTCGATGAGCATTTTTTAGGCACTTCTACGAGTTTTTCTAAAATGGAACAGGATTATCGGTGATAGTAGGGTTGGACAGGACAACCGACGGTCACAGATAGCCCTCCAGTCGAAGTTTTTTTTGTTCTTTTTTTTAGTTTTTTTCTTGACGAGCATCGTCAAATGCACCGTTTTTTTGTTTAGTCTTAGCACTTAAATCCTTCACCCACCCCTCGAAAAGACTCTCCTACCAGGCTTGCCGTTGTCGTAACCTGCTAGACCTCGCCTCAAGTCCCAGTCTGCCGGCAGACCATCAGTCTCCAGATACGAAACACACACATACACACGCACACGCACACGCACACACACACACACACACACACACACACACACACACACACACACACACACACAAGGCTTGGTATGTCTGGGACAAACCGTCAAGCTTTGTTAAGCCCTTGGCACAGACCCGGGCCTTTAGGCTTTTCAGTAATGGCCACGACTATCTTCTGTCAACACTGGGCACTGTCTTCCCCTGTTCCTGACTGCATGCAAAAAAATCCGTGCTCAATCTACCCCACCGCTCCTCCTCGACAAAGAGCCGAACCCAGCGTGGAAACAAATAAAGGGTGAGTTCTGAGCAGCTTCTCGCAATGGCAACAGAAAACAAAAAGAAGAATTTGTCTGGGTGCTCAAGTGTGGCTCTGGTTGTTTTTTCTGGCGGCGGTGATTCCATCCGACTTCTCCCAAGCCGCGACTTTGGCAAGATGGTTTCCTGGGATGAGAAGTTGGCGAAAGGGGAGGGGCAAGGCAGGGAGGACGAGCTTCATCATGGCATCGTAACAGCATCGGGGGCAGGTGAGGGCCGCGGAGGGACCCTCGCAGGGGACAGTCACATGAGGAGGAAACACGAGCCTGTCTGCCCCCAGGGACATTCATCTTCATGGTGAGAAAAAAAAGCAAAGACCGCAAGACTTTTAAAAACCCCTCGCCGAGTGCGTCGGTGTGGCTGTGCACGGGTTTCCTGTGATTGTTCCTGTTTCCCCACATCCACGGTGTGCACTACGGTTCTCGTCCAGTGCAAATCAAGCATCTTGATTCTTTTACTAACCAAAGGGGGTGAACATTGTTGTGCAGAGGTTTTTAGAATAAATATGAAAGAGAGTTGGGGGGGGGGGGGTCGACGGTACTTTGGGAGAACATTTGTTAAAATGACCTCTATAGTGTGTCTGCTATAATACATACGAACATTTTTGAGTTTTTCATGTTAATAGTTTTTTTTTTTTCTAGCAATACATACAGTATATATATCTTTTTTCTGTGTGTGTGTTTCACCGGCACTGCAGTTCGTATGGTTAAATTGAAGTGTTACACTCTTAGCATGCAGGTTGCTGGACCTCTATGGGAGAGGTCAGGTAGTATTTACACTGGGGGTGTTTTGGGTTTCCTAGTGCAGCTTTGTGACACTCCGTTCCCATCCTGACACTTATTTCAGGATAATCTGCAGGAGGGAGACGGGGGGGGGGGGGGGGGGGGAGAGAGAGAGAGAGAGAGAGAGAGAAAAGGATTTAGTTAATTTACTAACATGTATAATATCAAGTAAAACACTGTGTTCAAAGTCTTCAAAGGGGTTGAGGAGGAGTAAGGGGAAGAAGAGGAGGAGGTGGAGGAGGAAACAGAGGAGAAGGGGGAAGAAGAAGATGATCAAAAAGACGAGGAGGAGGAAAAAGAAGAAGAAAGAGCAAGGAAGAAGAAAAGGTGGAGCAAGAAGAAGGAGAAGAGAAGGAAGACGAAGAGAAGGAAGAGGAAGAAGAAGAAGGGGGAAGATGAGGAAGAGGAGGATGAAGGAAAAAGAAGAAGAGGAGGAGGAAGAAGATGATCAAAAAGACGAGGAGGAGGAGGAAAAAGAAGAAGAAAGAGCAAGGAAGAAGAAAAGCAGGAGCAAGAAGAAGGAGAAAAAAAGGAAGACGAAGAGAAGGAAGAGGAAGAAGAAGAAGGGGGAAGATGAGGAAGAGGAGGATGAAGGAGGGAGGAAGAGGGAAGAAGGTAGAGGAAAAAGAGGAGGAAGAAAAAGACTATGGGGGAGGGAGGGCGCAGGTAGAAGAACAAAGTTAACAGACGACAAGACAGAAGCCGCTGGTCACATCACACCACAGACCGTCAGCACAGGTTGAGAGTGAGTGATGTGCACTGACAGCTCAACCTGCTCCAGAGCACAGAATGGAAATAAGAGGGAAAGTGACATGTGTCAGACAGGTGGGGTCAGACACCCCACCCCATCCCTCTGGTAGCACAGGTGGGTAAAAACAAACGCCAGGAACTGCTGGGAGGTTCGATTCTGTGCAGTGACGGTAACAGCCAGTGATTAGATGGCAGGAGGTGATGAGGCTAGATGGAAAATTTCATTAAGCCTGTGTTCCCAAATTATAGTGGATGTTTGAAATATCAGATCATTATTCTAATTATTACATTATAATTGAGTGACTGGGATAAGAACAGCGATCCAAGTCCTCCTCCTCCTCACGGTGCTTGGGATGTAATACCACATTCTGACAGAAGAGGATGCTGTGACTTTACAAACCCCGGTAGAAGTGGTGGGAGACACCCCAGTGCCCATCAGCACATGGGCTGGTGTGATTGGTTTGTTACTTGTCGCATCACAGTGACATTTCAGAGGGTCATGAAGTGACCAAACTCTGAACCTATCAACATGTCTGGAGCGTCCTGTCCCCTCGACGCATCATCTGTTTCATTTTATCTGAAGACGCAGATCCATTAACCAATCACACAGTTAAAAAGCAGTGTAACAATTAGGGATAAACCAGTAAACTCTGAATTTGCTGTAAAAACTGTGACGTCAGCGTCATGTGGCCTTAATTTAGAAGAAATAAAATCATAGCACGGTTGTGTTTACTCTGAAAAAGGCCATATGATGGGGATGACTGTACCGAACAAGGCGTGCACTGTGTGCAGCGCAGCTGCCGATTATACGTGTTAACTGTGTCCTGGCTGGAGCGTTCTTTACGCAGGGCGGGGAGAGGAGAGAGGGAACGAGGGGGGGGGGGGGGGGGGGCAGACGGAGACAGACAGCGAGGGGCTGACGTCAGTGTTTCTCCGGCTCCTTGTCCCACATGCATCTTTAAAGAGCAGCTCTGCTTCCTGCTGCTACTGCTGCTGCATGCCAATTACAGGAAGAGGCGGTGGGTGACTCACAGGAAGTGCAGACACTGGCTGCCTGTGAGGGACAATAAAGCACAAGGTACCGTGGCCAGAGGGGATCATGGGAGAAATGGTTCATTATCTCTTTTCCACACAGGGAACCTCTGAAGAAACAGTTTTTCAAGGATTTCTTGGGGACGTTAAAAATAACTGATTGTCATTTTAGAACTTTAGAACAGGTGACAGGAAGTGGAGATTTTCAAAATGAGGCGACCGCTCTCGACAATGGAAAAGTAAATTGCTGCATGCCCCACGGTGGTCGATTCTGCACTCTGACATGATGTTTCCCCACTTACATCTGTGTGCCTCAAACGCACCTCTACCAGTAAATGATTACCAGCTGCATGAGGCCGGAGCGCCACCATTGTGCTCAAATTTCCAGGTTTAAAATGGGGCACACTTGTGTCACTGTGGCATTTAAACCTGGCCCCTGCTGATGGGCAGCAGCCATTTTTAGACAGCTTCCGTGATTAGTTTTCCTGCATCACCTCTCCCTGACAAGTCCAGCTCGTAACTCATGTTTATTCTCCCCCCTTTTTTTTATCCCACAACTTGAAAAAGGTGAGGAAAGATCCAACAGGGCGGCTGTTTCCAACCAGCAGGAAGGAATTATCTGCGTGTATTTGCTTGAACGTGTGTTTGCAAGAGCACACAAGCAGGACAGATGACGCCGCTGCTGCAGATGGAGGCTTATTTGACGACAACAAGAAAAAGTGGAGAAAGAAAACGTAAAAGAAAACAGAACATGCAAAACAAAAATCAGGAAGTAGTGCAACACAACTACTACTTTGGCAAATGTGGGAGCTCTGAAGAAGTGCTTGTCGGGGGCTGTTCTGCATGAAATGTGACACCCTGGGTTGTCGCCCCTCCGCTTTTAAATCCTCTGGAAAATGCCCACTCGCAGGCTGCCATGCCAGCCCGAGCTCACCCAGTGCAGCCACAAGCGCGGGCCGGGAGGAGCTGGGTGTGGGCTGCGGCTCAGCTGCAGGTTATTGCGGCTTATTTGGACGCCAGCACTTATTCAGAGCTCCGGGGACTGATGAAAGAAAGCTTTAAAAGGAGCAAACCTGATTGGCTGGTGCTGTTGCTGCGTAGGGGACACTTGTGGCAGGAGTTGTTGCTGCAGAGACAGTAGCAGGCGTAGCACTGTACATCATTGGGACTTTGGTTTCGAGGGAGGAACGGAGAGGGGAGGTAGAGTGGGAGGGAGGAATGGGGGAAGAGGGGAAGGGGGTGGCAGCAATGGACAGGTAAGTGGAGCATTACGGTAACCATGGCAACAGTTGTGCGTTTGTAGTTGTTGTTGTTGATGGTGGTAGCGGATGTTACAGAGAGCCAGCAAGCCATCGTTAGGGTTACACCGGCAGATGGCATGCAACCATTCACAAGGCAAAGCAAGGAGGACAGACAGAAAGAAAAAAGAGAGCATGGGAGAAAGAAAATAACAAAAAAAACAAAGAGGAGAGAAGCTGATTACAATCACAGGTACGGAAATTTATACGGACAATCAGTTTGCTGTTTTTCCCAGAGAGGTTAAGGGGCCACAAGACTCCAAATACAATGAATCAAGTGTATTTTTTAGCAGTGGGGGATGATGGGAACTTTATTTGTTCTAATCCAGAGATGAACAGCCGGGTGGCGAGTATGGTTGGATATAATTATTCTTAGACCCTGTTCAGACCTGGTATTCAAAATGTCCTTCATATAAAGTCTGTGGTGTGACTGAGGATGCATTTCAGATCCGATCGCCCAGCAGTGTCATGGGCCAAAGTTTTATAATGGATTTATTTGTGGCCTTTCTCCCTAGCAACACTGATGATATTTTATTTTGCGGAGAAGACATATTCTAATGCCAGGTGTGAACTGACCAACTTAGAGCTGCCTACTTGCGATCAGATCCCTCAGGACAGATGTTAATACCAGGCCTGAACAAATTGCCAGTTTTGAATTTTAAACACTCTGTTTAGCCGACTGGGACTTATTTAAAATTCCCATCTCCCCTTTTTCTCCCCAGAGACAAAAGCTCCAGCTTCGTGTCATTTCTCTGGGAAACTGATTTAAATTTCCTGATCAACACAGCACAGCAAACAGACTGGATCCTACAGCTGGAGCATCTTCATCTATGGTAACATTTGAATCGTACAACAATCAGTCATTAGCGAAGAAAGTCAGTAAGGAGACAATAGCAACTCTTTCAGGTGACACAAAATTCATTTCATATCCCACCGCGAAGAAACGCACGGTTTAAGGACAATTTCCTGCAAAGGTTTCATCACCGCCGCAGGAGGCAGTGAAGCGATGACCTTTTGTCTCACCTGCAAGGGCTGCAGATATTGCCCACTCATCCCACTCCCCCCCAGCATCAAACAATGTGCGTGAGAGAGCAAAGGGAAGGTCGGGACCTACCAAGACTGCTAGCAGGAGTCATGCACAAGACTGACCCTGTTGTGTTCATGCAGAGAAAGACAGAGACAGAAAGACAGAGAGACAGAGAGAGAGAGAGAGAGAGAGAGAGAGAGAGAGAGAGAGAGAGAGAGAGAGAGAGAGAGAGAGAGAGAGAGAGAGAAGGAAATAAATGGGTTAATTGAGAGGGAGGATAACAACAAGATTATACAAGACAAAAAAACGAACTCAGCTCAGGTGCTACTGTTACAGTGGTGCTCTCAGTCAGTGATGAATGCAGTAAACTGCAGCAAGCAGAGGGATTCCCTTCATTAGTGACGGCACGAGTGAGAAAACACTGTTTATACGCACTCAGACATGAGTTGATTTCAGGCATGAACTCAAACTTTGGCTTTCACATGTGAAGAACGCAGCAGGAGGTTGCCAGGGTCACACGCGTTCAAAGACAATGTCCAGAACTGTTCTAGCGAGGGGTGGTATCTGGGTGGAGCAGCAGGAGGAGGGACTTGACATATATAAATTCCTCTGTGTTTTTGTTTACGACACCAGCTTAAGCCCTTATCTCTAAAAGTTAACGTCTTTTTTGCGTCTGTCCTGTGTTAGAAACGTCATCAACATTCCCACTCGCTCACTGGACATTTCTCACATTTTCCCTACCCTTTACTAGGCGGCTGACACGACTAGTTCCATAAATTTCCATTTGCGTTCTCAGGAAAATGTCTGGAGTTCAGTGCATGTCTGAAAGCAGCTACAATTAAACTATAGGATGTGAAATTATGGCCGGATCTAAATGTTGCCTCCCTGCTCCTATCAGTTCATTGGTTAATGAGTCATAAAAAAATGTATTCTAAGGCATTCATTTTAGAATTTATATTTTATTCCATGGGATTAACTTGAGCCAGCAATCATCACTTTCACACAGGGTTAGTAACAAACAGCTGTTAATATATATTTTATAATTAAATGCACTGGTTTCAGATCAGTAGTCAATATTGGCCGATATGCAAAGTCCAGGTATCGGGAAGAGTAATTTAAGTAATTTCTAGAAAACGAGAGCAAAGACTAACTGACAGAGGAAAGGAGACTAAGCAGGGGACAGAGCCACACAGCAGCAGCATCATGCAGGGTCAGTACAAAGATGTGCAGACTTCAATGCAGATCTGAGTCAAATGGAGATGGGTGGAGTTTATTAGCCATTTGGATAAGTTCATCACAAATGCATTAAAGTGGCTGTGCATCACGTCGACACATTTGTTCCCCCGCCCCAACCCCACCCATCTGACATGTCTTTCCACACCCAGACACTGAGGAGGGATGAGGGAGACATCACACCACAAGGAAACAGAAAGAGCAGGTAGAGAGCGGAGCGAGGGACGGGCATCTCGTCCACATGACTCATGAGCATGGCTCCCAGCTACCGTATTAGCTGCAGTTAACTTGTTTAGCAGATTACCCGAGGGGACAGGAGCTACTGTTACTCCGTGTGTCAGGACTGAGAGAGGTTTTTTTGGTTTGGAGGCACAAAGAACTGAAGAGGAATGAGGGAACAGACCCGAATTAATTTGGGGAAAGTTGGAACATTTATTTAAATGGGATTTCTTTCTCCCCAATATCGATGTTAGTCAAAACAGATTAAGCAAAAAGTGAAAAGGCTACATTTGCCCCAAAAACATAAGGCATTATTTTCTTTTAAAGGTTTATTTTTCTTTATTTTATTCCTTCCTCAAATTGAAGCCTAAACAAAGTTACATTGACTGTTTGATACGACTGGTCTGCTGGTTGTGCAGGTGAACCACATGTGACCGCTATGGGTCAGGGAAGAACCCATTAAATATTAATGCAGATCCGGAACAATCCAAGATTTTTAACGTTTTCGCCAATTTCCCAGGGAATAATTCATGGATCTGGATGAAAAATTTGGTGCAGCTTGATTGAATATAAGTTGGAACTTGGCGACCCCCAGTTTGGAAACCACTGTGATTTAGCTGCATCTGTGTGTGCTCGGCATACCTATGAGCGCTCATAACCCCATCTGTGTGCCGTGTGTGCTTACTGGGAGTTCTTACCTGTGGGAAAGAAAGCAGGCTGCTGGAGCTGTGCGTTGGCCAGCGCCTGCTGGTAGTGCAAAACACTGGGGTTGAACAGGGAGCTCGCTCCGTTGCTCTTCTCAAGTGTTGGTCTCTTTGGTAGGGGCTGGAGGACGCCGTGCGGGAATGCCTAGCCACCGACAAACACACGACAGAAGCACACAGCCGATTGGAACTGGATACTCACACAGGTCAACACAGATATTCTCTGAATCTGTTATTTGTCTATGCACAGCACAAAAAAGGCAAACGAGACTTGCTGTAACTATCACAAGGACAATGAGAAACTACACCATAGCAAGGCAATCATCAACAACACATTAAAGAAAACAGTGTAATAACTGGAAATAACATTAACATTTAACATTACACTAAGCTTGTTCATTTAAAACATGTAACGTACAGTCTAAAATTGCCACTGGTGATCATAAATTATACTTTAACGTGTTTTACATTGTTTCACAAAAACAAAAGAGCCAACTTAAATTTTTGTGAGTGGCTACAGTACAATTAAAGAAGCTACATGCAAAGCAAAAGGTGAAAGGTCAAAGTACCAGGTCTACAGTTGCCTCGAGGGGTCGCTTCATTGCTTTGGCAGTCGACTGAGTCTTTAATTAGCAGGCAGCGAGCACATGATGGCAGTGGGCCAATGGGATTCAAGCGTATTAACATACAGGTAACAGCAAGCAGAGGTGCGTCATGGGGGACAGCATTGCATTGTGGATAGGTGAGAAGGAAAAAAACAAAAACAAAAATAATCTGAATGCAAGTATACCACATACAAAACAATAGGCATGCACATAAACAAAAAACTGTTTTGTTTACTTAGAAACATTGCTATTTTTTGTAATTAGTACAACAGCAACAAAGCATCTACATTAACCTCTGGTTAAAAAAAGCAAAAGAATCTACGATGTTCTTCAAATTCTACTGGGAAAGCATTTGGTAGTAACGTCGACTATTATCTGAACAAGTAAATCAACTTTTACTAACGGCTGCGCAGGAACAAAATGTAGTAAACACAAATGATTCAGACTAGAAATACTGGGCTGACACTTTGTATGAGATCTACAGTCCTACACACACAACAATTACAGTGCTGCTGGATTTCTCTGCTTGATGGTGTGAGGTGCTTTTTTGGGGGTCTGAGAAAATGTCCCACGACCGACTGGGATGTGAGTGAGCCCCTCAAATTACTAGCCTCAGCCTGGCAGCTACATCTGGACACGATTGTGCGATCAGATTATTACGTACAGATAATCCGAGGCTGTTGAGGTGCAGTAAAGAAAAAGTAGCTTAACTATCTTTCTGTTGTGGTGTCAGTTCATGTGTAGTTAAATCTAAACCTGCGTCGTGTTGCCTGTTAGTGTGAGCGATGAACTTGGGGGACATGACACAATGTGAGGTTACAGTTACAATGTGGAGCTCTGTTTATTCTTACATTCCTCCTAAAAACGTAGACGCAATTATTTTACAGAATTAGTGTAAATTTGAAGGCGGCTCAATGACGTTATAATAAACTGTTTTATTTCAAGTTATCTCTTCATTTAACTTATTTAAAAATGATCTTAGATGTGATGTCACTGCTGAGAGAGAGAGAAAAAAAAGATGACGTGGATGTGATGGTCACAGCACTTGCATGCACAGGCCTCTTGTTTTCCTTACGTAGAACAACATATATCCTATTAAAGAGTGATGCATGGCCGATGGTGTTAATAGACTTAAACAATGTGGTTAGTTAAAATGGAGGATGGTCTCTTAAAAAGGGACATGAAAAGCGAAGAGATGGCCGCATTCGCCTTGCAATGAGGAAGGAGGTCACAGCATGGCAAGCAACACATAATGTGGCACAGTAAAAACAACATAATCTCAATAACAGGACACTCTCACTGTAACTCTATCGTTTAATGTGCAAACCTCATCTACGCTGCACTTTACCCTATTTGCTTTAGATTAAAAAAAAGTGAATCATGGATAATGATGTTACCTATTTGCAGCAGTGCAGCAATACAGGTTTTATGGTTCAATAAAAGTTCTCCAGCTTTAGGCTAAGAGCTAAAGGAAAATTGGATTAAAGGCGCTGACTAAACAACTCGCTGTCCCGAGGTTAACCCTCCTCACCTCCAGCTCGGCTTGTAACTGCTGATGGTAAATTGGGAGCTGGGTCATAAAGTTGATAAACTGGGGGAAATGTGAGCGACCCAGGAGGAGCGTGAAGCGCGGGATTCGGGGGAAAACACGCTAGCAACATAAAGTAGATCTCAGATGATGCATTGTGAACCTGATGGAAAAGTTGTTAAGCTAAGGTGCTGACAGGTAAACACCAGGTTTCAGTGGCTTGGCCCCTTTAAAAAACCCCACGCCAGGGAGGTTGTGGTTTCATCTGTGTTTGTTTTGTCTGTAATTTAGCAGGATTACGCAAAAATTACAGGCTGGATTGCCATGAAACTTGGTTGAAGGGCGTTTTTCCCCAGAGACTAATTCATGGATCTTGATGAGAGAAATCTGGCATGTTTAGGGGACTGATTTGTGCAATTCCAGTGAATTTAAATGTGGTTCATAAGGAGACTGTTGGGCGCTGGTGGAGTTATGCTCTCTCTGAATGCCTTTCTTGTTAGTTTGTTTGTTTGTTTGTTAGCAGGATTACGCAAAAACTAAAGATCAGAACTTGGTGGAAGGATGCAGTTTGGGTCACAGAAGAACAGATTGGATCTGTGGATCTGAATCAAGGGATGGATCAAGGATTTTTTTCCCCCACTTTCTTTAACCTTGAAAGATTGCAAGATTTTTCACGGATTTCCCAGTGAATCATTCGATAATCTTTATGAAAATGAATCAGGTATATTTGGAGGACTGATATCTATTGTAGTGTATTCAATGTGCTCCAGCCTTAAGGAGACAGTGGGGCTTTGGCAGAGGTACGCCTTTCTCTTTTATAAGTGTTGTGCACAAACGAAACTAACCTGCACTGGAGGCCACCTCATCATCCACACTGAGGGCTTATGGAGAAAAGACAGGGAGAGCAAGCAGCGATGGAGCCAGCCAATGAGAGCGTTATGTGCAACGCGTAAAAAAGCATGCCCAATGCCATGGAGGAAACGAGTGAGCCACTGGCGCAGTACAAGGTGTGCGAGTGCAGCAGCAGCCAGAGGACCCAATCGGAAAGAAGAAGCCTGAGGGAGGGTGGGGCGCAGACGAGACCCACTGCCAAACACTTCCCGCCACCTGTCGGCCTGCACATCTCCATCTGTCTGTCTATCCCAGTCTGTCTCTCCCTCTGCCTATTTTTTTTTTTTCTCCGACTAAAAGGCAGAGGAGGGTAACATCCCCCCCCTTGATGCTACATCCTCATCCATCCCTGATTCAATTTGCACTGATCTGCAGAGAGCCGCATTTATCATTGAGAGCAGGGGGGGGGGGGCATGGTTGAGGGGGTGAGCCAGCACATTGTCTCCGTATGAACCAAGGGCATTTGAAAATAGAAAAAGCGTACTGTGGTGAGATAATAACAGATTGTTCTTACAGCATTATACTGATGCGTTTAGGGTCTCACTAAAACCCTGTTTACTGTGGACAAAGGCCTCACTCTGGGATGACTATTGTTAGTGGATTGAACACTGGAGTGCACTCGAATAAACCAGCGGGGATGGGTATGTTTTTTAACAGTAATAAAGCAGTGCTCCACATTTTATGTTACTGTGGGTGTCATCGTGAACAGCCTGTTTTTACATTTTGTGGATCCCAAGATGGTTTGGCATAATGTAATGTGTATTAGTGAATTTTAACTGGGTGTTTCATCAGCTAACTGTAACAGTATGTATTCCTGCACATACAACAATCTCTGATCTCCTGTAAATTCAGGTAGATCCATCTAGGTACAGCAGCTTTGTAGCAGAACCCCTGCGCCAATATGCATTTTACTTAAGTGTGAAAAATGCCGAGACATATAGTGTTTGCCTGCTTCTGCACTTCAGTAAAACCTCCAAGAGTAACATTTATTTGACGCTCTATAAAAGCCTCCCACAATATTATAACAAAAGGCTAAGCTCTTACTGGAAGGTTCGAGGTTAATTGTATAGGTGCTATAAAATGGCCCTATTGTCCCATTCAGACCTTAGAAGCTCTTGCTCTATATGTATTAAAGCAGAAACCTTTGTGAGATTGACAACAATTGCTTACAACAAGGATAAGTGTGTGTTTTTCCTTCTCTACAACTGTGTGCGCACTGAGTACATTGAGTAGGCTGTGTGTGCTGCGCTCTCACCATGGCTGCAGCTGTGGCTGCGGCTTGCGCGGCCACAGCCGTCTGGTTGGCCTGGTGTTGGGCGGCCTTTATCTTGGCCTGCAGGTGGGCCGGGGGGTGGAAGTACTTGCACTTCTCGCGAGAGCAGCGGCTCTTGATGTAGTCCATGCAGACAGTGACTGTGTTGTCGCTGGTGTCAATCATGGGGCTGTCGCTCGGGTGAGCGAAGCGGCAGTCGTTCTCGCCACGGGCACAGTTGCCCCTCTGGAACTCGCGGCACACCTGGGAGCGGGAGAGTCGGAGGGACGAACACACGCACGCACACACGCAAAAAGAGGAAACAAAGAAACATACAGAGAAACATAAAAACTGTGAATGCTTGAGCTTTCAACAGGTCAGGAAACAACAAGCAGCAAAATGAAATAATATTTAAAAAAATTGA
The DNA here is from genome assembly GCA_026259375.1 of Verasper variegatus. Classification (NCBI taxonomy): domain Eukaryota; kingdom Metazoa; phylum Chordata; class Actinopteri; order Pleuronectiformes; family Pleuronectidae; genus Verasper; species Verasper variegatus. Next base: position 26,000,974 of record CM048038.1, on the reverse strand, counting down.
ATTTATTTCTAACGCTGCTGTTCATGTTAGTGGATTATCATGATAAGACTATAATTAAGAAACAGATCCACAGCATAGAAGGAGGGAGGTTCAAAGGTTTCACTTTCTACTGCCTTTGCAGTTACCTTGAATAAAAGTGGGGATTTCTCTGAGTTTGGTACACAAGTCAATAACATATATAACATAGGTCTAATCATTTCAATACATTTTAATGAATAATTGTTATATAAAATGTCTTTAACACTGTGTAACAAAACTGTAACGAGTGTAAAACGATAGTGGAAACACAGAACCAGTCTGTTCAACTGTTCACAGGCCTGAACAAATCACAGGGGGATCTACTTTAGACTTGCACTTTGGGACACACACACACACACACACACACACACACACACGCACAAACACACACAGACACGCTCTGTGTGCATGCGTGTCTCAGAGGGATACTGTTTCATTAGAGCCAACTTCACTCAGTTGCTAAGTGATAGCACTCCCAGAGAAAAACACATACAGACACACCCACACGCATCACCTCCAGGTCTTAGGAAGATTATTGTTTATCTTTATAAATGAAGTGGAGGAGAAAAAAATAAATAAACGCCTCCATGTGCACTTTAACAATCACAGAGCGACTTCCATTCAGAACAGTTTGCCAGAGGGAGGATGGAGATGGTCGAAATCACTGTAAACACACACTATTGATATTTGGCTTCATATTTCTGATACAAACCTTAATTATTTCTGTGAGGGATAAAATAATCACGTGATAATGCAAAGTAACGACTATCAGGTCATTTCTTCTCCTCTCGGAAAACAAAAATGAAGAGGCACAAATTAAACAGCTAAAAGGTCCTGCAGTTACGCAATAAACTCCCCCTCCTTGAGAAATTTGGACACAATAAGTCGCATGATGTGAGACGTTCAGGTTTTTCAAGCCTGAATTGCTTGTTCCAAAGAAAATTCAACATGAACGAGTCTTTAATTACTTGCTTGTGAAACAAAAAGCTACAAAAAACATTTATCCTTGTACTTGTCAAAGGCGACTTATATAACAAGTAGTTTCACTCTGAAAGTACAAAGGTTTAGGTTGGGTGCACAGTAAATACTACGTTAGAGTTTTTAAAACACGGATCAAAAAAATGAAGAGTTTGCCTTTCTGTTGTTTTTTTCTCCCAGTGAGTCATGATCAGCGTCACCAATGCATCAGAAGTGAGAAACATAACACACAACAGAGGAAAGTACAGTGGAGATCAGAGACAAAGTTACGCTGGTTACATGTACATATCTTTTACTTCAGTTCTTCTGCCAAACTCAATGCGACTGAACCTTTTAAATTGGGTTTTAAGTTGTTACCATAATTTCACTTCACATCCCAAAGAGACCCCTAACCCCTAACCCTTAGGTTGGTCACCTCCAGCTTGTCGGTACGCAGCAGTTTCTGGTTGGAGGAGGAGCCGCCGGTCACAGAGACAGGCGGGCTGCCGGGGACGATGACTGGGGTGTTGGGCAGGATGTCTGTGGGCACCAGGCCCATGCTGTGGGACATGGGAGTCAGGTAGGGTGCGTAGCTCAAACCCCCGCTGGAGCCCAGGCCCTGGCTGACAGGAAACGACTGCTGTGGACAGAGGAAGGACAAACACTATCACGACTGTTCTTAAAAACATTGGAGATTTCTTTAAAAAATCATCAATACAGAAATTACTGAAGTGGTAGAAAATGATGGATGTATGGAGGAGGAGTAGGAAGTGTAGGGTGAAAGACAGGAAGTGGAGGGAGAGAAGTTAGAAGAAGAAGACACTAGAGACTTGAAAGAAACGATGGTGCAAGCTTTGCGGAGTGGCGAGAAACATGAGAGGGAGAGAGTGTGACAGGTAGAATGCGAAAAAAGTGGAGAGAGAGAGAGAAACAAGAGAAGAGGTGTTTTTTTTAACCTCTATGTATCCTGGGAAGGTTTTTGCTGAGCGTGCATGTTCTTTTTCAGCTACGCCCAGACTTGCGTTGATGCAGTGAAACACTTTCACACCTGGCATCCGCCCAGTGCAACCACCATCTACCGCTGACTCTTGAGTAAACCCCCAGAGAGCAGGTGGGAATTTATCGTGGTATGCTCAAGGGCATCCCGACCACAAACTCATGATCTTCCTCAAATTTTGAGTGCAGGCCAATTGGAGAGGAGGGATAACACAAGGCTGTTTTAATGTAGTGTAAAAGATTTGTCATAGTTTCTCAGTGAATCTGCTTGTACCATTGACTGTAAATAAAGATGGTCGACATGACTGCTCCTCAAAAGTGACGCCAAAGCATCTTGATCAACCCCCTGGTGGTTGAAACGAAATTTAAAAAGTCAGAATACAAATGAAAATACAATTAATACAAAATATTGAATTCACTTGAGCTGTTTCAGCTTGATATGCAAATGTAAACGAACAAAACAACACTACTATTTTCACAGTGAGTCACGCTGTCACAATTCCCAAGGCAGCGAGGGCCTTGACTAACCACAGGATGCATGGCGGTGCCGGGGATCATGAACTGCATCTGCTGAGCCAACATGGCAGCCGCCGTCTTCTGCTGGATCAGGTTGTTGCGCCCGTTGATCTCCAGCTGGGTCTTCAGGTGAGCGGGCGGGTGGAGGTATTTGCAGTTCTCTCGTGTGCAGCGGCCCTGAACGAGCAACAGGAGGAGGGAGGGAGGGAGGGAGGGAGGGAGGGAGGGAGGGAGAGAGAGAGAGGTCATTAACAGTCTTTTCTGAAAAGCTGAAGCCTTTGTTCAACACAGTGAATTGACGAGGGGCCATCTTTTCATAATAAACCTGAACTGTGAACAGGTTGTGTGTCTGCCCGAGGACCCTGGCAGATACGTGGGCATTGATTTTATCACAGACTCCAAAACATTGAGTGCTTGAAGGCAGCATACATATTCATGCTTGGAGAGTATGAAACATATAAAATGATGAGAGCTGTGCATTGAGGAACACTTGTGCCCGTCGTGGGGGGAAGCAGGTAGCTCTCGGCATGAGTGGAAACATTGTTATGAAAGATCGTTATCAGTCTCTGACTTGCTAGCTTGCTTTGGTCCTGGCTGCACCGCGGACACACTGACAAGGCACACACACGTGGAAAGGAGGAGGGTAATAGTAGACAAAAGCTAGGGCACAACCATCATGGCTTAATCTGTGTATTCTCGGTGGAGATGCAAATGCAGGTTTGGTGGAGGGAGATTTACTAAGACCCTGGCGGATGGAGGCAATTACAGAGGCTCATAATGACAAACACAATGATGCAGGATGGATCCTGGCTGCAGAGCGAGCTGCGAGGACGGTGGAGGAGAGAGGAGAGCTCAGAAGGGAGTGACAAAGAATACAATAGTAGGAGAATGGAGGCGAGGAGAAGAGCGGTGGAAAAGGTGTGGGCAGTGTGGAGTGATATGAATTAGTGCAGAGGGGAAAGGGGAGATGATGAGAAAAGGCCGAGAAGACAGAAGGAGAGGACACACGGCGCATCTTTATGAATGTGAAAGGGAAGTGAAGCAAAATTAGAATCAGTCTCCCCTTAACCCCACCCCACCCCACCCCCAACCCTTGTGACACTGAAGACCTACAGCACAGTGGCCTGATTAGCAGAGTCGTACGAGGAAATAGGGAAACATGACCTCTCCACGGCCGTTTTCAGACATTTTTTTCTCAGACAAATTGGATCCGGATGTCTTTTAGAGTTTGTCTTTCACAGATGAAGAACTCAGCTGGAAGTGGTCAGAGAAAATGTCTGGAACATTTAGGCGAGGGGTGGCACCTGGGCAGAGCATGCACGAGGCAGGAAATGGCGTATACATTTTGTTAGCAGAGATCACAAAATTTCAGCAAATTGTCTGGACTTCAGTGCTCGTCTGAACGCAGATTGTGCCTCATAAACTGGAGCAGTCCAGTGGGTGAATTATATTTGACAGGATATGGAATTCCAGCTGGATGGTGCAGGGTTTGGAAAAACTGACAATGAAACAAGAGACGCCAGGCTCAAATAGAGCTGGAGGACACATCGATCAATATAAAGATCAAGAGAGTTATTAGTGAGGGAGCAGTCAGATGACTTGCTGCACTTTGCTTCCTGATGAACTTAAAAGTAGCCCTACGTTGGTTTCCTGTTATACCAGTCCAGGAGAGGCTGGTACGACGCGAGAAATGATTGGTGTCATTAATCACCATTAATAGCAACTGATTCAATTTGGGTGTGTCAGCTCAGGGTCATGGTATTGTGCAAAGTAACTGCATTTCCTACCTATTATAGTATTTAATTCAATTTAATTATATCCTGTTTTATTCTGTTTTTTGTGATGCATTTCTTCATCTTATACAAAGTGATGTAAATCTTGGTATAGAAATAATCTGGAGTTTGTGGTGTATTAAGTGAAAGAGTGCAGGAATTCAATAAAAAAATGCAGGTGAGGTAAGTGTATTTTCTCAAAAGTTACATATGAATTCTTGAGGTAGGGCCAAGAAAAAGTTTTTGGGGAGGTCACAGTGTCACAGACCTCTCAGCACCAAATTCAAATATGCATTTTTGCACCAGTTGTAATGAAATCTCTCCCCCCCAGTCGTTCCTGAGATATCGCGTTCGAAGAACATACTGCCTCTGGCCACAGAGTCTGTCGCATTAGAATCTATAAGATAATACCTTATCCCTATTCTCACACTATTCTTAGTATTGCACAGAACTGGAACACATCCCATGGGGTCACGATGCAAATGATTACAAGCACGATATGGATTTGAAGCAGCTACTTAACCTGTTCGACTCCATATTGGACGTGCAGGCAAACAGAGTAGAAGGTTTTTTTTTTAATCAAGCGCAGCTCAAGGTACAAGGCCGGCTGCCAGTGTAAATAACCAATAATCTTCAAGACTCATCAAATGAAAAACTAATAAAACCTTGCAATCCTTTTCGCCCTGACAGATATTAAAGACACTCCACACAGAGCATCCAAATCACCACTGGTAACTGATTTAAAGCTGCCACGAAGGATTATAATTCTACAGACGCTACATGAGCCTCTTTGCAATTGTTGTTAATAAACACACAAAGATATTGCAGGAGTTAGGGGCGTTTGTCTTGTGAGACACAAAACGCTGGCAACACCGGTATCAGATAACGGGGCTTGACATTCACAGAGACCCGGGGCGGCTCCGTAATGATGATGAGTCACGAGTCAGACAGCGCTGACCTCCACACCCTTGTGTTAACGCTGCAGTAAGCTAATCCTACCTCCCCCCCTCCCCTTCACAGTTCACATGCACAAAATCACACCTGCCCACACATATGCATACTAAATCGCAGCGATCGCACAGAGCGTCGCCCACGCAAGCATACATGCCCGCAGATATACACACTGCTGCACACAAACAGATCTGCTAAGCCCTGTCCAGAGCGGAGTAATAACGTTAGCACAGAAACCCACAACTGAAAAACCTCAGAGGTGACAAAACTAATTAGAGCTTCATGCGCTGACAAAAGGTGGGGTTTGTGCGTGTGTGTGTACATGAGAGAGGGAGAGATTGCGTGGGCAGGTGTAGCTGTGTAGCTGTGTAGCTGTGTGTGTGTGTGTGTGTGTGTGTGTGTGTGTGTGTGTGTGTGTGTGTGTGTGTGTGTGTGTGTGTGTGTGTGTGTGTGTGTGTGTGTGTGTAGGAGAAACTGTGTGGGAGGGTGTGATTCTATGTGTGTGTGTGTGTGAGAGAGAGCGAGAAAGAGGGAGCTGGTACTGAAGCTGTGACCTGGACGGCATCCCAGAGGGAGTCAGCGGGGCAGCTGCAAGCGTCACCAGCGCGAAGATCACAAATATAGACGACGGCACAACCCATCGCCGCTTTCACTTTACGCAGACTTTAAGTGAAGCCATTACATCCCCGTCTCGCTGCGTATTCGGCTCATCCACCCGTCTGTGAGTGACACGTGCTTTTTTCGCAATTGCTCATCATTACTCCCCATTTAAAGTGATGAGGTAAATGGTGGTGAAGCGACTTGGGAGAGTGTTTTGAAATGCAGTGTTTGAAAAGCGCAGGGCTTGGTCTCGTAAAAAAAAAAAAAAAAACTTCCTCTTTCATCCTGTCAGACTTTGTTTGAGAGGCCTTTTCTCCCTGATGTAGTCATGATCTATCAGGGCATTGTGCCTGGTGGTCACATAAATCAGGTTTGATTTGTCTTCAATCTTCCCTCTTTTTGTCTGGTTCGGAGCTGGAAGAAGCACATAAATGACGTGGCTGCTGGAGCTGTCACGGCTCTAATGGAAATGCGGCCGCGATTTAAAAACAGTGGGAAATAAATCAATTATTAAAACATTAATCATTTTGGTGCAAACTTAATTTCCTCCGAAGGTCTTATATGTCATATATGTGTGGACTGATGAAAAAGAGGAAATCGTGCTCCACCCTGTTTTTTCATTATAACATGTTACTCTATGTTTGCTGAGTCCCACAGAAAGAGCTGAGTCCAACCGATGCTGATGCCATTATAAATTTCCAATACCTATATATAGGCCATTATATATATTTAAAAAATTTGGCAATGATTCCGTTATCAAACCCTTGAAATGTAATTGAGACTTGACATTTTACATTTTAACCATAAACTTTCACAGTTTTACAGTGTTACTATCTGAGACTCCAGGAAGTCTCTGACAAATACTAGAGAAGATATAGATTTTCTATAAATATGGCTAAAGCACATTTAAATGGCTGATCTCCACACAAAAGAGGCGATCCGTTCATTTGGAAGAATTTCAGCTTTCCTCCCGGCTCAAGATACGAGGTCAGGTAGTCCAAAGCTTTATTCTGTGATAATCCTCTCCTGAAGAAGACGTTCCAGGCTGTCATCAAGTAACAATGGTGATAAAAAATACAACCTCACACACGCAAATAATGATGCATTCATGGAAGTCACGGAAGTGTTATTTTCTTGGTACCGTGCACAGCAGTTACAAGTCATTCTATCTTGAATAAATCTGCAAGAACTACGTGATTACAGTATACTTTGGAGCGTGCGATTAATACCAATGATCATCAATAGAGGGTCCAGGCTGCGGTTTGAGAGAACGTGTCCCTGCCACAGATTCGGAGCACATAAAATGAGGTAATCTTTGAGGAAGAGGCGACACAGCATCACATAAATTGAAAAAAAAGAGAGGAGTGCTTATGACTCATGGCTGAAGCAGTGAAGTGGACTGCCGACGCGACAGTGACGCCGTTGAAAAGCAAGATGTGTGCCGGAGGAACCAGATGATGGCACAGTATTGTCAGCACTGCAGACACAGATGCACAGAGTGAGTGCACTGTGCCCTCAGTTTAAGCCACCCACTTGGAGCGGCGCAGAAATCCATTCATTGCGGGCATTGCCTCGGAGCAGCACCGTCTATGAAAAGGATCCTTGAAAGCACCAATGCACGTCAGTGATTCACGCTCCAGCCACCGGTGTGTAGCCATAGCTACACGGTGAAATTATATCTTTCAGCTGCGTCGCTCAGCCTCTCGTTGTGCGTTGCTGTTTTGCACTTGTGTGTACGACATGCTGCGATACTCACGACGGGATACTGCTAATAACTGCTTTGATTCAGATTGGATAATTATCTCCTTGAAAAACGGACAACAGCGGAGAGGAGATCAAACATATATTATCAGTTGTTTTCACTTGACACATATCCTCTGACCAAGATATTATAAAATGAGACATTACTGCTGGCACCTTCGTAATATCCACACAGCCATCGCCAACGGGAACCTACTTATTGTTTGCCAAGTTTCCATACGGCAGTAATGTCTATAAAAATGTGTTTCACATTAGGGTTGGAGGGGATGACGGCAGATACTTTTATAAACAGATTAGGATTAAACTCTCACTCTCTAAGATTCCTTTAATTGTTTTTAGTTCTTGTAATATGGGTCCATAAATTACGTCTAGAATCCTCTTCTTACACTGTTCTGGAGCTTTTATTTTGATTCCTTGATATTGTCCAAAACTGATATTTGACACTGGTGATATGTGAACATTATAATAGGTGATGAAAAGAAAATGATTAACAAATATTTTCAAAATCGATCAATCATTTTAGTTATTTGATCATTTGGTTATTATGTATTTTGGTTGTTTAACACATTAAAATTGCATTAATTTGGCAAAATGCTTTACCGTTTAGGACTTGAATGTATTATCATTATCAACGGTTATTTATTTAGGTGAGTCCCTCTGAGATAGAGATCTCATTTTCAAGAGAGACCTGAGTGGGCAAAATAAAAAACATAATAACAATATCAAGGAGCAGAAACCCATTTATCCTGTTCTGTGTTCTGCAGTTTAAACCATGTATCTGGTGGAAGCAAATGTGATCTTTCCAATTTCAGACTTAAGGTACATAGGTAATATCAGCCAATCATGTGATCTAACCAAGAGATATGTAAGCTCATAATTTGGCAATCGGGGGTTTGTAAATAAACCGGTACCTATGCCTGTCAGTCCTCTGATGTGAGAGAGATGTGACCCACCTCCTCACACAGGGTGATGATGGGTACCATAAACCTCACCTGTAATAAAACTCCAGAGTCCAGAGGTTTGAGGATACAAGGAAGCTGCAAGCGTGTAAAACAAATCACCATAATCTAAAATTGACAGGAATACTGCTTCAATAATTCCACTACAGAGGGAAACTGGCTCTATTTCTAACCATCTTATGCAGTAGTTTAGTCACACGCCTGTATATTGCCCCCTTTCCACTCGTCAAAAAACTTGTTAAAAGACGCTTGAATTTCCATGTTTGCGCATTCAGGTTTCTAATCTAAAAAATATTCACCTTAACTGTTTCATTTATATATTTAGAAACCTGGAAGTCCCTTTATTTTAAAATCTCTTATTCTAGGGAGACCTAGACAAGATGGCAGAAGAAATAAAGCATTTCAAAAAAGACAAAGGACAATTATTGAAAATATAGCATTATATAAACAGATAAGAGACAATAAATTCCTGAGACCATCTTAGGAGAAGCATTTGCACTCATCGGTTACACAGTTTGTCATGCATGGAAACAAAAGGAAGGGAAATTTATTTTTCCCAGCGTTTCACTGATCACGCTCCGAATCATACACAGGCATAGTGTTCAGTTGGCAAAACTTAAGTAAAAAGGCAAGAGACAAAACAAGGCAAACATTTGCCACAGTGAACACGGGGGCATGAGAACACACACAAAAACAATCACCCACACACAGTGACAGGTTTCTGTTGAGGACGCGGCATTTCTCGAACCGCAACACTCACAGGAACAGGGAGCAGGGCTACGACAGAAAAACACTTGAGGGGTATACATCCTTTGACTGTGTGCATATTGAACTCACAGTGACCCACTTCTTTGTTGTAACTCTGTTCTTGTCTAATAATGTTGACAGTGGCTGCTCGGCATGCCTGGGTTTTCTGGAAGTCATTATAAGAATGAATATGTTCATACAAAGACATACATGGAACATCTGACTAACTTGTGAATCAGCAGTGGCCCGCGAGTACCGGATTACCAATTACCGGTGTAATTACAGCAAGAGAGTCAATACACTAAAAAAAGAGTGATTATTAAACTAGAATTGCACCCAGTGGAGCACATACCTCCGCCTAGGCCCAAAAGTCAAGAGCCAAAAAACAGACAGGGGTGAAAACATAACCTCCTTGGCTCACGTAATACAGCCCCTACTGGCCCTGAGTCCTAGAGACATAATTAGCCCCATCCTCCATTAAATTAAATAAATTCATGACGAACACAGTCCCGAATGGCCCATGTATAACTAGCATTAGCATCCCCTGCCCAGGATTTAACCTGCCAGCCTCGTCAGTGGCAGAAACCCTCGACCCCCCCCACCTCCTTCACCAGCCGGGCTGAATGGTCAGAGCGATGACTGTTGTGTGTCCGTGGGTGGCACAGACACAGAGAGCCAGTCTTCCACCCCCACCGGCAGAATAGCGCTTCAGTTGTGGGCCCCTCCGTTCACCACTGTAACATTTGCATTTTGCCCTCAATGGCTGCTCTATCCTCAGACCCGCTGGAGACAGAGCGGGGCTGCCTATAGGCTGCAGTTGACAGAGGAGCTGTAAATGTTCTTGTAAAGGCTAATGGAAACCCGCCTTCAAATTATACCCCTGTGGTTCCAATCTCCTTTAATGGGGAAGCTATTGCCGCCATGCTCCCCTGTCGAAGATGGATACACTCAAAATGAGTCACTGCCTTCCTCTCCCCATGTCAACACTTCAACCCAACAAACAATATTGACAATATTGAATCAAGGGACTCTGCGATGTGTGTGTGCACGTGTTTGTCCATTAAGCCCCGTTGTCTTCAGCTGCACAGAAAAGCTTGGTGGGCTCTTGCGTAACTGAGCCCCGGTGATGTCTTCTTAATGCTGGAGTAGCGCTCGGTGACATGATCGGTGACAGGCGGTATTGGCAGACTGCAATCCGGAAATACCAATCAGGGAGAAAGATCATGGAAGAGTCAGCATGACACGGTGAAGTGGCTGGAGAAATGGGATTCAGGTCTTAATCTCCAGGCAAATCGAGCTAATTCTAGTGGAAAATGCAGCATAAACACAGTAAAACAACCACAGAGGCAGGTCTGGAGCGCTCAAATTTGGAATCTCCCACAGCATGTGGTGTTTGGATGGCTGTACCGTGCAGAGAAACTGTAGTAAAGTCTTCCTCCCCTCGTTTATCCGATTGTCCTTCCCAGCTTGAGAGGAGGAGGGCCGCTTCAAGAAACTGACACTAATTTCCCTGACATGAAGCCTGTGATATGTGTAATCCCCTTAGAGCATAACCGAAGAACCTGTTGTATCCCTGCTGACCGGCAAAGACAGAGAGACGGAGGAAGGGAGGGACAGAGGGAGGGGTGGACAGGCGCACACTTGTTCCTCTTATCTTTCCCTCATATCTCCCAAACTGCCTTGTCTTTGCAGTGTGTGACCTTCTACATCCTGCCATTAATGGGAGGTGAATTTCTGTTTTTGAGAAATATGTTCCATCCTTTACCTGGGTGTCCTGTGTTTCTTGCCCTGCATCCTGGAATCATCAGCACCAGGAACATTTTAATCCCATATTTGCTGCACTTCATATCAAAGAACACAATTTAAAAAGAATTGGTCTTGTTTGCATAATGTCAGTCATTTCCTTCTGTACTTTCTCAGCTTACTCCGATAGAACCGGAGTAAACGGAGAAAGGGGAGCTAACAGCTGGTTATGGGTCAGGCTTTAACAGGTCATAAGGACACCACTTCGGTGAGAGCCCCCGGGTATAAGACGCCGAGAGGACAGGCACTCTGGTGCTCAAAGAAAAAGCAGACCCAGTGATCCCAGCACCCGGTAGAATACCAACGCAATGGATGCACATGGACAGGGCTTCCCTTCATCCTCAAACACAGAGAGTGCTCCCTCTTACGGATCCTGTTTTGTTTTTGGGCTCTAATGGATCCGTTTGGACTAATGGATCTGTTTGAAGGAGCAAGGCTCCAGGACACCGGGAAACACAAAATCCATTTTGAAATGATAGCCTCAGGCTTTTTGCTTACATTTGGGCTGGTAATGGAGAACAGGAATCAATGGAGAGCAGTGGGTAAAGGCGAGTCATGTACTGTAAATGTAAAACTGCAGAGGATCGTCAGCTTGATTTATATTGTGATCAGGTATACTTATATCACAAAAAAGGTAATACCATTAGTTTAAAGGACATAGATAATTTGGACAACACACACACACGTAAGACTGCCTCAGCAGTAATTAAGTGCCTTTGTTTCACCAGCTGTAATCCCACAGATAGAGGACTAGTACTGCTGCTGACACGCCTGAGATTACCCAAGGAGTGAGGAGGGAAGATTCACACTCACTCACTCACACACACACACACTCACACACACTCACACTCACACTCACACTCACACTCACACTCACACACACACACACACGGGATAAAAACTGTTTTATTCTTTGCTTGTTTGTCCTGCGACTCCTAGATCGCAGGAATCTTTCTCCCACAGGCAGCAAATTGCCAAAAAAAAAAATACTCCCAGTGCCGTCACGTAAGATGCAGAAGTATTTTTGGTTTGTAGTGAAACGACCACAGTTAATGGGAAACACCAGAGTGGGCAAAAGGCCATAATAAATAAATTCAAGCATGAACTCATTCACATTTATGTCATTAAAATTCACCTATATATGGAAGCTATAAAAGCTGTATAAGTGCATCTACATTAACCGCAGTCTATCAAAAATATTTTTTTCAGAGCTGTGATAAGTGCTTTGTGCAGGTTATGATAAAAAAAATGTGTTCATCTGTCACAGCAGTTGACAGATTTTGACAATGGAGCTTTCATGCGGTTTGTGCAGAGGGAAAAAAAGGCAAATTAAAAACGTACCAGCCACCACTTAAGGTCATCAGCGCTTATGTGATGGCTGTGATAACTACCCACACTGGACTGTGCATGTTTTTATTGCTGTAGATGTTTTTTGGTATCGGGGAGGTGATGGCCAAAGTCTGGCTGCGGCGGCACCTGCAGCGCCCAGGTCCCTGCTGCTAATCCAGCCCAGCTTCAGTTAATCTGATCATCTGTGACCTGCTGAGACATGAAACCCACCCTCCAGAGCTCGTCTAATCTGTGTACACACACACACACACACACACACACACACACACACACACACACACACACACACACACACACACACACACACACACACACACACACACACACACACACACACACACACACACACACACACACACACACACACACACATGCTGAAAGGTGCAACTTAAACACTCATGCCACATACAGTGCATTCAAAGTGAGGCCCGTCTCATGTTCCCACACTTCTACAAATACACACCCAGAAGAAAGGCTCAGCTATGACAATGCCACCTCTCAGTCTGTTGATAGGTGAGTCATATGAGGCATTAGCCTGCTTGTGACAAGCTGTCACTTCCCTGCGCTGAGAAGACGGATCTTGTCAGCTTTACACTGGTATGACAGCAGAACTATATAATAACCAGCTTCAACTAGCCTTGAACAGAGGGAAGACTTCATTGAAAAAGGTGACATGATGTTGATGCCCTAGTTTGAGAGGAACTGTGTCAAAGCCCCAAGAGGAAACAGCAGGAAGCCACTGGGCCTTATTTTAATTTCCTAATTTTACATTTGCGAACAGGTAACTCATTTCCAATCGCTCTCTAGCGATCAAAGCTGCTCCAAAAATAACTCTGATCCACGACAAATGCTGAGGAGAAACGCTCAACAAACAATGCGGGAAAGGTAAAAACAAAAAGGCTAGCCTACGTCTTCTTTCCGCCACTGACACTATTGACCGCGTGTCAGAGCGTGTTGAGGAGTTGTGTAAATCCATAAAACAGATAAAGGCGGATAATGAGATGGAAGGGAGCGGGCAGATCTATTCATCAAAGCCTCTTTCTAACACACTCAGCAGATAAGGGCAGATATGTTGTATGGCTGCTTACTCTCCAGTTTGGAGATTAAAGCTTTGGTTGCTGACAAAAAAAAAGACAAGAGTTGAGAGGTACAGGTTTATAATTAAAACGACAGAGAATCTGGAGCACAGTTACTCAAAGTCAGAATTTACAGTTAGGAATCTTATCTCGTATCTTTCATCAGTCTCGAAAATGCCGCGCAGATATTCATACCCCTGTGTATATAGTGAGAGAAAGGAGTCATGCATCGGTTCAAAGTTAAAGCGTGATCAAACAAAAATATGTCCCAGCAATGTTGTATCAATGATAAGGTAACAAGAGCTAAAAACTAGGAAAACACATATCGTACAAAACAATTTAATCGATTCGATCTATCTAATAATTTATCCAAAAGACAAATTAAGAACATTAAGTATAAATTATGCTGAGGATATCACGTGTTGTTTTGTTTACAGCACATCAACACCATGTGTCGGCCCTTATCACCATAAGCTCTCGAATCCAATCATCTTGGTCTTAGTCTTCAGACGTGTATGGTATTTGTATTATAATAAATGTATCCACGGTATTGGATACATTGTCAACACGGCCACTCGTTCACTGTGAATCCTCTGGATCATCTCCTACTTTATCTGGAGATTTTCTAGGGCTGGCAGGAGAAACTCTGGAAAACATCCACAGTAACTGACTCGGGCATATACATTCTTACATACAGCAACCAGCATAACCACAGGCTGACCAAACAGCCCAAATCTGGCAACTTTATAAAGGGCACTGACTGCACTCGTGCAACCAAAGGGAAATAAGGTGAACATTCACCTGGATTGACACGTTTCCTGGATATGGTGATGAGGTCCCTGAGGATGCTTCCTCCTGTGGGCCGAAGAGGCTCTTCGCCCACACGGAGATGATGAAAACAGTCCTCATGAGGTGAAGAGAGCGCTTATGCTTGGTTAAAGTAGTAAGTGCCCTTTGGTCGAAGAGACGAGATCAATAAACTATGGTACAGTGACTGAACCAGCCTTTGAGCTGCAGGGTGTGTTTTATCTTTAAATCGTCTGATGCAGGTAAACATATTGACACACTTATTCACTCGTGTCATCACCCTGTTCCTTTTCCTGTTTTCTTTGAGGTGAGACTTGGTTCTGTGGAGCCAGTGAGTTAAAAATAGGTTAAATGTTCAAATTGGAACTTGTTGCTTGTGTCTCGTGTCTAAGACCATGCAATCTTTAAACCTGATGCTCTTCCTGCAACTGATCCTTTCAAAAATGTGGTGCCAATTTATATTGGTACCACTTCTCTCATCCTCCCTTCCCTCCTGACCTCCTCGTTCCCTCACCCACCATGGGTTGTCCCTGCTCTGTGAGGGTGCGCGCTGTCAATTAGTGTCCCCCACCTGTCTCCGTGGGTCACTGGTGCAGGCATCTGCTGGGTGTGAAATTGGTCATCTCACTTTTGTCCATGAACTTTGCATGGCACCCTCTCTGTCGACCCAAAACAACACACACACACACACACACACACACACACACACACACACACACACACACACACACACACACACACACACACACACACACACACACACACACACACACACACACACACACACACACACACACACACACACACACGACCTAAACTTGACCTTAATGGTATGGCCACCCTGTGTGGATGGGGAAAGGGGGGAAGGTGTGACATAAATAATACCTCGAGCCTGGACGGGGGTATTATAAAACTATCTGAACTAGAATAGTAGTGCCAGCAGGTTCCTGCAGCTTTGCCAGCTTGTATTTTTACTCTCAAGCTGCTTTCGGACATGCATTGAAGCCTGGACACGTTTCCTGAAAATTAAATTCACAAAGAGCAAGTGGGCGTGTTGATGACATTTTGAACATCCCAGGATGAAAAAGAGGTGTCAGACATATAAAGACGCTGTCAAATTAGTTTTGAGGGCATTTGGCAACATGGGCCGACGCCAGTGTTGATGTGCTGTAAAAACAAAAACAAAAAAAAAAAAGGTGATTTCCACAGCAGATTTAATAAGTCATGTACTTCCTCCTGCATGCACTACACTGGTACGGGTCTGACACAGAAAATACCCAACTGCATTCCTCACATGAGAAAGGGAAACTCAAGAAAATGCCCAGACCTAATTTTGTAGGAAAACACCTTCAGTTTCGGCATCACAATGTTCCCTGATCTCAGAATAAAACTCTGTGAGTACAACATGGTTATTTCCGGTGAACAGAGACACCGAGTATCCTTTACTAATAGACATGAAGTCTTATTGTTGTTGTGGGAATTCATACTGGGCTCAGCCAAACAGAAGAGGCACCGATAGAGCATCACTTAAGAACCAGAGTAGGAATTAGCGGAGGGTGTGTTGGTATGAAAACATTTACAACAGTACCCAGCCTTCCCTCTAACTAGACAGCTGCAAGCCTTTCATTCACTAATACAAGAGCCTTTTACTCCGACTCCGAGACTTTCATCCAGCCAAGTTCTATCAAATTACTCCAATTTAGAGCAGCGACACTCCGGCCTATTAGGCCTGATGTTTTTGAGGACGGTAAGAGTGGAATAAATTCCCTGCTATAACCTCATGGCAATGAATGCAAACAGCAATATTGTTTTGGTTAACCAGTCATTTTAGACCAGACAGAAGCATGCCTACATTATTCACCAGCGATTCGATCCATAATCTAATGAGGTAAAATTTGTTTTTCTTCCTTATGTGTGTGGTGAGGGTGTAGATCAGAATTTAAAGTTAGTGCACAGGAAGAAAACAGCAGCTCCTAATTGATGTGTGTTTTTAGATGTTGCTCTCCACTCAGCTCATCGCTATCTGTGGTGCAGCATAGGGAGCGTTCCACAAGAAATCATGGCAGGTTCCACTTCTCCAGTGCAGTCCATCACTGCCACTCGTCAAAACTGAATGGGATATGAGTCAGAACACTCCGAAGAGAAAGAAAGAGTTATTTAGGAGGTGAGCCCATGTCAGTCACTGAGCAGTTTATTCTCATCACTTCTGGAAAACAAAATCATTTTGATGCCGAAAGATGTAAGCACATGGTCCATGTGCATTTAGGGCGTGTCCAGATCCACTTTTGAAATGGTCTCTTAATTAAGCAGGTGTGTTTTGTGGTTTTAATACCAGGGAAGAAAACTATTGGGCGAGGTAGACACTGTGAACCAAATAAAGAAAAGCCAGTATATATCCGCCATCGTTTTTGTTGAATACAGCAACCGAAGTGTTTGATAAACTGCACTTTGGAAAGCATTTGTGAAAATCTTCATCAAATATTTGCATTAGTGTGGAGGCGGCATAAGACCTACACACCCATGGGCCTTAAGATGGGTGCAAGTGCATTTGCTATTTGTACCACTTGCACAACAACCAGACGGTAAAATGACAACCACGCTGGCCTGAAAAGTAGCAATGACACTTTGCGCCGGGTGTAAGATGAGGAGCACAGTCTTAGACATGTTCTGCTCTGACACATTTCCACATGGGATTGGGTTGTCATGCTAGGCCTGGTTCACAACAGCCTGTTTGACACAGACCAATAGTCACCTCATCAAAAAAAGTGAAGGGAACCCATTCTGGTGTAAGGCCCCTAAAGATTGCATTTCTGTTGCCTCATTAGATGAAGCCAATTAAGAAGATCTCTGTCTCATTATAAAGGCTGGCCCCTGGGAGACAGCTGGGCCTGTCTGTCTAACTGTTTGTAGCTCCCTAGGTGTGTGTGCCTGTGTGTGTGTGTGTGTGTGTGTGTGTGTGTGTGTGTGTGTGTGTGTGTGTGTGTGTGTGTGTGGTCAGATGGGAATTGAGGAGCACTGGGGCTGTGTGTCTTTGCAAGTTTGTCCATTTTATGATCAGAGGAGAATAAAAGGAAGCCTGGGGGTGCAGTCAACACATTTCCTGAGCAACTATCAATTTCTGTGTTTAATATGGGGCCACTGCAAATGCCATATGCTTGTATACTGGGAATACAAGGAACGCACTTTCTTAAATGTAGGTGTAGGTGGCTTTCAGCAAACAAACAAATAAATGCTACTCTCAGAAGAAATCAGAGCAGAACAACCTCAGTCTGTCTCTAATGAGTGATGATGAAACTGCATATCAATAATTAATGAGACCAATACTAAAAGGTCAGGCGCACAGCGAGCCGTAGTCGCCATAGATCTGCCTTCAGCTCCACCGCAGAGGTGCTCACGACAGCAGACGCTGCTGCAGCAGGAAAAGGTGTCCGAGTCCAGCTGGCTTTGAAATCACCAAAATGTTAGGATGGCATTGATTTTGCAGAACTGATTAAACTTGCTGTTTTTTTTTTTTTTTTTGGGGGGGGGGGGGGGGGGGGGTTGCAGTGAATCTTGTACTTTATCAGCACTGTGGGCAGCAGAGCAGAGCGAGATGGAGGAAAAGGATGACTCAGACCTAGTGGGTAGATTGAGACCAGGTGAGACACTGGTGCAGCAGATGGGCTGATTTTTCATTGCTCCGTCCCTCCGTCATGACGAACACTGTTCTATCTGACATGAAACCACTGTAGTTTTCTATTAACCCATTGAACTCTATGGCAAAAATGTAGGCAATGGTACGTCAGGGCCTACTTGGTATTTTTGGAATATCTTCAAATGCTTCATATCGACAAACTATGTACAACCTAAGGTAGAAGGTCAATAAAAGTCAATAAACCATAATGATAAAAGTACTTAAATTGTTTTTATAAATTAAATATATGCAAAAATATAACATATAAAAACATACCAAGAGTGTAAAACATAATAAGGTAGAGGACAGAGGCCTTGGTTTTCTGCTGCAAAAAGGACGGATGTTCTCACTAGTATAGTTTTTACTTTTTTATCCATTTGAACACTATCATGCAAACAACAATCCCCCACAGGCAGATAGAGGAAATCCCAAGGTGCAACCGCACATTGTAAATACTTTTTGCCACGGATGTAAGATAATGAAATGGCGTTATCATGACCATACAATGATGATGAGGGGAACTTACTCGCACAAAATGATTGAATGTGCTGGAAACAATACTGAACAGAATCTGGCTCCAAATGCACAAGATGTCAGCGTTTGTATCCGGGATATTTTGGCTTCATTTCTGGATAGTGACAGGAAGTGGAGATGCATTGTTTGTCTATGGTCCAGATGGCATTACCCTGCTAATCCAGCACCACTGCAACAAATCTCATCTTCCATCAGGATACATCCTTTAATTCCAACATAAAACTAATGTATCTAATGTAACTAAACCCATGTTTTGACTTGATATTATTAATATAATCAAAAGTGAATTATTTCTATATATTCTCTGAAATTCATGCCTAGTTTTTGGGTCAATAAAGGTAAATGCTGCTCATTCTCCTTTCTGATGTCTGGAATATTGTCGCTTGATATTAGACACAATCCTGGCTTCACACTACACAACTCACACACACACTGACACAGATGTGGGTCAGAGCAGTGGCCCAATTAAAACGGCAACCCCACGGTATAAACTTTTGCAGCACAGTGCAGTCCGCAGTAACATCAATAACCTTCGTAAGTGCAATCAATTTGAATTTATACAAAATGACAACAGTAACATGCAAATGTCCCCACGCAGGGAGACAGAGGACAAAGAGACTGTTATAAAATGGCGATATCGTCGAGCTGTGCTTCGACCACAATCCTGATATGACGACACAGGACCAGTCAAAGTGTTAAGACTAATAAATAAGAATAAATAAGAACTATGTCCGGTTTATTTAAACTTTGTACAAGTGCAAATCATGCTGACACACTGGTCTATTCACTTAAAAGAGGTTCTGGGCTTTTCTTTTATTGATATGAAACATTTCCAGTGACTGACTAACCATGCCTGGGTCATGACACACACAGGGAGCTGATCTAACTTCCTCCTCTCTCCTCTCTCTCTTCCTGTGCTTGGACCTATTTTCAGCATCAGTTAGTTTGGGGATGTGTGCTGCAGGGGGTAAAAATCACACAGATCATTCTCTCCCCTGTTTGCAGTGGGAAGAGAACGAGGGAGTGTGCGTATGTCTGTGTACGTGGAGGCCTGTTTAAGGAATGGACACGTGGGGGTCTCCTAGGGGGTTATCAAAGCATGCTTCATCCACTGCGGCCCGAACGCTAAGCTCAAGTCAGTGCCTCATTGTGTCTGTGTGAATGACCCTGGGGGAAACACCAGCTCCTGCTGTGCCGCATACATTCCCCTCCACGCTTGCTCTGCCCAGGGTGTGGCCCAGTTCGCGAGGATTACGCCGAGGAATGCAGCCGAGCCCATCTTTTAAAACAGGGGGGGTGGGGGGCCATGGGCATAAAGTTCATGTTCGCTGAGGCTTCCTAAAGAGGCAAAAAAAATGCAAATGCAAAAAAATCCAAGAGGGAGAAAGTTACAATCAAATTAGAGGAATCTCTCAATTTTAAAAAGCCATCTTCAGTATCTGTTTAGCGTTGGAATTTCATTGTGTGGTGTCTGTCGAGACTGGTGGCTACGGAGCAACAGATTAACTCAAGTCATGTCCCCACTAAATACAGTCTTTGGCAATTAGTTTACAAATAGTTTAAATGTTGCTCTGACTCTCTGCTTGGCTAGACCTGTCACACCCTCTTGCTGCCACCCTTTATTTCTCAACTCCTTCTGGCTGAATCACTCCTTCTCCTCCCGTTCATCAAATATTACCACCTTCCCTTCTTTCCCTGTTCCCTCGCGTCTTTATTTACCGGTGTCAGCCGTCCCACGACCCCAAAAACGGACACTCTCATGAAGCAGAGGCCGGATTAAGATGTTCTTACCTCACCCAAAAGTGGGGTCTGCGCAGAATCTGTGACATAACTGAGAAACCACACCACACACCGGAAAGTAGCTTCTATTGTGACATGGAGGTCACCTGATTAAAAATAAAACACTACCATGTGAGAGTATGTTTCTGCAATGTAGTAAAACAGCCATTTAAATGTCAATCTCCTCATGAGCTGCCTCTCTTTTAGTATTTTCTGCTCACAGCCTACACTTGTTATGTCATATTTTGCGCTGACAAACAGTCAAGAACACAAACTGAGACAAACGCTCTGGACACGAGGAGGCTCTCGCAGGAGCGGGATTGAAATATAACCCAGCCAGCTCGAGCAAAAAGCAGGAGGGGAGAGCTTTGTTAACAAAAGGCTTCTGTCAGAGGCATAGCCGGTGTGACATCATCACATGACTAGCGTGATTGCAGTTAGCCCATTACCGTAGGTATTCTCGCTAATTTCCTACAGCCCCCTCCTCATCACATCTCTATGTCATGGTGGATGTGAAATTTTAAATGATATCTGTGTCACTGCTGGAGACTAAGGGCTTCCTGTATTGATTCTCTATGATTAACTATATCTTCACATGATGTATTAAATAATCAAATCACCCAATAATGCCACAGTTTAAACAATTATACAATCTGCAGCCAGACTTTTAAATGCCATGTAATGCAGCCGCCAAATCTGTCTGCTCACATTTGGTTTTTCATAATTCAAGAAATAAAACACCTCTCCATGAAAATACATCGAAGCTACCTCATGTTTACCAACAGCAAAATGTGACTATAGCTTTATCTGGACGCACATGAAGCAGCTTGTCCTATTTTGAGAGATGACAAATGTAGCACTATTTCTAAAGGCGTCAGAGTAGAGCAGGACGGCGAAAAAAATAACCTCCTAGACATGACTATAGAAATGCTAAGAGCCGCTCTGGATGCTGCATGCTCTGTGTTCAAGAGAGCAGACTAGACAGTAATGATCATCCGTTGCAAAGCAAAAACCCGGTATTCCAGTTGTTATCCGCTCATTTGTCTGCACAAGTTGAATGCAACTTGTGTAAGTGACTGTTTGGCTGTTTGCCAACCCACTACACCCATCCCTTATCCTTATCAGAAATCTGAAAGGCCTTGGGTGCTTCTCCGGGCCTCATCAGTAAGGATGGATGCACACGCAGGGCCAATAACTGAATTACTCTCTCAAATGCAATTTATACCCAAAAATATAGGAGCCGCTTATCTCTTGTCTCTTGCCACAAGCGACGACGGCAGTAGCCTCACCTGAGTCGACCCGCTGCATTGTGTTTAAAATTAATAACACCTTTTAAAAGCTGTGTTGCAGAAGATGAGTGCCAAGAGTTAGTCAGTCAGGGACACCTCTTATTTACATGATCTCATCTGAAAGATCTTGTTTAAAGATGCAGCGCAAACACTTGGTTAATCATTGGCCAAAAATCTAACTGATCATGTGGTTCCACTTGGTTGTATACGTTCAAAATAAAGCTTAGTTTTACAGTCTGCAAAATAGAGATTTTGCTATACGAGAATCCCCTGTCGTCCAACTCAGTATGAAAACAACAACAGGAGGTAAATTTACCACTGATCTGGTGTGTTTGCCTGACGAGCGCAATAACAGAGTTTCACCTCTACACCGTCATGCCTTTCACATGTTTACCCAAAGAACCTGGGTCACGCCTGGCAGCGCACACACCCCTGGCATGACAGCCTTATCAGACGAGGAGACCCAGGGAGATGATCCAGGCGTAATTGGGTGGAACTGGGCCTGCCGTGGAAAAACACATTTCCCAATGCATAATAAAGCATTCATTCTCTTAGCTGTCACGAGGAGAGTCTTTGTGAGAGAGAGGAGGCGAGTCGGAGTTTAAAAAGTACAGAGAATCCTGTATTCCCGTTCTGTTGCCGGGCTGCGGGTGGGGGAAGGAGAGAGGCTGCAGATAGAGATCTGTCCGTGCGTTTAACAAATTAGCCGAATGACTTACACAGCGACAGCAGACACTATCAGGAGTAACCTTTGTACGAAGGTTGTAAGGTCACATGCACAAAACCCAGTAGGTGTGTTTTTGGGGATGTAGTTCTGTAATACAGAATAATAATAAGAAAGAGGGATATCATCAATTTATCTAAATCCTTACTCAGTTCAGTCCAGGTTAGTGTTGCACTGTTTACTCCTATTGCAATACCCTGTCGTAAAAAAAGGTTGATTACCCTATTTTACTTGTACAAACTGTGATTTATTAAGTGTCATGTTTCCAATGAGCTGGTATGAGTCCACTCTTTGCAAGTGCTCACGCTGACATAAACATAAAAACATCATGCCCGCAAATATGAGTCCAGCGAGTGTGATTTATTTTGTGAGGAGCAAACTTCGGATTTTGACAAAGAAATTAGGGCCATAAGCAATGTATCATAAATGTCTCATTTAATTTAATGTGATTATAAAATTAGTAATCAACATTTTTTTCTTGCATTTCAATTAAATGAGGGAATAAAATCATTTATTCTGAGCTCAATGTACACTTTTGTAAAAACGAATCAAAGAAATCACATAAACTATATAAAAAACATTGATAAACTATGACCGTGATGTAATTATTTACAAAATTGTAATTATAATCTATAAATCTCAAAACATTTAACAGCACATTGACTACTAATTTAATTAGCATGAAAGTAGTAAACATGAACCACATTAACTGTAAGTCTGTTACTTCCTTTTTCTACTAATCAGAATTTTAAATTTAAAAATGACAATAATGATTAACTATAATTGCCGTGGTTCTGTTTAGGGAGGAGCTGGGAAGAATGTCAGCTCAACCAGTAACCATGACTTAAGTCAATAAGCTGCCACTGTAACACCCTAAACTTGTTTTTATAGCAACGAATAAATAATAGACGACATGCAACTTGTAATGCGGAGGGCTTTCACACAGTCTGGAAAGCTTGCCCTGCTCTGGGGAGGGACTGGGTCACAACTCGACGACGTCCACCTGCAAACCCCCACCTTTCATGTTCTAAATATAACACAACCATCCGCATAAGAAGAAGAGTGCATGAAGCCTGTCTTTTGTCACAACCTTGAAATACACTTTAAACACACTGCACTGCCGTATATGTTCACAGCAGCTACAGTGTATACCTAAAAAAGACAAACTCCTCACAGTTACCGTGTTCTGCTCCAGTTTCTTTGTCTATTTATCATTGTCACTGTCGCCTTTTTTCTTTTTTGTAGTTTTTTTTTCCAAGCTCAGCTTGAAAATAATAGGTCGCTCTTGGATGCAGTCGTCTCATTTGCAGCATATGGGGACTAGTGTGAAGTGACCTTGTTGTAATTGGGATGGCTTTCAAAAGTGGTTGGTGTTAAACTAATTTAACATATTTTACCGCCATGAAAAAAGCTAAACTGTGAGAGCGAGTGTATCGAACATACCAACATAACTCATGATAAGAGGTGTCAACAGTTAAACCAGGGTCCTGTATGAAAGAAAAAAATACTTTACCATAGACTCAAGGCCTTGCGTATAAAATTATATCCATTTCAAATTGATATTCTGCTCTGAAGTTGAAATAAATTCATAATAGCCACATCTTTAGGAAGTGATGTCTGTGGGAAACCAAACATTACAAAACAAGCTCTGGCTGCTGATGCTGTTTGGTCGCTTGTGTGTGTGACAGCTGACGTGCACCCAGGAATAGAAGCCCTGGAACGACCTAAGGCGATCAGATGTTCCCCCCGCAAGTAAAGATGATGGACAAGTGGTGGTAACATTAGAAGAACCTACCGTACGACACACACACACACACACACACACACACACACACACACACACACACACACACACACACACACACACACACACACACACACACACACACACACACACACACACACACACACACACACCACACGCACACACCACACACGAATGTGGTGACAGGGAACATGTCAACAGACCTCGGTGGCCTTCAGCTTCATAGGTCAGACTGCAGCACAGCACCAGTGACCTGACACACACAGGTTAATTTGAGGAGATAACACTACACCCGGCAACCATTAGGAACCACATAGCTGTAGCTTTTTACATACGGTGCTATATCTATGCTGCAGAGATATAATCTGTTTAATTTGTTTTATATCACCTGACAATTCAATGGGGTTATGATGATGTCGGGAGTGTTACCGGCAACCCTGACAACAAATAAACCGCTTGAAAGGGTGTGTATGTGTGTGTTTAAAGCTCCTTACCTTTAACGAATCAAAACAGGCGATCACCCTCCCATTCTCCACCTGGCAGCTCTTGGGCGGGTGGGCGAATTTGCATTCCTCATCGCTGCGTGAACACGTCCCTCTCTGAAACTGCCGGCACACTTCCAGGGTCAGCCATTTTGTGTCCCGTATCGACGCAATGTTCAGAGCCATGTCAGCAGCGCTGGTTGTGGAGCCGGGGTGGAGTGGAGTTATCCTCGGAGGAGGAGGTGGCTTCGGCGTTCCAATTAAAAAAAAATAACAGCAACTAAAAACTACTTGAACATGTAGCTATAAATGATCTGCTGCAGGTCAGTGGATGAAGTGTGTCCTTGTGGACAGGACAGTGGAGGTAATGGACTGACAAAGTCTCTGCGAGCGGAGCATGGGACTTCGCCGCTATTGTAGAGTCTGTCAGTCAAACAGCTAATTGTTCATCAATCAGTAAGTCTCAAGTGCGGACCTCTGACAAGACAGAGGGGGCATGCTCGGAGACAATCTCTGCTGGTTGTACCGATGTCCCCAAAATGTCCTTCCTATGACTGATGATATCTGTGCAAGGGTGGATGTTAGGGAGCAAAAGTGGGGCTATTTTGAGGTGCGATGGCACAGTTTGGAACAACACACAGTTTGTGGCGATCTATTGTTTAAAAGCCTTCAGTACCTACTCTCTCTGAGTTTTGGCACCTTGGCCTGCAGCGCAGCAGCTCCTCCTTGTCACTAAATCCTGTCTCGACTGCAGAAGGACAAATCTGAAGCCCGTCAGAAACGCCCAGGGTTCTTGAAGTAGGGATGTTGTCTCACAAGGCACTTTCTGTCAGTGATCTGAAACGGAGACACAGAAAGAGAGAAGAGAAACAAACAGATTGACGTTACTTTCAGACTGAGAGAACCACTTGCTAAATATCAGCAGGTGGTACCAGTTGTTATGTGTAGGCATGTCACTCTGAATTTGGGTGCATACTACCCCAGAGCGGTGCTAGTTCTAGAGGGTACAGTGGTGATGAACCAGAAAAAAAGGCAGTTGTGAGATTATCTAGAAACCGTTTGAGTTTTAAATCCCCCAGTCACAGTGTCCCATTACACGGGGTGACCACTGGCCCACTGGCTCTCGGACATATTGCACACAAAGCTGTGAATGGCAAAAGCCTCTGTGCTATGAGACAGCGGACAAGAGCATCAACTCAGAGCAGAGATAGAGAAAAAAGCCCCAGAGTGCAACCCGCCCTGTAGAGCCATGCACCGGGGAATGGCGCAGCCAATAGAAAACAGCGTAGCGCAGCACTATTCTGGGCAGGCGTCCAGCAGCCAGAGAGGAACCGAGACAGATGCATATGCAAGTGCCAGACGCGATTATGACACTGCCTAGTGTCCTGCAATATTCACTGGTCCCCCACCATCCAAATTAGACGCCGGCTCATTGACAGTGGCCTGTCAATTTACATTCACAGGGGGGGGAATGTGTGTCCTGTCCTGTGAAGTGAACTGACCTCCGTGTCTGGTTGTTAGGGAGAGAGGAGGGGACAGTTGGCGGAGCAACAATATGAGGAAGTGACCTTTCGTTCGAGTGTCTGAAATCCAATACCAGGCTACTGCGTAGGGAGATCCTTTTTGGGCACATCTGGAAATATTTTTTTTTGAGGAGTGGGTGTTTGAACACCAGACTAGGGGAGGAGGAGATGGAGAAGGGTTGTTAAAAACCCACAGTGCTGGTTAAAAGATTCTCCTTTACCATTTTGATAAGCGCATAGACATATCAATGGAAAACACCAAGAAAATGTTTAATACCAATGGGAACAATATCTTGAACAACCTCTGAAGTCATATGACAAGCTTCACTTGGTGTTAATGAAGGCAAGTGGAGACTTGTACTCCAAATATCTAAGCTACTGTTAAGGGAAGAAGAAATCCTTTTTACAAATTCCCAGCTCAGGCAGAGGAACTTACACAGTTGTCATGAGGGGGAGCAGGCGTTCAGGCTCTGTCAGATTTATGTCCAGCACAGTAATTTTGCTCTGCTGTCCTGCAGACCTAAACAACATCCTTCAATTTGGTCTAATTAGTTGAACGTGGACTCTTTAATTGGAGAGAGCTGCATTCTCTCTGTAGTTCTGTCTGAGGGAGAAACTGAAAAGCGGCCTAAGAATAAGACCATACCTCCAAAAATCTTCAAGACTAGGCCTATTTCTTTTTTGTTTGCTGACAAATAAACTTTCCTGAGGCACCACTGCTTGAAACCTATGAATCCTGTCCATTGTCTAGCTAATCATAATGTCACACTTTAGTGCTGATCATGTGAAATGAGATGAGACGCTTCCTCGCCCCGATCGCACCGACTCCCGGGCTCCGCTCTCCAAAGCAAGGATTTAATTTCACACAGTCTCCCCGGGGAGAGAGCCAATCGCTGCGGAAGAAACAGTCAGGTAAGAATCATGTCAGATCTGACCTTTCACAATTAATCCCGTCTTATTTTTAGAAGCCACAAGAAGTGTGCAATCGAGCTAACCTACTTTGTCAGAGCGCGTGAAAGGGACGACGGCGCCGCTTCTCTGTGAAATGACTTAGCCTCAGTCTGTCACTTTTGTTCTTTGTGGAGATCGCAGAGGTAGTGAAGGCTTTAACAACATTGAGTATCCACAGTGTGGATAAAGGTCGGATGGGGTCATCTGAGAGCTCACAAAAAAAAAATCAACAGGCAAAATTCAAACACTGCTTGACATGAAAGATATTCTAAACAAATGGCGAGGACTGCAGATCAAGAGGACCCTCATGTGGGTGAGGGTGTGATAACAATCTTTCAGAAACATGACCGCATGTCTGTTTCTGTATGTTTGTGCAACACACGGATTTTACCGCTGCCCAAAACAACATGTTTTCTCACGCGGGCGCTAAGATGGCACAAGAATCAGCATCGAAACTAGGCCCCAAATCAATTCTTTCATAAACTGCTTAGAAAATGAATCACTAACAATTTTTCATCATCACTTCAATCATTCAGTCCAAGCCCAACCAATAAGCCTGAAAGAGATGGATGTGTAGAAGTGAAACGGGCGCTGTCATAGCATGTGTATTTTCTGCTCGCCTCGAGAAACACACCACAGCTCCTGCTGGAGAGCAAATTGCCATCCTGAGGGGGAACCTGTTACCTTTGTCATATAACAACATCCCATTCTAAAAAGATGAGAAACTCAACACACACAGTGCAAGGAAACTGCTTTGGGAAAACACCACCTGAGGTCAGAGGCAGCGCCTGCAGCTTTGGTTTAGTCTGGTTTTGATGCGTCCTTGGAAGGCGTGCTTCTGGCCAGGGTTTTGTTCAGCTTCTGCTACATGCAACCTGGCTACATGCAACCTGGCTTTGTTTACACTGAGCTTAGCAGTCGTGCTTCGAGCAATAAATGCTACTGGTATGAAGGGAGAGGAAGACAGATGGCAGGTAGGACGGGAGCATACAGCACCCTGTTTTCACCTCTCTGAGGTTAGCCCTCCTGTGCAACACCCACAGCTGAACCACGCTTTGTTTCTGCAGTTTCAATTCTGCCAGGGATGAAAAACAAAGCATCAGCATTTAAGAAATATTTAATATTATATTATATTATTATATTTAAAGTCACTAGATCCAGATTTGTATTTGGATCTGCACCAAATTTAATAAATATGCTTGTTTTCTTTTCATCAAGATCAATGAATTATTCTCTGAGAAATCAAAGAAAATTTAGAAAAATGCATTGTAAAAAAAAAGATTGCATCTGCACCCTGAACCAGATCCATAACAAAATGTAATGGGTTCTTCCCTGACCCATAATGCATCCCTCCAGCAGTTTTTCCATCCAGTTTTTGTGTAAACCCGCTGTTACTAGCAAATAAACAAACAAAGACAAAAACACCCTCCTTGGTGGAGGGAGTAAAACCTAAAAAGCCACATTCTGCACATCAGTGTGTATATCCTGTTTATCTTAAATACCTAAGATCCAGCAGGAAGGCTGTGTCCCCTCTGTGTCCTCAGTGCAAACAGTGGACAGACAGTGTGACCTGCTAAAGCAGGGCAGAGATGTGAAGAAAAGCACCACAGCACTAGACTTTATGGATTACTGACGCTTACTAAGGCCAGCTGGCAGGGGCATTATCTTGGTCAGTCTGCTTAATTGAATGAGAGTCAGAGGGACTGGGGCGTCTCGAGTGAAAGTCATTTGCGTGACCTCTAAATACCACGTATGTAACCCATTAGTCTGGTATCTGTGCGCTCTGGCCGTACGGCATGCTTTATCTCCACTGCTTGTATTTGCTCAGCAGCGATGATAAGCTACCTGGTTTCCATTGGTCGTAAGCCCTGCGACAACGTTTACCGTGGCATCGGCCAGGTGTTGCCAGCAAAACAAAAAGTAGGAACACAAAAGAGTGTGACGGACAAGCGCATGAGCAGGGTACCTGAGTGGCTGCATTTCCATTTATTACCATTTTATGCTGGCGAACCACAGTTGTGTGTGTCATTTGCATTGCCAAGAGGGACAAGAGGTCAACGTTTTTTTCAAAGCTGCGGAGAGAGGGCCTCATTGTAGAGGGGAAATAGGAAAATGTTCTGTTTCCAGTGAGTAATGGAAAATAAGTGCGCCTTATAGTGCAGGTCTGATCAAAATTTCCTCCATCCCTCCCGAATATAACCGGGCCTGCGAAATGTTCCTTTGCATCTTCCTGAGAGGATCAGAGCAGGGGCTATACCCTGCAGCCTAATTCGTATTTAATACTATGGACGCTGCAATGCTTATGAAATTGTCTTTGGCATAAGCTACGGCTCCTTGAGTTCAATATTATCAAGTACTATTAGCGATAAGGACAGGTGAGTGAGCTCAGCAGAGTCTATACCAGGACTAAGCTAGGAGGCAACACAAGGAGCATTTCACAGAGTCAGCAGATAGGTGTGTCCTATATCATAATAGCCTTAACTAAACCACAGTGACCCAAATGGTGCTGCTCATGATATGGGCCCTGGCTTTCCTCTCCTGATCACTGGCCCAGTTCATAACAAAGTACTTATGATATACATTTTTTAACAAGCACTGAAACAAGACAAGAGAGGGTGTGGGTTTGTGTGATTGAAATCTGCCCCTGCACTCAGTAAATGGACTTGTTTTCCTGTGTAAGTGTTCATGTTGACTCCCTGTTTAGCCACAGGAATCAGGCAAGTCATCAGCTAATTACAGTAGAGTTGGCAGCCAGAGGTGAACAATGCTGTTCAGATAAACATCATGTTTACGAAGTGAAAGTTGTAGAAGCGCTATAGGTACTGTGGGGATAAGTTCCACTGACCCTTCATATTGTACACCTAAAATTAAGAAACTAGATTGGATTAAAGCTGTTGTACATTGAAATATAAAGTGGAAATCTTAAGCCTTCAAATTGCAGCACTTGAAAACATAAGAGCTGAATGAATCAGCAATTTCAACCTTGTGTCACAGAGCAATCAGACTCCCTCTTTTTTTATGCCGAAGACGTCTGCAAAAAAAAACAACTACCAACCACTAAGTCCTTTTAATACCATCTCCAAGTACAGGGAGTCAAGTTTCGGAGAAGGGGATATAAGGCTGACGGAGTCCTGCGGTAAGGTCTGAGAAGTATCTTATTCTTTTCCCTCAACAGGAAGGGCTGAACTGATGTTCCATTTTAGAAAACACCCACTTCCCCCTTGATCTGCGGCCAGACGTATGACACCACCCTGGCCTTATCCATGCAGGCGTTGATGTCCACTGCCGGAACGCACCAGGCCAAGCATCTAGCACAAAGCTAAATCTGGACGGACGGCAGAAAGCTGGGGACACGTCAACTATGCCCCATCTAAATCGAAAGGCTAATTATGATATGGGCCTTATTAGAACTGTGAAGATCCAGCTTTTTCAGGCAATCGGCTATTTGCGTTCACATACATAAAGAGTGTTGAAAAAGGCCTGCAGCTCCGTACGGTACAAACAACCTTTGCCTGTAGATAGGCCTCGTTATTTGGAAAGATTTGCACGCCAAGAGTTATGAGGAGAAACTTTGTGGAAACCACAGAAAGCAAGCGGTGACGGAGCAGATGCCACAAAACACAAAACTAGTTTTTCCTCTAGAGAGTTAAAAACATGCCCACGTAGCCCACAGAAAAAAACAAAACAATATCTCCTGACATTTGCACTGAGGAAAGGAGCAAGTCAGCTGCTGTGAAAATTCTCTCTCTCTCTCTCTCTCTCTCTCTCTCTCTCTCTCTCTCTCTCTCTCTCTCTCTCTCTCTCTCTCTCTCTCTCTCTCTCTCTCTCTCTCTCTCTCTCTCTCTCTCTCTCTCTCTCTCTCTCTCTCTCTCTCTCTCTCTCTCTCTCTCTCGGAGTCGTAAGAGAAAGTCCATTACAGGGCTTGAAACTGCAATGAGGAGAGTTACTGCGTGGCTGCAGGCTCCAGTCGCTCCTTTCGCGTTTATCGCACTCGTGTCTATATTTTCCTCCCTCTTTTCGTCCCGTCGTTTTCCAGCCGCACACTTTTTTGTCTCACACATAAAACCTTCCCTCTGTCTGTCTGTCTGTCTGTCCCCCCACCCTCCCTCCCTCCCTCTCCTCCCTCGCTCCCTCCCCACCCAGACTGGTATGCAGCACACTGCAGCAAAAAAAAAAAGTCCAGGAAAAAAAAAAAAATTGTTAAAAGAAATAAAGAAAAGAAAAACGGCAGCCCGATATGACGCTTCTCTCCCACCTCATTTCACCGGGTCCCGCAGCTCTGCCTCTGTGTGCCTCTGTCCCAAGCGTGGAAGGCACCTGGTGCTTCTGGTGACACTGAGCCACAATACAGCTTTCCCTTCAGCCTCAGTGACTGGAGTTAATGACCATGTGAAGTGTTGTCATTCCTCGCGAGCTGCCGAGTGCTGCAGCCGGAGGTCCATGCCTAGACAGGGATATTCTCTCTGTATCTCTCTCTCTCACTCACACACAGCCACGGAGCATGCGAGCGAGGCAGGAAGCAGAAGAGTGTCTACTCCAACTATCTGGCTAAAACACTTCCAGCCGAACCCCCCTCCTCTACACCCCGAGAGCCAGCCCCTTCCTGCCCACCAGCTCGTGGCGAGGCCCTGCCCCCCTGAACAGCTCCGACCAATGGAGGGGCCTCCCCTTTGAATCACAGCTCTCTATTGGAGCAGAGCAGCCATAAGTGAAGGGGTGAAAACTGCACTTACAGTAACAACTGAATGCAGAGATTAAGAGGTATTTCCCCAGTGTCACCCCCATGTGAAACTAGCAATCGCATTATTGTTTTCTTTTCTGTGTCAATTCTTCTCCTGGAGATTATATTCTAATTGAAATCAGCAGTGGAAAACAAGGATACAAAAGCCACGCTTACAGTATTTGCAGTGAGCAATAATCAAAGAGTTGCTGCCACTGCTGCATAGTGATCAGTCCTGTCCTTGTCTATGTTCCATCATCACATTCAACACCATCCCCCCCAGGAAACAGGAGAACCACACCTCCTCCCCAACTCTCCTCTACCTCTACTCAGCATCTGTCCTCTAAACTCATCAACCCCATCTTCCAGACACCCTTCTCCTCCCCCTCTCTTGCATGCATCTCCTGTCTTCTCCTCACACCTTCCGTGTATTTTGTCCCCTGTTTTTATAAATCGCCACTTTTATAAAGTGACCATTTCTGTTATTGCATCATATGTTTGGGTGGGGGGGATTAGTTGTGGCTGGGATTTGGAGGTCTTGCTCCGTCTCTTCCTACCCCCACCCATTCCTCTCTCCCTGCCACCCTGGCTGATGACACGCTGGCTGGCTGGCATCATTATGAGCCGCGAAACCAGAGCATCGCAGAACTGATGAGTCAGAGATCCAGCTTCATGACTTTTCGATCCAGATTCAATAGAACAGCTGTAGCGTCTGTCTCTCGCTCTGTCTCGCTTGTCTCTGTCTCTCTCTTTCTCTCTCTCTCTCATACAAAGGCTGTGGATGACGTGGCAGCCTGGGCGTTTCGTTGACATCAGTGAGGCTAAACATGAATTACAGCTCCGAGATAAACAAACCTATTTACTGCCTGTTTATGCTTTGGTAGCTATATACACATAATCGGACACTCCACATGCAATAGATTTGTCAAATGTTTTTTTTGGGGAGATGGGGGTTGGGGTGGGGATTAATTTCACAAACATGAAAAATTGTCTACCTCAGCAAATAACCCTGAATATTGACGTCATCTAAGCCACCAGGGCACCTGTAGGGAAATAACACAGGCAAACAGGGTGGTGGGGGATCGCGGATTTAGTCAAAAGCCAAAGTGTCAATTTACGCGTGAAAAGCACTTTATCACGTCCACGGACACAAGAGATTGAAGGAGGAGGAATACTCCAAGACAGCGACAACCAGACATGACTGCAAGATGAAACTTGACTGGTACGATCGCAAAACAACAACCCAACATCTTATCATTCATCTAAAACAGTTGCACGAGTCAGTTTGAATCATCACGGCTGCTGCAAGGCACTTATCAATCTCTCATTGTGGCTGAAACCCACTCCTCAATAACCACGTTACTGAACAGGCTCTGCTTGTAGCTAATTTCCACCAGCAGACCTTAGATAGCCGGCCTCCTAAATAGATTTATCCGACAGGAAAACAAACAAAAGCCTGGCAAACAAGCTGAGCCACTTCCTCCCCACATGGTATCCCCTCCCCACTTATTATCCCTGTCCTGTTTGACCCCGAACGGCTTGGCTCCCTCACACACAGCAGCCAGATTCAGGATTTTGTGGCACCAAAGCGGCTTTGATTCCAAAAAACACACAAAAGAAATTAGTTTGAAACAACAGCTAATTACAGCAAATGAAGACTGGCAGGGTTGAAACGGTGTTTGAAACTGCTTCCTAGCACCGAATACTGTTTGCATGTAGTGTTATTACAACCGGATAGTAAGAGAGTGAGGGAGTGAGAGAGTGAGAGAGAAAAGCAGTGCTCAGAAATAGGGCAGCGAAGACAGATCAATGAAAAGGCAACTGTTTTTTTTCTATTATTAGCCATAATCAAATATCACGCAGCAGGAGGTTGTGTTTGCGAGTCCTCACATTTGTAACTCAGTCTGATAAGACTGTCACACCGCGTGCACATGGACGATTGAAAATAAACAACTGCTGTGATTCGTTGACAAGTGGTCAACCAGTGCGTTTTTAGACAAAGTTCAAGGCTGTGTATTGAGAAAGATGAGATATAAAAAAGGATCAAAATCAACCAGCGAATACTGGATTCACTACATTATTATTTATACAGGCTTAAGATCAAACCTTGTCTATTTTCTATTGAGAAATCTGATGCTAATTTGCCCCTCAATCACATTAAAATCTATCTTTTTATACTTCTGATTATAAAAAGCCCATTTACTAACAATCATAGTGCGCTGTGGATTGCTTTCTCTTACTTTATTGTACCGTTGCCATAATAACACCAATGACTACATAATATTCCAAATAAATGGAGCCAAGTTGTAAAAAACAATAAATGCAACAGCCATGAGGTGAATGTCCGTGGCTATTTGAGGAAAAGGAAATTGGCACGTTCACCTGGGTGTCATGTTTTACATCACTTCCCGATCTGAGCTGGAACCAATTAAAAACCATTTTTTTTTCTACTGCAGAGTCACTTGACCTGGGATTGAATGCAGATTGCATCCATTCCCACTGCAGACTAAATCCAGATGTTAGTAGGTGTTGTGAGACAAGTGGAAAAGGCCTTTTTTACTCATGTCTGACTTTAAGCCTGCTGCTTGCCTCACTGCTGGTACCATCCTGCTCTGAGACGTCAATTTGCAGGTACAGGAGGGCAAATTACTGTACATGACCCAGCAGTTAGCCTGATCCAAACGTTATTAACCTTACGTGGGTGTAAAGGCGACAGATCATCCAACCTGCAAATGGATGAAAAATGGGCCTCGGCGTACATCTCATTAAAGTTGCTTTAGGATTTTCTTGTGCATAACAATGATGTACGGGGATGATTGCTGTGCATGTCAATGCTTAAAGGGAAAGTTCACCCAAAAAAAATTAAAATTCACTCATTATCTACTCAGCACTATGCCGATGGAGGGGCGGTTGAAGTGTTTGAGTCCACAACACATTTTAGCAGTCTCAGGGGTAAACAGTGTTGTAGCCAGCAGACATTTTGGCTCAAATCACCTGACAATGACCTTGTTTTGAGTCGAATTTGGATGTCGGGGCTGACGGACACTTGGGTGACACCACGTTGATTACATTTGAAGAATCGATCACCAGTTACTTCAACTGTATTGGCTGCAAAGCTGTTTACCCCTAGAACTCCACAAGTGTTTTGTGGACTCCAACACCCCCCCCCCCCCCCCCACCCCCCCATCAGTACAGTGGTGTGTGGATCATGAGTATTTGGAGTGAACTATCCCTTGAATGGTGTTGATTGTCTATAATAAGTGGGACTAACGGGACCGACCCTCTATTGACAGATGTTCTGAGCTTATTCAGTGATGGCAAACAGCAACAGCAACCCACGCACACTGGTGTGATCTGTGATTTCTGACGGAGCAGCTTTCACTTGTTTGCATGGAGCCGTGTGGGCACAGTGGGTGAGTGGGAGCTAGCTTAGCAGACCGAGCCCCTCTCCAGAGAACCACCACCGCCGCTACAACAACAACACAACCCGCGTGTTGTTATGTGACGGACATCGGCTGCTAGCTGCTGAGCTAACTACCTGCAGCCTACCTGACGACGGACCCGTCACGTCCAGCTGCTCCTCGGCCGCCGCCGCCGCCGCCGCCGCTCCGCTGCTCGGGAGCGATGCGTCGCTGGGAGCGGGGGAGCCCACGGGGGTTCAAGGGGGTTAACAGGGCGGAAGGAGACGCACCTCGGCCGGGGGAACCCCTTCGCTGTTCTTCTCTCCAGCAGCCAACTTTTCTACGTGTCCTCCTCCGGAGCGCTGCGGCGTGAGGTATCGCTGGTTAGCGCGCTAACTACTTTTTAGGCTAAGGGAGGAAGCAACAAGCGATTTTGACAGTTCGAGGAAATGTTGAGCGAGCGTCGCTAAGGGGTAAGTGCTCGTGTTTAAATGTTAACAACGCCTCCATTAACCATATCCAGAGCTTTTATAAACTGCAAATAGAAGACATGTGGTGTTTAGTTGTCACAGATGTGTGCATTTTGTTCTTTTAACCCAGGGAAACGTGCTTCTGTTGGATAAACAACACGCGTCCCTCCCTACAGTAGATGTGGTACAGTCCAGAGGAGGCAAGGGTAAAGGGAGGAGGGGGGATTCTTGTTGCCTAGGAAACAACAGTGAATCTCCCTCGGGGGGGGGAAGATGTGACCACTGATTTATGTCTGAAAACAATAAAGACTGTTAATCTAGTTATAACACTTATATGACCACAGGAAGGTCAGGACTTGGATATTTAAAAAATAAAGATTACATTTATGAATCTCTATAATAATCATAATCATGACAATAATATGCATCTAAGGAAGTGCTTTACAAAATACAGAAAAACAAACATCATCCCAGTTTATTAAATCAGGCATCTTTCCTATAAAAATGTGTTCAGAAATAGTCCAGTCTAATCTGTGTTTCAGTTCAGAGGCTGCATTTGAAGAACGATTGCATCACGGCGCCGTCCCACCTCGAAGGCTCCTTCAGTTGCGTCCCTCCGTCCCCGAGAAACGAAGGCTCAAACAGAGGGATCTCTCGCGACCCAGGGTTCACTTGCACCTTCAGAGAGTTTGTGGTGCCGGGAAAGGGATGAGACGGAACTTATTGATATTTTATTTTAAACTGCATTAGTGTTTCACATCAAATGCATAAGGGACACAAATGTCATTTTTCAGTTACTATTTTGTCACATCGTCACCACTTGGGGCCTTTCAGAGGACCACATGCACATCTCCAGCACTTTGCACATTTACCAGTGTGCCCACACACAGGGACCCGCTGTCAGCAAGGAGTGCGGCGCGTCAACAAGGAGCAAGTCACAAATATCTGCGGAATGAGCAGAGAGGCACAAATTTAGCCCCACTGACGGCTGCCCACGCCATGTGCCGCCTATTGAGCCGCTGAACAATGAACATAGCCACCGCGGCCTGGGCCAAGGCCCACTTCAATGCTATTGGAATGCTATACTGGGGATGAAGGCGTCACAGTTTGTGAGGACACAGGCCTTCAGCAGGGTCAGGGATGAAGACGTTATCAGGTCGGCGTGATAACATTCTGTCAAAAAACTAAACATATGAGCCCACTTTCCTATTTATCAAGGTGCAATTCAGAAATGGATGAACCTGGTGTCAGGCAAGGTGCTGACGTGCAGTGTGTTACTATGTTGAATCACCTCCTGTCAGACTCAGTCACAACATGATTCATCTTTTTGCATTTGACACCATTCATACGTAGAATTTCCAAATCGTGAAAAGCTTTTATTTCCCCCCCAAAGCACAGCTACGACTGTTATTTCCAGCGTTTACAAACTGAAAATCATCAGAGCCATTAGTCATTTTCCTCTTTTTCCATGTGCAATACAAGTCCTCCGAATATAGCAAGTGGAAAAATGAAGTACAACACAACCAGGGCAGCGCTATGGAGAAAAACTGTGTTTTTAAGATGTAAGTGATTATGAAAAACTGCTCACATGGGTCAGGCTCATCCCCCCGAGGCATAATGTATTGATCCCAATGCAGAGGAGGTATTTGTAAAAAAAAAAAAAAATGCTGCTGCCGGCATGCTTCTCAAAAAGTCCCTGCACACCCACACACTTGAAAAAGTACATGGCTCGCATGCACACATAAAAACACACAAATACATAGAGTGCAAGCTGCAGAAATACCTGGTAAATAAGACGCTTTGTTTATTTGACTGAGGCGGAGGGAGGAAACTTCACTGCGATATTTTTTGATAAACATGTCATTTTAAACCTTAATTGCATATTACTTGTATTTTTTATCTGTATAACATTAACCACATATGTTATTCCATATGTTTGCCTCTTATTGTGAAATCCACCTCTCTCTCTCTCTATATATAATAAATCCATTCATTTCATACCGTATACTATTGTGAAATTGCATCTATTTATATATACATACCACTTTTATATTCATATTATATTGGATACGATTGTGAAATTATATACATACAGTTCATCTTGATATAGGTATACTATATGTAGTATCCTACTCATATTCATACTGTATATTATACCTGCCTATATACTTACAACAGTCTATATATGCATATTTATTTCAGTTTCTCCCTAAACATAATGCACAATTACAATATACATCCCTGTGCACTTTACTCAAGTAATTTTCTCTTCAAATATTATTTCTGTCTGTAGTGAAAGGTTAAATTATGTACATACTCAATACATTGTTAAGTAATAATTAATACACAACAAAGTATTTAAGTTGGAAGATTTTGTTCAAACTTTATTTAGAAGCAGTGTCCTGACAAACAGATCCTCTCTTCTTCTGCAAAGTCAAAAGAACTGGATTCACAACAAGTTGATTTTCTGAAGAAACCCATGAAACTGTGTCATCCCGATGACAAAATGATTTATTCTTTAGCAGAAGATGCTGTGTAGAGTCTGAACATCAGGCCCAGCGCTCATTAAGACGGATGTGAGACATTCACACACGACATATTTCAGAAACACACACACACACACACACGAGTGAAAAGAAAAAAGCCAAGCAGATGTCTGCGGGAGTGTTGTGCTCATTAATGGGTTTTGACTCCACATTTCCAGTCTGCAGAGTGGACTTTGGGATCAGATGTGGGGGCGTTCAGGCAGAAAAACAACCACAGTATTCACACACAGAAGCGCCACAGTTAGTTTCTCTCCAGCGCGGGGAGAGGAGATCACGGCAGGACACAGTTTACGCCTGCTGACAGCAAACAGACACTCAAATATGCCACACACACATATGCAGCAGGGGCCGGAGCTTTGACTCTGAGGGCCTTTCACACACATACACACACACACCCACATCCACAGTGGGCAACGCTCCTGCATCAAGGGCAGTATTGATCTTGGGAAACATTAAATGAGAACGCACCTGATTATGAAAGCTTTTAACCCAAA
Organism: Verasper variegatus; assembly: GCA_026259375.1. Classification (NCBI taxonomy): domain Eukaryota; kingdom Metazoa; phylum Chordata; class Actinopteri; order Pleuronectiformes; family Pleuronectidae; genus Verasper; species Verasper variegatus. The sequence goes on along the minus strand of CM048038.1, from coordinate 25,962,310 downwards.
TGCTCGATGCAGCACAGGTTTAATGGAAAGAGCTTTTACAGCTGATACAAAGCTCAGACAGGCTGGGAGGTGTGTGTGTGTGTAACTGTACCAGTTAACAAAAGCCATCTCTGCCATTTGTCCAAAATTATTCTGGGTTAATTGATTAAGGTTAGGATTATGGATTATGA